>JACAVU010000005.1:2446468-3063968 GCA_014183005.1 Castanea mollissima
AAAAAATATAACCGGTCCCCCTATTTGTTCCTCAAAGTTATACTAGTCCAACAATTTAAAGAAACTTATCTTCAAATAAAATAATATTTGGCTCTTTCAATAGTCCAAACACTTGTAATTAATCCAATGATCAAAATTACTCTCTCTAGATAGTATAGATATCAACTCATTAATCATTTTAAAACACAACTTTACTTTTCCCTTTTCATTCTCACTCTCAAGGAACCTACAACTTATAGTTGCTTTTGCTTGTTTTCCTCTATATTGCTGCCAGCCAACTCATTGTTTATTTCTTATCAACTCAACTCATTGTTTATTTCTTTTCAACTCATCTCATCCCAAGATTCTCAACACAATCAAACAAAACCATCAAAGTTTGAATTGGTGTTTAGATTTTTAAGAATATGCTTTGTTTATTAAGCTTGTGTCATTCATTTTTTTTTTCCTATAGCTATACGGTAGTATCTATAATACACTTCTCTTCCAGTTAGTACATCATCAGTTTTTTTTTTTTTTTTTTTTGATTTAAAATTAGGTGCCAAATAATTCATTTTAAATTTTTTAAAAAATATAAGAAAATTTTAATATTATGAATAATGAAGGGTTGATAATGCTTAAAATAATAATGAAATTTTCAGTAGATTTATAAATTATAATTATTATATCAACACTATCAACACTATGATAATTATTATAAAATGGTATAGTAAGACATTTCTCCCACAACATATATGAACAAAGCTCGGTTCATTTACAGTTCTAGTTGGGGTAGTTTTGTCCAAAAGCACCAAGGAGTTTGCTCCTCGTTTCAATTTCTATAATTTCCTTAATTTGGGGAGATTGTGTTTTGGTAGACCTGGGGAGAAATCACTTAGGTCTCATCAATTTTTACTCCCTTCTCACTTTCCAACTAAACACCCTTTTCAAGCATTTTCTTCTCATATTTTTCCATCATCTCTAAAATTATCCCAACAAAACATTTATTAGTAAAAACTAATAAAAATTTGTCAATTCAGCCTTCTTTTTTACACTTGGTAGAAAGGTCTTAGCCACAAATAACATCTATTAACTATAATTTATATGATTCTCAAAAAAACTATAATTTATATAAAAAAATGAATGCGATTGATTTGATGAGTTGACATCATAATATTTTATCCTTCATAAAATATGACATACAAACCTAAAAGAGGAATTAGCAAGGATCTAATTTCTAGAATACTTGGTGCAATTAATCAGTCAATTTGGGGGATATGCTTGACTAAGAAGAGTTCAAATCTTTACCCAAAAAAAAGAAACAAAAAAACATAGAGGATAGATTTGCTTCTTTAGCTTTGAAAATTGTCAGTAGGCTAGGTAAGGTGCTACTAGCAAGCAGTGGCGGCAAGAGATCATATAGGTTTAGTCATTCATTAATCATGGGTAGCAACAGATACTCTACTGATCAGTGGACGGCAGCACGCAAAGGCAGCTCTATTTGCTATCTCCAAATTTAAGTTAATGATATCCAAATGCCATTGAAACACCAGTCCTATTCCTTTTGGTTAATCAAAGGTATTGTGAAAATTTTGAGTATTTTTTGTTCTTATTATGTGCATTTTGTTAGAAGAAGAGCTAACCGTTCTACCCACAATTTGGCCATTTGGGCTTATTTTTGTAATAGATCAAGGCTCATCTGTAAGTTATTTCAAGAAAAATATTTATTTTATAAAATGGTATAGTAAGACATTTCTCCCACAAAAATATTTATTTTGTATAGTAACCCTATATATATCGGCAGCGGCATCTCCTAAGTGATGCCGTGCATTTTGAGTTCAACCTGCTCGGAAGATATATCTGTCAGAGGCGACGAGATTTCACACTTGCCGGCCATGCCGCGAGTATTTTTACACATGATCAGCGTAAGGTTCTTACACGTGTTATTACCTCCATGGGCCTCTGAGTAAGTGGGCTTAAAGGAGGGTGACACCCGTACAACATATTATCTAATAGTGAGACTTTCAAAATATCTAGTCATGCTAATTTCTGGCTAAAATGCAAATTACACGCTCTAAATTTGACTAAAATTCATTTAAGCCCTCTAATTTTACTTTTGTTCAATTGACTCCTCTAAATTTCAAATTTATTCAATTTAAGCATTTTGTCCAATTTCGTTAAAAAAAATGCCATTAAAAAAATCATTTTATAGATTTTTTAAAAGAAATTGTACAAAATATCTCAATTGAATAAATTTGAAACTTAGAGAACCCAATTGAACTAAGTAATATTGGAAAATTGAAATGAATTTTAATCAAACATAAAGGGTGCAATTTGCATTTTAGTTTTAATTTTTTTTTTTTTGTAGGAGTTGTAACTATTGACTACAACTGAATTTGTAGTCAAACTTTGTCAATTATATATAAGACTATTTGTATGTAATATTTAAACAAGCTACGTGATTCATTAAAATGTATTGTGACTATAGTTACACTTGAATGATATTTTCAATCGCTACATTATGGGTTGGAGAAAGACAACTTAAATCTAGTTTGGAGCCAAACTTTTTCCTAAATTACAACCATTAAAGGGATTTGCAGATTTATTGGGGTTTTTTTTTTGGTGCTTTAGTTTTGTTAATATGAGGGTGATAATTTTGTTCATTTTAGTGGTCACAAATAGGGGATATGGGGTAATTTCCTCGATATGAGGCATTAATATTTTGAGCCACTTGACTGTTTTTTTTGGATAAGTAGGAACCCAATTGCAATTTTAACAACCACACACATATATCTGGCTCAGTATTAAACTGATTGAGTGTGAGATTTGCATGTAGCATATTTATCACATGCATGCATGCATGAATGGCTATGAATACATATTGTGAGAATAAAAGTGTATCAATTAGTGTTGGAGCATTTTGCACCAACAATTGGCTTTGCATATATCGGTTTCATAGCGTACTGGATTTGTTTTTAAGCTAACTTGTAGATCTTTTCTCATTTACATGAAGTGTGTAATCTTGATAGAGGCCATGTTGAATGAAAAATGTAAAAGGATTTTATGGTTGCTCCTATGAATCTCTGCATGATCATTGATTTTTATGTTTAATTTGGCATGTTTAACTTAGTTTCGGGCTCAATGATTTTTTGAACAAATGGTTTAAGACGTGTTTTGCATGCTTTAGATTAGTTATGCAATGTCTTAGGGGATCGGGTTTAGATACACATTGTAAAAATTAGAGTTCTTTAATTTTCTTCTTTTGCTAAGGGACACTGCAGCCAGGGTTTCTTGGGGAGGGAGAATGATAAAAACAAAAAAGGTCATTAAAGAAATAAAAAATATACAAAATTTCCAAGCTGAATTAATAACAGAAAAATAAAGGTTAAAATACAAAAAAAATAAACTCTGATCTTTGGGTCAAAATAATCATACTTACCCCTTGATATTTTAATTTAAAATTATAATCTCTTGATCTTTGAAAAATACACAAATTAATCATTTTATCTAAAAAAAAATTTCTTCCTCTGTTTGATTTTAATTAAAAAATATATTTTATTAAAAATCATGTTAACTTCTAAGTAAAGGATTCTATATGTTTAAAGTTTTTTCTCAACGGAGAGAGACAGCAACAAAGTTTAGGAAGAAAATAATCGTCAACCAATAGGATATTCTAATTTTAAATTAGAAGATTGGGTAAGTTTGTTTTTGACCCCAAAGTTCAAGATATATATGTGTGTGTGTGTATATATAATATGATTATTATACATTCTACTCACTCATTTCTGATCTATCGAAAAGGAACTTGATGGTCTTTAAATTACAAAAACAATCTATGATTTATTTTTTACTAAATGTTGTGGTTCCTTTCAATTTACAAAATCAAATAATCTGTTAGAAAATCATCTGTAATATTAATGTAGCATGCAAACCCTAGTTTTGACAATATTTATGATTGAAAATGCTTGTTTCATAATTGCGGTAAAAGCTAGAAGTGCGACAATTAAAAAATGAAAATGGCATAACCACAAATATTGAAAATCATGTCTATTGTCATTATATATCCAATATTATTCTTACTAAAAGAAAAAAAAAAATTAGTGTTGTCAAGTAATTTTTTTATATATAAAAAAGAGGCTACAAACACTCAAACAAACAATCCTTTAGATGGAACCAAACTAATTACGATGAAATCAATCAAAACCCAAAATTTCAAACTTTTAATTTTGGGCCTCAGACACAAAACAAGTAAAGTATATTGCCAAGCATATATTGATGAAGTGACCAATATATTTTATAGTGCTAGAAAAAATGTGAGCTATAGCCGCGTTTTCAAGATGCGGCTATAGCTCCTAAAAACGCAACTGTAGCCCGCGTGTTTTATAGAGGGCGTTTGGATAGGCGTTTTCTGCGTCTGAGTTTTTTTTTTTTTTTCTTCTTCTTCTGCTGCAGCACGGGTCAGGTGGATAAGCTACTGTTCATGTTACTGTGCATGAACAGTAGCCGATTTTGTTGACTTTCAGCACATTTGTGGGTCCCTGTACTGTTCATGGAACCCACAAACTTCACTTTACAGAATTTTTTTTATTAAAAATGGGTCTCACGGTACTATTCACACATTTAAAAATTATTTTGCTACAGTATTTTCAGTTTTCAGTTTTCAGCAATAAGTTCTATCCAAACGAACCCATAGTGTAGATTCTTTTGGATGAACCACTTTCAATTTGGAAAGGTTTTTATTTTTATTTTTTTATTTGGGGATTGGAAATATAATTTTTTTAGATCTAAAATTTCAAATATATATATATATATATATATATATATATATATATATATATAATACTGATAATATATTTTAATTTTGGCCCCCTTGCTCCCTACATACCTCAGTCTCTACTTTTGCTTTATGAAAATATGTTTTGAATTAATTTTTTCATACTCGTACCTATGTGATAAGTATGCAACCATGGATAGCGGCAGCTTGATGAATTTTTTCTAAGGTAGTTATTAAGAAATTTAAATTATACAAAATCTAATAAAAATGAATTTCTAATATTGAAAAAAAAACATGAAAATACATAAATTTTTAGAATTTATTTATATGAGTTTTCATATTTTAAAATTGTTGCATGATGGTCTCATTATCAATGCTTTAAGCTACATCTCTTTCAAATTTTAGTTCAATAAAAAATATCCAAAAATATATAACCGGTTCCCCTATTTGTTCCCCAAAGTTATACTAGTCCAACAATTTAAAGAAACTTGTCTTCAAATAAAATAATACTTGGCTCTTTCAATAGTCCAAACTTTTGTAATTAATCCAATGGTCAAAATTACTCTCTCCAGATAGTATTGATATCAACTCATTAATCATTTTAAAACACAACTTTACTTTTCCCTTTTCATTCTCACTCTCAAGGAACCTACAACTTATATGTGCTTTTGCTTGTTTTCCTCTGTATTGCTGCCAGCCAACTCATTGTTTATTTCTTATCAACTCAACTCATTGTTTATTTCTTATCAACTCATCTCATCCCAAGATTCTCAACACAATCAAACAAAACCATCAAAGTTTGAATTGGTGTTTAGATTTTTAAGAATATGCTTTGTTTATTAAGCTTGTGTCATTCATTTTTTTTTTTTTCCTATAGCTATACGGTAGTATCTATAATACACTTCTCTTCCAGTTAGTACATCATCAGTTTTTTTTTTTTTTTTTTGATTTAAAATTAGGTGCCAAATAATTCATTTTAAATTTTTTAAAAAATATAAGAAAATTTTAATATTATGAATAATGAAGGGTTGATAATGCTTAAAATAATAATGAAATTTTCAGTAGATTTATAAATTATAATTATTATATCAACACTATAACTCGGCCCAAGCGAACATTTCTAGCTATGCCACTTAGCACATGACACGTCCACAACCTAGCCACAAAGTAAGAAAAATAAGAGACGTAACAAGCACTAAGAGCTGTGAAATGTGATATCACTATCAAGATGCATGTTTTATTCTAAATTATTATGAAAATTATAGACATAAAACCATTGGTTCTTACATAACCTAATAAAGTTGGCTAGCTAGAAGGTAAGCACGTGAAACTTCTTCTGAGATTCAAACTTTCTAAAGGTGAAAACTCTAAACAAACACACCCATCATGATAACACATGCCACTTAGTTTACTTTTCAGATCAATAGTGATTCAGCAAAGTTGTCTAAGTCAACTTGGTTTTCCTCCATCTTCAAGAGGTCTAAATACTCCTCGTACAGCTTCGCTAGAGAATTATCACCCGAAGGTAAATCAGACTGGCACTCAAAATCTGAGCCATTGACAAGATCGTCATGATCATCTTCATTACCAACAAGAAAGCCAACCCCGACCCCATTTTCACCGTCTTTAAAATCACACCAAGGATTTACATTATTTACCATCTCCGAACCAACACACCCTCCTTTAATTTCTGGCCCTGATGACCCACTGAACACATTCCAATCACAACTTTCGTTTCGCGGTACTGAGAATGAAGTAAACCTAACGGGCTTTGGCTGGTGAACCTTAGGCTTCTCTGTCTCCACATTTGCCATGCTCTTGCTCTTGTTCTTCTGCTTATTCCTGTTGTTGCTCTTGTTGTTGCTCTTATTGTTCTTCCTTCTCCTTAATTCTTTGAGTGGATCTGATAACTTCTTGTGAGTATTAGGGTCGGTTCCTTCGCTTATGAGTCTTTTACTGAGATGGGTGTTCCAATAGTTCTTTATCTCGTTATCAGTTCGACCGGGAAGCCTACCTGCGATGAGAGACCATCGGTTGCCAAGTAGTGCATGTAATCGGATAATTAGGTCATCCTCATCAGGAGTTATGTTTCCTCTCTTTATATCTGGTCTTAGGTAGTTCATCCATCTTAGCCTGCAGCTCTTTCCACACCTAAGCAGCCCTTCATGCACACAAATAATTTTTTAAAAGTAGAAGAAATTTTGACTCCTCAAAAAAACAAAAAAAAAAAGATACAAGAAGATTAAATAGTGAGACTTTTTTAGATAATGATAATTTTGAGCAAAAAACAAATTAAGGTAATCTCCAAACCAAAAAAAGAAAGAAAGAAAGAAAGAAAATGACAATAAACAATTAAAGGACACTTGCTAGCTAATAGATATGAATATTGGTGGAGAGAGAGAGGGGGAGAGAGAATCAAAATATGATGAAAGAACAAACAATACAACACTTCTTAAATCGAAAAAAAAAAATGGAATTCGGAATTGAAAAAACTTAGTTGGTTGTGTTTCAAGAAAGAAAAGCAAAATACAGAAAAAAGAAGAAGAATGATTAATATACTATGACCTCTTATCAATTTCACTCTAATGAAGTTTAAATAAGAGCATGAAGCTCAATCAGAAAAAAAAAAAAAAAAAAAAAACAATAATAAGAGCACGACATTATTTTAATTATGAGCTTATTACCAGCCTTTTTAGGCATAGATCTCCAATGACCTTCACCATGAGCTTGAATATACTTGGTAAGCAATGTGTCTTCTCTAGGAGTCCATGGACCTCTATGCAATCCAACCTTCGAACAACAAGGAGCCCTTCCCATCTCTCTATCTCTCTGTCTCTATTTTTCGCCTATTCCCTACGTGCCACTCTTTCTCTGCAGAGTATATATATAGATATGAGAGAGGAGATGGTTCGACAATTCAGAGCAGGGACAGGAAGCAAAGAGTGACCGATGCTCTTGACGCTTGAGAGCACACAAATTGCTACCCCTGGCTCCCCTTTTTAAATCCTTATGACTTGGAATTATTAGTGTTTTTTTATTGTTTTTTTAAGGAGAACCTTCTTTTACTTCTTCTTTTTTTAATTGTTATAACTTATAATAAAAGAAAGATTATTTAAATTTTAGACGTATCTAATGAAAACATCAAAAAATGTTAATTAATTAACCAGAGGTGCTAAGTTTAAAACATTTTAATAATATTATTATAACAAATCATAGGTGGTTAGTTGTTATAAGTTCAAATTTAAATTTAACACTAAGATTACTTTTTTGTCCTAACAATAACAACTAGTAACAACCTGCCACTTAGAATTTTTTGTAAAAATGTTATAAAAACATTGTGAACATATCATTTCTCTTAATTAATTACTAGATTCTTGACTTTGAAAACTAATTTTAAAACATTTAAATTATTGTAAGCAACTGGCCATCATCTATGTAATCCTAATTATAATTAATATCATATAATTCTTTTTGTGTAGAGATAATTAATTATATAATAATTCTAGTTAATTTTATAAAGTTTCTTATAATCTTGGAATAAAAAATTTGGGATGGTTCAAACTCACACATATATCAAAAACTATTTAATGTCTTAAACTTCTGGAGTAATAATCACAGAGTAAATACACTATAAATTATAATTCTATCATATGTATAAAAAGATTTACTTAGTTAAATTAAAAATTGTATTTTTAATACTATTTTTACACTTTAATTATTGTTTCAAAATCATCATTATAATCTGAACTTCATTCATTAAAATATTAAAAAATCTCATCAAAACTACAATCAAAAAATATCAATTTGGAATCATGGGTACTAAAAAAGTTATCACATAAACATCAAGTATATAATATATTCATATTAAAAAAAAAGGAGCAAACAAACAAAATAACAGTACTTTTCGTCCTAAAGCCAAGTGTGATATATACGTATGTGCAAGCTGTTTTGTGATCTTTAAATGTTTTGTAGTTAAAATCACGTATGTTCGGAATATGCACGAAACCCAACTGCCCTTCTTGCTATCTGCCCTTCTCCTGCATATGCACCACATGCCACGCTACATAAATAGGTGATTCCTCATCTAAGACTATGGGTCCCATTTAGATTTAATTCCTAGGTTTAAATTCTCAACCGCTTATTTCATCACATGCAGATCAAGTATAGGAGTTAAAGTCGTCTGATCATCAAATCGTATGGTAAATCTTGCACCTAGCAGTTACGATGTCCTTTGTGGTGCAAAAAATATCAAAGGACGAGTATTAAAATGACTCATTGCTATGTGAAAGTCTAGACGTAAAAACAAAATTTGGTCCTGATGATGCGGTTGGTTTTTAGTGGTGGATAATTAGTGACAGCAATGGTTGATTCTTAGTGGTAGATAATTAGTGATAGCAATGGTGAGCTTATGAGTATGTTTGGTTGTGAGGATAGAAAATGAGGAAAGTAGAAAAGTGAAAGAATAGAAGAGATTTTAGTTTCCTTCATTTGTATTTGGTTGGAATGATGGAAAAATAGAAGAATGAAATTTTATTTTTGTTTAGTTGAAAAGAAAAATGAGAGGAATGAAAATAGAATTTGTATGAATTTATCATCATTAAATAAAACAAAAATTATCACATTATACTTTGAAAAAAAAAAACGAATGAATGAGCACTTCATTAAAAAAAAAAAAAGCACAAAAATTAACTCAAAACTGTTTTCTAAAAAAAAAAGAAAAACAAAGCAAAAGCAAAAATAAAAACCAACCAAAATTGATGAGAAAAGAAACATATGATCACCAAAAAAAAAAAGAAAGAAAGAGACAATGAAACACTGATCACAAGAAAAAGACAACCAAAAAAAAAAAACACACACACACAAGCCAAAGGCAAAATGTGTAGATGAACGTTGTTGTAACTGTTGGGGCTAGGGCTGTAAATGAACTAAGCCGTTCATAAACAGCTCGGACTTGGTTCGATAAAAAGGTCGTTCATGTTTGTTTGTTTATAAACAAGTCAAGCTTAAGTTTCAATTTTAGGCTTGTTTAATAAACGAGCCGAGCCGGAGTAAAAAATATTGCTCATGAACAAGCTCATAAACACCAAGGCTCGATACAAAAGTAGCAAAACAAGTTGAGTCTAGGTTTATTTATGAGTTTGGTAATAAAATTGATATGAGCTGGACAAGTACTCATATCCTTCTAAGATTTTAATTAATTATAAGTTGAGACCACTCATCCAAACTAAATAGACTAGATAATAAACTTGATATAAGCTTGATAATATACTTGTTTTGTATCTCAAGCTCAAAAGCATGATATTAAGCTTGAGTTTGGGCTTGATATTGAGCTTGAGCTTGAGCTTGGCTTGACTAATGAATCAAGCCAAGCCAAGCCAAGCCGAGCTCAAGTTTTTATACTTTATAACGAGCTCAAGCTTGAACATTATTTTTAGGCTCGTATCAAATTCAAACCAAACTTGAACATTCTACTTTTGCTGTCGAGGCGAGCTTAAATATTCACTACTCAACAAAGCTCGGTTCATTTACAGTTCTAGTTGGGGTAGTTTTGTCCAAAAGCACCAAGGAGTTTGCTCCTCGTTTCAATTTCTATAATTTCCTTAATTTGGGGAGATTGTGTTTTGGTAGACCTGGGGAGAAATCACTTAGGTCTCATCAATTTTTACTCCCTTCTCACTTTCCAACTAAACACCCTTTTCAAGCATTTTCTTCTCATATTTTTCCATCATCTCTAAAATTATCCCAACAAAACATTTATTAGTAAAAACTAATAAAAATTTGTCAATTCAGCCTTCTTTTTTACACTTGGTAGAAAGGTCTTAGCCACAAATAACATCTATTAACTATAATTTATATGATTCTCAAAAAAAACTATAATTTATATAAAAAATGAATGCGATTGATTTGATGAGTTGACATCATAATATTTTATCCTTCATAAAATATGACATACAAACCTAAAAGAGGAATTAGCAAGGATCTAATTTCTAGAATACTTGGTGCAATTAATCAGTCAATTTGGGGGATATGCTTGACTAAGAATAGAGTTCAAATCTTTACCCAAAAAAAAGAAACAAAAAAACATAGAGGATAGATTTGCTTCTTTAGCTTGGAAAATTGTCAGTAGGCTAGGTAAGGTGCTACTGGCTAGCGCGCAGTGGCGGCAAGAGATCATATAGGTTTAGTCATTCATTAATCATGGGTAGCAGCAGATACTCTACTGATCAGTGGACGGCAGCACGCAAAGGCAACTCTATTTGCTATCTCCAAATTTAAGTTAATGATATCCAAATGCCATTGAAACACCAGTCCTATTCCTTTTGGTTAATCAAAGGTATTGTGAAAATTTTGAGTATTTTTTGTTCTTATTATGTGCATTTTGTTAGAAGAAGAGCTAACCGTTCTACCCACAATTTGGCCATTTGGGCTTATTTTTGTAATAGATCAAGGCTCATCTGTAAGTTATTTCAAGAAAAATATTTATTTTATAAAATGGTATAGTAAGACATTTCTCCCACAACATTTATGGGTCTAACATGTAATTAAAAAGATATCTCTTGAAACTATTTTTTTTTTTTTGAAACAAACACAAACACACAAGAAGAGAGAAATGATTTTAACATATAAGCACACCAAAAATTACATTCAAAAGCCACAAAAACTTTTAATTATAAAATACCACCTACTAAGAGCACACATTAACCATTTATTTTAGTATTTATAGGGAATTGAAAAATTTGTTAAAATAGTTAATTACTTTTTCCTTTTTTTAAAATTTTTTTTTTCTAAAATGGTTTATTAATGTATACTCTAAGGACACATATTAGTAAATCTAATATATATATATATATATATAGGGAAATGAAAAGGCTTTAAAAAAATTTCAATTTTGGATAAATTTTTTTTCAAAAATAGTATACTATTATGTAACATTAGAGTGCACGTTAGTAAAATTTATATATATATATATATATATATATATATATATATATTGCCGACCGCAGTTCTTTCAACAAGATCGGCATATCGTTCTCACTTCCTAGTATAGCGGAGTACATTCCAATCCCGTAGGAGCTAACTTGCTAAGATAACTCTTTCATTGCTCTTTAATTATTCTATAAGAGTTTCATGTTTCACCTTCCTTGACTCCCAGCAAGTGCATTATTGAAGCTTGTGGGACACTTCATTAATTTTGGCCGTTGGATTCTAGCTAAGCTATTGAGTCTTGAACCACGTGGGAACGCCAAATCTGGCAGTGTACTGTACTAATTGTGAGCTATACGTAAAATAAGGTAATACTATATCGGGATAAATTCTGTTTATATCTAGATTAGACTTAACACTAGAATAGCAATTAACATGTCTATCTTTATGGCTCAATGACGTAAAAAATATATATTTATGCACGATCACGTGATTCACGTCACGTAGGTCTTTCAGATTGCGAATATATAGCGATGTCAATTCCCCCAACAAATTCAGCTTAAATGGATTATACTTTCCTGTTGTGACGAAGTATATCATCACAAACGGATTTTAGTTACATATTCTTATAACATAAATGTCTTGGGGGTAATTATACTCTCCTTTCTTGAAATTGGAAAATTATTGTTCACTCTTAAAATATCATAAATGTGTAATCTTTCTTTTCACATAAATGTGAGTCTTACTAATTAAATTTATGGTGGGACCCATCATGAATGTGAGAGAAAGAGTACGCATTTATGATACTCCGGGAGTACTTAATAATTTTCCCTTGAGGTTTGGAAGAATGACATTTTCACCCTAAACTTAAGGAGATAAACACTCATCTTCTTTGAGATTTGAAGAAATTAGTACTCCGCCCTTTTGTTTATATTAGTAATGAAATATTTGAAGAAATTAATACTCCCTCCCTTTTCGGTCATAGTGGCAATGCCTGCCACGGGCATATGACCGAAGTTTCTACCAAAGAGGAAGGGGCATAGTTTGTGCACAAGCCACTACAGCAAAGCTAATGGCAGACATAATGTAATAATAAATAATAAAAGACATGCGTTTGTTATTAGACAAAGCAGAATAAAGGATCTTTAAATAAAATGAAAAATACAATAACAGGAAACGTGTTGCAAGAGGAACGGTAGAAATAGAAAGGGAAATAATAATGGTGATTAATTCAAAGAAGAAAAAAAAAGAGGTTAGTCTACCGTGTTAAATCATGTTACAGGATTAAGACCAAGGAGAAAACCACTTCTCAATGTGAATAACCTTTCAGGAAGATCCTGTCGTATAAATTATTTACTTTAAGGGAACGGTCCCGAATGGCTTGTGCCCGGAAGAATCCTTTCTTTTCTTCAGTAAAGAGTAGGCCCTTTAAGGGGAGAGAGGGGGGTGAGCCTATTGGTGCATGCCTGCCATATTTCACTTTTTTTTTTTCTTTTATTCTCTGATTCTCGTTTCTCTCTTCTTTCTTAGTGTGTGTGTGTGTGTGTGTGTGTGTTTTTTTTTTTTTTTTTTTCCGTGTAGTGTCATGGTGGTTATGATACTGTGATTCTCTCTTTTTGATTGTTACTGTTGTGATTGTATTTCCCTCCCTTATTGTGCACGGCAAGAACCCTATATATACTACTTGCCACGATTGGTTTTTACCCTTTTAGCCTTTAATTGCTTTTGTCTGGATTTGGGTATCCTCCGACCACTCATTGGTTTGTCAGCTGCCTAGCCACTATCACTTGCCTATGCTGACTGTGCCATTGCCCATTACTAGACAAAGAAAATTGTTTTGTTTACTTGCTCACTGTAGCATTTTTTTCCTCCACGGTGTAGGTATTCTCTCTTGCTATCATTCATGACATGCACCTAGTGGTCACAGCTCCTCCTCCCTCTTTTAGGTGGTATGTTATCCCAGCAGGACATTTTTTCCAAAAGAGTTTGAGCAGGAACCCCATAATAGGCTTTTTCCTTCTCCCCATCGCTAGACAATACCCCTTCTTACCTCCAACCCATGACTCACCACCCCTGTATTGGCTGGGTATAGGTTGGTAGTGTCTAGGCTATGTGCGTGCTCCTCTTCCGTGTGCATCAAAAGTTTTTCTGCTGCTTATGTGTTCACCATGGTCTGAAGGTTCATTTGTGCATTCTGCCGCTCATCCTTGACCTCTTATAGCGTGAACTATCTTTTGATTTTCCATTCTTAATTGGTTTGCACCTTTCAAGGCTTGGGCCTTGCTTGATTGCGCGTTCGCCCTTCTTAAGCCTATTCTTTGCTCCTTTTGCAGTCTTGTTGTCATTCCTGCCATACCATGCTGTCATTCCTGTTGTGGTGTTATTTGACCCGCGTCTGTTGAGCCTCTTTTAGGCTTGTTGCACGTTCTTCTCCCAATTGATTTTAATGTCCCACTATGATCATTGGATTCATACTTATGCTACTTTTGGACTTCCTGGACCCATTACATTGCTTGTGAACTCCTTTGGCCTATTTCTTCCTTATTGGACATCCTCAGACCATTTTCCCTTCTTAAGTGCCCTTGGCTTATTTCCAACTCTACATTCCCATAGGTTTTTACGAACTCCTTTTGGGCTTCCTTAGCCTAATTACTATATCCTTCATCTTTGGGATTCATGGGCTTCCCATAAAATCCTTACTTTCTTACTTCATTATTTTGGGCCTGTTGTGGCCCATTCTCACTTTTCCACATCACATAATATCCATGGGTTTACTGCTTCTTCCTTTGGGCTCCCGTTTTGCCCATTTTCTTTCTCAAGGCCCATTTGTTTACCTTAAGGGCCTAAGACTCATCATTCTTGCCATTCGGGTTTGATGAGTTTCTTTCTCTCAATCCATTAACTCTCTTTTTGCCCATGTAGTTAGGCTTCTTCCTGTTGTTGGGCTTTCCCAAAATGAGCATCAATAGTAATTAATCCAAAATTTTTTTTTGTCTTTCAAGTGATAACTAAGGGTTTGTTTTGTTGGATAGGTGGAAAAGTGAGAAGATATAAAATGGAAAAGAGATAGGAAAGTGGGACGATAGAAGAAATTTGCTTTTATCTCATATATGTTTAGTTGGGAGGATGGAAAAGTGGAGAGATGTAAAACCCATTTGTTTGGTTGAGAAGAAAAATAAGAGGATGAAAAATGAAGTTTGTATAAATTTATTCCTATACCCATACTAAATAATATATATATTGTAATTGTGGGGGGATTAACTTGAGCCTGGGTTGAGAGCCAAAGGCCCAGTAGATCATGTCTGATAGGCATGGCCAAAAGATATGGATAGGAGTGAAGAAGCCTAAGGAATAAAAGATAACTCCTTGGAATAGATCCTATGAAGATCTAAGCTACCATTGCTAAGGCTCCTATCCGAGGTAGTAAGCAGGTCTTTCCTTGCAATAGATATGGAAGGGACCACAGGTAACCGAGTCCCTTTTGATCCAAGATGCCATCATCACTAAACTCGCCTCGGGAAATGCCATGAAAGAATAAGGTCACAGAGTTAGTCACCTCCACATTAATAAGATGTTTTGTTACCTAATCTCTTCCACATTAAATGTTTGTAGACTAGCACGAACAATTGAGACATTCCCAAAAGTCCTGTTTCATGATGATAGGATGGCAAAGCAGAGGGGTGATTGGGCAAGTATCCCTAGAATCCAGCTAGAAGCAGACTAGTTGAAGAGAGAAGAAAGGGAAATGTGTCTATAAAATGAAGGGATGTGCAACAGGAAATGGGGTTTCTAGAAAAACTTAAGAGAGAAGAAAGTAATAGCAAAATAGGACGAAGAGTTTTTTTAACTTTAAACCCAATCTCTTATACCTCGGGAAAGTAGTTTCTATATCAATAAACTATTTCTCTTGTTTCTTGTCATTTTGTAACCGGTTGTTTAGATCTCTTACTATGGAGTTTTTACCCTTAGATCTTATAAATTAATGGACAATTTAGCTATGAAATTGGTTGTAGCCTAAGGCTATAACCTTACGCAATAAAATAAATATTACTATTTATTTTGAAAATCTAATTGTTGAATTGCAAGTTCTTTATGCTCATAATACACATGTCAAATTTTGTGTCAATGAGATATTATTTATTATATGGTTTATAAGTTTATATTTTAAGCATAATTTTAAACTACAAAAATTTGCAATTGAAACAATTTATTGATGACATAGTAATTGATCCTTAATTTTCTAGAAATTTTGCAAGCATAGAGGATATAAGAAAAAGATGTAATCCAATGATGGATTTGTTAAAATTCACATCTAATAAAAAAATATTGAATAATGTTGTAGCCTTATACTATAACCAATTTTATAGCTAAATTTTGTCCTAAATTAATTCTGCAAGTCATATACCCACCAAGCCAAATCTTAGTGCTAGTTTTTGACACCCACAACAATCATTAAATAAAAAAAATCAATATATAAGGAGTTGGGTTCAAGTTACACCTGGTGTAATTTTTAAGGAATTACACATTTTTTGTACCGTAGATTTTTAATAAATCCAATGGTTGAAAAAATAGCATTAACTGAATATTATTTTTCACCTTATTTTCCCAATTAATAACAATTTTTCTCTATCCTCATTTATTACTTTCCATAAACCTCATTGGGTGTTTAATTGTGTCTCTTTCTTCCAAAAATTGCTAGATATATATGAATCTAGGCAAAAAACAAAGACTAAAAAGTTCAAAATTTTCTTCTCTCAAAATCCTTAGGTGCCGGTGAGTAAGATCTAAACATATACTATAATTTGTGATTTTATAAGTACACTGAGTATGCCAGAACTACCCGTAAACAATTCACAAAATGAGCAAGAGCCTTGTGGTTTCCAGTTTCAACACATTATAGTCAGACTGGTAATGAATGGGCTTGCTTGATTTAGGTGGTTAACATCTAACATGATAAATTTGGCCTGTTTTACTGTCACCGTGTTGAATTCTTTTTCGTGGTTGAGAAATATTTGAACCATATATATACTCCTTCATACAATAGTTACAGGCAAGGGATATTTTCATTACAACACCTTCTAATTATAAATGAAATACGAATTATCTCTATTGTTTACAATATTCTGCTAATTGAAATAGATTCGGCCTAATTTCATCTTGAGTGGGAAGAAGAAGAAAGAGGTTGGTGTGACTCGGAGGTACAATGTTTTTTTTTTTTTTTTAAGGAAGAAAGGGACACAGTTAAACAACACCTAAGAAGGTCTATGGAAAGTAATAAATGAAGATAGAGAAAATCTGTTATTAATTAAGTAAATAAGGTGGAAATCCTCAATTATTTAATGCTACTTTTTCAACCGTTGGATCTATTAGAAATCTCCGGTACAAAAAAAGTATAACTTGAACCTATCTCATATATATATATATATATATACATCCTTGTGTAACTATTGAAAAGTTACACCTTTTTTAGATTGTAGATTTCTAAGAAATCTAATGGTTAAAAAATCACTATAATCAATGTAATCTTTAAAATTTATTGCTTTCCATATTAGCTAACCTAATTAATTTGAGAGAATATTATATTATATTATTTTCTACTTTCTTCTTCTCTCCTAATTAATTCATCTCTAAATTTTCTCAAGTGCTTATTCTCAATGTTTTTGAGTTGCAAATTTTCTTTCTCGTGGACAGATGAATTTATATTCTTATTTGGTATTACATGAAGTTTAGATAATCCTAAACTTTTTTTTTATTGGATGGTGGCTCCTTAAACGAAGGGGGAGAGAGTTGGAACTCAAAAGGAGCCTACAACTGCTAGAATAAAGTATACCCTTATGAGATCCATGCGATCTCCACATATTTGCTCCATTTATAGTGTGAACAAACCATGTCTTCCCTTGGTCTAAGCAAATATAAAATATTCAAGGCGGCTCCGAGAGCATGGAGAAATTTGGACAAAACTTTATATGTTTGATGTACTAAATATCAATTTGTGCCAAGATTTGACATCTTAAGCCAAGGATAACTCGGAAGCATTTCATACCTGCACGTTGCTTGATAGCTAGCTGTGTTGTTTTGTTTCTTTGAATATTGGAGAAAATTTTGCTTTTTTTGTTTTTTTTTTTTTGTTTTTTTTTTGTTTTTGGGTTTTGGAAATTCAAGTCTATCTGTCCAAAGAAAAAACGTTGAGAATAGGCACTTGTGCAAGGTTAAGGACGAATTAATTAGGAGAGAGAAAGAAAGTATAAAATAGTATAATATATTTGTAAGTGCACAATTGTACCTGGCCCCAAGAACAGTTATAGGCCCAGGCCCAATGAACCTTAAACAATAAGAATTTGTAGAGTGTGGGCTTGAAACCCAGGTTAGAAGTGTTTAAGAATTATATGACAAGCCAAATATTGTAAACACTCAAAATAACAAGAAGTATTGCAATTCCGCCTCCTCGGACGTAAGCTGAGAATTGTTCTTATATTATATCTCTTTCTTTTTTCTTTTTTCTTTTTAGGTTACAAAACAGGTCCCCCTTTTATTGTTCTAGATTCATCCTTAAATACTCCTTTCTTTTTGATATTTTATACACGTGTTGCACCAACTCCCCCTTAGCCTAGATATTTCTTTTCTCAGTGCCTTTGAATAAGAACCAGAAGTTTCCCCTCCACTGTTCAGGGGTCACTTCCTTATTAATGCGGCCAGGGTGGTAGGTGCAGGGTCTTTAATGTGGAGGTGACAGTCTTTAACTTGCGTATGTCTCTAACATCGGTGCTTCTAGGTTGTTCAGGGGTTAACCCCTTTTAACCGTTGGTCCTCACCATGTCGTTCCTTAACCTTTACAACGGAGTCCATGATTCTTTTGTGTCCGTCCGAGGATCAACTCACCCTCGGACAGGTCCTCGGGTCCTCGACGTATGGGCTGACCCATAATACTTACAAATGCTTAACCCAAGAGCAAGTCGGCCTTTCTTAGCACGGTCCAAAGGCCCACATACCCGCCAAGGTCTTTTTACTCCCCACAATATTATTCTCTCAAATTAATTAGGTTAGCTATATGAAAAGCAATTAATTTTGAAGATGACATTGATTATATTGATTTCCTAACTATTAGATTTCTTAAAAATCTACAGTCTAAAAAATGTGTAACTTTTATAGAATTACATTAGGTGTAACTTTTATAGAATTACACTAGGTGTAACTTGAATCCATCACTTCTCTTACTCTAAAACCTAGTCTTACCTCTTAACTTCAATTGCCTGACCTCTTCCAATCCGTTAAGATGGACAAAGCTAGAAATTATCGCAGTCCATGATGTGCATTGCCTTCATCTTTGCCACCCTTGACAAGCTACTGATTTTACTTCTATATAATCTAGTCTCTAAGATGTCGTAGCGCACTCACCTCAAGGAAAGACGTCTCCCCTCTACTCTCTTCCATGTGATTCAGTTGGTATAGATTTATGAGTTTTACTAATATGTGTCCTTAGGACATACATTAATAAATCTTTTTAGAAATTTTTTTATGAGAAAACGAAAAAAGTTACCAACTTTTTTTTACAGCTTTTTAATTTTCCATAAAATGTTCCTAAAAAATAAATAGCTTAACATGTGTCTTAGATTTATTTGGTTGAGTGTTAGATTGATTTTTCTGAGTTTATCCACCTCTACCTAAGTAAAGATGTTTTTTTTATGTGAAAATTCTACTTCTCTCTATTATAGAATGTGTAGATGAACCGTGGTCTATTCCTTGGCCATCTAGCTGCTTGATAAAAGGCCTCTAAGAGAAACTGGTGGAACCTACAAAGGTCTTAAATATTGTCCTTGCAAAACCCATATTCTGGGAAGTCCCACTTGCTTTCTGCTAAACAATAACCAAAAATTGCACTCTAAAAGTGATATTGACCTGCATGTACTAATGCTTTTATCTCTTAAAAATTGTCCTTGGAAAACCCATATTCTGGGAAGTCCCACTTGCTTTCTACTAAACAATAACCAATAAATTACACTCTAAAAGTGATATTATCCTGCAGGTACTAATGCTTTTATATATATATATATATATATAAAAGGTTGGTTAACGTGTGTCTTTTAAGTTATTTATTTTTAGTAATTTTTTTAAATTAAAAAAATTGTTAATATTTTTTTAATTTTTTAGAAATTTTTTTTTCAAAAATAATTAAGGCTAGGCAAGCCAAATTTCTTGATGATTGTAATATCTGGGTAGAAGATACTTCGCCCAGCATTATTGACCAAATTCAAATTGATGTAACTCAGTGTAATCCTATTTTAAGTTAATGAAAGTGTTGAATGGGTCATTATTAAAAGAAAGAAAAGATATAACATCTTATAAGTAACTCACAAATAATTAAACTTTTTTGTTAATAAATATCATGAAGTTACAATTTAAGCTCCTTCACTGAAGGAGCGATATGAAAATCTCCATCTCAGCCTCCCCATCCAATCAACATCAAAACTCCTCCTTTGATTTGTGTGCTCTTCCGTCTTCTATTTCTTTTGTCGCTTCTCTTTATCTTTTTCTTCTTCTTCTTTTCGTGAAAACTAGACCAGATACCTCTGTTTCTTTTGTGCGTACTGTGTAGTGTGTTTCTAACTTTCTATTGCTTTCAACTATGTTTGGTGTGTCTTTTGGTTAGTACGCTGTGTGCATACAGCTATTTGACATGCCCAATTGATTTGATGGTACTGTGGCAACCTGCCAAACATGTAAGCAAGTGCTTTTGTTTTATTATTATTATTGTGCTAACAGAGACATGCGGAGGAGTTTAAAAGAAGGAAAATAGATAAATAATAAAACTCTAAAAGGTGGGTAGATGACTAAGTTAGTACGGGATTTCGCGTGTATGCATGAAGTCTCTTATTTGAATTGTAGTAGGTATCATGTAGGGAGTGGGTAATTAATATATATATTGTGCCCATTCGTCGGCTCTTTTAAGGGGTTAAAGTGAGTTCTGTGGCGTCTTGGTCACTGTAACTATAGTTCAATCTAATATTTTTTAACGGGAGTGTTTTTGTTAGATTACGCCCTAAGAGGTAAGTCACATATAATCGCTCTCGCTCTCTTTTCGTTTATAAAAAAAGTAAATGAGAACAAAATAAGGTTAAAAAACCCCTTAGTAGGATATTTATTCAGTACCCGTTTAGATATTGCTGAAAAGTACTGTTTTTGCGTTTGCCATTTTTTTTTTTTAATGGGAGAAGCGTGTTTCAATAAAATTTATACTTTTCTAGTGGGTCTTGTGCACTGTTCATGAGACTTATAAATCTTTTTTTTTTTAGCAAAACTTTTAATAAAAATGAGTCCTACGACACAATTCACACATTTAAAAATTGTTTTGTTATAGTGTTTTCAGTATTCAGTTTTCAGCAAAATAAATAGTATCTAAACACATCTTTAAAGTAAAAAAATATATATGATCTTGATACAAAAAATTTAACTATTTAACCTCAAGAAATTAATGTTTTCAGTCATAATTTTTTTTTTCCTTATATTTGTTTATTATTTATTATGTTATTACTATTTACCAATCAAAATTATTATCACATCAATTTACAAAATGTTATATTATAAAATTTGTAATATTTTTAGCATTTTGTAGAACATTTAGTTTAGTATAGTACAATATATATAATATGATAATTTCAAAACATTACACTGGTATTGATCAATATCAAAATATATAGTTTCCTTAGCATGCATTGCACCCATTCCCTGGCTCTCTTAGGGTGCTAAGATGAGGTCTGTGGTGCCCAGGTCACTATAGTTATGGCTCAGTCCAATATTCTCTAGCGGGGGTGCCCCTATTAGATCACGCTCTGGGGGGTAAGCCACATATAGTCGTCCTCGCTCTCATTTCATTCATAAAAAAAGTAGATGAGAACAAAATAAGGTTAAAAAACCCCTTAATAGGATATTTATTTAGTACTCGTTTGGATAGTGCTGAAAAGTACTATTTTTGCGTTTGCGGTTTTTTTTATAATTAATTTATTTATGGGAGAAGTGCGTTTCAGTAAAATTTATACTTTTCTAGTAGATCTCGTGCACTATTCATGAGACTCACAAATCTCTTTTTTTCAGCAAAATTTTCAATAAAAATGGATCCTACGACACAATTTACACATTTAAAAATTGTTTTGCTATAGTGTTTTCAGTTTTCAGCAAAATAAGTGATATCCAAACACATCTTTAGAGTATAAAAAAAAAAAATGATATTGATACAAAAAATTTAACTATTTAACCTCAAGAAATTAATGTTTTCAGTCATAAATTTTTTTTCCTTATATTTGTTTATTATTTATTATGTTATTACTATTTACCAATCAAATTACTATCACATCAATCTACAAAATGTTATATTATAAAATTTGTAATATTTTTAGCATTTTGTAGAATATTTAGTTTAGTATAGTACAATATATATATATATATAATATGATATGATAATTTCAAAACATTATACTGGTATTGATCAATATCGAAATATATCATTTCCTTAGCCAGACTGAAATAGTTTTTAATACAAAATTGACTCCTTGCAATTTACAATATGCATGTGTCTGACAAAATGTCGAACTTATGCATTAGTTTTAGTTAACTTTGTTTCTCTTGGTTTAGTTTCCACTTTTTTTTTTTTTTTTTTTTATATGCATTTAGGCATACTGGGCCATTACATAATTGGTATTTTTAATCTATTAGAAGTTTCATCATTAAAATCCAAATTGCAACATTAGAACAGTATTCTTATTTTCTCAAAATAGGAACAGTACTCTTCTTATAAGGGAATTTTTTTAATGAATTATATGTTTCGTACTAATATGCGGTTGCAAAGACAAATCAAACAATGGAGAAAATTATAAATTTTATGACATTTAAACATTAAGGAATAGGACCATTACTAGGTGAGAGATATAGTAAATTTTTTTTTTGGAAAATATTATTACTATTTTAAAAAAATTTCTTAAAGTATTTTTCCTGTGCTTTAGACAGGTTATTGACTAGTTAAGTATAAAATGGTTTGAATATATTAGCTCTTTTTTTTAAGAAAATACTTTTAGGTGCAAATTGCATTTTTCTCTCTTTTAATTTTTTTTTTTATACTAAATTGGTTCACAGTATACTCTTTTTCTTTATGAGATTTACTTCATTGCAACTAGAATGGGGATAAGAATTGTCGATAATGTCACCATAGAAACTAGACTGTTTTATCGAAAATCTGGGTAGGAAAAATATGAAATATGATGATATGCTAAGGAAAATGAAAATTTAGAGGTATCTACACTCTGTTCACTCATATAGATTTTAGATTGTAAGCACTAGAATTTCACATTTGTTTGTACCCTCTGTGCTTTGATATATGTATAAAAGTAAAATATTTGCTTAGAAATAGAATATAGTTGTAAAAACATAGTTTTTGACCCCTTTTTTTGCTTTCGCGCGTAATTTTATTTATTATTTATTAATGGCTTTGGTACTGTTTATTGTAGCAACTAATAGAACAATCTCAATCATAAGAGTTCTCAGTTCTATTTTTTATCAACATCATAAGGGTTTGTATAAGGACCAAAAATCACAAACCAGACTAGACTATCACAATTTGTTCCCTGATTAAAGATCCGAATATAATATATTTGTAGAGAGGGTCCAACAACAAAAGTCCCCTTTTTGTGTCTTCTGGTTCCTATTTATATCCTTGGCTCTTATCATTTCAGCCCTACACCTTGCCATCTATCCAGCTTCTTCTCCCGACACTTGTCCGTAGGTAATGGAGAAAAGCCCTAACTTTGCATTTCGTACTGTTCAGGTCACGTCTATATTAATACAACGGACAAAGTTAGTACTTTCTAATTAATGCGGCCAGAAAGGTTGGTGCTGGATATTTAATGCAACACTCAAAGTTATCCAGCCACGTTCAGATATTTGCAATATGTCCCCTATGTCATCAACTTCTTTCTCTTCTTTTACCCACCCATGCCACTTTATCCTCGGGTATATTTCCTTATTCCTTTATTCTCCCTTACTTACTATATCTTTTAGTGTATCTCCAGGTCTTTAGTTATTCGGGTCCTCGGGTCTTTGGGTCTTCGGCACCTCACAGTTTGGCTTCTCCCTTTTGTGTGTGTTTATCTATCAATAAAAATAAATAACATAACATAACATAGGGTTCCATAATAATGGACTTAGCATAAGCCTATTTTCTAGGATCTATTACAATTATTTAACTAAAAAGTCATGGAATTTTGATTATACTCAAGTTCAAAGCACTGAACAACATTATTATAGCTAAGTTTAGATCCTTTGAATGGTTTTTTTAATTAATTTTTTTTAAATTCTAAATTTTTATTATTCAATATTTTTTCAATATTTTTATGTATATGCATGGGTTACAATCTAGAATATATAAAACCAAAGCATTTGACTTCTTTGTTAAGTAATATTTTTAATGTTGTTATATACGTTTTTTGGAATTTCACATTTTTTCATGTAATTATTTGGTTAAAATGAAAAATTCATCCTCTATGTTTCATCAAAATTTATTTAAGTTATTTAAATTTGCTTTCGTTTGTTTCAATAATCTAATTTTCAAGATTATTCAATTAAAATCTCTCCATCAACTTTTGTTAAATGTTGTGGTTAATTGTCCAAAATTTTAAATATTTTTTTCCAATTTTTTTAAATTAAAAAAATCCAATTAATGATTGAAAAAAAAATTAGATTTAAAAAAAAAAAAAATTAATGAAAGTTAAAGGAAACGCCTTAATTGAATAAACTTGAAACTTAAAGAACTGAAATAAATGAAAACAAAATTAGAAGACTGAAATGAACGAAAATAAACTTAGAGGACTGAAATGAATTATAGGGAAACTTAATTATTTTAACATACATTTTATAATTGATTTTAAATTCTATATGGATTTTCTATAAAATATCCTATATTTTTTCATTGGGAAAAATAAAATGAAAAACTTCCCCCCTTCTATCTATGGGTAAGTTCAAAATTCCACTTCTAAACTTATATTCTTAATCGTAATAATGTGGAGTCAAATGAAAAGGAAAAAGAAAGAAAGAAAGAAAACAATGAAAAGAAAAGAAGAAGAAGAAGGAAAATGCTAAGAGTAATGCTAGAGATATAAATTTTTTTACAAATTGCTAATGTGGTGAGTGATTATTGGTAAATGAAAAAGTTATGTTGATAGTGGGTCTAGATGAAAACCAATAAGAAGTTGGCCACATTAACAGTTTGTAAAAATGTTGTAAAATAATTTGTGATTCTAGCATTATTCAAATGCTAAAGGCATGTACTATTTTTACAATTTTATTTTTGGTACAAATTGTTGATATTGTGAGTAGTTATTGGTAAGGAAAAATGTTATGTTAGTGATCGGCTGAGACAAGACTTTATAAAAATTTGTCATACCAACCATTTGTAAAAATGTTACAAAATAATTTATGTGTGCAAGTTTGGACTTTGGAACATTACTTAAAAAAAAAAAAAACCACCGTAAGCATTCATCAGAGATTCATAATACGACGACACGTAAAACATTTTGTAATGCTGTTGGGCTCCTTCCAAGATGGCTCTTTAGCCCAGAAGGAGATGTGATTGGGCCCTTCTAACTCCTTTTTTTTTTTTCCCTAATAAAACGCTACATTTTTTTAATTTGAAAAGAATCCAAGTCCAGCACCAAAAGAGCAATGAAAAACCCATTTGATTTTAATACCAAGCCAGATAATAGAATCAAGCCCAGCTGCATTTTACCCCAGTTGGGCTTTCTCAATGAAATGTACTTGTAACGTGGAAGAAACCCACTGTCAGCTTGTATGATATTTCATCTCCTAATTGTTATACATACATTTTACCTTTTCTTTTTCTATTTTTAGTCCAAATCCATTGTTATTAGAAATCTAAGAAGAAATAAGATATAACTCTGATACCATATCAAAAAATGGGAGACATGGTTTTGATATCTTGATAAAGTGTGAGGGAAAATGTAAGGAAGAAAATAAAAGTGAGAGACCGATCGAGAGAGCATGGTTTGGCCATAAAGTTTTTTATCAAATTTGGTCTTAATATCTCTAATATCTCACCTCAGACTCAAAGTGAAAATTTGAAGTCAACTTAAGCTTGGAAAGAATGTGAAATATTGAAAGGTAATCTTGATCGAATTGGATGTGGATCGAGTGGACCAACCTAATATGACCAAATTAAATGAAACCCAAATGATAAGTTAGAATAAATATGTCGAATGCAGCTAATGATCAAGACTTGAGTGTTGAGCATAATGCATATCACGTTTATCGCGACTGTTGATTGGAGGCGTAGTTTGGAAAACTATGCATGAAAATGATAGAGACACGTGACCAAGAGAAAGCTAATAAAAGTGACTAATCAGGGTTGTGGTCATAGAAATAGAGGAAGCTACCGATTAGTACGATCTATAATACTTAGCCAAGATGATTGAGGATGTGATGATGTATGATATATGAAGTAGAGCTAAAAACTAGGCGCCGAAGAAAGCTGCATGAGCCCATTGATTATAGTTGAAAATCACCAAAATTGTCATATCATAAAATATCATATTTGAGAAAGACACCTATGAGGTTGTCAAGATTTTGTTCACGACAGGGAATAAATCAAGATGAGCCTACATATATAGTGGTTGACAACAATGGCGAGAAAGAGAACATTGACATTGTCCATGATGAAAATCTATTAAGATGAGCCTCAAAGTGATTAGTAGCAGTGGTTAGAGTAGGAACTTAGATTTAGTGATCAAAGATATGGATTAATGGAGAATACACAAGCTTAACTTTGATATCATATTAGAAAAGATAAAACACAAGTTTGATAACATGTTACAAAATTAAGGAAAGACATATAGGCTTTATACCATAATAAAGTATATGAGAAAATACGAATAAGAAAATAAAGCAAATAGTGAGCGAGAAAGAAAAAGAGAGAATTAATGTGGTTGGATTTTAGAAACTTTTATTCACAATGAAAATCCCTTTATGGTAACATTTAATTTTTTTTTATTAAGCTCTATATTTTACAATGAAATCACTGGATGGTATTTATAGTAAGCTAAATCTTAGACTAACTATAAACTAGCCTAGGATAGCAACGCTTGCACTACAAATAGGATTTGGATTATTTTACTTATATGTTGAGTATGATTATGATTACTTTGCTTGCACACATAAGTATAATTATATACAATAAACCGAATAAGAGTTTTATAATAGACCTCTGTTTTAATTAATACTAGGCCTTGAAATCTCTAACAGTCACTATTTTTTTTCAAGAAAATACCAAAATGGCATATGGTCAGGCATAAGATAAAAATTAAAGTCCACATGCTAGTGCAATATTTTTTCAAAATCTGAACCCAACTTTTGTTATGTAGGCTAAACTTGTGCTGGGTCTCACATATTAATCCCAAAGTTGGAGCTAGTCTGAGTTCGGGGACTCAATTCGACTGGGATGCACGGACACGGCACCAGAGGTGCCGCACCCGCGTCCGACGCGGCGGGACTCGCCGACGCGCGAGGGACGCCGCTGCTTGCGCTTCAGTGCGGCGTCCGGCCGCGTCGGCCACGTGGCAACTTATTTTTCCCGCCGACTCGCGCCGACGCAGCTTGAATCGCGCCGACGCGGAGCCGATTCGAGTAGATTCGGGCCGATTCGGCCAGAATCGGGATGTTTCGGCCGTATCGGGCCGTATCGGCCGGCGACCAAAACGGCCGAAACAGGCCCGAAATGACCGAAACAGGCCTCGAATCATGCTGCAACAGCCGAAATCTGGTCTAAATGAGACCCAAAAACCCTAAATCTATCATTCCTTAATTTTATTTTGAATATTTGTTGCTTCTTTTGTGTTTTCTTTTTGGTTTTGTGTTGTGTTTTGTGTTTCTTGCTTTTTTCTTTTTTTATTTTGTGAATCAAGGCATAGTAAATTAGTAATATGTTTTTTAAGAATATTTTAATAGTAAAAATATATAGAAAATATAAATAAAAATATTTTTAATAATTTTTTAATTGCCGAGTCCCGCCGCACCCGCACCCACTTTTTTCAAAAATTGCTGAGTCCCGCACCCGCACCCGCACCCGTACCCGCACCCGCACCCGCACCCGCACCCGCACCCGCACCCGTGCTTCTTAGCAATTCGAGCAAAAGGAGTTCATAGTCATAGCCTTATACCCCTATATGGAGTTATGGACTATGGAGGTAGGCTACCCACATTTCACAACGTTTAAATCGATCGTCCTCTGCCTAGATCGGCATGAGTCTTTGTTTTAATCATTCAATCATTGTTAGTATAATCTGGGGTTTTGAAGAATTGTTTCGGGGGTTTTCAGTTTCAGGTGTTGAAAATTACAAATCCATTTTTGAAATCTATTTGTATGATAAGATTGACATTTTGATGATCTACTGTGATGAAAGGTAGGCTATTAAGAAGTAACATGTTCAAGGAATAAGTATAGCTGAAATTAGAATATTAAAGTTGATCAGTGAAATATAAGTAAAATAGAATACGAAATGAAGAACTTAAAAATGGAAGTAGTGACTTTTACTAATGTAAAAAGATGAGAGTCCCTTGAGATGATTTTATGTAAAAAAATATACAAGACGAGTATATTCACTATATTTTGTTTATTTGTAAAGGGTTTTTTTTTGGCATGAATAAAATTTTATCTTTTTTTCTTTTTCAAAGATAAAATTTCACTTTTGAATGAAAGTATTTTTAATAGTTCGATAGATACTAAGTACAATTTATGTAAATTTATGTTATTATGTAATTATCCAAAAAAATTTTATTTCTTATTACACAATTCTTATGGCGAAAATGGACAAATGCCCAATTTCCTAAACTAATTAGGAAAATGCTTCTCTTTTGAAACTCGATTTTCTCAAAATCGAGTTAAAAAAAAAAAAATCTAGAGCCCTATAGCGACGTTTTAAGAAACTTATAGTGATGTTTTAAGGACCTATAGCTGCGTTTTGAGTTTCCTGCAAGTTTTTGATGTCATAGAGCTTGAGTTACAAAATGCTGCTATAGGTCCTTAAAAATGTCATTATAGGTTCCTTAAAATGTCGCTATAGGACTTAACTCGATTTTGAGAAAATCGAGTTTCAAAAGATGGACATTTCCCTAATTAGTTTGGGAAAGGGGGCATAATGCTTTTTTTTTTTTTTTTTTTGCGTGAAAAGGGCATTTGCCCATTTTGTCCCAATTCTTATATGATAAATATGACAAAATTTTAAATTATGGTGTCTGTTCTATCATAATTGCTCATTATCATTAATTAAGACAATTTTTTTTCGATGTAGGAAAACTCTGAACCTCAAATTTTTTATTTAACTACAAAAGACTTCGTAATTGAGATAATTGAAATTAACCTTATTACACAAATTCTTACGAAGAATAATAAATTATTATATAAAGGATTTGAAGTCCTATTACCTCTTTTTTAATCACTTCTGAAAGATAATTTTTTTTTCCTTTTGTTAAAACTCTAACTTCATTATTTTTTTAATATAAGATAGAAGTTCTACTCTAATATAATCTAAGTATATATGTGTGTGAGTCTTCTTTCTGGAGACTTGAACCCTGGCTCTTATCTCTCACACTCCTCAAACACTTAAACTTGTAAATTGATCATCGCGCGCAACAAAGGTGTAAGGTGGTAAAACTTTAACTTGATTATTTCCCTTTTCTTTTTCCCACCTCCACTTTCCTTTTATAAGTTTTGAACCTTAAAAGAAAAAGATTTTCTTTTGTCATTTAGGAGAGAGATAATAGTGCAGTAAATAAATATGATAAATTCACCAAAAATATGAGAAAAAAAAAATCAAATTGTAATTGCACAGGGGAGGTTGTAAAGTAAAACTATTAATATTTCGGCAAGCCAATGGAAAATTTCCGCCCATTGACTCCCCTAGCTATTCCCGTGAGGAATACCTTCTTCTTCTTCTTCTTCTTCTTTTTTTTTTTTTTTTTTTTTTTAAATGACAAGTTAACTAAAAAGTTGATGTAGGATATGATAAAGCGTTTGAGGAAGAACACATGCTCTGAGTCCTACTAGATTATTTTGGATCCTTCACCAATGTTAAAATTTTGGGACTAAAATTGTATTGTTGTTATATTGATATTTTGGTTTTTTTTATAAAATGTATTAAGGAAATAATTAAGGGTACGTTTGGTACATTGAATATAGATTATATTAAGAATAGTAATCTTTATTACTAGAAATAAAAGACATTATAATGAAATAACTATTACTATTAATAAGTTTGGTTGTTACAAATGAAAAGCTTGTAAAAGATGATGTATAAGGAAACTTTATATTTTTTGAAATATATTAATTTTAAAACCTATTATATGCACTTATAAGGAATAAAAAAATAGCTATTACATCTATTTTAAAGAGGAATAACTATTCTTCAATTTAAAGAATAGTTATTCCCATATAATAACTAATCCATGTAATAAAGATGTAACCAAATGATCGAATTGATATTACACATGAATAACTATTCTATTATAAGAGTTATTACAGTGTACCAAACATATCCTAAGAATACAACATCCATGAAAAATTATAAAATACCTTGGGAGCAAGTTAAATGTGTATTCACTCTTCTCACATAATAGTGAGTTCTATTAATTAAATTCATAGTGAGACCTACTATTTATGTAAAAAGAAGGTAAGTATTTATTGTATTCTTGGATTATTGATCGTGAAATTACAAGATCCACATGATTTATTTGCAATTCTTTGTAGAATGGCATCTCTTTCATGATATAAACCATTTTGTAAGGAAGTCATAACAATTTTAAATGGTTTAAATTGTTCCGTTTCAAAAATTTTAATTTTAAAAATTATTCCTTAAATAGTTAAATTAGTTAAATTAGTTCTTTTTATTTGTATCCGCATCAACTTTAAAAATATGTTTACTTTTTAAATGACCATTATAAGGAAGGGATATTTGAATCTTAATTCTACTCATAAAGCAAACAAGTTAAGGTCACTGAGATATGAGACTCTTATTGTATAACCAATGACTTAATAATAATAAAAGATTTAACCATATCGAGATTAGGTTCGGATTTGTTAACTATACTTCTAGTTTAACATTTGAAGTATACCTGCCAAGAGTGTCCTGATGTTTCAAATGATAATGTTCAGGTTCAAATTCTTTATATTCCAATATAACTAATGAATCATTTAAAAAAAGAGAAAAGAAAAACTTTTTGAAGTAAACTCACTACCCTTCACCTTGTCAACTAGAATAACTTTCAATCGCCAAAAGAGACGCATTCTCTCTGACTTCATTAGAGTATTTAATGGCATACTTGTCTCTGTAAAAGTGCTTTTATTATTATTAGGGGGGCATAATTGTGAAAAGTTTATTCAGAATGACGTGAAAGAACTTTTTCAAAATAAAAAATGACTCACAATTACTTTATCTTATTGAAAATTATTAGCAAAAAAAAAAAAAAAAAAAGCATGATCCATGCCATAATAGACGAACGTTTTGTGCCACCTATATTTAAGTTTGTACAGCATTCCACTTTCTCTGTAGTGTAGTCCCATTTCCTACATGAAATGTTCATCATTGATAAGTTCCTATAGAAACAAATTAACATCGCCCTCAAACCATGTTTTGATCATGAATTTATTATGTCATCCGTGATAATTTAGTACACAACTCACAACAGCACCATCCAGAAGGAATTGATGACAAAAGTTATTCATTAGGTACACAACTTGTCACTATTATTCCATTATTATATAGTTTATCAAAACCAGAAATGAGTAATTAATTTTGAGATATATATAATATTCTTGATGATGGAGCAGTTATATAGTCTAATCCTTTTTTTGATACTTAGGATTTTAACTTGTAATATTAACTACAACTTCATTTAAAATCTTTTTAATAGATGTGAATTTTGACAAATTCACTATTAAATTACATTTTATTCTTATATTTTCCATACTTGTGAAATTTTCAAAAGATCAATAGCTATGTTATGACTCAAATGTTTAAAATTTCAAGATTTATAGTTTAAAATTATGCATATATATATATAAAAAAGTCTATAGATAGAATAGTAAATAACTTTCGATTGATACAAAATTTAACATTCGTATTAAGAACATAAAGAACATATAATCTAACAGTTAGATTTTTAAAATATATAATAATATTAATACTTTTTTTTAATAAAAGTCGTAGTCAATAACTAAAACCAAGTTTATAGTTAAACCAAACTTGATTGTCATGTTCACTTCATGATAATTTTTTTTATTATCAAATTAAAATACTAATTAAGTTTAAGTATAAATACGATTCAAATCTTAAACATCTTATTCGACCGAAACATAAAGATCCTAAAGATCATAATTAAGGTCCTTATATCCTAAGGAGTGAATGAAAAAGGAAGGCCATAAGAAATTGCTACTGAGATACTGAGTCCTTGGCTTATTCGAAAGAATTCAAACCCGTAGGTGTCACCATCATAAAAAGGAACACCCAGCAAGCACAAAGATTTCTAATCCATCCTACCGCGCATTATCTGGGCTCCACTTACACCCTCTTTTGTCTCTTCTTGTCGGCTCTCCACTTTCTTTTTCCTCTCCTTCCATCACCTTTCATTTTTTTTTTCTTTTCTTTTCTTTCTTTCTTTTAAAATTTTGAACTTGAAGACAAGACAAGGTTCTCTTATTCTCTCTCTCTCTCTCTCTTTTCATTTTTTTTTTCTTCTTTTTTTTTCACTACCAACTTACAATTTTCACACTAATGGAGGAAAAAATGTTTATAATTTTGAGCTTATTTATTATAAAAAAAAATGTGTTTCCAACGATCAAGAAGACAAATTTGTGAGGGATTTTATTAAAAATATTTGTTTGACTTGGCGTTTTCTAAAAAATACTCATCTTAAAAATTATGTGAAAGATTTGCATATCTAAGAGTTCGTTTGGTAATGTTGTTCTAGTAACATTGTTTAAGTATTGTAAAACTATGCGTGGAAAAAAAAGTATTATAAAAATATATGTCGTGTTGTTTAAATAATGAAAACAGATATTCAAACAACGTTATCAAACAAACGCTAACTCTCAAATTAATTGAGAACATTAAAACGTTACTTTAAATATTAATTTCTTACTTTCCTAAACTTTTGAAATCGAGATGAAGCACTTAAAATTTATTGATGAACTAGCAAAACCTTTAGGATGAAGATATGCAAATGTTTTTAGGATAACTTCACCGTGAAGTTTTAAATGAGCTATCCCAAAATAGACGGCATGAGATTATGTTTAACTTTTGTTAAAAAATTATAATTCTTACTTTCTACTACAAGTTGATGAGTTGATAGGCATGAGACTTAAAATCATCCTATTGCAGAATGGACAAGTCATAAATTCCTGTATGATAGGAAAGAGCCTTCGGGATTAAAATATTTAGTGTGTTCTTAAGATAACTTCATCATGAAGTTTTTCTAAAATCTTCATCCCAAAGCAAGCAAGTTACCTCCCAAACAAATGGCATGAGATTATGTTTAAAATTTTGTTAAATTTTTTTTTTTTAAAATCATTATGAGTTTCAATTAACTCTTTTTTATTGTTAAATAAAAGATTTGAAGTTTACAAAAATTTATTAGTGTCTTAATTGGATGATAAGTACAATTATCATAAAATAGAAGTTATAGATTAAAATATTTTATATATTAAAAAATGGTATTAAAAATCATCTTATTCCATGATGGACTAGTCATAAAATCCCTGTATGATTTGAAAGAGAATGGGACAAATGCAATTTCCGTAGGATTTTCCCAATAAACCCTAATTTAAGAGAGCTAAGAAGTAAGAAGTCACCGTTATAGAGAATATTTTTGATTACTTTGCAAGCAACCCTTTAGGAAGTTACTTTTTGAAAACATTGGGAAAGTTACTACTGCAGGATCCTTTGACAAATTGCATAGGGTATGAGTGTATCAGCCAATCAAATGTGATCTTTATGATAACCCAAACAAAACCCCACCCCCTACTCGTGAATGATCCTTAGATAAACACCAAAAGTGACCAAGAGAAAATCAAGAATGAAGACAATCCTCATTATCAGGTCAAAAAAGAGAAATCGTCCACAGTACACACTCATTATTCCACCAACAAATATTATTAAACAAAAATAATAGTAAAGTTGAACAACTAGAAACAAAATCAGACAAAAATTCCCACACAGAATCACACCCACAACAACACAAAATGTGTTGATATTTTATAGGTGTAGTCAAAACAAACACAACTTTCTTTTAAGTTTCATCATTCAAAAGTAAACCACCTCATAAAGCCAGCAAACAAACAATCTGAAACCTTCTTTCTTGCACTAAGATCAGCTGCAGAAGGAGGTGAATCCTCTGTCTCTCTCTCTCTCTCTGAAGTCATACCTCGCTTTTCTTTCCCTTTTCAACTTCCGAATTCATGGATGGTACTGCTCAATGGCCAAAGGTGGGTGGAGTTGTTGTATGTCCTTTTTCTTTTCCTATATAACAACGACTGTGAGCTATTTATTCAGGGTTAGGATTGTTTAATCAAGGCTAACATATATCATTTTCCAATTATTTCTGAAAGAATTTTATGGGGTTTATTTCAATGATCTTTTCTCTATCAGACGATGTTCAAAGTCACTGCAAGTCCCTTTTTTTCATAAGATTAGCTTTTGATTCTGTTATTTAAACATGAAAGCACCACACTTTTTCTTTCTTCACTTTTTAGCATATGTGATAACTGATAAAAGGGAACGGGAAAAAGGTATTATTTGTTATTATTATTGGTTCTTTAGGTTTTTTGTTTCCTTTATGTTCTCTTTTAATATGATTTTCCAAGAGATAAGCTACTTTGTTTCGCTTGTCTACTTGTTATCACTCTTTATGTACTCAATTTGATCCTTTTGTTTTGTCATTGAAATGCCATCTAGCTGTTTAGATCTATAATAGACTTATAGAATTGTTGTCTAATGACCCTTTTGATTTTTGTAAACGAAACACCTTAATTATTGGTATCCTACTGCTCTCTCTCTCTCTCAATATCTCTCTTTTAATGGGGGTCTCAGGGTCAAGGAGTAGGGCTAGTGAAGCCCTTAGAAGGAGTAGCTCCTAGCACAAGGCCTATGTTAGAGAGAAGAGCAAGGCCTCAGGAGCACTTGAATTGTCCAAGGTGTAACTCAACCAACACCAAGTTCTGTTACTACAACAACTACAGCCTCACTCAACCAAGATACTTCTGCAAGACTTGCAGAAGGTATTGGACTGAAGGTGGGTCTCTTAGAAACGTTCCTGTTGGAGGAGGTTCAAGAAAGAACAGGAAGTCTTCAGCAACAGCAACAGCAACAGTAACAGCATCAACTTCAGCAAAGATTCCTGATCTTAATCCACCAAACCTTTCACAATTTTCTTCTCAAAATCCTAAGGCCCATGAAGACCAAGATCTTAATCTTGGTTTCCCAGCTTTCCAGAAGTATCATGATGTATCCCAATATGTTCAAGTGCCCAAAATTGAAAACAACAATAGCAATCACCATAACTCAGGCTCTGCTTCCTCTACTCATCTTTCAGCTTTGGAGCTACTGAGGACTGGGATGGCTTCAAGGGGTTTGAATACTTTTATCCCACCATCTATGCCAGATTCAACTACACTTTACTCATCATCTGGGTTCCCCTTCCATGAATTCAAACCAACCCATGGGTTTTCAATTGATGGGCTTGGAAGTAGGTATGGAGCTCAAGAGAATGGAGGGAAGCTTTTGTTTCCTTTTGAAGAACTGAAGCAGATTTCAAGCACAAACCAACAGGTTGAACAGAATAAGGGACAAGGGGGTCCAAGTGGATATTGGAGTTCAATGTTAAATGGAGGAGGACCTTGGTAAATAAAAAATAGCAATGGAGGCAACAAAGCTTTTCTTTAGAGCTTCTCTTTCTTTATCGTTTTTACATGGTTGGTTACTCTTGTTTTATGGTTGATCCAAAACTAACATAGAATACATATTGTTGTTTTGCTTCATTTTAATTTCCTTTTGCTCTTTGAACCTCATATCGGGTGGAGTTCAAAAGGGATAGAAGAAAAAGTGAATATAAGGCTTGGTTTTTCCTTCCTAACAGGCAACGTGGCCTGTATTCATATATTCTTCTATCAGAAGTTGGGCATTTGCTGTAGTTTTGCAGGGTTTGGTTCTAAGGACTTGGTCAGAATGTAACAACTATTTGCTCACTTTCCTAATTTAAGTAGAAGAAATGAGTGTCAGGATTCAAATTGCATATGCCCTTTTGCTCTTAAATTTCCAACTCTCTGCCTTTCTGTGCAATTCTTGGAACAGTTAACAAGTAAGGATTATACATTATACATTTTTTTTGCGATAGTTACTTCACAATTATTTACACTTGTAAGTTATAGGGATAAGGACTGAGGTTTAAATTTTCAGGAATGAACTTCATATATATATATATATATATATATTATATATATATATATTTAAATTAAGTTAGAAAATTTTCTATTTTGTATTAAAAAAAAGAACTATAGAAATTGAAAAAATATTTTCTTACCTTCATTTACATCTACTATTTCATGTCAATATTTATAATTAGTATATATTTTTACAAGTAAATCTTGTGTCACATAAAGTGATACAACAAATATCACAATTTATTCACGTGGTAAGTTATAGTTAGTGAAAAGATGATAATAGGTCGATGTGAAGATACTTTTTTACCGACTACAATTTACCGCATGAATCAGTTGTAGTATTTACTGCGTCATTCTAGGTAAAAATGCGAGTTTAAGGGCATAGAAGCAAATTTAGTGTAGAGAGAAGGCATGACCCGTAACTTTGACTCTTTGAGAACCTGAATGACAGTAGTAGACCCACTTTAGGAGAGATTTGATGGAAGTAGAGAATTGCACAGTAAGTAGTAGTTAAGAGTACAATCAAGAAACTGCAAGAAGAAGATAAGCATGCATATCTATATATATATTACCCATAATAAAAAAAACCCACTTTACCTGCCCCAACCAAATGCTAACCTAAAAATTTTAATTTCATAAAAAAAAAAAGAAACAAAAAACAAAATGGTAACCTAATATTATTGACATCCACTGAATTTTAGAGGACCCCTAGGCCCTAGCAAAACATCAACTCATTCCCATGAATGATGCCACCTGCTTTCGATAAAATAATACAAAAAGACTTGGACATGAAAAGCCCACCACGTTTTGGTCTTTTAGAGGGACCACTAAACATTCCCTTTGGGCAGCCGTGTTGAAAATACTATTTCCCCACTAGGTCAATCCATTCCCATGTAGTCTTCCCATAAATAATATTTTTATTTTTTACCTTTATCACTTTATTTCAATTTTTTCTATGAAAATCCTCTCTTTTCGCTTACAATAATTTGGGACGGTGGATTTGATTCTATGTTCTTACTGTTAGGATAATCTAGCAATATAATTGAGTTACCAGGCCTCTCTTTTCAATTGATTGTGTGTTTGGATGTTTTTTTTTCTAATTAAAAAATTCATTTATTTGATAAAAGTTGACCCAAAAAAAATTGTACGCAGAAAAAGTATTTAAAGCTTTAAATAATCAAATTATATAATAAACAAATGGAAAAAAAAGTTTATCTAAGTTGTTAGGTTTCATAAATGTATTGGTAAACCCTAATACTAAAAAATGTCTGACTTAAGTTTGTATCAATAAAATTGTTAATAGTCTTAAGTTGTTAGGTTCATAAATGTGTTAAGGACAATAAAATCTTGATTTATTCAAATGTAATGATTTGATGATTGCTCATATCTTTTACATGATAAAGATTTTTGAAGTGACATTTATTTTATTGAAAAGTAGACATTTGAATGTTTAAAACGGATCTTAAATTTATTTTGCAATTAGTGACACATAATAGTTTAAAATTGGCATAATTTTTTTTGACCACGAGAATTTTGGTTATGAGAAAAAGATATTGTTGGAGTAAAATGGCCACTTTTTTCTATTATAATTATACTAAAAAAAAGATTCTTGCTCAATTTTAACCCCACTTTATGCACTTCCATAAACCACTTGTTGCATGACTTTAGAGATAAGAAAAACATTTATACTAGAGTTAAATAGCTCTAATTTTGTTCCTTTTTTTCTTAATTAGGCTAAATTGAGAAATCATCTTTACGCATTATTTTATAAATAATTAAGAACCATTGTTTTTAGTCTTTGAGACCTTAAATTTTATGAAAAATAGACAAGAGGATGACATTGAACACGTCCTTAAAGCTTGACATGAACAAGCTGCACAATCAAGTTAGATGGTTTTTTTTTTTTTGGTGAACTTATTATGAGAAAAATGAGATTTATTAAAAAAATAGATATCCTTAGTTAATAGTGTACATAACTACTGTTAAATATGTTATTTTAAATAGCAAATCGATCTTTTTTGGGCAGATGATAGCATATTCTTTGGTCACGCTAAATTGGAAGTATGCAAGACAATGAAGAGATTTTGCACGTTTATGAAGAAGAATCTGGCCAAAAAATAAATAAAGAGAAGACTATGTTTTATTTTTTATTTTTATCAAGAAGACAATGATTGCACTAAAGGATCATGTGAAGGCCACTTTAAATGCTCAAGTGACGACGACACAATAAATTAAATACTTAGGTCTCCCTGCCATTGATTCTCATATTAAAAAAAAAATTAAAAAAACTAGGTCGAATTCGGATGAAATTGTGTTTAGAGATTAACTCAATGACAAGCAAATCCTGGTAGTATTAAAAAAAAAAAAAAAAAAAAAAAAAAAAAAAAAAAAAAAAAAAAAGAAGAAGAAGAAGAAGGAAAGAAGGATGCATTGGATGAAGTGGGAAAGTCTATGTGAATCTAAGGTGTAAGCAGGAATTTTAAAGATTTGAAGTCTGTATGTTGCAAAACAAGTGTGGAGACTAATCAACAAGACTACAACAACGTTCCTTTATGGATGCAAAACCGAAACATTTCATGGTAAAAATGAAGCACCTTTCACGTTTCCACTGAAAGCACACAAGGGCTTTAGAGAGTTGAAAGCTCCAATAGAAAAGGATTGCACCGATTCTGGAGGGTGATGTGAAATTAATGACAAATAAGATCAAGCTCTTTGCATGGTGAGTATGCAAAATATGTTTTACCTACGAAAGCAAGCCTTGCTAGAAGAAAGATACTAGAAGAGTCGACAAGCGAAATATGCAAGATTGAGGCAAAAACAACCATTTACGCATAATATTTATAGGAATGCAGCAAAGTGTAGGACACTTTGGAAAACAGGATTGTGCTGAGTCCAGAACATACCCCCATGCAAGATTGGCTTGAAGTGTTGGAACACAAATCTATAATAACTATGGCTCGGACAGTGACTTTCGCAAAGAACGTTGGTGTTCAATATGTGAACATGGAGGGCGACCTGATGTCAACTAAACCAGCATAGCCAGACGTGTACAAAATAGGACATATAATTTAAGAGGCAAGAGGTGACCATTAAAAGTTTTTCAAAAGAAAACAAATAGCTAATGTGTGTGGCTAAGTCTGGAAATAAAGCTGTACATAGGCTAGCTATAGATTTGCTGAACACAAGCTAGTTTGTGTCTGGATGGAACAGGCCCCATGTTTCTTGGAGCAACAAACCAATTTGTTATTATTATTATTTTTTAAAAAAATTGTAAATAGCAACAAATCAATGTTGACGCTTCACAAATTGATCAATGAAATCACTATTTTCTTTTTTTCCATAAAAAAGAAAGGATGAAAGTTCTGAATGAGGACATCAAATCATTATCCTGTCGGCACAATAATTTCAATTCCCATTATAAAAAGGAAGGAAAGAAAAGGCTAGATACCTTGGGACTCCGTTCAAGTTTTAGAGGCAGGTCTATGAACTCCGTATGGATTTTCTTACATTATACAGTATGTCCAGTTGAATTGTTGCTTTTAGGACTCCGGTGCTAGTGTACTTGATTCCTGATTTTATGATGACTTTATCTAAATTCCTGATCTAGCTAAAGTTTTTTACATAGTCTAAATGGAATTCCGTGAGAGATACTCTCACGGGAGTAGTTTGGCATGCCTACATGGTACCTCTATAGTACATTCTTTCATTGCTTAGCTGATTTATTGGGTGTCAACTCAAGACATTTCCTTGGAGAGCCGTGGGGCAATTTAAAAAGGCCTTGTGTACCATGAACAGAGAATTGAAAATTGAAAATTGAAAATTAGAAATTTAAATGGTACACGAATTCAGACATAAAAAGGTACACCTTTAATGAGAAACACATTGTTATCATAAACAAGAACCGTCAAATTTCTTACCATATATGCTAATCTAGTATAACTTTTCATTTTTTAAGTTCTAGAGTGAACATAATTGCAATGTCAAAATACGTGATAAGCTGATAACAGCACCATGATAATCCAGATACATAAACTTTCTCTACTGTACAAAGATAACTCAGTACAAATATTTTTTCTTTCAATCACCAAGAAGCTTGAAAAACAGTTTGCACAAAACATTATATATATTTGAAAATCCTCTCAGTTCTGATTACTATACAATGACTTTTTACCAGAACAAGTGAAGGATATGAGGCTCTTAAGCAGGTTTAATCAACACCTTCCTGATGCATACCCTACTCACTTATCTGCATTGATTCCAAAGATCCGGACCTTGTGCATATTAGGGAACTTGGCAATAACCAGCACAATCGCTGCAAGAGTATTGAGGAAGAGCATAGGATGCTGGTAGTCAGTCGTGTGTGAGGCTATCAAGTACCTGTCTCAACACAAAAAAGAGAATCAAAGTGAATCTAGTGCAGGTTTCAGTAACAAGATCCAAGTAATTAGCATGAGTATGTCCAAACCATGCATGTGTTTCAACTGTGAGGGCCTCCAAAACCAAAGACAAGTAAAAATTGCAGATTAAAGCACAATGCTATTGCTAGATAAAACATGCCACAAGGTATCTGCATCCTAGTTGAACAGCCTTTTATTATTGGTAATTATATGTGAGTCTTGAACTTAAAGCTCACCCTCCATCTTGCCCTTACAAGGAGAGGAGGTGCCATTTGAGCTAGCGTTCATTGGCATCTATAATTAAACAACCTTAAACAAAACATGGACTTCTACTATCAGCAAGAGCAATTTTTGGACTCCATTGCAATCTAAACTCCCACAAGCACATTTTGTTTTTCATTTTTTCTTGCCTTGATGCAAACTAGAGAAAATATTTCAGAACATTGATGTAAGGTTCCACTTATCTTAATAGACATTTCATTTGTGAAACTGATGTCAGTGAGGTTTTCAATTAGCATCTTGCAACGTGTGTACTCCAGACTCTATTGCAGGACACTATTGCATGACAAGATAGGATTAAATTGGGCCAATGTTTCTATACATAGGCTACTTTAGTTATTATTGAGTAAGTATTAATTGTTTTGGGTTAGAAGTTTTTTATTCAGCTTTTAATCAAGTTTTACTAAAACATGAGTAGTTTGGCAATTTCCACATTTTCTAGAATATGCTGTAGTGGGCTTGTAGGGAGCTGCTGTCAGTATTGGAAACTTGTTCATTCTCTGCTGCATTGGTGTTTTCACTCCGCCCATGAGTCTTATTTTATGTTTTGAGTCATTTTTCTATTTGGTTTAGAAGATCTTAATTACTTTTTATTTATTATTAAAAGTACTAGTCGTTCTAGGAAGAGATTATTTAGGAGTCCAGTAGAAGTAGTATTGGCAATAGCATATAAAAGAGTTTTTATGTATTCAATAAAAGATAGGAACAAAGAGACTGAATTCAGTAAAATTCCAGCAGGTTATTTTAAACTTTGAGGACATGGTTGCCTTCTCTTTCCTAGGTTTGATTGCCTATGGTTTATCTTTTTTTGTTTCTTGTTCTATTCACTGTATTATCATTATTACTTAACCCTACCTAAACCCTGAACATCAAACTCTATTCAAGAATTCTTCAAGTTGTCATAAAAGATTGTAAAAAGTTTACATCAGAATTGGTATCAGAGCCCATTAAGGCTTCTGTCCTGCATCAACAATAAAAAAATACTAGCATAAAAATGTTTTGGTGCTTAGGGCAATGGTAAACAGGCAAAAAAAAATACTCAAACAGGAAGGTCATTGTACAATTAGATAAATATAGCTAAAACTCCTGAACTTTCCTTAGAAATGATTTGTAACAAGAGGAAATTATAAATTTTAACTTATAAATGATAAATTGTTCTTCTAAATATCTCTTCTGTGTAGCCTGTACAGAGTACAATGTAGACATGGGATCACTTAAGAATATTGAAGACAGATGGATGGTCAATAAAAAAACCAATAGTGTTAAAGAATCAATTCTATAAAGCATGCACAGGACACAGAAATAATAATGAGTAGCCGGTCTAAGACATTTTTTATATTAGTAAGTTACACACATTCTTCTTCTTCTCAAAAAAAAAAAAAGTTACACACATATTGGTAGGTCTTGAACCCACAATCTCACCCTCCACATTGCTCTTGCAAAGGGAGGAGGTGTCATGGACGTCACCCTCCACACACACGTGCAGAGAGAGTGAGAGAGAACTAAGACTTTCCTGATGATGAACCAAAATAAACAGCAAACAAGCTGATGTCAACAGACTTCACAACAACAATATCTTCATAAGCTTATAAAATTAACACCTCAGCATGCACATTTTATGTACCAATTTAAAAAACTAATAGTTCACAAGCAGGTTAATGCAAATTATACGACAAAAACACCCTCTAGATAAGGTCGAGTGAAATATAAACTGAATTTACAAATTCAAACATATTGTGTAATACCATAGAAGTAAACTTACAGCACAACAGGAACAACAGTTAAAAACTTTCTGTTGCGTGTGAGCTGCTTTCCATTATCTATTTGCTCCACCATGTCAGCGCGTTGTAGATCCCCTGATCGTCAGCAAATGGAGTTCCTTTTTTCCAGTGGAAAAAGTGATAAGTGACCTGGAGGGAGCAGGAACATAATAAATTCATGCAATACAGGGAAGTGAAGCAACTTAACCTCACAGTGAAAGGCATAAACTCACAAAGCAGAAGAATAAAGCAATTACTTAAGCCTTTCAAATGTTTACCCAAATAATGGTTCTTAGGTTGGCCACTAGGCCTTGTCTCAAGTAAATTTAAATTAATAAAAATTCAATTCACATACCCATTAAAAATTGAACCCGTGACCTCACCCTCCACCATTTGAATAGGTGATTGGGGTAGAGCAAAAAGTGGTTCTTTTTTGGTTGGGGTGGGACCAATCATCCTTACAACAAAAATGCCATTGAACCACTAAAAGGAAAAAAACATTAAGCTGGTATAAACAACATATATAAGTAGTTACATTCTGCGATTGTATATCAAAATCCAGCCGTTCATTTCACCAAATCCATCAGTCAAGCACTTATAAAAGAGAGAAATGTTTGTTTTGATAGGTAAACGGCAGAAACGTTTCAAAGACCTCAAAGTATACAGGTTTAACTTGGTCAAGTTATCTATATGCATTGGTCTATTCACACCCCTTTCCAATTACCTCCCAAGGCATTGCAAAAAACAAACAATAAAAAATTCCTAATAAGAGGCCAACTAGGAAACAGGAAAGATGTTCGCTAAGACAAGGTATAAGATGCTCGGCTTATAGTGAAGAATAAATACAAGACTAGAGATTTTTTTGGCAAAGTGAATACAAGACTAGAGAGGTGAACTTTAGTCATTGTTGTTTTCAATCTTTAGATTACCAATTCAAAGAATTTACCAAAGCTAAATCATGAAAACAAAAGTCTCTCATTTGAAACTCCCCCCACATTTCCATAATTGCCTCTCTTTAATCGATACCAAATGCCCATGAACTAAATCGGGCCAATTTAAATTTCCAGTCCAAAACATTGTACAATTTAGCATAATCGAAAAAATTAAACTCAAATTGAGTCGAGTGACAACACCTCGCAAAAATTAAACATTTAACTGAGTCTAATACAACTGCCTGACTCAGTTAGGGATATATTTACATTTCTCCAATAGCAAAACGAGTGACACATAAGATTAAGCAGTTTAATGCATATTATCCCCTCCAATTGACTTATAAAAAAACTCAGATACCTTGAAAAGACTACTCTCATTTTCTACCCATCCACACAATCCAAAATCCAACAAACACCCACTTCTCCACAGCCAATAATCAAGCAAATTCTACATTCAATTTCAAACAAGAAAAAAATTTACAAACTTGGGTCTTCTATCTTCAACCACAACATACAAATAACCAACCATCTTAAACCCTAAAACCCCTACTCAGCAATCAAGAAAATAACTGATGCAAAACCATCAAATTCACAAACAAACAAAATACATGCCCATATAAAAACAATTCACAACATGGGTATTCTTTCTTTTACTCAAAAACCACCAAAACCACACAGCACAAACACGATCACGAACTTTAACACCAAACCCACATGTAAAATAACAATTTTTAAGCAAAACCCAGAAGCAGAAACAGAGAAAAAGAGAGTATACGAACGTACAGCAAAGTGGGCGAGATTAACAATGGTCCAGGCCATGCCAGGAGAGCAGCCAAAGATTGAAAGGACAAGAAGCCAAGCGAAGAAGAGGATAAGGATGTAAGTGGTCCAAACACCTGGGTATGTGAACCACTCTGTGTTCCTATTCAGATCCACCGGTGGTGCAGCTTTTACATATAGATTCGCCATCATCAACTCTTTCCTTTGACTCAGAATATTCAGACAAGATTGGTTCTTTATGATTCTGGGTTTGATGGGTTCCAATTCAAAACCTCGATAAAATACACACAGATAACAAAACCACAAGCAAATAACAGTCCTTTGTTTTTCTCTCTCTTTTGTTCTAACTTCTCGTGGGGTTGATTGAAAATGAAAAGTTGCTTGCACAGATGACCAAAAAATCTAGAGGAGACGGCGTCGTCTTGGGACGTTTGGAGTTGTTTTATTTTTCCTTTTTAATTTTTTTTCCCTCTTTTTATGTGGACAATAATAGTATAATTAGATAAATTAGATTTTTTTGGATTAAAAAAAATTTAGGTTTTTTTTTTTTTTTTGGGGGATAAAGGAAATTAGTAGTTGTGCACTTACTCTTTCCAATTGAGGAAAGGGAAAAACGGATCATAATACTGCGTATATATATGGTGGGATTTATATTCCATCTTTAGCAATCACAAGGTGGAGGGGATCTTTTTTCTTTTTCTTTTTTTAATTTTTTTTATATTTTTTATTTTATGGTATGTTATTGAATTATAACGATTTAGTTATTGTTAATTTATATTTATACTAGAAAAAATTATAGAATACTTTAAGAGTATTATATTGTATATATATATATAAAAAAAAAAGTACCATAAATGCATACTCTTTTGTCTCATATGAATTTTGGTTCTCACTATAAATTTAATTAATGAAACTCACAGTTATGTGATAAAGGGAAGTACGCATTTATGGTACTCCAGAAGTACCCTATAATTACGCCCATTTAAAGGGCTACTATAGTTTGTGATGGACATTTTATCGGTCTAAAATATCCTTGCATCCAACATGTAATAAGTAAAAACAATTTAGGACAGGGTAGTAAAACTACGTCTATTAACTCCACTAAAAATTGTCCTTGCATCCAACGCGTTATAAGTAAAAACAATTTAGGACAGAGTAGTAAGAATACATCTATTAACTCCCTTAAAAAATGTCCAATAAAACTATTGCACTCTCCCATCAGTTTACAAATTGAAATCTAAGGATATGTTTGGTAACTGTTTTTTCTCCTAATTTTTTATTTCCAAAAATAATTTTCTATTTTTGAGACTAAAAAACTTATTTGACAATCCAAAATGGACAGAAAACAAAAACTGTTCTCAAAACTCAATTTGTGAAAAAAACTGTTTTTAGTTTTTAATTTTTAAAAGTCAATAAAAATACGCATTTAATTTAATGAATCTTTCTCATTTAATGAGTTAACATTAGAGTTCAAATCTTAGTAACAATATATTTTAGTATTTTCTATTTTTTTCTTCAAAAAATTATTTTTTTTTAATTTCAACTAACCAAACATGTTTTTAATTTCAAAAATACAAAAAATAATTTTTTTTCCTTTATATTCCAAAAAACAAGTTTTTGAAAATAGAAAACAACAATTGTTATCAAACATAACTTAAACATTCAGTTTTCCACTAATTCATGATTTCAAATTTCTTGTTATCATCACGCAATGTTGTTCAACCTCTATCCTCATACACACAAGAAGCCAATCTTCCATTCTTCCTACGTTACTCAAAGCATTAATGTCATTATCTAATGAGATAATTAAAAATAAAAACACTCCTACCAATCAAAGTTCTCTTTTTACTCTTTCTTTTGAAAATAAAACTAGAACGGTGGCTTTGTTTGGTTAATGGGCCATAATCGGACTATCTCCAAGATTTGATTGCTTCTATCGTGTTATCCCATCTAATTTGCTATTGTCAATTGTAAGTGAAAACTTCACAAATTTCCCATTGTAGCTTTTGACAATATATATTTTTGATACAACCACATGATTGCTGTAAGATAATACTTTATATATTCTATGGTAGTGTGCAAGTTATGATGTCTTGATTTGCAGACATAACTAGAATTTAAATAATTCTTTTTGAGAATTTAGATTGTTAGTTTTAGTAAATTGAGATGAATAGAAAATTATAACACTAAATCAAAAAAAAAAAAAAACCTCATTTGATTGCTGTGAGACATAACAAGAATTTAAATAATTATTTTTTAGAATTTAGATAGTTAACTTTAGTAAGTTGATATGAATGGAAAATTACAATACTAAAACAAAAAAAAAGCTCTTAAAATCAAGATTGCCCAAATTAGGCTAGTCTATATCTATACTATTATTTAAGAGTTTCTCCTATTTGGACTCTTACTTTTTTATGCTCAAAATATCTTCAAGTTTTCATGTTTAGAAAGTTTAAATAATAGGGTTACACATAAAAATTTTCTAATTTTAGAACTCTTAAATTTTAAATATATTTTAAAAAATAGTTTACTAACAAACGGTTTTTCATGGTTTTAAAAACTGCTACGGTCAAAGAACCAGTAAAGAGATTGGTTACCGGTTTTATTGTCCGATTGGGGTCGAACCGATGATGTCATAAATAATTTAATTTAAAATATTTAAATAAATTTTATGTGAATTTTTATTTTTCATAAATTATATTAGGAAAATATTTATAAAAAAAAAGATTTTCTTTATTCATCTCCTAATTAATAATTGTTGAAAAACTTAATTTGCTATTTAAGTTCCACACACACATATATATAAAATAAATAATAGTTATTTTTGCTGAATTATATAAATAATAGTTTGATATTTAACTTTCAACTTTTAACTATTTATTAAAAAAAAACCTGAAAATCAAAGTTCTAAACGTCAGAATGACTAGATAAGTCATTCATTACCTTTCTTACTTTCATAGCAATTGTCAGATTCATTTAAGTGAGTTTAGATACTACTTATTTTACTGAAAATTGAAAACAATAAAAAAAATTACTGTTTATAAGCCTAAATATACTGTTTATGTCCCAATAAGCACTAATTAAAAAAAAAAAAAAAAATCTAAAACACGTTTTGCGTCCAAACATGGACGCAATACCCAAACCCAACCTTACTCACACACGATTACTTTTTTTTTTTTTTTTTTAATTCATTTATTTCCCTTAAATCTATAACCACACATTACCACCTACCCTCAACCTCAAGGCCTCAAATCAGATTTAAACTCCTTTTTAAATTTTACTCAGTTTTCTTTCCACACTTTTTCGGTAATGCAGTAGAGTCGTAGACTTCATCTCAGCTGCTCCCTCTCAAATCTTAAGTCTTTCTTTTTCTTAAGATAAGTTTTTGATGTTCTTTCTTGACATTTTATTCCAGTCAAAGCTCAAAGCACAAATTTCTTATACATATCATCCAATAGAAGTATTTCTTTTAGGTTTTTTCTTTAAAAAAAGTTACGTACAGGGTGGTTTTTTTTCCATTGTTCTTTTGAATATTTCTACTCCCACATTTCCACTAACTTTATACTCTCAATAACAAGCAGTTATTTCATTTTACATGCCTTTCCATCTTTATCATCTTTCCTCTTTCTTCTTTAAATTCTAAAAAACAAATCTAATCATGCACATCTATTCCTAGGTTCGCACTAATTTCAAAGGAAGGCAATAATTCAAAACTCAATCAAGAATATATGAACATAATATTTTTTTTATTATAATAAATTTCATTATATTGTTCTTTCTTCTCTTTGTCTCTCTTTCTCTAATTGCTTCAAAAAAAAAAAAAAAAAAAAAAAAAAAAAAAACCTCCTCAACCTTATGAGACAATGGAGAATGGTGTACTATTTTATCAATTATCTCCTGATTTCATTAACTCTTATGACGAGAAAAGGATACCTTGATTTATATATAAAATTTTTAAATTTTTTTTTTCATTTTTACCCCTAAAATAAAAATTTGAACACCCTGATTCTAAATTTTGTTTGAATCCAATTGAAATAAGCTTGAAGCTTTAATATGATCATCTTAATTTTAATTTCACAATATTTTTACAATAATATGAGGCAAGTTGTAACTGCATTTTATCTGGACCCACAACTAACAATATTTTTTTTTATCTACCTTTTAACAATCGGCCGCCTAGATTTTGTTGTGGAATTTTTTAAAAATATTGTGCCAGTTCCATAAATTTTGCTCATTCATTAAAAAAAAAAAAAAAAAAAAAAAAAATCTTCCCAGGACTCTAGCTTACTTTTTAGTTGACAATAAAATAAAGTTGTTTTTCCTTACACTTTTCTTCTTCATTAACAAAAAAATTACATCACTATTACAACTGACACATCTATACAAATTTGTATCTATATCTATACTTTTTTCCTCATTCTCTCTATCTCGATTTCTCCCTTCTATTTTTCCTTAGTTTTTCTTTTTATCTCCATTTATCTCTAATTCAAAGAGAGTGACTATGTCTATATGTATGGTTAAGAAGTCATCCACTTCAAACGCAAAAACTTATGTAAATTACTATTTTATGTTATTAGTTTCACATTTACTCCTAGTCTTACTCCTAAGTGTGTTACTAGTCTTCTCCTTCTTTATCATATATTTTTATATAATTGATATTACATATAAATATAATAAGTTATTATTAATTTGACAAAAATCTATGATTAGTAATTTAATTATATTAGTTTATGCATTCAATAGTTGTTGTCTTACCTATTTTATAACAGTTTTGGACTATTGTATAATATAGTTGTATTGTATACTAAATTGTATTTAGAATATTATTTTAGATTATTTTATATAATATGGAAGTTTATCTATAGGAAAAAAGATTAATCATTTAATTTTTTACTCACCCCTCATGACAAATGATAAATTCATAGCTCTACCATTGCTTACCCCTGTAGAAAACAATCCTGGAGCCACCACTAAGTTTATACTAAAGGTTGATCAATCAAGTGGAGTAATGGTTTGACCTGATCAAGATCAGGTCAAATTGGGCTGATGTCATAAATTTATTGGACTAAAACATATTGTTATTCCTATGATATGTATGTCTTCTTCTTTTTTGGATTTTTGTTCAATTTTGGATGGGTTTTCGGATCCAAGTCCAATTTTGGTCTTAGCACCAAGATCTATAGAAGGCTGATAGAGTAACTTTTGGAAACGCCCTTGGGAGTACAGAGGCTATTGAGGCATTAATTTATCGGTTACTTTAGGTAGGTTTTCAAGAAGAAGAAGAAAGAAAGAAGTTTCAACATATTTTAAAGGGCCAAAATGGACATTTGCCTCTTTCGCCAAAACTATCTAGCAAAATGCCCCCTATCTGAAATTATTTAGGAAAATGCCTCTGTTTTGAAACTTGATTTTCTAAAAATCGAGTTTCAATTTAAAACTCAATTTTTGGACAATCAAGTTATAGGGAACTAAAACTTAAAAAAAAAAAAAAAAAATTGTGGAACTTAAGTTCCTTGAAATTTTTTTTTCTAGAACTCGAGTTCTAGAAATTTTTTTTTTCTATGTTCAATTTCACTATAACTCGATTGTCCAAAAATCGAGTTTTGCATTTGAAACTCAATTTTCTAAAAATCAAGTTTCAAACACAAGAGCATTTTCCTAAATAGTTTCAAACATGTGGCATTTTGCTAGAAAGTTTGTGAAAAATAAGTAAAACCCCATTTTGGCCTATTTTAAAGGGTTACAAAAGTGGAATAAATCCTGTATTAGTTAAAGAATATGCAATAGAGGATGATATCATTGGAAAGCTAGAGGGATTTTACATCATGACCTAATTTTGCCATTAGAAATTTCAAAAAAATATTAATTAATTAGGGAAAAAAGGGCTATCAAAGTAGTGATTATATAACATTGTGACTAGCAAAAGTTTTGTCCGTGACTTTGAAGCAGAAACAGAGAAAATCGCTTGTAGGTGGAAACGCTTGAGCATTTTCATAAGGAGTTTTAAGGAAAATGTTATATTGACGTTAAAAAGTTCCTTTATTTTTGTCAATACACCACTTTACAATGTGCCTTACATCATACATTTTATTCTTTTACAACTTTATTTAAATATTTTTTCTTTATTTGTTCTTTATCTTTTATAGTATAGAAGAGAGTAGAGAGAGAAAGTTGAATTAAAAATACCCAAAAAAAAAAACACATCTACCGCACCATTCTATTGTTAGAACATCACTTTAGCAAAATTTCAAATACACATTCTATGAAGGTGATTTTTTGTGTTTGATGTATTAAATGCTAAAAAATTAGCATTTAGTGTACTTAATGTGCTCTAAGTAAGCTTGCGAACCAATATGTGAGATTTTAACTCTCTTTTCAACACATTTTAATGACATGATCTAAGCACAATTCATCCTATTTATATTAAATCACTATCACATACCATTTTAAATCAGTTTAAGAACGCAATAGGGGACAATACCAATTTGAAAGATAGAAGAGTGTTAATTTGTGACCTAATTTTGCTATGAAAATTTAATAATTAACTTAAAGTATTAAAAAAATGCGATCACGAGAATAGTGACATGATAATTAGCATATATGAAACTCATTTTTAGAAACTTGAATCCAGACTCTTAACCCCTCTCCCTTATCCTACAAGAACTTAATTATACTTATGGAGTGATCATCACATCAAGGATGCACGGTGGTGTACCAGATATCTTTGAAGCAACATCATATATTTTTTATATAGCAGTTGTTCCCTCAAGAACTTTTCCATTTTTATGCTAACATGTAGCATACATAGATTTACCAAAACTGTTTCTAAGAAAGTGATTGCAATATAGTAGGTTTATTTTATTTATTTATTTATTTAAATTCAATAGTTACAAGGGAGAAAAATTTGATTCTTGAGTGTTTCCACCAAAAAACAAGAATGTGCTAGTCTACTTACAAGGATCTCAACTCTTTTATATTACCATTTCAAATTTATAGTCACCTAACTTATGTATGAAAGTAAGTACTTTTTGATAGGTAACTTGATGACATGACACTATGGTAAAATGGTAAAGTATAATCTCGACTAGATTATGACATAGTGTCTTAGCCAAACAGTGACGTGGAACCTCAAAGGCACGCTACAAAAAACTGGACTAGTGGCATTTGTGAAACACCACCATAGGTCCTAAAAGTGCCACTATAGGGCCATTTGGGCTATAGTGGTGGTTACAAACGTCACTATTGTACCGTGACTATAGACCTATAGTGGCGTTTTACAAAAATGCAACTATAGCTCCATACCCTATAGTAGCATTTTAAAAAACGTTGCTATAGACCACTATATATATATATATATATATATTAAGAAAATTGATTATAATATCGTTTTAAAACACCACTATAGCCAAAACCCATTGACAAAAAAAAAAATTGATTACAAAAATTAAGTTTAGGTAATCAAAAGTTTTTTTTTTTAAATTGAAAATTTAATTATATTAAGAAATTCAAAACAGAATTAAAAAAAAAATATAATAAAAACAAAATAAAAAAAAGACCTATAGCAATGTTTTATAGATGCTACTATAGGCCTTTGTAAGACCAAGACCTATAGTGGTGTTTATGAAATGCTGGTATAGGTTTTTTTTAATTTTTTTTACCGTTTTTAAAAAGACCTATAGTGGCGTTTTTAACACGCTACTATAGGAAATTGGAAACGCTAATACCATAGGCAGCTTCTTTTGTAGTGACAAGTTAAGACTGAGCAAAGGAGCTGATCAATGAACCTAGGTCAACCTTCTTGTTATCAATCTACCTCAAAGACTTACCCCTCAACCATATCTGACAAATCTTGGAATCTGATGCTGATCATGAAAATTACAGGGTCTAGTTTAAGAAGACACCCCATTTGATTTTCAATATTTAGCAAAGAATAAGAAGAAAATCAGTCCCAAGACAACCATAAAATAGGGAACATGGAAAAGATATAGAGATACGTTTAACTCATCAAAAAAAAAAAAAAAAACCCTAGCTTCTATTCATCACAAACAATCCAAATTTTGACAAAAATTCAAAAAATCCTCACTAACAATCTAAATGAATCTTTTGCTGTCTTTTTACTCCTTGCAAGTGTCTATGGATCAAGGTCAGCTTGTGCAATCGATTGCATCATCAGTTGGCGTTGTATAAGGAGAAAACTCTTTTTCTAGCCATGCCTCCTAGGGTTTCTCTCAGTTGGTCTACTTCCTCACTTATACATGTAACATAGAGTGAATTGGACTATATGCCCAGCCCACTTGGGGCTTTCATATATGTGGTCTAAGGTGAGATCAAAGGAAAAATAAAAAGCCTAGCTCCAATGGACCTTGGGCTATGGTTATCTCATAACTACCCCAAAATTACCATTAATGATACTTTACTCTACTATAAAATATTATTACACTCTAGGTTTTATTGAATTATACAAGACATCCCTTCACTACTTAATATTGCATTCAACCCTTCCATGAAATCATCTATGGTGAATTAAAAGTCATAATAATAATAATAATAATAATAATAATAATAATAATAGGAATAAAAAAATCATAGGAATAATGTTATTTAATTAACACTATATCTTAAGTCCTCGAATCCCCAATTTAACCTCTTGATTATCCTTATATTTTTATGATTTTTTTTTTTTAGAAACAAACTAACTTCTAAACACACACACACACACATTCTCTCACCAAGTTCAAATACATTACTTAACCCAAAGTACCACTATAAAAGGGCCTTATGGAATCAAATTTCATTGAAGATAAACTTTTAGTAACTCTTTACTAAAATAATCAAGCTTGTCTTTCTGAATAATCAATTTCCATTAAATCTATCTTAATGACATGTTTCATATCTCTTATTAAGATTATAGAATGATGACCCATAGTGGTCGAGTTTAATGTAATACGAATACATCAATATATCAATAAGAAGTCTTCATTTCCATGATCAAAAGAGATAATGATGATTGATATAGTATAGTCTTATCAAATAAAATAACCAATTTTATCACCAACTAAAAACTAAGATTTTTTTATTTTATAATGAACTTGTGATTTAGATATTTTGTATGAGAATTCCATTTTTATACTTAAATCACATGCAACACATCTCATGAGCCTTACATAATGTCCGATATTCATAATATTCTCATTAAATAAAACACTTTTGTTAATTAAATAATGATGATGTGACAAATCAGTGGCTTGGTGACTTGGACCCTCAAAGACAAGGTGAGACAAAGTAGAGGGGAGCCGACTAGCAAACCCAGCTTGACCTCTTCGACCGACAGCGAACTACCCAGAAGACTTATCAGTAAAATCCAAAACAGTCTCTCATTTTTTTTTTTCTTTTTGAATTTTAATCTTCACCAAAGAACAAAGAGAAAATCACACCTATAAACACGACAATCATAAACAAGTCAATTTCTAACATAGATTCCTCTATCGATCGTACGTGAATAGGAAATCTCCGTACGAATCTTTTAGTAGACTTTTATACTATTTATAGCTGATATTTTAAAGCCAAGATCAAACTTGTGCAATCAATTCAATTGTATTGTCACTTTTAAATATTACACAGGCCTAACTTAACTGTGAATCACCTTCACGCAGTAATGTGAAAATATATATTACTAATTTTCATATAAAACATGAGCCATGCACTAATTAATAGCACTATTTGCTACTTGGCATTCGACTAGTTCCACAATCCAAAATTGTGAGCCACGTTGCATTAAGTTCACACAACATATTATTTGATAATTGATAGATATTATTTACAAAGAGTGATATACATGTATGTTACGTGGATGCGTATGCATGGATTTGCGTAGCGACTCGAGAAGAAGATTATGTGTGAACGCTACACAGGGCAAATTAAGTTAGGTAAACTCATTTTAGAGTTAGAGAGTGAATAAAAAATTAGGTCACTCTCACTCCTATTAAAAAAAAAAAAAATAGGTCTCTTCTCTTGGTAACCAATCAAAGCAAACCAGAGCATAAATTGGGTGTGTTTCACACCACATGGTGTGGGGAAGTTGCTAAAAGGAAATTGGAGTCGTCCATCCTTGCATAATATTTATTTTTACTTATTAAAAAATGATATTTGTGTCCAGCTAAACTTGAAGAAATCCATATACATTTCTCTCTCTATTTTCAGTTTAAAATGTGTTTCACTTTACCCCAAAAAAAAAAAAAAAAATCTCTCTCTCTCTCTCTCTCAAGTTAATTTTTATAAGTGTCCTGCTAAAGAGTGGACTTAAAATATTTGTTAATGGATTATTTTTAGAAAATTTTAATATAATTTTTATGACAAATATAAAAAGTTATAAAAAAAAAAGTCAGTTCCTACCACTGTACACTTTTAACGTGAAGGTTACTCCACAAGGATAAAGTTCTTGTGGGATGGGAACGCAAATGCTGAAGTCCAAGTCTTTAGGAAAGAGTTTAATACACATATACACTTAATCTTCACTTTTTATTTAGTTAGTAAATGATGTGATAGTTTCTCATTAAAACAAAATGAGATTTCAGTTAAAAAAATAGTGGAAGTAAGCCAAATCCATAGTGAAATTTGTAGTAGCATTAGCATTAAAAAAAAAAAAAAAAAAAAAAAAAAAAAAAAAAAACAATGCATGGAAATGCTGATTTCTCAAAGCAAAACTAGCAATTCGCAGGCTAAGGTTACACTTACATGGTGTCTAGACTAGCCAGATCTGGTGGTGTAATGAATTAGCACTACTGATTTGAGACAGGCCTCGATCAGCTGTCAAGGGAGAATTAATCCTAGCTAGTTTTCCCTTTAATTAGCAATATTAGTTTTTCGATTTAGTAATCCGCAAAATTTACTTGCTATACATCCTTTTATAATTTTGTTTTACTTTCAACGTAAGAAACATTGCATCTTTAAATATTGTATCTCTTGTGTTTGTGTGTGTGTGTGTTTTTTTCCTCTAAACTAATAATAGGATATATCTGTTCAAATAAATAATCCACCTGTCTAAAAAGACAAAAGTACTAACACATTGTTGATTTGAATTCATAATTTAAAACCACAATGTCATGACCCTTGGCAAAAGTCTTTCTAATTTTTTAGTTCATATTCTCTCTTCTGTTCTCCTATAAAAGGTGGTGAAGTAATCGCAGATCCAGCCACTAATGTTGTATCAAACCCCTTTTCCTAATCAAAACCATTTTAAGTGTCTCTGCAAAGACTACCATATATATATATATATATATATATGCTTGACTTGTGAGTACGTAGACCACAACAGCCTAGCTAGCCAAGTAAGAAACACAGACCAAGAAAGCTTAGCTCTTCCATTGAAAGTCATTAAAGTCCCCCTAGAAGCAAGTTCTCTTACAATTCTACACTCTTGCAAACCCCATCTGGCTTAGAGAACCGTAATATTGTCCCAACCCTCCTAGTTTCCATCATTTTTCTAAGTCTTGTCCAAAATGGCAAATGCAAAGCAAGTGTCAGAGAAACTGGAATGGAGGGTCAATGTACCTGATGGGACATCGAACGAGTTAGTCCCAGAATCTGATCAGCTAGTGAACAAGGCATGGTTGTGGTTAAAAGGTCTGCTTTGTGGACTAGTTTTGAAAATTTGGAGGTTCTTATACAAGGCTTGGAATTTAGGAGTTGCTGAACCTAAAAAGGTCATCCATGGTGTCAAAGTAGGATTGTCCCTTTTGCTTGTATCATTTTTTTACCATATGAGGCCTTTGTATGATGGTGTTGGAGGGAATGCTATGTGGGCAGTTATGACTGTTGTCGTTGTTTTTGAATCCACAGTGGGTTAGTACTTGGCACTCTTTTCTTCTTCTTTTTTGACAAATATGGTTCAGTTTATTATAATCACAACATCTAATTCTATAAACAATAAACAACATTATGGCGCAGGTGCTACACTCTGTAAATGCATTAATAGAGCAACAGGGACTTTTCTCGCTGGATCTCTTGCTTTAGGTGTTCAGTGGATTGCATACAAGTCAGGGGAAACTTTTGAACACATGATTATTGGAATTTCAGTTTTCCTTCTAGGTGTGTGTTTTCTTTGAAAATATCTCTACTTATTATATATTTCTTCCCAAAATACTAACACATTACACATCAGTTGTCTTATTTGATAAGTTCTTTACTCGCTACTGCCCAAAATACTAACACATATATCACTAGTCTTATTTTCAGCTTCAGCAGCAACTTTCTCTCGATTTATTCCATCTGTGAAAACCCGATTCGACTATGGTGCCATGATCTTCATCCTCACCTTCAGCTTAGTTACAGTTTCCGGCTACCGAGTGGACAGATTGTTTGAGCTGGCGTACCAAAGATTGTTGACAGTTGCCATTGGGACATCTTTATGCATTTTTATAACCATGGTCTTCTGTCCCATTTGGGCTGGCAGTGGGCTTCACGATTTGATTGTTTGTAACCTGGAAAAACTTGCTGACTCCCTGGACGGTATGCATGATCAAAGATCATAGATTGAACACTCAATATATATGAATTCTCCTTATTCAAGCATATCTAAATTATACATTATAAAACTTTGTCAACTTGAAATTCAGGATGTGTAGGCGAATGCTTCAAAGATGATAAATCTAAGCCTGGAAATGAGGAAGGTCCTAGTAAGAGAATGCAAGGCTACAAATGCGTGCTTAATTCTAAGGCAACTGAAGAAGTCATGGTAGGGTGCTAACTATCCTAGTGGGTCAATTTGCTAGCAATAAGATAACTATTGAGTACTCAGTTCGATAAATTTTCTAACTCAATTGTACAGGCCAATTTTGCAAGATGGGAACCTGCACATGGCAGATTCAACTGCCGACATCCATGGAAACAATACCTCAAGATTGGCGCATCAATGCGTAACTGTGCTTATTGCATTGAGGCTCTCAACAGTTGCATAAACTCAGAAATTCAGGTAAAACACTTTACTTTGGTTTTATGTATATCATACCTTGGCAACTTAATTTTCTTGTAATATTAATTCCAATTATTTTTGTTTGGCCACAGGCACCAGACTACCTAAAGAAACATCTCAGTGATGTATGCATGCTATTGAGCACCAATTCTTCGGAGGTCCTGAAAGAATTGGTCATTATAATGAAAACTCACACCAAATCATCCAAGATAGAATTATTAATTGGAGAGATGAATTTTGCTGCACAAAAACTTCAGGACTCCTTGAACTCTGTTCCTAGTTCTTTCATTGGACCCACAGTGTCAACACTACAAGCTCCCAATGAGGCCAACAGAGAAACTATCCCAAAAACTGCCATACCATCTCTCATGGATGTTTTCCCAATGGCCAGTTTAGTATATTTGCTGATTGAGATTGCTGCAAGAATTGAAGGAATTGCCGATGCAGTTGACCAGTTAGCAGGCCTGGCAAAATTCAAGCTTGCAATTGATGAAAATTCCAAACAAAAGAAACCCACTAACAAGTCCACCTCAGATAACCAAGATCATGAAACCATGAAGACCTTACCGAAGGTCTGAGTCATCAAGATTTACTGGAATACTAGAATTATTAAACTAAACATATAATTTATGAAGTATAAATTTTTATGGGTTAGAAAGTAGTTGATTCAGTTTTTAATAAAGTTTTACTAAAACATGAGTAGTGTGATAATTTCCAGATTTGCTGGAAGATTCTGTAGTGGGCTTGTAGGGAGCTGCCGTAGGTATTGGAAACATTCATTCTCTGATGCATTGGTGTTTTTCCCTCCGCCCATAAATCTTATTATGTTTTGAGTCATGTTCATTCCAGTAGAAGTAGTATTGGCAATAGCATATAAAAAAGCTTTTATGTATTCAACAAAAAATAGAAATAAAGAGACTGAATTCAATAAAATTCCAGCAGCTTATTTTAAAATTTGAGGGGTCTTTCCTAGTGTATGATTGCCTATGGTTTATCTTCTTCTTCTTCTTCTTCTTCTTCTTTTTTTTTTTTTTTTTTTTTTTTTTTTTTCACTTTTTTGACACCAAACAACCATCAATTCATTCAAGATCTAAATCTTTTTATTATTATTACTTAACCCTACCTCAACCTGAAAATCAAACTCTATTCAAGAATTCTTCAAGATCTCATAAAAGATTGTAAATAGCTTACATCAGAATTGGTATCAGAGCCCATTAAGGCTTCCTTCCTACATTAACAATGATAAATACTTTACATAAAAATGTTTTGGTGAATAGGGCAATGGTAAACAAGTAAAAAAATATTCAAACAGGAAGGTCATTGTACAATTAGAGAAATATCTAAAACTCCTGACTAACTTTCCTTTGCAATGATTTGCAACAAGAGGAAATTATAGTTTTAACTTGTTAATGACAAATTTTTCTTCTCAATATCTCCTGTGTAGTCGGTACAGAGTACAATGTAGAAATGAAATTACTTAAGAATATTGAAGACAGATGGATGGTCAATAAAAAAACGGTGGTGTTGAAGAATCAACTCTATAAGGCATGCGCGGGACATAAATAATAATGTGTAACCCGTCTAGGACATTTTTTTTTATAGTACGCACATATTGGTAGGCCTTGAAACCTTTTTTATTTTATTTTTTATTTTATTATAGGTAATAAGAGTAATATTATTGATAAAAGAAAAAGAAAGAAGAATACAAGGTGTTCACAATGATGAACAAAGAAAAAACAACAAAAACAAAGAAACAGAGAAATCAAAAGACATTCTAAGAGAAAAGAGGAACTCTATGATAGAAGAACAATATGAGGAACCCCAACACTGAGACCAATCAAAATAAGTTCGTTGGCACAAATCTTTTAACTGAACCATCGATTTCTCAATATCCTCAAATGAGCAACGATTCGATTCCATTCTGTCCAAATGATTCACATCAAATAGCCTGGAACCAAATTCCAAAAATCCAAGCCAGTGTCTCCAACAAAATAATAAACTCGCTACAGAGCCTGGCATGACTCATTGAATCTCCAAAACCTGAAGCATATGCACCTGGGACCTCACCCTCCACATTGCTCTTACAAAGGGAGGAGGTGTCATGGACGTCACCCTCCACACACATGTCTGACTCAACAACAACAAGATCTTCATAAGCTTATAAAATTAACAGCTCAGCACACACATATTATGTATCAATTAAAAAACTAATAGTTCACAAGCAGGTTATGCAAATGATACGACAAAAACATCGTCCAGAAAATTGAATTTACAAATTTGAACATATTGCGTAATTCGTAGAAGTAAACTTACAGCACAACAGGAACAACGGCTGAGAACTTTCTGTTGCGTGTGAGCTGCTTTCCATTATCTATTGTTCCACCATGTCAGCCCATTGTAGATCTCCTGATCTTCAGCAAATGGAGTATCTTTTTTCCAATGGAAGAAGTGATTAGTGACCTGGAGGGTATAAGAACATAATAAATTCATGCAATACAGGGAAGTGAAGGAACTCAACCTGGCCGTGAAAGGCATAAACTCACAATGCAGAAGAATAACCAATAACTTAAGCCTTTCAGATATTTACCTATATAAAGGCTCTTGGTTTGCCACTAGGCCTTGTCTCAAGTGAATTTAAAATAATAAAAATTCAATTCACATACCCTTTCAAAATTGAACCCATTACCTCATCCTCCACCATTTGAAGGGGCGATTGGGTAGAGCAAAAAAGTGGTTCTTTTTTGGGTTGGGGTGGGGATCAATCATCCTTACAACAACAATGCCATTGAACAATTGAAAGAAAAAAAAGACAATAAGCCGGTATTAAACAATATATATATATATATAAAAGAAGTTACACTCAGCGATTGTATATCAAAATCCAGTCGTTCATTTCACCAAATCCATCAGTCAAGCACTTATAAAAGACACAAACGTTTCAAAGACCTCAAAGTATACAGGTTTAACTTTATCAAGTTATCTATATGTATTGGCCTATTCACACCTTTTCAGTTACCTCACACGGCATTGCGAAGAACAAACAATAAAAAAATAGATAAAGTTTAACTACAAAATTAGTTATAACTTAAAGCCATAACCTTACTTAATAAAATTAACATCATTACGTATTCTGAAAATCTAGCCATTGACTTATATATTCTTTACGCTTTTAATACACATGTCAAATTTTGTGTCAATCGGATATTATTTACTATATGACCTATAAGCTTATATTTTATACATAATTTTAAACTACCAAAACTTATAATTTTAATAATTTATTGATGATATAGCTATTGATCTTTGATTTTCTAAAATTTTTGCAAGCATGGACGATATAAGAAGATGATGTAATCCAATGGTGGATTTGTCCAAATCCACTTCCAATAAAAAGATATTGAATAAGGTTGTAGTCTACAATTACAACCAATTTTGTAACTAAACTTTGCTCTAACAATTTTTTTAATAAAAGGGAAAGAAGAGAACAGGAAAGATGTTGGCTAAGACAAGGTATAAGATGCTCGGCTTATAGTGAAGCATAAATACAAGACTAGAGATTTCTTTGTTTTTGGAGGAGTGAATACAAGACTGGAAAGGTGTACATTAGAATCATTGTTGTTTCCTATCTTTAGATTACCAATTCAAAGAATTTACCAAAGCTAAATCATGAAAACAAAAGTCTCTTATTTGACACTCCCCACATTCTCATAATTGCATCTCTTTAATTGATACAAAATGCCAGCGAACTAAATTGCTTTATTTTGCTGCTGAAAACACATCAGGCCAACTAAAATTTCCAATCCAAAACATGGTACAATTTAGTATAAAAGAAAAACTAAACTCATGAGTCAAGTGACAATACCTCACAAAAATTTAAACATTTAACTGAGTCTAATAGAACTGCGTGGCTCAGTTAGGGACATTCACATTTCTCCAAAAGCAAAATGAGTGACACATAAGATTAAGCAGTTTAATGCATACTATCCCTTCCAACTGACTTATCAAAAAGCCCAGATACCTTTGAAAAGGCTGATCTCATTTTCTACCCATCCATAAATCCAAAATCCAACAAACACCCAATTCTCCACAGCCAATAATCAAGCAATTTCTACATTCAATATCAAACAAGAAAAAATTTACAAACTTGGGTCATCTCTCTTCAACCACAACATACAAATAACCAACCAACCAACCACAGCCAACTTGGTTTTTTTTATTGAAAAACATGATTTTGATTGATGATGTGTGATGATTTAAGATCAAGCATGTTGTTATAGTTTCACATGTTTACAATCCTAATCCTTCAAAACATGTTTCCCAAAATTTCAATTTCTTGATCCACATAATAAAATGATGTTTTCTTTTTTCTATAAAATGTTTGGATGTTTCGATTGCATGAAGACCGGTTCAATAGGCGAGGTCAGTGTCTAACACCTTTTTTTTTTTTTGTTGAAACAACACCTTCCTACTTTATAACTTAACCTTCAATCCTAGATCAATAATTAGTAGATTAAGCCAAACAAATTTTAAATTGTATCTAGGACCTAGACCTTCTAAAGTTATTCTCTGCCAAATGTAAATTTTCAATTCAATCAATAAAATGTAGTATTTATTTATTATCATTGTTTTTTTTTTTTTTTTCCATTTTAGTTAAAACAAGTGGCAACTCCATGTGAAATCTAAGGGGAACAAACGATATCATTAGAGATAATTAAACACAATCTCACCCATTCATGTGGGTTTGGTCCAATGAAATTGTGAGAGACCACAACCCCCGACTCGTTTTTATGGATGTTGGGCCAAACCTATGTGAATGGGTAGAGTCATGTTATTCCCTCTCAAAATAGAGGTTCGACTCATTATATTTTCCCCTTTTGATTAAGAGTTTTACAATGGAGTCTCCACTTACTTAATTATTGGAATAAATAAGAAAACCAAAATTGAAAAATTCCTTACTTTATTAATTTGAAATTGAATTTACATTGATTATAGGAAAATTACTTAGCTTTAGTCCTAGATACAATCTAAGATAAAATACATGGCTTTGTTTCCTAGTTACAATCTAGAAATCGAAAATTACGAGGATAAACATTGATCTATCAACTCTTGATCTAAGCTCGAAAGCTATGTTACAAGGTGGAAAGATGTTAGGCACCCACCTTGCCCGGTGAAACCGGTCTTCTAGACTATAGTGACCAACGTTCATATCATATCATTCAATAATTTATCAATCAATTTGCATGTTGAGTTTAATGTGTGTGCATGTGATAAACCCTAATTCAATTTATTAAGCATTGCATTTGGATTGAAAACTAAATTCTAGTGAATGAGTGTGGATGGTGATATCCTAGATTCAATGATTTGAAAGAATTATGAAACAAACATCTTTTTTCATGTTTTGATGTGGGTTTAAGATTAAAACTTATGTTATGTATGAACATGTGATGGACAACCAAGAACATGTGATGAATACGTAAGAACATTTAAAAACATTCAAACATATTTAAGGGAATTTCAATAATTACTATCATGCTTTAATTTGCATCATGGCAACACAAAAAACAAGTTAGGAAAATGGATTATACATTCATACAAGATCCATACGATGGAAAATGAGACTCTTGGTGGAGGTCCTAAGGGTGGAGGAAAAGAAGAGTTAGGAGAAAGAGAGTGAGTCTCACTCAATACCTTGAATCACAAGAAGGCCAAGATATAACAAGACTACTCTACTTCACTAGAACTCAAGAGAGGAGAAGAGATGGAGTTTTTTGGTGCTTTGGAATGGAGGAGAAGGGGATTTATATAGTAGTAGTGGAGAATATATAAATGGAAGGTCATTTAATGAGGGTTGACAAAGAATCATGAACCTAGACCTTATTTTAGCCTTTGGGAAAATTTGGTGCATTAAATGTAGAGATTGGAGGGAGTGAGGAGCAAGCAAAACTCAGTTTCCCATAGCTATTGTAACAGTTTGTAGAGTCAATTTCAACAAATCATATCTTACACAATTTTGATTAGATTTGTCTCGTTCTTGTGCTCAAATTGAAGCCCCGGATGTCTAATTTCTGAAAAAATTAACCTCATTTACAGATTCAAAATACTCTGAGAGATATCAACGAAATGGTGAGAAGGGGTCATTTGTTAGAAAATAATTTCAGCACAATTAACATTAATAAGTTCTAAATTAGTTCCCAATTAACATCAATAGGCTCCAATCACTCCCATTTCAGACTTAATAAGTTCCAAATCTATCCTAATTAAATTATAATTGCACAAATTACTCATTGAATAATTAATGCTTGACTATCTAATTAATTAAGTGTGTGCGACCTTATCATAAAATGTTGTCCTAGCCAATCAAATTGTGACACGTCATTAATTTTAAATTGATTATAATTATAACCAATTGGAATCAATTCTTAGTAATCACTTATAGTCGGACCCAATTTGTGATAGTGCATTTCAGCCACTAAAACTTGATTTGATGATAACTTTCAATTTGATGGTCCGATTAGGGCTTATGACCAATCGATTTGATCATTACAACCTCAAGATCATTTTGGCGAAATAATATTAAGGATCTAATGATCAGAATCAAGATGCATATTTTTAAGGTGAAATTGCCTTTTTACCCTTCATCTGAGATTAAATGCAAGTTGCAAAATGAGGTGTCAACAGAAATAAATGGGCAAAGGTCACGGTCTCTCATAGATTTAGGTAAAAAACTTATTAGAGTAAAATGAGCTGTTATTCTATAACCTTTATTGGGAGTTTGGTAGGTCAAGTCAATTCAAAATGACTCGTATTTTTTCTTTCTAAAAAAGAACTTTAACATAATTTCTAACCTCTCTTTTAATATTATTTCTTTCAATACAAATAATGGAACATAAAAGATAATAATACATAAATCCTTAAGTTATAATTTGATAACTAATTCTAATAGTCTATTAGCCTAATAATTAATCCAACAAAAAAAAAATACACATACATGTTATACATGAAATATGAAATACAATTAAAATCAACTATAAATTAAGTGTGATTTTTTATTAGCTTTTTGTGAAAGCCTATTTATGTTTATTTGTTGAAAACAGGAATGTGACGACCCGGCCTGAAATGCCTGATGGAAGAACTTAGAGGTCAGGCTCCTAATTTACTTGTTTAAGGTGGGTGAAAAGTTTCCTACAATGGTAAGATCTCTTAAGGCCAACCTAATAGCCCAAGTAATGGAGTTTGTGGCCTAACTTGAATATTATCCTCCTTTGTGTGTTTCCTGTGAAGTTTCGAGCTATGTATCAAGCTTCCCTTCTCTCTCTCTCTCTCTCTCTCTCTCCTCTCTCTCTCTCTCTCTCTCTCTCGATTTGCCAACCCCCTCTCACACTCCTTCTGCCCCTATTTATAAACTTCCTTTAGTGGCATTGTCACGATGATGGGAAGGGCATTTTATGTTGATGGGGCCCTTCTGGGATGTATTCCTGACCAAATGAGACTCACTTCTTTCGACAGATGTGACTATCTTGAAACTTGCACCTGTCACCAAACGGTGCTCGGTAGGCGATTTCCCCCAAGACACTATCGTTATTGTTCAGTTCGGTCCCCAACCTGGCATTGACCCCTAAACTGACACAGACCCGAATCTATTCTTGATCTCTGAATTGATATGGTCCCCAATCTGCCACTGGGCCCATAATTCTTGGCCATATGAAGGTTAATGGGTTGGGCCCATATCTAATGCTTGTACAAGGAGAATTGTAGTTGTACCCCAAGTTGTCAAAATATAAATCGCATTGTGAATTGATTTTTTTTTTTTTTTTGGTATCGTGTATCGCATCGTATTGTGTATTATAAAATACAAAAACACCTAATAATACACACACACACACCACACACACACACAAATTGTAGACATACATATATAAAGGGTAAATTCATTATAAATTCAAAACACATTCAACTAATGACTAATTTAATCATCATTTATGTAATAATATTTAAAAATTTAACTAAATAAATCAAACTAACATGTGTTTATAACACATACATTCAAATTAATTAAACTCAAATGTGATAATACATGACAAATGACTCGAAATAATAATTTCTTTTCATCATATTCATCATCTTTGCTAATCAACTTCATCTAAGTCAATGTTATTATCACATTTGTTACCTTGAATTTTTTTTTTTAATTGAATATTTCTTCATCATCATCAACATTTACTATATCTTCTTACTCCTTTATTTTAATCATTTTTTATAAATTTCTTCTTGGCTATCTAGCTTCTTAGACTTATAAAAATAATAACAAAATAAATTATATTTTCATTTAATACCTTATTCATTGTGTAAAAAAGAAATTTACAAATATGAAAGTGAAGTGTCAAGTGTGTAATCCGAATTTTGTAAGGAAAAAAAATTGTAAACTTTATGGACATGTTATTTTATTGGACTCAATTAAGAAGTAACATAACAATATTGTGTTAAAAACAAGTCTAACAACTTGTTGGACTCAAATAAAAGCACAAATTTTAACCAAAAAAAAAAAACTTATTTTAAAGTATTTGTCTATGTATCATACGATATGTGCTATTTTACAATACGATATGATTTATACAATACACCCCCTATATCGTATGATTCACGAGTGCTATCGATACATTCTTATGATACAAAACTTTTTGTACATGATAATATATGTATTGTACGATAAATATTGCGTATTATTTGATACAAACAATTATATATGGTTGTACCTATTAAAAAATGAGAGGTTCTTAAAAGTTGTACATAAGCAAATAAAATAAAAGAAAAATACTAATCCAAACTCTTACAATATATAAAACCTTAAGAATAAAATGAAACATGTAATGAAAATAGTAATAATTAGAAACAAAATTTATAATAAACTCACAAAAAAAAACTACTTAATATTAGTAATAGATTTGACACTGAAAGCATTTATAGTTGAGAATTATTTGTCAAATTGATAAAATCTCCATTCGTATTTTTATCTACAATATATAAAAAATTAATATAATTTTAATATACAAACATATGTTGAAAATAAATTTTTTTTTAAAAGTTTATACTAATATAAAGGCTTGGGTACAGCAATGGTTTGACCTCATCAAAATCAGGTTAGATTGGGTTCATGTCAGAAACAAATAATGGACTAAAAACAAATTGCTATTAGTACGATCTATATCTTTTTTTTTCTTTTCTTTTTTTGTTTAGGTTCGGATGGGTTTCCTGATGCAAGTCCAGTTCTGGTCTTCACCTCTACTTTCCAGAAACGTCCCTCCAAAGTCCAAAGAGCTATAGCAGAGTAGTTTTCGGAAACACCCTTGGGAGTATACGAGCTATTGAGACATTTATCTGATACTTTAGGTCGCTTTTCATGTTTTAACTTTTAAAAAGAAGAACAAGAAGAAGTTTCAACACATTTTAAAGGGTTACAAAAGTGGAATCAATCCTATCATCAGTTAAGAATATGCAATAGAGGATGATATCATTGGAAAGCTAGAGGGGTTTTACATCATGACCTAATTTTGCCATTTAAAACTAAAATATTAAAAATTAATTAGGAAAAAAGAAAGCTATCAGAATAGTGATTATAACATTGTGACTAGCAAAAGTTGTCCGTGATTATCAAGCATAACAGAGAAAATCACTTATGGGTGGAAACACTACTTGTAAGTAAGCCAGCCTATATCTGATAATTTAGGTCTCTTTTCAAAACATTTTATTGTAATGGGATGACCTAAGCGCAATCCATCTTATATTCATATTAAGTCATTATCACATACCAAATTAAATCTGCTAAGAACGCAATAGTGGAGGCTATCATTCCCCAATACCTAATTTTGCCATGAGAATTATAATAATTAAAATAATAAAAAATGTTATCACAACAGTGTCAAGTATGTGATTTTGAAAAACCAGAACAAAAAACCCATAGTGGATATCTTTGAAGCAGCATTATGTGTTTGTGTGTGTGTGTATATATATATATATATATATTAATTATTATTATTATTATTAGAGCAGTTGCCGAGTCATCAGGAACTTCTTCCCATTTTTATGCTAATGCTAAGGTCAAATTTTTTATGCTAATGCACTACATTCTTTTAGCAGAATTTTCAAAGAAAGTGGTTGCTAGTTAGTGGGTTTAATAATGTCTCAATTAATAGGATCATGATAATAGGTTTATAATAATTAATGAAATGATTCAAATGAAATAAAATATTATAATATGAGGATTGAAAAGACCTACTTGCTTGAAGAGACCAACTTACAACTACTCTTATATGGGGATAAAAGTAAAGATTTTAGTTAATATATAATCAAAATGTCGTTTGTTTGAATAATCATAATTATTCTTTTCATATATAAGTCATAACTATGGAGGTAGTTTTCATTTCCCAATCATGTAATCCACACAAGACTAGTAATTTTTGTGGTTTCTTTATAAATTTTATTTTTTATCTTAATATTTCACATTCACATTTATGGTTATCAGACTTACGAATGACATATATTAATTTTTTGATAGGTAACTTAATTATTGGCATGGCACCTTAATAAGATGGTAATACGAGAAATTTCTGCTAGATGGTGATGTACAGTGGAACCTGATACACAAAATGAGACTAAGAAAAGGGGCTGATTTGCGAACCCAGCCTGACCTCCTCAATATCAAGCTACCTCAAAGACCTACCCTCGGCTATATCTTGCAAACCTTGAGGTCTAATCACAAAAATCATGGTTCTCGTTTAAGAAGAAAATTTTTCTAGGGCATTTTGTATTTCAATCTTATCAAGAAATGGAAGAAAGAATTCTGTATTTGATTAATTAGTAAAAGGAAAGATACAAAGTATTATATACACAGAGTAAACACGCCTATCAGACTTATTGCTACTAACAGAACAACAACTAACTCTACACATGCACATATGGCAATAACTACCACTCCCACCTACCATCACTTACAATCATAAACTACAAGTCGTATTTACACAGTACAAGTACTAATTTAAGTCGTTTATGCAGAGATTTTGTTCTGATCAAACTCCAATGCTCTTGTAAACTCTGCTCTTGTTGCTTCCTTGTGTTCACTACCATCTTCACTTTAATACTCTCCCTCAAGAGTAGAGGATGTATGTATGTTTATCATTCTCAACTTGTAAACAAGATTGGAAAATTGATTGTAACCCAAAGCTTTGGTAAGCATGTTTGCTAATTGGCAATGAGTCCTAACATGATTCAACTTAATAACCCTTTCCAAAACCATCTCCTTGACCACATGGCAATCTATCTCAATATGCTTTGTCCTCTCATGGAATACAGGGTTAGAACCAATATGCAGTGTTGCTTGACTGTCACAAAACAACAATGCCTCTCTATTATGTTTAACCCCAATGTCTTTGAGGAAATGTAAAATCCACACTGACTCACATGTGGCAATTGCCATAGCCCTGTACTCAACTTCTGCTGAGGATCTTGAGACTGTAGATTGCTTCTTTGATTTCCAGGACACCAAAGAGTTACCAATGAAGGCACAATAACCTGTCACAGATCTTCTTGTGTCAGTACAAGAAGCCCAATCAGCATCTGCAAATCCCTTCAAGTGTAAATCTATTTTAGAGGAAAACATAAGACCCTTCCCTAGTTCATCTTTCAAGTATTGCAATACTCTATAAGCTGCATCCAAATGTGGTTTTCTTGGTCTAGACATGTACAGACTAAGTCTGTGGACGGCAAAAGTGATGTCTAGTCTTGTGATTGTCAGATACAATAACCTGCCTACTAATCTTCTATAACTACTTGGATCTTTAAGTTCTTCTCCCTCCAACTTACTAAGTTTGAGATTCTGCTCCATAAGTGTCTTTGCCGGCTTACACCCGAGTATACTAGCATCATTAAGAACCTCAAGTGTGTACTTTCTTTGACAAATTGCAATTCCTTTATCTGATCTAGCAACCTCCAATCCAATAAAGTACTTCAAGTAACCTAGGTCCTTTAGCTTAAACTTCTCATCTAGCAAAATCTTGAACCTGTCTATTTCAACCTTATTATTATAAGCTATTAAGACGTCATCCACATACACCAACAAAATCATGAAAACATCACCTTGCCTTCTAGTAAACAAAGAATAATTAGCTTTGGACTGATTGAAACCAAGCTGAAGTAAAGTACTAGAAAACTAGGCAAACCATTGCCTAGAAGCTTGTTTAAGGCCATAAAAAGACTTATTTAGCTTCCGAACTACCTCCCCTTAGCTATGAAATCCTTGTGGAAGAGCCATATACATTTCCTCATCCAAATCACAATGAAGAAACACATTATTCACATCCAATTGACTGAGAAACCAAACCTGAATTGCAGCCACAGCAATAAGTACCTTGACAGAAACCATTTTGGCCACAGGGGAAAGGGTCTCAAAATAATCCACACCCTCTTTCTATGTAAATCCCTTGATAAAGATCTATTGATCTTTAATGTTCTTTTACCCTTTTAACCCTTGTAGTTCTTCGAGGGAACTAGGCCTCCAATAGTAATTCAAAGAGAACTATTCAATGTATTATTCTTCAACTGAATCATATACAACCAGTCAGTTTAGTCTTATACTCTACTCACTAACTAACATAGTACAACTACTACTACTAACAGAGTACAACCCATTACAGCTTAGTCACTTAACTAACTAAGTACAAGCTTCTAATACATGTCTTAACCAACTAACTAACTCTGTACCAGTATTCACTGCATAAGAATGCTACAGTAATGTATTGTACTAGAGTCTTAACATTCCTTAGTAACCAACCATGCCTTGTATCTATCAATTGAACCATCAGCCCTGTATTTAATTTTATAAACTCACTTACACCCAATAGGTTTCTTACTAGCAGGTAAATGGGTCAATGTCCAAGTATTATTAGACTCAAGTGCAGCTATTTCAGTAGCCATAGCCTCTTGCTATTTGGGGTCAGAAGCAGCTTGGAAAAAATAAGTTGGTTCAACAAGGGAAGAAATGGAGCAACAAAAAAATTTGTAAGAAGGAGAGAGATGGTGATAAGAAACATGAGATGAAAGAGGATGGGAAGTACCTGATTGAGGAGGAGTGGCAGCAAGGATAGTGGATGCCTGGTTGTAGTGGTAAGCTTGTAAATAAGAAGGTGGTTTGACAGTCCTAGAAGACCTTTTAAGAGTACTAGGATCAAGAACTAGGTCAGGAGGTTCTGCAAGTACCTCATCAAGCAAATCATCATCAAGGGAATGATGAATATGAATGATTGATTCAAGAGGAACAGCAAATGAAGAAGAAGATTGGATGAAAGAATAGGATTAAACATAAAATTGACAACTAGAACATAGGGTAAGGGCAAAATAGAATATTGGACAGAACCACAAGAATTTGAAACAAAAGGAAAAACATGCTCATGAAATATAACATCCCTAGAAACAAAAATAGTATGAGACTCAAGGTCAAAGACTTTATAACCATTAACATTGTAAGGAAAACCAAGAAAGACACATTTCCTTGCCCTTGGAGAGAATTTGGTTCTTGTATGAGCAATGGTTGAGGCAAAACACAAGCAACCAAAAACCTTAAGATGATTGTAATCTGGAACCTTGTGAAAAAGAAGTTCAAAAGGAGTTTTATCATGCAATAAAGGAGAAGGTAGCCTGTTAATAAGGTAGGCAGCATGTAGAACACAATCACCCCAAAACTTAAGAGGAACCTGAGATTGAATTTGTAAAGCTCTAGCTATTGAAAGAAGGTGTTGATGTTTCCTCTCCACAACAGAACTTTATTATGGAGTGTAAACATAGCTATGCTGATGAATAATTCCATGAGAATTAAGAAAATCAAATATATCAAATTCCTTAGCATTATCAACCCTAATTGCTTTGATTTTTAGGCCAAATTGAGTATGAACCATAGTATAGAAAGAAGAAAATAATTGCCTAACTTCAAATTTAGACTTCATTAAGAATAACCATGTAGCTCTTGTAGCATCATCTACAATAGTTTAAAAAAACTACTTGAAGCCATCCAAAGTAGGAGTTGAATGTAGTCCCCATACATCCATATGAACCAAATCAAATGCACAATTATTGATATTGTTATGAAAAGGAAAAGGGCAATCTCTTAAGTTTTGCCATAGGACAGATTTGACAATCTTTATTACATGAATGTTTTAAAGAAGGAATTACATGACATAAAGCATTGAGTTTGATGTCAAAGGGGTGACCTAATCTGGCATGCTAGAGAGAAGAAGAAGAGTGATCAACATGAGTGGAACTTGCTGCAACAGAAGGACTAAAAACATTACTAATGTTGTAAGCAACTAAGAAGGCAGCAAGAGAAGAAGTAGAAGAATGTTGAAGATTGTTAGACTGCAACAGACAATCAAGTGCCTTGCCTACCCCAATCGTTTTCCAAGAGGTAAGGTCTTGAAGAAAACAATAAGCAGATAGGAAAACAAGGCAATATGGCTAAGAATGAGTCAAAGTGCTAACAAATTAGAGATTAAAGGTAAAAGAGGGAACACAAAGAACATTTTTTAGGATAAGACAAGATGACAAAACAACAATCCCAACATGAGTTACTTGTGCTCATTCCCCATTAGACAATTGAGCCAAAGACTACCTAGAAGCAATAATTGAAGTTAACAAGTCAATTGAACATACAAAGGGTCAGTGGCACCAGTATCCAAAGTAGTAGAACTATAAGCTCTTCTATTAATCACATGTACAACAAAAACACTATGAGAGAAATCAATACCTGCCATTGCCACATTGGTAGTGTTGGAATAAGAAGCTACATTAGCCATTGATGCTTCTGATGTTGGAGTGGTTATTGCAAGAGATGAATTGGAAGCACTTAACAAAGCCAATAGCTGCTGACACTACTCAGGTGTAAAGGCAGAAAGCTGATGCATTGAAGAAGCAAAGTCTGAACTTGAACTTGAGGATGCTTGGTGTGCCATAGAAGGCTTATTCTTGAATTTGAAACCTGGTGGAAACCCGTGCAACTTGTAGCATTTATCTATAGTATGACTGGTCTTACCACAATGAGTATAAACAGGTCTCTCCTTAACTTTCCCACCAGAATTAACAAGATTGGAACCAAGATTAATATGATCAATTGGTACTTTAGCAGCTAATATAGTAGAATCAACTTTAACACCTGAAGTATGTAATCTTTGTGTTTCTTCTTGAATTTGCAAAGAATATACCTTGCTAATAGATAGAATTGGATCCATAAGCAACACTTGGGTCCTAACTTGGGAGAAAGAATCATTCAATCCCATTAGAAATTTCATCACAAACTCTCTGATTTGTAAATCATTAAGCCTTTTGTTGATATTACAGTCACACTTTCTACAAGTGCATTAAGGGAAAGGACTAAGATTCTGTAATTGATCCCAAAACACCTTCAATTGGGTAAAGAAATCAGTAATGGACATCTCACCTTGATGTAATTTTGCAATTTCCTTTTGAAGATTGAAAACCCTTGGTCCATTGGTTTGGGCAAAACAATTCTTCAAGTCTTTCCAAATTTCTTAAGGCAGTGTCCTCATATATGATGCTTGTTTGAAGCTTCAGAGAAACAAAATTGGTCAACTAGGTCCCAACCATATTATCACACCTAATCCATGCTTGTACAAATGAAGAAATAGACACCAATGGTGATGAGAGAGTCAAAGTCCCATCAATGAAACTCAATTTGTTCTTGATGAGCAAAGCCTTCCTCACAGCTCTAGCCCAAGCAAAGTAGTTTTCTCCACCAGTCAAGGGCTGTGTGACATGTACTAATCCTAGATTCTCAGCATGATGCAAGAATAGGGAATCATCCATTGGAGAATCTTGCGAAGAAGACGATGGATTCTCAGGTGCAGATCTATTGGCAGAACCATTTGTGGTTGTAGTAGCTGCAGCAGAAGCCATTATTGGCAAGAAAAGGAAAATTTTGCAAAACATAGTGTGTTTTCTCAAGAAAATTGAAGAAGAAATTGAGAAAATTGAAGAAAGAAAATGCAAAACCCTAGAAAGATTTGGGAATTTGCTCTAATACCATATCAAGAAATGGAAGAAAGAATTTTGTATTTGATTAATTAGTAAAAGGAAATATACAAAGTATTATATACACAAAGTAAACACGCCTATTAGACTTACTGCTACTAACAGAACAACAACTAACTCTACATGTGCACATATAGTAATAACTACCACTCCCACGTGCCATCACTTGCAATCATTAAATCAAGCATCAAAAACTACAAGTCGTATGTACACAGTACAAGTACTATTTCAAGTCGTTTATGCAGAGATTTTGTCGTGATCAAACTCCAATGCTCTTGTAAACTCTGCTCTTGTTGCTTCCTTGTGTTCATTTCCATCTTCACTTTGATAAATCTTCAACAAAGAATAAAAAGAAAATCACTCCCACCCACAACAACTGAAAAATGGGGAACATGAAAAAGGTATAGGTATGATTAACTCTTTTTTTTCTTTTTTTCTTTTTTAAAAAAACCTAGCATCCTTTCTTCACAAACAAGTCAATTTCTGACCATGTGTCGAATAGTCCCCCACAGACATTTCTCGATGGCTCTTTTAAGACCATCCACAATGGTGGAGCTATTTTTTTAGTTATTTGGTACCACAAAAAACTACTTCTTCTATTTTACCTTCTCACATTACAAAACATCCAACATTAATGGTTTTATTATAGTTTTTAACACAATAAAATAATATAAATACTACAATAAAATATTATTTCATTCCACCGCCAAAACACAACCACAGCCACCATCAAAGCCACAGAAATCATTGTACAGCGGCAACCCCGCCATTGTGACCAATGCCCATCAAAAACCGATGAAGAACAAAAAAAGAATGTAGAAAAACCAGAAAAAAAGAGCAGATCGACAACAACTCAGATCAGAAACACAAATTGAGAGGTCGAAACCCACAAATTGACAACAACCAGCAAAAACCCAGCCCGAAACACAAATCAAGAGGCTGAAAACCCACGCCCAAAACACGAGAAATGCTGAAACCCATGCCCGAAACATAAACCCAAACTGATACCCATGCCCGAAACAAAAACCTAGCTCGAAACACAAACACAACCCAAAATCCACGCCAAAACACAAGCACAAACGCCGAAAATAGAGAAAAGAGGTCGAGATGGGTCAGCGTGGGTTGAAGGCGGAGTGTGGGTCGGCGACGATGGGTCTATGGCGGCTAGGCTCGTGCAAATTGGCGTGGAGGATTGAGGGAGTGAGGAGATAGACAGGGAGAACAAATGAACGGAGGAAAAATGAAATGCAGAAGAAAGAAGGAAAATAAAAATAAAAATGAGTAAAATAATTAAAAGTAGTGTACACGCACAATTAAAAAAATTACCTTTCAGCTACAGTGCACAACCAAAAGTAGTTGTGCACTATAGCTATGGAGCCAAAAAATATAGATTTGACTCCACCATTGCAAGGCATATTTTGATATTTAGTAATGCTAAAAATAGTAATATAGCTATTTAGTACCATCAGTGTGGATGCTCTAATTTCCTTTTATGCCTTCTTATAGATGTCTGTGGATCTAGGTCAACTTGTGTGATCAATTGCATCATTAGTAGGCATCATTTGTGGAATGACCAAATTTTTGTAAGACAACAATCATATGGTATGACTAGGTCCATAGACACTAGAGTGACGAGGGGCAAGGCTACAAACCCAAGGCAATTATAAGGACCCTTAAATTATTTTTTTGTAAAAAAATAAAAAATGATGGCTGCACTCAAACAACAAATGCACGAATTGACGCAAAATATTCATAAAATCCTCCAACAAAGATTTCATGTGTCACATACTATCACAAAGGACAAAACACCATGACACATCTTAAATATGACCACCCACCCCATTGCAAAGAGGGGGGAAGTGTAATAAAAGACCAAAGCAACCGTGGTTGACAAGCCAGAAGGACAAGCTGATGGAAGAATTGGAGGCCATGAGCAAGGTTGATGAAAACTTCAAGAGATATAGCACAGGTTAGATGGGGTTATGGAGGCCTTAAAGAGAAAAACCCCTATGGTGATGGGAAATTTGTGCAAAAAATAACTTCTCCTTATTATAGTGAATTGTCTTTTGGGATGGTTTACCCCCAGGTTTTTTTAGTGAAACTAGTTTATTTCATTGGTTTTCTTGGACCATCATATCTTATCTTATTTACTGCTATGATGTGCACAATATTGATATTTGATTGTTTGGGTTATTGATTGACCTCGGTTAATTAATTAGGTCAAATTACATGCAAATCATGGAAGCACCGATAAATCACCAAATAAACTAAGTGCAATGAAAATAAATAAATATGGTGATTTATTGACGAATGGGAAAAGCCTTTCACAAGGCGAAAACCCCCATCAAGTGATTTTCAAGTCACAACTCCAAAAATCCACTAATCAAGAATCAAGCGGTCACAAGTATAAAAAAATCTTACCATTACCTTGGACTATCCCAAAATACCAATCTACAGTTGAAAATGTGCTTCAATCCCTAATTGGACTTGATCTTATAGAGAATTCTTCCTTTGCACAGATGTCAGTACGTGACTAACTCCCAACAATTGATTGACTTTTGTTAGTTGCAAAGTTCTTTACTCCAAAACACGTTGAAGATTTGGAAGCACTTAGTTACAAAACTCTAAGGCGCATAAAACACAGTAGCTTCTCACAGAGTGCATGAGTTCTCTAATTGAGTCTTTGTATTTTTGATGACTTTAAAATAAAACTTTTATATAGTCTAGAGGTTTACTGAAAGAAACCCTAGCAATCCAAGTCATCATGGGCCAAATTTAGATCTAAGAATTCTAAAATCCTAGATCTCGATATATCGAGCTTGTGTCGAGAATTCTTTATTAAGTCTCGATAGATACTAGTGTTGAGCTTGTATCGAGACTAGTGTCGAGGTTCACTGTTTCAGCTTTTCTTCACTTGTTTTTTGGTTCAATCTTCATGCCTTTAATGATACAACTTGTTATGCTTGTGCAACATATTTCTTGATACATTAAACTTATCTTAAATCTATCCAATTACAAATAAAATGCATTTTGTCAAAGGATACGCTTATACATAGAAAATATGACCCTAATAGATTGTTTAACCAAGGACTAATCATAATTGATCTAATTAACAACTTAGCTTTAAAATTAGTTAATTCTATCAATTGGGGTCTAAATTTCCCTACAATTAGTAATAAAAAAGAGTTGCTAAGAGGCTACATGGAACCATTCAATAGGGATGCACTCCATGTAAAAAAACTGGTTGAGAAGGTCATCTTGGAAGTCTTCATGTTGGGATTGCTCCCCACTATATTATTACTCTCGTTATTAAAGGTGCTTGTTCGATCTATTGAAGCTTAGCATTGTTCAACTTGTGCTTGTCAAGCGCTGCAAAGGGAATACCAAGAGTCAATAAAAAGTGACACCCAAGTAAAGAACATTGAAGTATCCCGCGATAGCTAATTAGCCTTGGAGGGAGTTCCTCACAATCTATGAAAATGAATGAACTTGATCCTGTCCCAATCAAGGGACTCCCACCCATCATTGCACAAAATGAAATACCTTTTTTTCGGTGCACAAACTAAGGGTGTCATTTAACACAAGTAGACCTATGTCATTGAGTGGACCTGACAACACCCTAAAAGACTCAAAATTAGAATCCAAAAAAATGAATCGATGATTAAGGGTGATGTGTGCATTGTGAACTCTAGCTCTATGAAAGGGCGGTAACAATTTCACCCAAGGCCAAAGAACCCATGATACGGGCAAAGAGGAACCCACAAATGACGTTAATTTTGAAAAATAACCCAAATGACCACAAACACAGTAGAACCTCATATGAAAAAATTCCAGCAGAATGTCTTCGAGTGAAACAATTCAAGAAAATGACAGAAAGAGAAAATAAAAATTAATGGGTAATGGTCCATTAGTACCATTAAAAACAATTCGAGTGCCTTTCCCTTGTTTTGTCCTCCATTAGTAGTACTAATGGAGGACAAAACCAGGAAAAGGCACTTAGTGAAACGGCAACATGAAGGCGGAAGGGTGAAGATGCACATGTGTCATGAGAAGTTAAGAAGGCAGTCCATTTCAAATCACATCAAACTAGTGTCATAAAAGCATCAATGCTACATTATTTGTGTTTCTCAAGCAAAATTAGGATTTGTGCTAGGATTATCAAAAATGGTACAATTTTGTGTCATAACTTGCCACGTGACAAGTTGTGACTGATGAAGGAATGTTTGTGAGCTATGTGGGGATACACCTTTACTAATTATAACTCATTACGTGGCTAATTGTGCCATTTTCGATGGCCTTATTTCCCAAAATTAGTCTCCAAAACATAAAACAAAAGATTCCCAAGACCAAGCCTAGAAATCGAGCTTTGCTTAGGAATGGGAGGTAGCTGATAGATTACTTAATGGCATGGCACCACGACAAGATGGTGATGTACGATCACGACCAAATGATAATGTGGCATCTCAATTCTCAACCACATGGTGATGAGGAACCTTGGGGACAAAGCCAAGACCAAATAACGTAGCTGACTAGCAAACCTAGCTGGATATGCTTGAAATCGAGCTATGTCAAAGACTTATCCTTAGATTATGTTTGGTAACAGTTTTTATTTTCTATTTTAAAAAACTTATTTTTGGAAATATAAAGAAAAAAAAAATTCTTGTGTTTTTGAAATAAAAAACATGTTTGGTTAGTTGAAATTAAAAAGATAGTTTTTTGAAGAAAAAAAAATACTAAAATATGTTGTTACTAAGATTTGAACTTTAATGTTAACTCTTTAAATGAAACAGATTTATTAAATTAAATGCGTATTTTCATTGACTTTTGAAAATTAGAAACTGAAAACAGTCTTTTGCATGTTTTCAGTTTCCTTCACAAATTGAGTTTTGAAAACAGTTTTTGTTTTTTACCAATTTTGAGTTGTCAAACAAGTTTTTTAGTTTCAAAAATAGAAAATTATTTTTGAAAACAGAAAATAAGTAGTAAAAACAGTTACCAAACATGCTCTTAGTGTGTTCTTACAAATCTTGGGATTTGACCACGAAAATCATGGGGTCTTGTGTAAGATGATATATTTTCTACAGCATTATGAATTTTAATTTCCAACAAAGAATAAGAAAATTCACACTCACAACAGCCATACAAGGGGAACATGTAAAAGGTAAGGGTACAATTGACTCATTCAGAAAAAGAAAAGAGAAACTCTAACTTCCTTTATCCTGAAACAATTTCTAACATAGACATTAGAGAGTCTCATGTTGTCGCCTATCACCGATACTTGATAACTCTTTTGATGCCCTTATTTTGTTCTTTCTTAGGTGCCCATGGATCCAATCACCTTCATGTACTGATGGGAATGAGTAATTATTTACTACTCCATAAGTATAGTGACTTGGTACTTCTCCTTCTCATATAATAATAATTCATGTTAATTTAATTCATGTTGAGATTCACCATTTATATAAGAAGAGAGAATACCACATCATTATACTTCGAAATACCTAATAACTTTTTCTAGAAAGATATTCACTTTTCATGTAAAACATAAGCCATGCGCTATCTGCTAGTGGGCATTTGACTAGGTCCACGACTCAAATTTGTGAACCATGTTGCATTAGTTCATGCAAGGAGGAGTTCCACATGAGTTATGTCAACATACTGTCAAGAATTTTGTAGCTCATATGAGTTTCACATCATTGTACTTTGAAATATTACTTTTCATATAAAACATAAGCCATTCGCTATTTGCTAGTGGGCATTCGACTAGGTCCATGACTCAAAATTGTGAACCATGTTATATTAGTTCATACAAAGAGGAGTTCCACATGAGTTATGTCAACATATTGTTAAGAATTTTTTAGCTTAATTGACACTTTTTAGAGTTTTTGACAAAGTTATCTAAGGTTCAAATCTCCCATTCTCAATTATATATATAGTTTAATAGATTGATGCCACTTTAGTAATTAATTTTCAAAGCATGAGCCATGTTACATGGCCAATGGTCATGCATGGCTTTGTTAAGTGCTCCACTGAAACCCCTTACTTCGACAATGTTAATCTTGATACACAATTAGTCACTTACACATTGTCGCGACTCAAGAAAATATTTTGTGTGAACACTACTGGGTAAAATTGGGTCATATGTCTCTCTCTCTACGTCAGGCACACTCACAAACAAAGTACGCACGGCACAACTTACTTTAAAGGGAGAAATAAAAAATTAGGTCACTCCCCCTGCTTACCAATAAAAGTTAGCCACAACATAATTCTGGTTTCTGGTGTGATCACTCATGATAATGGGAACTTCTTGAATATATGGTCTGAATTTATATGAATTGAATAATGTTAATTATTCATTATCAAAATCAACTCATTTAACCGACCAATATTAGTGTCTGCCTATCATGTTTCTCTGACTCGTATTATCTTAAAACTTCAACTTAACTAGAACAAACACTTGGACAACAATTGAATGAATGATGTTTTGTACGAGCAAGATTTTTCATTGTCTAAACTACATCTGTCCTAAACAAGAATTTAAAGGTAAATGAGCATAGACTTTTAAGATCATATTATAACTGAAAGCACTATGTTTGAGAAAATAGGAATTCTCGAGTACTTGATTGAGAGTTGAGACAGTGTCACATGGCTGGCCAGAGGTTTGCGCGTGCTTGCATTATTTTAGTTCATTGGTCACCTTCTCTCAAGCCAACACTACACATCCAGAATTTTCTTTTAATTTTTAGTTAAAAGATAAGAAATTTGAGTGCTTGGGTATCAGTTTTTTTTAATTGAGAAAAAAAAAAAGCATTAATTGTCCCACATTTAACACTATCCATAAGCTTTCACTTTATGTTCACATTCTTTTATATTATGTGTAAAATGTGAATATGATGTGAAAAAGTATGAACACTTTCATAAATAAAAAGAAAGAGTATACTATTGGATTTGAGGCATTCAATACCTCTTTTTCTTAAGGAAATGGTTATCCAAGAACTCAAATTTATGAGAGAGAGAGAGAGCAATGAACTCAAACCATGCATGCATGCATGCAAGCATAAATTTCTAACTATCTGTGACTGTCTCACTTTCTTTCATATTATGTATAAAATGTGGATATCTGATATAAAAGTTTGGATATTGTATAAAACATTTCACATCAAAGAGCGTAAAACAATATTTAAAAAAAAAAAAAAGGAAAGATGAATAGGAATGCTGATTATGCAAAGTAAAACTAGCCAATTGTAGGCGAAGGTTCTATGGTGTTGGCGTGATGAATTAGCACTGATTTTGGAGGCCTCAGAAATATGATTTCCTCCATGAGGAGAGTTAATATGGTCCATATAGAGTTTATTCGAAAAATCTAATTATTTTATATTCATATTTATTTTATTTATTTGATAATAAGCGTGATAGATAAAGACCTTATTATGAGTCTTTTTGTGAACGTACACTTTGTTTGATAAAAAAGAAGTCTTTTGGTGAATAGACATACTCCTTGATGGAAGTAATATAAATAAATAATCAACGTTAAATTGAGTGGTCCTTAGTCTAGCTTTAAAAAAAAAGCCAGTATTCTCCATCAAAGGGTTTCTAAAGAGAAGGTCATTGAGTAAGAGAATTCCTTCATAATTCTTCATTTTTAATAAGTTCTTATGTGTAATTTTTCATTTTATTGTAAACTTTCTCTACATATTACTTGAACAAAAATGACATAAGGGACGTTGAATTCTTCCGTTATTTTAGATTTCTCGAGAATCCTAGCTACCTTTTGCTATAATTAGTAATCTTAGAGCATTCGCATCCGCAACTTCCATCCTATTCTATTTTACTATATTAAAAAGTTACATTATCAATTATATCATACCATTTTACAACACAATCAATATTCCAATTTTTATTTTTCTATTAATTCTACTCATTAAAATAATATATATTACCCATTAAAATAATATAATATATGTTTTTGTGCTACTATTACAGTGCTGCAATGATATTTTGGAATTAAAATATATTATAATTTTTAAAATTGTGCTACAGTGTTATCCAACATTTAGGATGGCACTATAGCACAATTGCAAAAAAAAATTGCAATTCTCAAATTTTACAAGTCTGGCTGCTAAGCTCTTTTTATGCCTTGTTGCTAAATTTTCCCCACATTTTTCATTTACAATTAGCAATGAGAATGCGAGCAAATGGTATCTATAACCGTGCCAAGTTTATGCTTTTTTAACCCCTAAAAAAAATGTTTATGCTCTTTTGCCCCCTCTATTCTACAATTTGCTCCAACCCATGGGCACTGCAAGAGACATTAAATAAGAGGGTATCTGAGCAAAACAAATGATCCACTTGTCTAAAAGGACAAAAACACACCAACATACTGTTCATTTTTTAATTCATTATCTGAAACCACAATAGGACCCTGGAAAGAATCATCTAATTTTTTAGTCCATGTTCTCTCTTTTATTCTCCTCTAAAGCCATTGGTGATGCAGTAATATAGCAGATTATACGGTCACTAATGTATCAAACCCCCTTGCCAACTCAAAAACAATTTTATGAGTTTCTCTATGGCTTGGATATTGTGTGAAACATTTCACGTCAAAGAGTGTAAAACAATACTTTTCCAAAAAAGAAAAAGAAAAATGCATGGCAATATGCTAATTACACAAAGCAAAACAAGCCACTCACATGCTAAGAATCTATGGTGTTGGTGTAATGATTTAGCACTGATTTTGGACAGGCTCCAATGTATTTTCTCCATTAGGAGAGTTAATGTAGCTTACATAGAGTTTGTCCAAATCGTTTAATTATTATAAATTTGGACTTATTTTTTTGGTTTGATAATAAGAGTGACAGATAAAAACTAATCCAATTAAGAGTCTTTTTGTAAACAAAAATTTTGTTTGGTACGAATAAAAACGTCTTTTGGCGAACAAACATCCTCCTTGATGAAAGTAGTGTAAATAAAGCACTAACGTTAAATTGAAGTGGTCCCTAATTCAGCCTAAAAAAAAACTAGTGTTCTCAGTGATAGACTAGAAGAATTCCTTCATAATTCCTCATTTGAATAAGTCCTTCTCTATAATTTTTCATTTTTTAGTAATTTTTCATGGGCACTGCAATAGACATTAAATAAGAGGGTATCTGTGCAAAACAAATGATCCACTTATCTAAAAGGACAAAAATACACCAACATATGGTTGATTTTTGAATTCATTATCTAAAACCACTATAGGACACGGGGAAAATCTCATCTAATTTTTTTTAGTCAGTGTTCTCTCTTCTATTCTCCTCTAAAGCCATTGGTGATGCAGTAATAGCAGATCAGATTATACAGTTACTAATGTATTAAACCCCCTCGCCAACTCAAAACATCTATATATATATATATATATATATATAAAAGCAGAGACCTCATATAAGAGAGCATGAGGTTATATATATATATATAAAAGCAGAGACCTCATATGAGAGAGCAGGAGGTTCTACTAAGTGGCACATTTGTTAAGCTTCTCTCATTTAGGCTTCCACCTCATCAAAGTTTACGTTTATGTAAAACTTTTAATTTATTGAATTTATCAATGAAGTGAATACACATTAATTATTTGTAAGTATGCACTAATTATATATATATATATATAAGAATTTTATATGGTTTTTTTGGAATATACATATATACATATATACATACATACATATATATATAAGAAAAAACATCATGTAAGAGATCATGCAATTCTGTCATTTAGCGATTTGTAAGAATAATTTTTCATTTAACTTTACCCCTCAACTTATTTACATAGTTGGATTATAATAAAATTATATTAATAGGATATCACTATTTTCACTGAGTGTTTAACCTACCACTGTCATACTTCAATAACATAAAACGTGACATCATAAATTTTAGATGATATTTCCATAAGTCAACTAAACATTTACATTTTTCTCAACAATAAAAAAAAAAAAAAACTAAACATTTACATGACATTACAAATTTTTTATGCTAACTCCGAGTCAATGTAAAAACAAAAATTATGATTAAAATTTCAGCAAATAATAAATGATTAAAAAAACAATCAACTTATTACACCACATTTTTTTTAGAAGATATTACACCACATCATAACTAATTTCTAATTTATGTAACTTTTTCTCTATAGTTTAAATTCTCCATCCCTTAATTTTGTATTACATCATTAATTTAACAAAAATCTTTTCATATTATTGCAACATTATTTCATGTTATTACTTTAAAATATTTTAAATATTCTATATAATTTTTTCACATAATAGCTTAAAGCACAATCCACGCATCACGCAGGACCACGACTAGTTTTATAAGTTACTCTACATTTGTAAGAGGAATATAAATACATAGGGACATTTATTTTAAACAATTTACCTAATCACTGACTACAGTATATATATGCTTGATTGGTGAGTACGTAGACCACAATAGCCTAGCTAGCCAAAACAAAAAACACAGGCCAAGAAAGCTTAGCTCTTCCATTGAATGACATTGGAGTCCCCCTAGTACTCTAGCAAAACATCACAGGGTTTAGAACCATACATTTTTTTTCCCAACCTCCTAGTTTCCATCATTCTCTTTTTTTCTAAGTCTTGTCCAAAATGGCAAATGCAAAGCAAGTGTCAGGGAAACTGGAATGGAGGATCAATGTACCTGATGGGACATCGAACGTGTTACTCCCAGAATCTGATCGGCTAGTGAACAAAGCATGGTTGTGGTTAAAAGGTCTGCTTTGTGGACCAATTTTGATAATTTGGAGGTTCTTATACAAGGCTTGGAATTTAGGAGTTGCTGAACCTAAAAAGGCCATACATGGTGTCAAATTAGGGTTGTGCCTTTTGATTGTATCATGTTTTTACTATATGAGGCCTTTGTATGATGGTGTTGGAGGGAATGCTATGTGGGCAGTTATGACTGTTGTCGTTGTTTTTGAATCGACAGTTGGTTAGTATTTTTTAAATATATATAAATATGGTTTAGTAATCAAAGTACTTTCAATGTCTATGATTTTCTTAGTTGTCTTCTATAAGTCTTTTTACATAAACAACATTATGGCGCAGGTGCTACACTCTGTAAATGCTTTAATAGAGCAATAGGAACTTTTCTTGCTGGATCTCTTGCTTTAGGAGTTCAGTCGATTGCAGAAAAGTCAGGAGAAACTTTTCAGCCCATAATTATTGGAATTTCAGTTTTCGTTCTAGGTGCGTGTTTTCTTTGAAAATTTCTCTATTTATTAGTTATTATATACTACTTCCCAAAATACTTACATATCACTACTTGTCTTATTTGATAAGTTCTTTACTCTCTACTTCCCAAAATACTAACACAAATATCACTTGTCTTATTTTCAGCTTCAGTAGCAACTTTCTCTCGATTTATTCCTTCTGTGAAAACCCGATTCGACTATGGTGCCATGATCTTCATCCTCACCTTCAGCTTAGTGACAGTTTCCGGCTACCGGGTGGAAAAATTGTTTGAGATGGCGTCCCAAAGATTGTCAACAATTGCCATTGGGACCTCTTTATGCATTTTTATAACCATGGTCTTCTGTCCCATTTGGGCTGGCAGTGGGCTTCACGATTTGATTGTTCGTAACCTGGAAAAACTCGCTGACTCCCTGGACGGTATGCATGAACAAAGATCATTGATTAAACACTCAATATATAATTAGTTCTCCTTATTCAAGCATAACCAAATTATACATAAAACACTTCGTCAACTTGAAATTCAGGATGTGTCGGCGAATATTTCAAAGATGATAAAACTAAGCTTGGCAATGAGGAAGATCCTAGTAAGAGAATGCAAGGCTACAAATGTGTGCTTAATTCTAAGGCAACTGAAGAAGTCATGGTAGGCTGCTAACTATCCTAGCGGGTCAATTTGCTAGCAATAAGATATATAACTATTTACTGCTCAGTTTGACAAATTTTCTAATTCAATTGTACAGGCCAATCTTGCAAAATGGGAACCTGCACATGGCAGATTCAACTTTCGACATCCATGGAAACAATACCCCAAGATTGGCACATCAATGCGTAAGTGTGCTTATTGCATTGAGGCTCTCAACAGTTGCATAAACTCAGAAATTCAGGTAAAACACTTTACTTTGGTTTTATGTATCATACTTTGTTTACTTAAATTTCTTGTAATATTAATTACAATATTTTTGCTTGGCCACAGGCACCAGACTGTCTAAAGAAACATCTCAGTGATGTATGCATGCTATTGAGCACCAATTCTTCAGAGGTCCTGAAAGAATTGGTCATTACAATGAAAACTCTCACCAAATCATCCAAGATAGATTTACTAATTGGAGAGATGAACTTAGCTGTACAAAAACTTCAAGATTCCTTGAACTCTCTTCCCGATTCTTTCATTGGACCCACAGTGTCAACACTACAAGCTCCCAATGATGCCAACATAGAAACTATAACAAAAACTGCCATACCATCTCTCATAGAGGTTTTTCCACTGGCCAGTTTAGTATATTTGCTGATTGAGATTGCTGCAAGAACTGAAGGAATTGCCGATGCAGTCGACCAGTTAGCAGGCCTGGCAGAATTCAAGCTTGCAATGGATGAAAACTCCAAACAAAAGAAACCCACTAGCAATTCCACCTCTGATATCCAACATCATGAAACCATGGAGACCCTACCAAAGGTCTGAGTCATCAGGATTTACCGGAATACTAAATATAACCAAGTATATAAATTTTTTTTTCCTGTTAAAAGTCTTCGTTGTTCAATAGTATTACCCATCAAATCTCAGTTTTCCATTGTAAAGAAATAAAAAAAAAGAAGATAAAAGATAAAAAAAAAAGATAAAAGATATCTTTGTTTTCCCCCACTTGTTGTAAGAAAAAGAAAAGATATCTTTGTTTTTGGGGGTAAAAGCTAGACAATCTGACTCTGCAGTATATAGTAATATTGTATACGTCTGGCCTTGGAACATCACTAGAGGCCAGAACTTTATTTAAACAGATCTTTACACCTTTATCATTCTATCATGCATAAAGTTTGACAAATAGACATACTCCTCAAGTAGTGGGCTGCTTTTTTTATGAAGCTTTAAGGTCCATTGCTTGCTTTGGGTAATTGCACTAAACTGGGTAGTGCACCAAGTTCGTTCATTTTTATCCTGGGAACCAACTCAGTCGTTTATGCGTTCCACATCATGCAACTTTTTCTTTTGTGTAAGGTACGGTAATCACCACAAATTTCCCATTTCCCTAAATAGATTAATATTAAAAATCCCTGCCACTTTTTGTTGTTGTTGCAGTACATATTGCACGAGTACTTTAGCAGGTGAACATAGATTTTCAGTACGGATTGTCAACAACAAAGTCAAAGACGTCTGCAAGCACAGATAAAGATTGCAAGCGCATTGGAATTTTTATGACTGATTCGGTTATGTACACCGGCCAATTGTTGATATTGGATATTGTACTGCCGTGTAAGTTGTAAACGATGATCATTCGCAAGTTGAATTATACTACTAGATTATGGACCAGTCTTTTCAAAATTAACGTAAGAATTAAAACCAGCTTGATAATGTTGTGTTATAACATTAGCGGTATTTGGTTTTCAGCATACTCTTAACTTAATGCCTATAACTCAAATCTCATAATTCAAACTCAATTCTTATAACTTATATCTCGATTTTTACTTTTTCATTCACTCTAGAAAATATTTGTTTGTATTTGTATCTTGGATGCATATCTCATGTCTTAAACTCAAAAATGGTGGCAAGTGTGACCCATTTAAAGAAGAGATGTTGCCTTAAAAGAAATAAATAAATAAATAAAGAGTAAAGAATTAGCTCTCAATAGTCACATACCGATACACTAACGTGGGCTTCACAATGATTGAGTTATCTACAATAGTGTCATTGAAACACTTAACTCAAAATTTGGAAGTATCCAAGTTTTGTTTTCAATTTTCGTAATTCAACTCAAAATTTTGAGTTTTGAGTTATGAAAACTCAACTAAAAAATATATTCAAACAATTTGGTTTTTGGTGGGGTTCACATTTTTTGAGTTTTGGGTGGATTAAAACTGAGTTATATAACACCCTATGATCTTCTATAATTTTTTTAGTAAAGATTAATCATTTGCATCTATTATAATTTGGGATTACCACATTTTTCAATCGCATGAAATAATTATAAGTGTAGTGAGTGTTATGCATTTGTGGGTGAAATAATTTTTTCATTACACCCCTAAGTATTTTTGTGATTGAAAAATGTAGTAATCTCAAATTATAATGGATGCAAATATTAATATTTACTGGAAAAAAAAAAAGAGCATAGAGTGGAAAGAAAAAAAAAATCAAATTCCACATCTTCATCTACCTTTTTTTAATATTTTTTAATCAAAATTATCAAACGCATAAAATAAAGATAAAAACCAACATATCAAATTCCCGTTCAATTACCTTCAAGGGCAGCTGAACAATAGATACAATTGATGCAATCGTCTAAGGCACTTAAATAAAAAAAGGCCTCCACTTGTAAAAAAAATTATATATATAATATATTTATCTATATATTTTAATTACATAAAAAATTAAATACTTTTATTGGTTAATAAAATGTATTAAAAATGTCGCATTGTATCTTAAAATGCACAATAACAATACACACAACTTGATAGGACAAGACTACATAGTGCTATGTGCACCGCGCAGCCTTGTCCACAAGCCCCAACACATCATAAGCCTAAGCTAAGCTGGCCCCACACAACCCCATGCTAATTAATAAGTTATTACTTTTTTTTAATGCAAATTCTTACTTTATCAATTATTATAAATTATCACACTAATTAATAACTTGATGTATATTATGTCAACTCATTTGTATTATAGTGATACTAACTTATTGAACCATGTAATAAATTAATTTTTATTTGAGTAAGTTTAGACTTTAAAGTTTAAAAATTAAACTATTTAAAATTTTTTATCTTCAAAATTGTTGAGCCGGCCCTAGTTCCCCAGTTACCTTGTCCCTCACGTTTTCAAACACTAGTGGAGGGGCAGATTTTGTAGTACAAAATCTGCTTCTCTCCAATAAAGTTTGAAGCCATTTGCTGATACACTAGTTTATCAGCAAATTAATGCCACCAACAAATGCCAAAACCATGTTGCTTTGAACTGGAAAAGCAAGTGCTACCAAGGCACCAACGACCCAAAATTCAGCAAGCCGTACCAAAAGTAGTATTTTAATTTATCTTTGATATACTTCCATATTTTTCTTTCTTCATGCTCATTTTAAATTGCATATATCATGAGGCATGCTATTTGAAACAGAACAATGGATTTCTGATAAGATTACCTTTGAAGATCTTTTGTAAAAAGTGTTATCTTTCTAGGAAGATGAAAAAGCAATGGATTAAAGAAGTAACAGATTTAGAATAATAATCATCTGGATTGCATGAGCAAAGTGATTATTACCGGCTAGATTATATTTTCGCCTGCATCATGACACCCAATGCAAGCTCGATGAAACAAAGACTTAGAGTTCATGGCTTAGACCGCTTGGATTAGAGTCAAGACTTAGAGGGCGTTTGGATAGCCAAAACGTGCGTCCACGTCCAAATTTTTTTTTTTTTATTTACGCGTGTATGTTACTGTTCATTGGCCATGAACAGTAATTTTATGCCAATAAACAGTAACTTTTGGCATGAATAGTATTTTTTACCTATTTAAATATTATTTTACTCCAGTATTTTCAGTTTTCAGCAATAAGTTATATCCAAACGAACCCTTAGTGTGCATTTGGTTCCACGAGCTAAAACGCGCTTTTTGAAGCTGGAATTTTTAAATCAACTTTGGTAATGTAATGAAAAAGTGCTTTGGAAGAAAGTAGCGTTTTGAAAAACAAAGTACTTGCACGATTACGTGTGGATAATCAAGCCAAGTTTCAAAGTCCACGGCTTACAATTTGAAAGCCCATTTAATAGTAATATACAAAAAATAGTTGAACTCAAATTCATAAGCAAAGTGTCAACGGTTCCGGAGTAAGTATTTTCTATAGGAAAACATTTTACCTCCGTTTGTCCCTGATACTTCTTAAGAGAAAACTAAGATATTGGACGCCTTCCATGCTTGGAAATCAAGTAGTTCCTTTATGCAATTATGTCCATGACAGATATTACATGTGCAAAATTAAAATTAAAAGAGTTCGTAATTACCCATCGCCAATACTTTCATTTAATCCGCAATGAGAGTATAGTTCTTATATCATTCCATGCACAGCACAAGACCAAACAGCATTCAATAAGTAACAAATTTAGAGGGAAAGGGGGTGAACAGAGTGGGGCTAGCATTCAATACCCACATCAGAAGTTCACTTATGAATGTCAACAAATGCTTATCAACACTAACTATATAATAATTTATAATTTATAATTCAGCTTCACGCACATCACAGGGCAATCAGTTGGTTAGAAGCCTCATTGTCAGCCACTTCCTTGTCAGGGCCTGGCAAACCCAAGTTCACAGCCAAGTCCTCCACTGCCACCTTGATCACGTCAGTTCGAACACCAATATCAGTTGCATACCTGCTCATACAATACATCCCAGCTGTTACCGTAGCCACACCAACAGGATTTGGCATCAGCAACTTCAGAGGAGAAGAAAGAATAGCAGCTAATGGGGCACCAATGACAGATGAAGCTTGACCACTTCCTCCAACCCCCTGTTTGTCTGTTATCAGAAGACCAGTTTTGCAATACAATGTAAAGTCCTCACAGTTGTTTCGAAACACGTCATAATTTCCAAATCCATTTTGAAGAAGATACATTGCTCGGTGGATAACCATTTCTGGTGGGTCAGATGTTGCTGTGGTGCACGTGCCACCCCGCACTCTAGAAAGGAAAACTGATGGGGTAACCCCATATTCGAAACAGTACAGAGATCCTTTTCCAAGGAAACAATCCAGGCAAGAGAGAACTACACCACTATTGGGTTGCGTGAATCCACAGTCAGGAAAGGTAGAACATGATGATGGGAGACTGAATCTTGAATCATATAAGTCAGAATTAGAAGATGACCCAGTGCCTGAATTCAGGTTTCTCTCAGGTCTAAAGTGGACCACCTTGCTTCCCCCAACAAAGATACCTGCATGGCATGAAGTCGATACAGCACATGATCAGGCTTGATCTACCACAAAAGGAGTGAAGTGAAAAGCCATTGACATTCTTGTCAGCTGTTTGTAAGCTTCTTGAGGTACAATTGTATTCATTAAAGAATAAAACATGACCACATTAAAGAATTGCTGTTACTATGTTGTCATGCAATAATGAGACATGAAGGAGGAGCACAGAACATATGTGGTTAGGTATGATGCTAAATTAGGGGAAATATACATTGAGACTAACATAAAGAAAATTTGAAGGACGATATATATCAAACACAATTTATGCTTGTAAATCTACTAGAATGCTTTAGACAGGCAACCAAGATATTGAAGCCTTTGGCCTTGCAAAGCTGATCAATATTTTGACCAACATATAGCCCAGTGGTTCAACTCTAAATGCATACCATTGGGTCCAGTACAAGCCATAAAAGGCAGATGCATTTAAATGCGACTACCAAATAATGAAGCACAAACCATAAAGGGGTGGCTTGTCACTAGCTTTTCACTATTAATTATGTGGAGGTAATCTAAACTAGCAATACACCATGCATTATGCATTATGAGGCAAACAGAATTAAAAAGATTCAAGTAGAAGGCATCAATAGTTGGTAAAAGAATCCAAGAGTTAATGATGATAAAGATGATTTATGATTACCTCAATGTCCAGATAAACCACCCTATTAACTTCTTAAGTTCTAAAAACCAAGTATTCTAAAAGGGATATGATATGACATGGTTTCTTCACAGAAATATCTTACAGCATTCTGACATATCTCTGCACAATTTTTGTAAATGAATGGCATGTAGTGGAAATCACCTTCATTTGTTCAGATTAAATTCTCTGATCTCTACTTTACCAGGAAAGCCCACTCTTTTAATCCAAATGCATACAAATTTCATCAGGATCAAGTTGTTAATTTTACAGACAAAAACTAAAGGAGAGGGAAACATAACAACCCTATGACAACATTTTTGGGACAGAATGTCCAAGTTAGACTGTTGTTTTCAGCTCCTTAGCATTTTGAGAAAACATGCCAAGAGCTTTGTAACTTAGTGGCATTATGACCTACCATTTATGAGGCTAACTCAAGTTCAAATGCCCCCTTACCCAATGTTGTAAGCTTGTAATTATCGAATTATCAACAACAAACAAAAATGAAACAAACAAACAAAAATAAAATTAGAACTCGACTTTTTATGAAGTTATTTTGACAAAGACATGATGTCAGGAAATGGGATACTTCAAACTCCATGTGTGGCTATGAAATTATATAACAGTGAAGTTTCAAAATAACATTTGAATGGTTGGTAGAGATTTCTGTTAAGGTCCACTGGACCCATCATTCTACAAATTTTCCTAATCTTGCCTTTCCAACATGACAAATCTCCTTAGACGTGTTCATAAGTTTCACAGCCCTTGACATCTAGAAATTCTGTCTCCCTCTTTCTGAAACAGCAACAAACCAGTGGACTACAAGCTAACCCTTAAAGGTAAAGTTTCAATGTCTTCATGCCAAACCTAAACCAACCAACGGATAAGAAGGGGCTTTGCATTCAGAGGCCAATATTCAGAACTTGTAGTGGTAAGACTTCTAGCAGTGATGGTGGATAAAATCATGGTTTTTTGGCAAAGGAGACTATCAGCATTTTACAAGAAAACTTCATAAAGAATGTCTTGACCAACAACCCACCGGAGGAGAGAGAAGAGGCATATCAATATTTCTCATTAGCTATCCACTGTACATATGATGCGCTGTTACTTAGAGAGCACAAACAGAACTCTAACATAAATGGAATTCACAAATATAAACAGTAAGGCATGCTTTTGCATTGTAAAACACCCTTATTAAACCTATCCACTCTAGCAATTGCTCTCCAATGCACTCTATCCCTTTGAAACCACTACAAGCCTCCATCTGAATATCTTCATGGTAGATGTAAGCTACTGTTGTTGGACCTGCAAATCTAAATCACTTGCATGACCAACTTCTTGTTTTGATAGAAGCAGAACTTACAGTAGTGCTATCTTGGTAACATATCTTGCATAAATTCAGATTAGATAACTAGAATTCTGAACACAGTGGATAATCTAATCTTATTAAACTCCTTTTTTAAACAACCCCCACCCCCCCAAAAAAAAAGACCTTGGATGAAATATGCACATTAGCCGGAGGCTAAGTTGATTACAGAGTTGTTTCCTCAAGTCCCAAAAAATTTCTATATAATTTTAATATTAATTTCTTGGTGTTATCTTGTGGTTGCATCTCTCTTCCTTATTCTTGTGCCTTACTTTTATTGTTTTTTTTTTTAATATTTATGCACTAAAGTAGTTATTGGTTTATTGCGCTTTATTTACTCTTATTTCACACTTAGATAAGTTAGAGTAAAAGTCATCTAGCCGTAATTTTTAATTAGGGATCTAAACAAGCTCTTGTGTATTCACACAAATCCGAGCTTTCAAGTATTACCAATGCATAAAAGAGAAAGTACACAAATGAAGCATTACCAAGCTTCATTTACTCTTGTTCTGCAATTAGATAAGTTAGAGTAAAAGTCATCTGGCCGTAATTTTATATTGGGAATCTAAACAAGCTCTTGTGTATTTACACAAATTCGAGCTTTCAAGCATTACCAATGCATAGAAGAGAAAGTACCTATGAATTAGCCTGGTACTCCTACACAGAATATGGCATGACACTTCAATTCAAAAGTCAATTGAAGAATTCCACCCTACGATATGATGTTGCAACATCAAAAGAATCTGAAAAATTGTTATGCTAAACGAACTATTGGCCTTCCTTGAAAAGTCAATTAGAAGCAATAATCAATCAGCAGTCCAGAAGAGCAAAAGCATAAACTTGCAAGCAAAGTAAATAGACATCCACATCCAAAATCGAAAACACACAAAAACTAAAGTCAAAGTTTTGGAAATCATGATAGTCGGCAGGAATACATTAACACACAGAGCATCGCCAAATTTGATGGGACCCATCAAACATTTCGGTGAAAGATAATCCTGAACAACACTGAACAAACAGTTACTACTATTTTTAAAAAAAAATTGAAAATAAAGAACGTTTTTTGACAATTAAAACAGGCAAAAGGCAATTGAAAAAACAAAACAAAATTGCCCGATGAACCCACATTTCACAATTGTGGGAGGAAAAATAAAAAAGAAAGAAAACCCAGAAAGTAAAATTAAGAGAAACAAAACAGAGAGAACCCACAAAGAAATCTAAACAGGAAAAAAAAAAACCCAGAATGTAGAATTAGAAAAGGAACCCACATCTCAAAATTTAGCAAGCATTTTGGCAATTGACATTAGTACTTTAAAAGAGAGAGAAAGAGAGACCATGGTGTGAGTAGGTGAAGACAGCTCTGTAGGTGTAGATATGGTCTCCAGGCTTGATCTCACTCCTCTCCACTCTGTTGCTAAGCAGACCCATCTCTCTCTATCTCACTCTCTCTGCCTCTGCCTCTGCCTCTGCCTCTGCTATGCTCTGCCCACTAATCTATCTCTAAACACTGAAAACGATACCAATAAACCCACCGTATACCTTTAACACATACATTTGCCAAAGTAAATGGCACTGCAAACGTACTAAGAATTAAATAATAATATCGTATAAAAAAAAAAGGAATTAAATAATAATTGTATAGGGGTTCGGAAAGAAATGATTGGGTGACCAAAGAATCAGCTCAACAACCTCTACCACTGCTATACATTATTATACATATGTAACATTTCGTCATATGTATCATATAATATTTAGTATTGGTACCATTTTTTTCTTTTTTTTTGTGGTTTTGGAGTTTTTAACGACGGTTCTGCGTGGTTTCTTTTACCTTTTTTCCCTCTCCTATTGACTTTTGGGTCATTCAAACTTTTTTGTATTTTTACAGTACTATTTAAGGTCTTTAATCCTACACGGCAAGGGACGCCGTTTCCTAAGGGGAAAATGGATTTTATGTGCCTCGGATTCTTTGCCAAGTTTCCAAGTTATACCGTACCTTATCTCAAGCTTCTTCTTCTTTTTCATTTTTGCCTTTTTGGGTTCCTATTCATTTTGTGAGATTCCATGCAATAAGTGATGAACACTGTAGCCCACTATATACACGTGTCTCAATAAAACCTGTTGTTGGCATGGATCTTGGACCCCATTGGCATTGAGTGGGAGACTATAATCATAATCGTTTAAATGTTTGCGTTTAAGACAATCATGCACCCTTGGTATAGTGGTTAATTCACAAATATAAATGTTTATAGAGTGTAAAGGGCAAGAATCGAGATTCAAGTCTTTAGGAGGAAGTTTCACACATAAATACTTAGATCTTTCTAGAGTAGAAATTCTATATTGTATAAAAAAAAATGTTTGCATTTAAGATTAAAATAAAATTAACCGCTATTAGGGTGAGTTTGGTTTAGTTTTTTTAAAATTGAGTTTTTTGAAGGGAATTTATATCATACTTAAATAAAAAAATTTCTAAAATCAGATATAGACATAAATAAAATATATATAGACGGGAAGAAGAGGACGGAGAAAAAAGAGGAAGAAGATAGCCATCAAATGAGACAAGAGAGACTTTTTCAAATATAGACATAAATAAAATTTTTAAAAAAAAATACAAACGAGAAGAAGAGGAAGCAGATCGCTGACGGATGAGGCAAGAGAGACTTTTACCTACAACACCACATAAAGGATTGTGTAGCAGCACGGAGAGGCTTGTTCTGAAGATGAGATGTGAGAGGAATCTAGCATGAGGTGAGCTCCAAAGAGGTGTTATCATTTGATTTATCAAAGGGTAAAATTGGATTTTCAATAAAATGTTTGGGCAATTTGGTAATTGAAGACAGCCTCCAACGGTAATATTTATGAACGTGCATTGGCTTTTGCAAAAGGTTCTAAAGAGCTGTCTTATGTTAAAATGGAGTTCTTTCACATTTCAAAATGCGACTTTTTAAGAAAAAAAAAAAAAAAAACAGTTTTTTAGAAAAAACAACTTTTAAAATCTTACCAAACGCATATATTATTTATTTGGTTTCAAAAAGCGTTATTTGCCAGAGGAAAGTGCAAACAAACGGGCATTTAATATTAATTTCTCTTATGGTCACAATGCAATTTTTACCACCGCACACCCTTAGCATATTGGTCATTCTACTAGTACAAAATTCTTGTGAAATGAAGTTAAAGGTCGAAGTTTAAATCTTTAAGAGAGAATTTCACACAAAGTTTTTGTCATAGTGCGGTCTTATTCCCACTTTATTGTTAAAAAAGTGACACGAGATAATAATGATTAGTTATCTAGCATACCCCATGAACCTAACATTAATTTATGATTGGAACTTCAAGGTCAATGGTTTGGTTCGGTTTTTCCTTTAAAGTATAAAAAATGATGATTCAAGTTTGTCAAACACTTATTTGGATATAAGGAAATTGACGTTACTCTCTTAATTTCACCAAAGCCTTATGACCCCAAAAATAAGAGTTATCCCTCAAGCCCGACTTTTGTACATCATCAGACTACTTGTATTGGCCTTTTAACTCACAACTTTAATGTCTGCACCTTGAATTAAAAGCCAAGATCCATATGGGTATATATGAAGATGGATTCTAAGAAGTTTGACCAAAATAACATTGAGAAACTATACTGCTGTAATTTATTGAGCATAAGTGGTAATGATACATCGGTACTTCCATTTTGTAGTTTATTTCTGGTCTTTCATTTGACAGAATTTACATAATGACACCTCATCAATTTGAACAAGAATCTTAATCTCCAGTAAAGAATAAATAATCATATGTTAAATATATATATATATATGATAATAATATTCTTAGAATCATATGTTAAATATCATATATATATATGATAATAATATATATATGATAAACCATAAGACTTAGGTACAGTACTTAGGTGCTGTTCCTTAGGTTCCTCTCTTAAAATTCTGCCATATGGCTTTTTTCTCATTAATGAAAGTGTATTTTTTAAGTTAAGTAGCCACATGGCAGAATTTTAAGAGGGGAACCTAACAAACAGCACCTAAGGTACTGTATGTAAGTTTTGTCCATATATATATATATGATAATAATATTATAAGCTACCTTTTAATAACCTCTTCACAATTACTATTCCAAAAAGACGTTCCAATTATAGATTTTCACGTCGAAACTTGAATCCGCTTCTAATGATTGCCTCAGTTCCTTGGCATAGTCAGCATCCTTGGCAAGTAACAATGCAAAACCCCCGCCACCAGCACCCACAAGCTTGTAGCCAATGCAGTAACGGTCGGCAAACGAAAAGAGCCTGTCAACAAACTCATTGCTGCAGTAAGGGTCAAGCTCCTGATGCAACCTCCAAGCCTCCAACATTATTTCCCCTAACTCATCAATGTCACAGTTCATTAAAGCTTCCCTCCCAATCTTTGCCAATTCAGCAAGACGCTTGATGCTAGATATAAGAAGGTTATCACGTTGAAGATATCTAGTTACCACTTTTAGCAGAACTTGGTTTGCAAGACGAACCTGCACAGCGTTTGCAGTATATAAGCCAGTTATTAAAAATCTTAATATGGACCCAACAAAAAGAAGGATTTTTCTTTGTAGAGAGCTGCAATCTAAGAGTCAGGCTTTTATTTCTAATTTTTAATTACCAATTCAGCTGTAAAATATTAGCAAATAACAAAGTAAATGATATTTATATTATAAAAAACATAACATAAATAAAAAGAAGACGAGAAAATGCATCTATTAATTTCCCACACAAGTCTCTGGATGAAGATAAATCACAGTTACGATTCATTCTTCAAGGGAAGGGTGAGATATTAATGCAATCAGAAATGCAATAAGCTTCAATGTGGCTCATTTAGGCTTCAATCATGCATATCAACTTAAGAAACACCTATCACAATCCTGGTTGCACTTGTTAGCCTGATGACCATTTGAGAACCTATCCAATACCTAACAGAAGTGCGAAAAAAGGGAGAACAAGAGTGCTAAGCTCAGCTGGTGGATTCATGACTCAAAATTTTGGGTGTCAACAATTTTTAATCAAATGCATGAAGAAAGCCAACCATGATACACAGTACTTAACCAGCATATAAAAAGCACAGCAACAGTTCAAATATACAGTTATATAACAAAATATATTTGAAAGGCATATTCTATACGAATGAGATCTGAGTGGATAGACACGTACTTGACCAGTAAATACCACAAGCAAGCGTTGCTGCAATTCTAGAATCAATTGAGGAGAAGCGAGGAGGGGGATGACTTGAAGTCGCAATGGAATTCCAGGAAAACTTGCGGTATATTTTATTCCAGGATACAGACCTCCAATTTGATCCTGCCAGCCGCCTCCTGTTCCCATTAACTGTTCTAATACTAAAACAAGTCTGGCAACATTTTCATTACTTTCATCTCCATCAGTTATCTGGAGAAGTCCTTTCACAACAGCAGCAGCCAAGATGCTAGAAGTCCCCAAGCCACTACCACGAGGGACATTGGCCCATGTCCTGATATGCAAACCCATGGACACAAGAATGTTATCATGAATTATGCCAGTCACAAGCAATGCAGATTTGACAAGCCGAAATGGATCGTTGCTGTCAAATGGGCTTGCAATAGAGGTAAGATCTTCAACATGTAACTGGTTTCCAGCATCATCGTTAATCAATACTCCAGCTGTTTCTTTCGTCTGTATGATGGTGCCAATGGGAAGAGAACCTTCCAGACTTATTGCCATATTCAGAACACAACCAGCACGCTCTAAGCTCCATGGAGGAGTATCACTCCAACCCCCCACAAAATCTACACGAACAGGTAATTCAACCTTGACCTTTCTAGGGTGGAAAAATTGACCTCCACAGTTATCAAACTTGTTTTTCTGAAATGCTGGGGTAGACGTGTCAGTAGGGGACTCCAAGAGATGTTCTACAGATCACAGAACAAAAAGGTGTGTAAATCACTAGCCCTTATAAAAGTCAAAGAGCAAACATTAGAGCTTGAACAGAATGGTAAAATTATAAATTACCAAGTATATTGATAGATCTGAAACAATTAATTATAAATGAAAGACAATAGAAGTAAAGACAAGTTTCTTTAGAACTTTCAAATTATAACTTAGGAATGTATTAATATCGCTCACTTTTGGTATTAGAGTACGTTGGGGAAGTGCTTAAAGTTGTAGCTTATTCCTGATTTTAGCTTATTTTTGCTACTATTTATGAGTCTCACTGCACTTTTTAATACGATTCATAGGTTTTATTGTACTATTCAACTTTTTTTTAACTTCTTTTTCTATACTTTCAGCAAAAAAATTTCAACTTCAAGTAAATAAGTTGTTCCCAAACGAAAACTTAGAGGGTGTTTGGTATATGTACTTAAAAACTGAAAACATATGTTTAAAAACATGTGTAGAAATACGTATGGGTGAAAAAGTATGTGAAAATACATGTAACGTTGTTTAAAAACTGAGAACATATGTTTGAGTGGGTGTATCAAACGGGGCCTAAGCCCTTCTTTCCCAATAATTGAATTTGAAACGATTTTTGACATTATTCAAAACAAGAATATATATACGCACACACACGAAAGGCCTCTATGCAACTGCAGCCATTCAAGAAAAGCTACCTTTAAAGCCATATCTTACAGCTGAAGCCGTTTCATCAGCAACTGCAGCCCAGACTTTGTGCTCCAACTCACTTGCTGTTGCTTCATCACTGCATGCTCGAAGCAGATCAACTTGCACCTGGTATGCCCGGCTTCTCGGAAGAATCTTAGAATTCTGCTCCTGAAGTTTGGGGCACAGATCCAGGAAGTCCTTACATATTTCAACGCCTGAAACTTCCCTTTGAAGAATTTCTTCACACAGTTGAGAGAGATTGCGTCCAAGCATGCCATAATGAATGCATGCTTTAGCAATTCCAGCTGCAAGATCTGCTTGATGGTTACTGGAGCCTATACACATTCTTGTGAAATCAATTGATCTATGCAATTCCTCCAAACTGAAACGGCTTGCATTTTTCCACAAGGGAAGCAAGTAGTTGGTTTTCTGGTCACTCAAGCCCATCAACCATGTTGCCAAAGAAAGCATCTCAAAGTAAGGAAGAACGGGGAATATTTTTGCATTCCATAAGCATCTGTCCTGCAAAGCTGTTGAGCTCCACAGGTCAGATTCCTGAATGCCTAGATCAAGCAAAACCTTTTTCCAGGGCTTTCCACAAAAAGTCCCATTCCTAGAAAGTGAATTTTTTGGGTTATCATGGAGGCCACAATACACAATAACTCTGTCAGTGCATCCTACTAGCGGAACCTCCCAAAGACAATGGCGATCAGGAATCATGAGCCTAAATGAATCTTCTACTAACCACCTTTGTCTCCTGGAACATGGATACCAACAACTATAGATTGGGAACCAATTTGTATTCCATTAGAAATGGATGAATCATATATAAGAGAATCTTCACCAACTGACACCCCAGGTGCAATTTTGCTCGACAGAACAACAGCAGATGCTGCAATGTCGGATACAGTTGTTGCTGGGATGGAACACAAGTGTCTTCGGCCAACAAGTCCCGAACCAAACCCACTTAAGTGATCCAAAACTTCGCTTGAAGTTCCAAAATGTAGGAACGACAAATCATCTGTGGTGAAAAAATATTCAAAGGACAAAAACAATATAGCAATCATATCAACATTAAATAGTAACAATAGTGAAAACAATAATAAGATTCAAATACTTGCAGCAATGTTTAACATACAAGCACAGTAGCTAAACATCTTCTGTTTTCCCAATCTGCTGACCAGTTCTTTACCCAAAGGGCGCTGTTGCAACCACTCATGTTTAGCAGGTACCCAAGCTGCTACCAGATCTTCATATAAACTCATCTGTAGAAAATACAAGGAATTTTTAATAGAGTAAAATATGTCAATGCTGCGCTAAATTAGAAGCATATTCAACACATATCCATTACAGACACAAGTAAAGGATAATACGATTCTCAAAAAAAAAAAAAAAAAAAAAAAGTAAAGGATAATACAAGATGAAGTAAGAAGTAACTCCTACAAGTTAAAAACATGAATGAATCATGTGATTTGAGAGGTAACAAGAGTAAGAAAATAGAATACAGTTTTTATAAAAGATATAATTAAGAATAAGGAAATGATGACAATTAAAGGCCAAGAGATGACTAAAGAATAAGATGTATATAATGCTAGAATGATTATCCAAAGTACGGGAGATCGAAGAGGACCTTGCCTATAAAATGAAAACAAATTGGTTTATTATTTATGAAAAATAATAAACCAATATACTTATCAATAATAATAAACCATTTTCTTTGCTCCAGTGAAACTGGACAAATTGTGTTTAATAGTCAGTAATACAAGAATGAATCAAGGTATCTGGTTTACTTTCTATTCATAATTTTTACTTGTCATTACTAGATTCCATACCAGACTGGGCACACATCCTGCATGCACTCAAAAATTATTTTACACAAAGAAATATCACAAACAAATTTGAATCAAGAGATCCTTTTTTCTATTCTATTTTCCCTAAGAAGAAAATGAGATACACATATTGAAAGTTTTGTTTTTCTTTTTCCTGCTAAAACTATAAATACTTTTTTTTATGATTAAAACTATAAAACATTTTAATGACTGAATATCAGTGCTTGCCTCTTTTCTGCTCTTCAGAAGCTCCAAAATCATTGGTTGGCAGGAACATGAAAGCTTAACCAGCTCCACCCAGGCTTGACCTCTAACTGCTATTATTCCTGTGTCAAGTAGTGTTCTGCCATCATCTAGAATAGCATTATTCTCAACAAGCTCATCTACACTGGGTTTCTGTAAAAGATTATCAACTAGACTGACTGCACAATTCTTAGTTGTAATCCCACTTTGAGATGCCACAATGACACCATGGTTAGAAGCAATATCTAGTGTGATCGGAACAGTGATGATGCAGGATGTGTCCTCTGGAAGTACCATGGTGGAGGCATCGAAACAAGGAAGAACATCTCCAGTCATAATAAATAGACCACCTGCAATGGTCAAAAATTTCCCATTGGTAAACAGCCACAATACTGCAAGTGATGATATTTGTGACAGAAAACAGCACTCTGAGCATGTATACAATGTTTTTTTTTTAATAAGTAACAAGTGTTCAATCAATTAGGCAAAGATAAAGATACTATAAATAATAATTGACACTATAACTTCATCAATAATATGAGAATGGTTAACAGAACTATTCACGTCAAGATACATATATCAATTGTATTGACAATAGACATACAAATACACTGAATACATTGTTAAGATTTATACGCATTGAAGACCCAAGATTTTTTTTTAAGGAAAAGGAAAGCCTACTTTAAGTAATAGATTTTGTAGTGACGAGGTAGCGAAATTTTCACTCAAATGTAAAAGACAGGATAAACAACCTTCATTTTTAAAAGCTTGTCTTGCACAAGAAGCAATGGCAAGAATATGGTCAAAGAGCAGTGGAACTGGCCCATCAGGGTCATCTGCTGCCAAATATGGAAGAGGCAGGAAAACTTTTCCCATAGGATTTGCCCAAGGGACTCTTTTAGAATCACCTCCAGCATGAAGCAATAGTATATGCTTTTTGGCCATAAAGCTAACCATTGGTGTGAGAGGAACATCGTTGTTGGAATTCTGATGTTGCATTGAATATCCAAAACTGTTATTATTTTCTGTGGTTGCTACCTGTACACATAAGCATCTTATCAAAGCCAGCAGGTGAAAGGATTTACCAAATGAGTACAGAGATACATAACCAAACGAAACTTTAAAACTCTTCGCCTACGTTTGGATACCACCTAAAAATAAAAATTATTTCATTATTTATCTTATTTTTGCTACTATTCATGAGCTCACTGCACTTTCTGATACCATGAGTTCCATTTTATTATTTTAACTAATTTTTAACTTTATGTTACTTTTAATAAGTTTTCAGTTTCAGCAAACTAAGCCGTATTTAATCAGCAACCAAGCCTTAGTCCCAAGATTGTGGAATTGGGCTATGGATGCTCAACAGACTAGTTAGTGTCGGCAATATGAAATAAAACAACAAACCCAAACACTACCATAATTCCCAATACTCTAAACATAAGCCAAAAGTGTATTGCAAAAGTATATAAATTCCGACAACATTTTTATTCATAATTCTGTCCTGCAGAATGGGTTCCTTGTAATTGATTATATAGACTCCGAATGCGGGACCCAACATTAACTAAGTTACGGTACCTAAATTTTGCGAAACAAAAATGAAATGGATCTCAATAGTAATGGGGGGGGGGGGGGGGGGAGTGTAGAGACGGACCTGGTCCTTGTAATGGGCAGCGAGGGCGTGAATGGCGTTGAGAGTGGCGGCGCCGGAGCCGATCCGGTGGCCGTCGGGGTCAGGGACGGAGAGGGTGAGAGTGGAAGGGGAGATACGGCCCATGCGCTGGGCACGGTTGAGCTGCCAGTCGTAGAGCCGGGCTTGCTCGGGGCTAGCAGCGGTGAGCACGATGGCGTCCCAGGTGGGAACCCGACTTGGGTGTCTCACAGAAAGCCGGAGATGGTACCAAGATTTCTTCAGTAACTCGCCTACCTCATCCCTCTCTTTCTGTTTGCTCCTCCTCCTCCTCCTACTACTACTACTAATTCTCATTTTCATTTGCTTTTCTCCATTGCTCTCTGTTTCCATGATTTAGTAGCGAGTGGTGAGTACTGAAAAGTCAAGTAAAATAGGAGAGAGGAAGTAAAGAGAGTGATAAAGAGAGAGGAAAGTGTGAGAATTGATATTTGTGATTTTACAGACAAACAACCTCAAAAGAGTCTCAACAAAAGAAGACAAGACGAACCTTGCTTGGGTATTAACAAACTCGTACCTGCCACCACGTATGCGACACGTTTACCTTCTTTTACAGGTTAAGTCCACTTTGCATCAAAATTTTTAAAAATTAAAAATAATAATTTATGGCGTCGCCCGGGTTCGAACCGGAGACCTTCAGTGTGTTAGACTGACGTGATAACCAACTACACCACGACACCGTTGTGTGCTTTACTTCCGTTTTAATATTTTCTCTGAAGATGGTTGCTTTTTTTTTTTTCTCCCACGCCATTAGGCTACCGTGATTAAATTTTAATGATTCATGAAAATCATTCATGTTATTTTTTTTATGGTAATAACCTGTTTAGATGAACTCATTCTCCAACTCATTTAGATTTATGTACAATTTTGTTTTTAAAGCATTTAAGTAGAAATTATTTTTGAAGTAAAATAAGTAAATGAAAATAAGTTCAAGCAAATACACATTTATCGCGACGGAAATACTAACCTTCCTTCCTTTGTTTGATAAGCTTATTAAGAAGAATGTTCCGAATTACAAAATCATATGGTATACAATAAAAGTATTTGCATCTTCAAACCACGACATATGTTTACAAATGCAATGCAAAACAAGAGAGATATGATAGATAATACCAGGGACAGACCCAAGTGGGGGCCCAGGCCCACCTAGGTCCAAAATTATAGTTATGATATATTTCATTTTTGTAATTGACCCCTTCCAAAACATTGGGTCACCTTCTCCTTGATAAGTCTAACTAGCTTCACTCAAATAGCAACTATCCAACCCAAATACTTAACAAAAACAATAAAAACTCAATAAGTCTAACTAGCCTCACTCAAATAGCAACTATCAAACTCAAATACTTAACAAAAGCAATAAAAACATTCACAATGGTAATTGAATTTTAGCCACACAAAAAAAAAAAAAAAAAAAAAAACAATTTTACCAACAAAGAACCAAAAATTATGTATTATTGGAGAAGCTAAAACTAAATTTTTTGCAACTATAGTAAACTAGTATAAATACCAGTTGACAATAGCAAGTTGTCAAAAATAAAATACAATATTTTAATAAGATTATGTCTCTTTCTTCAATTAAAAAAACTCAAATTTTCTTGTTTCCTTTATTATTTTAACTAGTCGCTAACTCGAGTGATGCACAAAAAAAGCCACTAGAAATATTTTAAAATATATATATTATATTTGACCTTAAATGGTTAGCATACATGCATAAATGCCTGCATATAGGAGTTAACAAATAACAAATTAAGAGCATCCACAACCCAAAATCTCATCTTATTCTATTTTACCATCCTAAAAAGCTACTTTATCAATTTATACAATACCATTTTACAGTACTCCATCATCCCAACTTTTATTTTACAATACAATACATTAAAATAACATAAATTATACAATAAAAAATAATATAAAATTATCTCCCTCTTTCCTTTATCCCTAATTTCAGTCACTTTTCCTCTCTTTCTCTCTCTCTCTCAACCACACCGCCACCAACAACAGGCACCACCACACCAAAACCCATTATTTAACCACCAACAACCCAGCCAAGATATTTCGAAAAAAATAAAATAAAATACCAAGCCAAGAACAAAGCAACAAATCCTCAAAATCACCCAAAAATAATCACTGCCACTTCCATCAATCCAAACATAAAACACTGCATGGTGGGTCCGGCCATGGGTGGCTCTGGTGATGGTGTTCATGTGCATAGGTTTGGGTTCTTTGAAAATGGGTTTGAAGAAAATGGGTTTTGGGTTTGAAGAAAATGGGTTCTGTGTTGATGGTTTGAAGAAAACCATCGTTGCTGCCAAAGTTGATGGTTCTGGCTATCCATTTTTTGTTGTGGGTTTGGCTTATTTGGATTTTGATTTTGATCTTGATCTTAACCTAAACCCAAAAACCCTTGAGAATCTCGGTGTGAAGAGAGAGTGATAGAGAGAGGGGATGAGAGAGAAGAGAAAGGCTTGGTCTGAAAGAGCTTCAGCGATGGCTTCTGTGATGGGTGAGCTTCAACGATGGGTGTGTGAAAGAGCAATGGAGAGAGAGAGATGAGAGACTGTGGAGAGAGAAAGGCTTGATATTTACTCATAAAATATTAATATATGTTTTTACAATTGAGCTACAGTGTGATTCTAAATGTAGAATCGCATTGTAGCACAATCCCAAATTTTTTTACAATTGGCATATTTTGCAAGTTGGGCTGGAGTGAGCATTTTGGGCTAGATTGCTTAAAAACCATTACATTTGGCATTTACACTTTCCATTGTTGATGCTCTAATAACATCATCTTTCCATTTAATAAAACATTTGAAAGATTCCCTCTAAATGCAGAATTTGTAAAATTGTCAATACATTTTTGTATCTTCTCTATGTCAAAACATTTTTGTGCATTTATTGTAATATCATTTTCCCACTAAATTTCAGTTTCTCAATGTATCAAAACAAAAACAAAATGCAATAAACATCTAATACTCATAAAAAAAATTCAATTAATAATGATCTAATTTGTCATGTACAGTATCAAATTTTATTAATGTCTAGTTGTAGTTTCTACATTTTGGATTGACCTGGTAATCACTTTCTAATGATTTTGCGTCATAAGCTATTTACTATGATTGTAATCCTACAAATTCTTTTACGTAACTTTGACAAACTAATGTAACAATAAATATAATTACTTGTTTAATTGAAGATCAATTTATTTATATGGTGATAAATAATAATTTTTTTTTATACAAGATAGAATTCTACTCTAGCCTAATCTAAGTGTATATGTGTGTGAAGCTCCGTCCTGAAAACTTAAACTTCGGTTTTTACCCCTCACACTTCACAAGCACTTATACTTGTGGAGTGACCATCGCATCAAGGGCGTGCGGTGGTATATGATGATAAATAATACATAAGCAATGCTATAAAATTTGTAATTCATAATATTACTATTTATATTAAATTATATTAAATGTTCAACTTCATAACCAATTTCTAAAGAATTTGTGACCAATTAATGAAATGTAAAATGTCGTTGTGAAAAAATAACTAATAAAATGACAAAAAAACACTTGCAATTAAATAGGCTAACGTGTTGCCTAAAAGTGACTTATGTAGGGAACTGTTCTTCTCCACTTTAGTGCCTTTTGTGGTTTGAATAGGAAATTGGGGAAGCATTAGCAATCAGCGTAATGTGAAAGAGTCCGGGGAAAAACTTTAAATAGCTTCTTACTCTGTTAGTACACTAATAAAATTAATTATCAATTTCAATTCAAACGTAGTGCTTGTTTTGGGAAAAAAAGTTTTGATAGTTTAGGATTAGTTTTATTTATGTGTTAATCATATGCATTAATCAAGTAATAGCAAATGAAGAAGATATTTGATTAAAAAATAAAACCTGAGAGAAGGGATATATTGGGGTATGGTAACTGACCTTTGAACTTCTTTGGTGACTTTTGTTGCAAAAATCGTAATATCTGCTTCTTGAATAATTCTTATTACAAATAAGCCAAAATATGTTTCTTTTTCTTTTTCTTTTTTTTGTGCAGAAAATGAGTTACGGAAAGAGGAACCCCTCTTATCAAAAAAATTCCACATAAAGAGGTAAAGGAATGAGAAGAAACAAAAGTTTCGTAACTACCCATGTAAACACGAAAAGATGCTACTCAAGTATGGAAAAATTTGTAGACTGCCAGAAGCCAGAAAGAAGAGTTTGTTTGATATTTGTACTAGGGTCTTAGGCCGCATTTTTTCAAACGCGGCCTAAGATTTGTAGTGTACCCTAGAGAAAGAATATTGTTATGAAAAGTGAAAATATAACTGAAAAATTCTTCTTATTTCTTCAAATGAAAAAGACATATGTTTTGATATTTTTTAAAGTAAACGTGGCAATTATTTGTGTAACCACGTAGCACAATAAGAAGTGGTTAACAAAAAGTCAAACATTTCGACCTTTAGTTATTATATAGATGAGCTATTTATATTATTTTAAATGAAGTGATAAAAAAAAAATAGAACATTTGATTTTAGGTGTATTGTAAAATGAGGTGGTAAAATAGATAAAGTAGTTTTTTGAAGTGTAAAAGCTAAACTTTTTAGCACCACCACTGTGAATGCTTTAACTTCAAAAAAAAAAAAAAATCCTAGCTAGCCTTGTATTAAAAAAAAAAAAAACATTTTCTTTTTGTTTTTGTCTTTATTGGTAAATGATCGCATCTTAATGTATTTAGAAACAATGATCTTGAGTATTTATAAATTTTTAATACTATATAGATTCTTTTTTGATTTTTTTTTTCTTTAGACTTGCCCTCGCTAACTTAAAATCTTGGATCCATTTCTGGATAATACATATGGAAGCATAATGGTAAAGAAGAATGTTTGTGCATAGTAGAGTGAGGAAATGTAGCTGAGTTGGTACAAGCATAATTTGCATAATATTTTTGGTTTAGTCTGTGTTGTGTATGGCAACATAAGCGCAACCAGTGTTGGCTTTTACCTTAAGCGAGTTAAGTGACCACCTAAGGTCCCAAAATTTTATCCAATTAAGTTAGTTCTTAAATTAAAAAAATTAATTTTGTAAAATGAATAAATTAAACCCCTAAATTATAGCCAAAAAATAAGGACAACAAAAAAAAAAAAAAAAAAAAAAGGGAAAAGGGGGCAAAAAATTGAAGTAGAAGGAATGTTAGCTTTTTTTTTTTTATGCTCCTCCCAACTTCTAGTGAGTGTTTTCGTCTCTTTTAAGCTCGTGGAGCTAGGCCATTTAGATGGAAATCAAATGGTTGAGGTGCCAAATCCTCATTGGACCCTTTGCATCACATTTAGCCATGGTTTAAGGAAAATGTGGAGTGTTGTCATACATTTGGCGATCCCAATGGATACTGGTGCTAATGGCAAATGAGTTGTGTGTATTTATGGAGAAAGAAAGACTTTGAATAATAGGATGACACTTGGTTCTTGTAGCACTCACCTCATGCATTTTTATGGTGTTATGCTTAGGTGCAACTTTATGCATTTTAGGATCTAAGCCGAAAATTAAAAAAACAAATTTAATTCCAGCAATATTAGCAAAAAAAAAAAGAGGATTGAGCTTTTTTTTTTTTGTTGGGATTTTATGTTTTGCTGATTTTGTTTTGTTTTGTTAAGAGAGAAAGTGAGAGGAAGAGAGATTTTAGCTTCTAGGTCACAAAAAATTTGCTGCATATACAAATTATTTTATAATATTTTTACAAACTGCTGATGTGGTTTTAGCATTTTTCAAATAGTTATTGTAAGTAAAAATGTGATATTAGTGACGGACCCATATTAGAATTACTAAGAATTTGTCACACCAACAGTTTGTAAAAATATTGTAAAATAGTTTGTGTCTGTAGCATTACTCTTTTTATATTTTGGTATAACCCATTGGCCTCCTTTCACCATTTTTTTTTTTCTCTTATTTTTTGCCCCTTTACCCCTTTTTATTCTCTTTGAAGTTAGTTTTTCATATTTTTTTTTTTTTTGGCTATAGTTTGGTCTCATTTCCCTTTTTTTCCTCTTAGATGTTTGCTCTTCTTATTTTCCAGCTATAATTTGGGGCTTAATTTATTCATTTTACAAAATTAACTTTTTTAAAAAAATCAAAGAACTAGCCTAATTGGATAAAATTTGAAAGTCTTAAGTAGTCGCTTTTTGGTGCAAGCTTGGCTACAATGGAAAAAGAAGCAACTTCGTTAGTTTGACCTTTTCTTAAAATTTGGTTGACCTAACCGTATATACTATATAGTTCATGCCTTTAACTTGCTAAATTTGCGGGTCATGAAAATAAGTGCCCTATATACGGTGGTGATGGGCCTCCTTATGTGACCTTGACTGACCTAGTTTCACGGTGTACTTATTTCCTCTTAACATTTTTCTAATCTTGAGTAACTTTTTTTGATGAATCTAATCTTGAGTCACTAAACAAAGTACAAACCTTTTAGATATTGTTAAATTTGCTAGATTATGAAAATAGGATTTTGCAACTTTTTGTGCATGATAGATGGAGTTTAGTTTGACGGGCTTGCTACGTTTAGGCTGTAGAAGATGAGCCTCTTAACACTATGACCCATTAGATTTGGAAAAAGTGCCATCAATAATTTTTATTTATTATTATTATTTTTTAAATAAATAACTAAATTTTCATGTTCAAAACATAATATAAGTTTAACTTTTTTAAAAACTTCTCTTTCACAGTTATTTCCTTCCTGTTATTTATTATCTCGATTATAGATGACAAAAAATCTTTGTTCTACTCCATCTCACTTGGGTTTTTTTTCCACCTAAAAAGGGGATGAAACATAAATTGATTTCGCTTGCCCACCTTGATTATGTATGTATATAATTTATTTTTATTTTTACATATCTAACTTACAATTTATTTTTTACATGTGTATTTCCTCTCAGCACTCCTCTCATCGCCTTTATCATATTTCTCTCATCATTTTATCAATAACAAAACCATCAAATTAAGAATGACAAAATGTCTTCACCCCGTGCCCTACTCCATGTGGGTTTCCCTTTTTATGGGTTGCCATGAACATGATAGTATATTGACTTGCACAGTTGCACATGAGCATGGACCTACTTGCATTTTGGTAGTTTGTTTTAGCTTCTTATTTTAGGAAAATTAAAAAGGCCAGTCATTTACAGTTTTGGTGTTGGCGTGTGTGAGTGTATTCCCTTATCTCATCCTCCTTCCCCTATATATGTGTGTGTGTATTTATCAAATAAAAAAAGATATTCAAAGTCTTTTTGGATAGAACTTATTGCTGAAAACTGAAAACTGAGAACACTGTAGCAAAAAAATTTTAAATATATAAAAACACTGTTCATGTCAAAAGTAACTGTTCATTGGCCTAAAATCACTGTTCATGGCCAATGAACAGTAACAAGCACGCGTTAAAAAAAAAAAAAAAGTTGGACGTGGACGCGTGTTTGCGCTATCCAAACGCCCTCTCAGTGTCCTCTATGTGTGTGTGTATGTATAAAAAAAGATATTCAGTGCTGTCGAGTCGTCTCACATCGGTAATGTATAATATTGAGAAGGGGTTTATCACTTGCTCCGCAACACTAACTGTCACATATAGTTTTGATGTTGGTGTGTGAGTGTATTCCCTTATCTTATCCCCCTTCCCCTATGTGTGTGTGTGTGTGTGTTTATCAAATAAAAAAAAAATCTAGTCAAAGTATAAAAACACAACTTTTGTGCTAATTTTGTTACAACTTTAATATGGTAAATTGTGAGTGGTGGAGAAAAATGATAGACCCATGTAAAAATAATTATTTATCACTTACAATCAACCACCGCTGTTAACAAGTTGTACCAAATTATATTATAAGAACAGTTTATCATTTAGGTCCAAATAGAGAGAGAGAGAGACCTACGGACTTGGATTGAGAAAATCTAGAGTCTCGATTATGTCAACTCATTAAAAAACCTATAACTGTAGTCTGATTTAACTATAATTAAATTTTAAACAAGTTGGCACAATTTAGACAGCAGGTTACACCACTTTCAAATCTTAGCTCTTAAATGGAGTGGACACTGAGATGGAGAGATCCAACAGTAACTAACAGCCGTAGTTCTCAAACCTCAGCAACAAAACAACAACAACAACGGCATGTAAAGCAAGGAGAAGTTGTCGTTTAGGCCGCTCACTTATGAAATTCTGACGCTATCGGATAAGAACCATCCAAGTGCATGTATGTTGTTCCTACAAACGTATCTAACTCACAATTTATTTTTTAAAATTTGGTTAGTTTGGCCTTTTCTTAAAATTTGGTTGACCTAACCGTATATAGTTCATGCCTCTAAGAAAAACGGAGCCCCCAAAACTCACTAAATTTGCTTCTCATGAAAATAAGTACCCTATATATGGTGATGGGCCTGATGGCCCCCTTTATATGACCTTGACTGACCTAGTTTCACGTTGTACTCATTTCCTCTAATATTTCTCTAATCTTGAGTAACCTTTTTTGATGAATCTAATCTTGAGTAACTAAACAAAGTAACAAACATTTTAGATATCGTTAAATATGCTAGATCATAAAAATAGGATTTTGCAGTTTTTGTGCATGATAGATGAAGTTTAGTTTGACTAGCTTGCTACGTTTAGGTTGTAGAAGATGAGCCTCTAACACTATGACCCATTAGATTTGAAAAAAGTGCCATCAATAATTTTTATTTATTATTATTATTTTTAAATAAATAACTAAATGTTCATGTTTAGAACATAATACAAGTTTAACTTATTCAAAATTCTTTTTCACAGTTATTTCCATCCTATTATTTATCATCTCCATTAGGAGAGCAGTTTTTGTCCAGTGACACGTTAGATTGCAGACACATGTCCACTCTTGGACACGTGTCTGAATCCGGCCGTGTCCAGTGAAAACTTTCATTGGACACAAGCCTTTCCCCTCCATTAGGGATGACAAAAATCCTCTGTTCTGCTCCATCCCACTTGGGTTTTTTTTCCCCACCTGAAAATGGGACGAAACATAGATTAATTTCACTTCCCCACCTTGATTGTGTATGTATATAATTTATTTTTATTTTTGCATATCTAACTTACAATTTATTTTTTACACCTAGCATGCCTTTGGATTGAAATGAAAAATAAAATTATTTTACTATTTAGCTTAATTTTGCTACTATTTATGGGTCTCACTGCACTTTTTGGTACTATTCATAGCTCCACTGTACTATTTTAACTAACTTTTACCTTATTTACAATACTTTCAGCAATAAGTTTCAATTTCAGTAAAATAAGCAGTATCCAAACAGACCTCTATTCTATCCTAAGTATTTCCTCTTAGCACTCCTATCATCGCCTTTATCATATTTCTTTCATCATTTTATTAATCACAAAACCATCATTTTATCAATAACAAAACCATCAAATTAAGGATGACAAAATGTCTTCACCCCGTGCCCTACTCCTTGTGATTCCTTTTTAGGGGTTGCCATGAAAGTGATAGTATGTTGACTTGCACATGAGCAAGGACCTGCTTGTGTATTGGTAGTTTGTTTTAGCTTCTCATTTTAGGAAAATAAAAAAGGCTGGTCATTTATCACTATATTGTTAGTTTCTTATAACTTCCTATTTTACGAAAATAAAAAAGGCTAGTCATTTGTTGTTAAGAAAGTATAGGAACACAACTTTTGTGCTAGTTTTGTTACAACTCTAATATGATAGATTATGAGGGTTGGAGAAAAATAATAGGCCCATGTAAAAATGATTATCTACCACTTACAATCAACCACCTTTAACAAGTTGTACCAAATTATATTATAAGAACGGTTTATCATTTAGGTCCAAATAGAGAGAGAGAGACCTACGGACTTGGATTGAGAAAATCTAGAGTATAAATTGTGTCAACTCGTTAAAAAAACCTATAACTGTAATCTGATTTAACTATAACTAAATTTTAAACGAGTTGGCACAATTTAGACAGTAGATTTAGTCCACTTTCAAATCTTAGCTCTTAAATGGAGTAGACACTGAGATGGAGAGATCCAACAGTAACTAACAGCCGTAGTTCTCAAACCTCAGCAACAAAACAACAACAACAACGGCATGTAAAAAGCAAGGAGAAGTTGTCGTTTAGGCAGCTCACATATGAAACTCTGACGCTATCGGTTAAGAACCATCCAAGTGTATGTTGTTCCTACAAACATATCTAACTTCCGCAACTCCCGCTACTTCTATATCTCATTTCCTCTCATTCCCAACAAACCCTCTCTCTCTCTCTCTCTCTCTCTCTCTGTTGTCTCTTTACCAACCCCATTTTGTTTCTCACTTCTTATTTTGTCCCACCATTTTTTTTTTCCTAGTCCAATTGCACCCTCTCCCTCCTTTTTTTTTTTTTTTGGTCATGGGTTTGTAGCGTTTGGTGATATATAAAAAAAAAAATGGTAAATGAGAAGTGGGTGTTATTGGGATTGGTTAGAGTTAAAGAATGAGTAAAAAGTGTGGCATGGAAGTTGGGGTTGTGAATTCAGCTTTTGTTTCAGCGAGTTCATTGCCTCAATCCATTGTCGTCGAATGCCGATTCCGCTCGCAATCGGCATTCGATTCCTTCTGCATTGCCTCTGAGGCCTTCTCTGAGCACCTTTTTTCTCTTTTGCGCCGGTTGCTTTGATTGTTACTTTTTTTTTTTCTTTATTTATTAAAAGAAAATAAAGCGAAATTGACCCAAAAAAATGATAAAAAGATTGAATTTTGTTAAACCCCTTTTGTTCTGGTAGCTGTTTGGTTCTTGGCAGGAATACATTCCACTTTGCTGGATTGGTAATGTCTTGGACAATGGTCGAGCTCGATCCTGAATACACAGAGAAAGATCCAACCGGTCGATATGTTCGGGTATAGCTAATTTTATTCCTGTGAATTAGAATTATTTTGGACATATTATGATCATGTAGTTGAGAATTTTGTATGATGGGTCATTTTTATGAAGTAGCATTGCATAAAATGGCAGTTTTTGTTGTTAAATTATATATAGGTGAGGACATTGTGTTTTAAGGTATTGGGTTTTGATAGTCAAGTGCTTGGCTTTTTCCTCTTGTGACACTGTGACCTTGTAAATTTTGATGTTTGGCGGATAATTTGAGCTAATGAGTAATGACCCAAGGCCATGATGCCAGTAACCTTACATAATGCATTGTATTCAACGACTGAAAATCGGGTTTTGAGGGGCATGTTATTCTTTGTTATGAATTATGTGTTTGAGGATTTCCAAGTTTTTACCATATGCATGATGTTGTAATTGAGTTTTGATTTCTTATTTTGATGTAACCATCAACAGATTGAGCTAATGGCTCAAGCCTATAGTTAGGAAGCTATTGTTGTTTTATTTCCTTGAAGCTCTTGTTGTCATCATTGCCATTTGGAGGACCAAAAGAGATCTTTGGATTTAGATTGACCATTTTATTCTTTGTTGGAGTGAGGTCAAATGTTTTTCTCTTATTCATGTACACTTCTCTTTTGTAACAGTGCAATGAAATCTTGGGCAAGGGTGCTTTCAAGACTGTGTATGATTCCAAAACCACTCTTATCTTTCTTGATTTTTTATTTTATTTTCTTTTGATCTATTTTCTAAGGAGTTATTATCTTTTAAGGGATAAACATTTTATTAATTTGGAGAATGGTTGTACTTGGGGATTCCTGATTTCTTTTTGCAGTTTTAAGGCGTTTGATGAAGTTGATGGAATAGAAGTTGCTTGGAACCAAGTTAGGATAGATGATGTCTTGCAGTCACCAGACGATTTAGAGAAATTGTATTCTGAAGTTCATCTGCTGAAATCGTTGAAACATGATAACATCATCAAGTTCTGTAATTCCTGGGTAGATGATAAGAAGAAAACTATCAACATGATAACCGAGCTCTTCACATCTGGGAATCTGAGGCAGTATGTTCTCTTTGTTTGTTTCCTGTCCTGTCTTTAAATTGATTGACAGTATATGTGCGATTGATACCTTTTGGTGCTCAGATATCGGAAGAAGCATAAAAATGTTGATATGAAGGCAATAAAGAATTGGGCAAGGCAGATTCTCCAAGGTTTAGTCTATCTTCACAGTCACAATCCACCTATAATTCACAGGGACATAAAATGTGACAATATTTTTGTGAATGGAAATCATGGAGAGGTTAAGATTGGAGACCTTGGATTGGCAATTGTTATGCAGCAGCCTACTGCTCGAAGTGTGATTGGTAAGAGATTTTTTCCCCCTGATGCTCTCCCCTCTATTAGACAGACTTTATGAAAAGTAGTGAAATTTTCCTTCTTTTTTTAACATATTACATTAGGGACTCCTGAATTTATGGCTCCTGAGCTTTATGAAGAGGAATACAATGAACTTGTTGACATATATTCTTTTGGGATGTGCATGTTGGAGATGGTTACTTTTGATTACCCATACAGTGAATGCAAAAATCCTGCTCAAATCTATAAGAAGGTTACTTCTGTAAGTTAAGCCACTATCAGTCTGTCATCATATTCTCTATTGGATGTTTCGGTGTAAAACTTTATGTAAACAACTAATTTATATTCTGATGCATTCTGTCTTAGGGCATCAAACCTGCTTCCCTTAGTAAGGTGAGTGATTACCAAATTAAGGAGTTCATTGAGAAGTGTCTGCTTCCGGCATCAGAGAGATCATCTGCAAAGGAGCTCCTCGAAGACCAATTCCTTCAAGTTGAGAATCCAAAGGAGCCAATACGTGATCCCTTACAGTTACCTGACCCAAGTCCCAGAGCAAGTGGTTTACTTAAGTCTGGCCCTCGTTCCATGGATATAGATACTGACTATAAGCAGCAATCTTTAAACGCATGTACAGAAAGCATCAATGGGAGTAATCACTGTCCAATTTTGGAATTTCAGAGGACGAATATGAACAATGAATTTAGATTAAAAGGGAAGAAAAATGATGATAACTCAGTATCGTTAACCTTGCGAATTGCTGACTTTTTTGGTAAGTTGAGCGTATGGTTCCTTGTTTTTTTTAGGGGGGGGGGGGGGGTGTTGTTAGAAGTGAACATAGACTTTGATTATTGATCAATATTACTGTTTTGTAGTGTAACATCATGGATTTAATTTATTACCTGCAGGCCGAGTGAGGAATATACACTTTCTCTTTTACCTTGATACTGATACTGCACTTTCAGTGGCCAGCGAGATGGTTGAACAACTGGATTTAGCAGATCATGATGTAGAATTCATAGCAGAGTTGATTGATTACTTGATAATGAAGCTTCTACCTGGATGGAAACCTCATCTGATTACTCCTCAAGTGGAGTAGTAACTCCCTCTGATGTTTCCCCAGTCTTTGGAGAAGAAAAAAAATTAATGGCATGTCCATGGGATTCAATGCTAATTCCATCTGGGTTGGAGGTTGTGCAAGATGTTTTCTCTGGTTTAAATACAAGCCCTCAAGAAGGTGGTGTACGAGCTGAAGAAGGTAGTGGATGCAATAACCCTGACAGTTCCGTTTGCCATGGTGAATGTAATTCTTCTCCAAATTTAGCAAATTTTGAAGATCAACATTCACAAGCATCAATTGCTTCAGAGATACTGGTAGAAGATGCTTCTACCAAAACTGATAAAGCAGCTGAATTTGTTGATTGCAACATTAAAGGAAGCTGCAAGGGCTTAATTGGGTCTTTCCCTGAACTAGAGCTTGGGGATGCATGTTATGATGTCTTCAGATTGCAACAAATTGATAGCAACGACTCAGAAGACATCATGAATGAATTCTCAAAGAACTCAGAATTGTCAATGCCAGTTCAAAGTGGAGTATCAAATGTCATGAGCTTAACAAGCAGCAGTTCATCTTTGTCCTTAGCAGACAAAGATACTGATATCGAGCTTAAGTTGGAACTTGAAGCAATTGACTCACAGTATCAGCATTGGTTTCAGGAACTTTCTAGGATGAGGGGGGAAGCATTGGAGGCTACCAAAAAGCGATGGATGGCAAAGAAGAAGCTGGCTGGCCAATGATTAGGCACGTTGCTGAACCTTTTTTTTTTTTTTTTTTTTTGGGGGGGGGGGGGGTGTTGTTAGAGGTGAACATAGACTTTGATTATTTATCAATATTACTGTTTTGTAGTGTAACATCATGGATTTAATTTATTACCTGCAGGCCGAGTGAGGAATATACACTTTCTCTTTTACCTTGATACTGATACTGCACTTTCAGTGGCCAGCGAGATGGTTGAACAACTGGATTTAGCAGATCATGATGTAGAATTCATAGCAGAGTTGATTGATTACTTGATAATGAAGCTTCTACCTGGATGGAAACCCTCATCTGATTACTCCTCAAGTGGAGTAGTAACTCCCTCTGATGTTTCCCCAGTCTTTGGAGAAGAAAAAAAATTAATGGCATGTCCATGGGATTCAATGCTAATTCCATCTGGGTTGGAGGTTGTGCAAGATGTTTTCTCTGGTTTAAATACAAGCCCTCAAGAAGGTGGTGTACGAGCTGAAGAAGGTAGTGGATGCAATAACCCTGACAGTTCCGTTTGCCAAGGTGAATGTAATTCTTCTCCAAATTAGCAAATTTTGAAGATCAACATTCACAAGCATCAATTGCTTCAGAGATACTGGTAGAAGATGCTTCTACCAAAACTGATAAAGCAGCTGAATTTGTTGATTGCAACATTAAAGGAAGCTGCAAGGGCTTAATTGGGTCTTTCCCTGAACTAGAGCTTGGGGATGCATGTTATGATGTCTTCAGATTGCAACAAATTGATAGCAACGACTCAGAAGACATCATGAATGAATTCTCAAAGAACTCAGAATTGTCAATGCCAGTTCAAAGTGGAGTATCAAATGTCATGAGCTTAACAAGCAGCAGTTCATCTTTGTCCTTAGCAGACAAAGATACTGATATCGAGCTTAAGTTGGAACTTGAAGCAATTGACTCACAGTATCAGCATTGGTTTCAGGAACTTTCTAGGATGAGGGGGGAAGCATTGGAGGCTACCAAAAAGCGATGGATGGCAAAGAAGAAGCTGGCTGGCCAATGATTAGGCACGTTGCTGAACCTTTTTTTTTTTTTTTTTTTTTGGGGGGGGGGGGGGGGTGTGGGGGTGGTGGTGCGCTTTTTTCCCTACGCTTGTTCAAGTTGCTTCATTATTGTCCATATGGTCCTTTGAGGTATCTATTTGAGGGTTGTGATTATGTAATTGGAAACTAGTATCGGATGCGGCAATTTTTTTGTGGAAGTCGTGATCCTTTCTTTGGATTTAATTTTTGTGATTTGGGGGTCAATTTCCTTATAACTTTGTTCAATATATAAGTATATACTCTTGAATGTTCTGATTTTTTTTTTTTTTAATTTTTTATTATTAACTCTATCCTTGGTCATGATTCATGAGTATTGCACAATTCATGCTCATTGGCTCATTCCTAATTGGCTATAAGATCTTAGGCAGCATTGTTTTTGAGGGCAAGACAAAATTCTACTTGGGCCACAACAATTGGCATACTGAAGCTCAAGCTGGTTTTCCTTCTTCCTAATTCATTTATGTGTTTAATTTAAATATTAAAAAGAGAATTTTGGGGTCTGAAAAGCTGTATCTAAATCAAAGAAATAGGGATTTAAAAAGTTGTAGATTGTAATTTAAACTTACGTGAAGAAATATAATCTTCTTTTAGAGTTGGGTTTGGGGAATTTTATCATAAAGTCCCTAAAATTCAATTAATTTATTTTGAATATAGTAGATTGGATTTGACTATGTCATCAACAATTTGAACAAGAGGAATATTATGCACATAACATTTTCTCAATATTTTCACAACAAATCCTAAGTAGGAGGTTATTAAATGTTGTTAATGAATAAAAAAATAATTTCATTGATGGGTTCAAAATGATGCAAGTCAATGTTTAAAGGGAAATGTTACATCCACAACATTTTCATAATGTATTCACAACAAATAATAGGTGATAAGTTGTTATTAGTTCTAATTTGAACTCACCACTGAAATTGCTTTTTTGCTTATTAGTAACAGTAAGTAACAACACGCCACTTAAGATTTGTTGTAAAAATATTGTGAATATAACATTTTTCATATTTAAATGTTGATGACATGAAAAATTCAATCCACTATTTCAAATTCAAAATGAAAATGAATGTATTCATTGGATTTTAGAAACTCCATAATGGAGTCAATCTTAGGAACTGTGTATTAGGGTGATAGCAGAAGATACTCAAAAAAATGATATAGTAATAATAAAAGTACTTGGAGCTAGTTTGCCATAACCCATAGTCAATCAATTCAGACCAAGTCAGATTTGGGCAAAACTTTATTGCTAAATAAAAGTGTTGATATATAATTAATTGTAAGATGTCTCTATTAAGATATCTTGATTAGTCCTCTCGCCAAGTACTTCTACAAGTCTCCTTCATGCATGTATAGAATATTGTTGCCGGCTCATCAGCTGATCTAGTCTGAAATTGTACGTACGCAGCCCTTCCATGGCCGCATTTGGGGCATGTTGCTGTCATAATAGAAAGGAGCAGGTTAGAAAGAAAGGAGGCAATTGCCATCTCTTGAAAATATTGTATATGTAATAAATAATCTTGCAAGAATGCAGCATTGGCAAGAACAACTGTAACACAATTGTAGCCTAAAGATAGTGATTCACTTCAGACTCCAAGCTTTGAGCACTAAATATTCAGATATTGGTATGTAGTTGAACATCAATGATTAAGTTGTATTCCATTTAGTTGAGAGATGTATTACATACAAAGTCAACAAAGACCAATAACTCAGATGTCTCAAATAATCCAAGATCACTAATTCTCTATACCCATGAGAGGGCTTAGCTTAATCATCTTAAAATTAATTAAACCTAATGCTACTACACAACAAAACCTTTGGCCCATCTTCACCTAGTATGGTTAAAAATATACAGTTGTTCACCGCTTTTTCACTCTATCAGTGTTCTAAAGCTATACATCCAACTTTATAACTTTGTCAAGATTTCAAAATCAACTAATAGATCATCAAACAACTGAATTGAAACCTCAGGCAGCTGGCAAGTGACCCATAACAATATTATAAACACATAACATTGGCATAGAAGTGCTCAAGCATCATCAAGATATCTAACAACTGAAAAAGAAAGTGCATTTATATTGGTCTATCCTATGCAATTCTACAAGCAGACAAGGTGATCATTTGTCTATTCTATACAAGTACCAAATGTCTTCCCAAGTATATCCAACAGAACAAAGTGGTCCAGTTAACTCAGCATCCAAGGTCTCAATAACACCCCCACCACCAGTGTTCTGAAAAAATAGGGATTTAGAACAAATAGAAAGGCAGGACAATCAACAGAAACTCAACTTTACTCAACTCAACCATACCATAATCCCAATTATTTTGGGGTTGGCAACTGACTAGGGATTCTCATCAATTAATAGGAATTGAACACATGTATTCTTCACCACCAATCTATCCTATTGAAATTCATACTCTTTGTTGTCTCCCTGCCTAACATACCCCTTTTCGCTACTTCTACCCTGTATTATTTTAGGCCTCCTTCAACCTCTTTCCACTCCATCCACTTAAATTAAATTAATCTTTCTCACTCAGTGCATAAATAAGTCTTTGTTGCACTTTACCAATCCATCATAAGTGAGAAACAAAGTGAAAAATAAGAAGCATTACCATGAAGTTTAACCCTTCCTATGAAAACTATAATTATATGCAACAATTTAGTAAACTACAGCTCATACAAATCAAGCTTCATTTCCATATAAACCATCTGAGAGATTAATGAACGACAGCTCACACATAGAAGTAAATTTAACCATTTAGCATATAACACCTGGGATATACAAGCAATGGGTCGGTACTTTATAACTGATACAGATTGAGCATCATTTCCATAAAAACCAGCTGAGAGATTGATGAACTTCAACCCACACATTGAATAACCATTTTCAACAGCAGCAGCAGCAAGAAACATATGCAGATAGGTGAACAATATATATAATCCAAGTAGCAAACAAAACCAGCTGATAAACTAAAATGTGTACCCTTGCAAGATCATCAGAGTTTAATTAGACAAAATTGGCATTACACTACATTATAAAAAATAACCCTATTTTTTTCTCTTTTGAGTTAGGTAAATGCTTGAGCAGATAAGATAAGATACAAAATTACATCAATTTACAGGGTATCTTTACCAGACACGACACAATAACACTAAAAGAACTAGCCATTATGCATAGACTGAATATTCTTTAAGCTAATACACTATTTTTAACAAATTACTATATCAATAGAATTACTTGTTACTCCGTTTACAGACCTTTACTCTTCCCCTGACATCCCATTCTATTTCCACTAGAAAGGAATATTACTTTACTTACAGGCTACAGCTCAATGAAATAAACCCGCCGACCTTTTTTTTTTTTTTCATTATCTTCTAGAATTGAGTTCATACGCTAATGATTAGTTTGTTACTTGAAACTAAAAAAGAGTGAAAGAAAAAGAAAAATGAATCCACCAAGCACAAAAGTTGAACAAGAGACGTACCATCAGTTTGAGATGCATTCTTCATGTCATCGTCAGTGATGACAGGTTCTAAATCCTTCTTATCCAAATGCATCTTTTTCTTTATCTTAACCTGCATTTATGAAATCACACACACATGCACACAAGTTATAAACTTCACAAAAGTAAAACCAGAAATCTTCATGTATTAATCAGTTTAACTACAATAAGACCAATGAACTACATACCTTGTTCTCTATGTAGCATACATAGGGACATGTCGAGCAGAAGAATCTGGAAGGGCGCCCCATATGGGGCAACTCATATTGCAGCATAGTCCCACAAGTAGGACAAAATTCCATTAGCTATCAGCTTCTAAAACACAAGCCCTCTCTCTGCAACAATTTGCTTTCTGTAACATGTTAATACATTTCGCGCACTACATTACTAACAAATCAAGACAATATTTTAAGAATAACCCATTATAAATTTGACATTCAAAAACATTAAAAATGAACCCCAGACAGAGAGTTCTACAAGATTCTAACTTCTATGATATAAGAGAAGCAAAATCAACAAAATTGCAATGACAAAACAATAAAACGGAGAATCATTTTTTGAAGCAGTGGCAGGCAAGCAGCCTTTATCAGAGAGACAAACCTTGCACACAGCCACGGGTGGTGGGTTTTGAAACTCAGACCGGTGAAAGTTTCACGACTGCCGTGGGTGGTGTTGAGTTCAAGGGAAGAGATTGATTGTGGAATTATAAGAGAATGGAAGGAGGCAGGTATTTTGGGAGCGTAATAGAGGTGGGGAACAAGCGAAAGGCAGCTCATGTGGGAATGGGCTAACCTTTGAAAGCCCACTCTCCTGTCGTGGGCAATAATAATATGACTCATTAATGTCGGCCCATGTGTGTCGAACCAGATTATTATGGAACCTGGCCACTGTTCCAATTCCCACCAAGGTCGTACTACGAGCCCCATTGTTTGTGAGTTGGGTGAGACATCGTGGTGCTCCACCCACCTAGCGTGCCGATGGTGCCAACTTCGAGGAATGATTCTGGCGTCGACAGTGAGCTGGTGCACTGACAGAAAAAAACAGCTACTTTGGGATCAAGCTACTGACATGAGTAAGTCGTGGGGTTCTTCTGACAAGTGGGTTTTACAGGCGTTGGTACCAGCGGGGGCTCTAAAAACTTTATCTCGGGTTTCACTTTGAAAAATTTTTGGGTCATTTTGGTCTATTTCGAATGTTTTTAGACATTTCGATAAATATCGACCGAAATTCAAAATTTGGCAAGTATAAAGTTTGTACTTAAAAAAAAAAAAAATTCTTAAAACCAAAACAAAATTGTATTTTATACACCGACAAACCTCAAAGGAAAAAAAATTAAAAAAAGAAAAGAAAAGAAATTAATGAACAAAGGTACTGGTACAATAAACTATAAGTTTATTTAAAATATTAATAAAATTATTAATTATTGTTATTTAGTTATTTCATAAATTTGTTTGTCTTTTATAAACTATAATTTGTTATATTATTGTTTTATTAATTATTAAATTATTAATTGTTGTTTATCCTAACATAATTTAATTTGTTTGTCTTTTATAATGTATTAGTTAATTAAATTATTAATTATTGGTGTTTAGTTGCTTCATTCATTTTTTTTACTAACTATTAGAAGTCTAGCACACACCTTATATGTGCACACACCTCTGCCTCTGCATGCCTTTTAGTTCAAAATTTGTTTGGCATAAAAATTTTAAAGGTGTTCTTGATATTGCTTAAGGGTGTTCCTATTTTTTTTTTAAGGGTAAACAAATAAAAAAAATTAAATTATTATACATATAAATAAAAAAAATTCAAGCCAGGGTGTTCCTAGGAACACCTTGGCTTCTAAGTGGCGTCGCCACTGGGTGGTACTGATGGAGATCGAGCGACAGGACATAGGAATTTTAAAGGACTCTGTTTTGGATGAGCTTAATGTTGGGGATGATTCGGGGTCTTCCTTGATGCTTAAGGAGGGAGAATCTGAGTGGGATAGGGTGGTTGTGGACAATGTGGATTCTGAAGAGGGGTTTGTCGAAGGTGGTGGGATGGTGGGATTTGCTCCAATAGATTCAAATTGTTTAGAACCTTTGAATGTGACTCCTGTGGCTGTATTGACTTCTATTGGGATCCATGAAAATCTTTTTGGTTTGTTGGAAGGTGGTCACTCTAGAGATCAAGCTTATTGGTTACTTGATTTTACAACTAGAGATTAGTTCTCGCGTATATCAAAAACTAATTGGTTTAAGTTGAATATATTTTAATAATTTACTTTTATGATAAAGCAAAAAGAATAACAAACAAATGTAAATATAAGTAATAACACAAATAGATGTGATAGACAAACACAATAAATAAATACGATATATATAAGAAGAAATTTGCAAATAATTAAAAACTTACAAACCAAATACATGAAAAATGAATGATTTAGATCAAGTTTTGTGTTTGACACAATCTCCTTAAAGCAGATCTTGCCCCTCACACAATTACTGAGGACAAAATGATCTACACCACGAAAATGAAGCACACAAGGTTGTGCTCTCTTAGCTACTCAATGTCTCTTTCTCTCTATTTGACACAAAATGAAAATACACAAAATATTTTCCTTGGGAGAGTTTTAAAAAAAAATTATAAATGAGGGATTATGAAAAACTATACATTACTAAATAGACACTTTGTTTTAGTAATAACTGCTGTGCACATATTAACTGACTCAAAATTTAAAATAATAAAATATTATTATTTGAACAAATAGGCTCAGTCCACATATGCCAAAAGCCCAACACAATGTCTAATTCATGAGCATATAAACTCATATATTATTTCTTTCATTTCCTATGTGGGACTCAAGATTTTTATTACTTTTAATAACATTTTCAAGTGAATATAGAAAACATCAATTTCTTATTCATTTCAATGTTATTTTTCCAACAATCCCCCACATGAATAGAAATTGATAGACACAATGCAAATGATAATGCAAACACGGAGAGAGTAGAAGGAAAGTTATTGTATCGGGAGAAGTAGCTTGTGGTTTTGAACTTTCCTTTGTGAAAGACTATCAAACATACTAGCTAACTAGTGAACTTGAAATCTTGAACTATTCAGCCGTTTGTGTATACCAAGACAATAGGATTCACATAGTTCCTTTTCGAACATATTTCATTTTTATAATTGTGTTCATTTCGGCCCTGAACTTATCCCGGTAAATTCATGAAGTGCTTTAGAGAATTCAGCCTTGAAACTCTCATGAAGCGGCCCACTTCACACTCATATAGGGGACTATTATTAAGAGATCCTGCTATACCCCACTTAGAATTCCAAGATATAAGAATCATTAAAAGCAAAGCTTACCTTGAACATCGCTTACAGGCATCACTATTTCATCATGGGAACAGGTGGGAAATGTTTCCTCCGTAGTGATAAAACTAGTTTCCACAATTCAGTTGTCCCTTTGAACCTAGATCTTGGGATCTCCAGTCAGCTAGTTTGGATTGCCATCTCGGATACTTTATGTCATACGCTTTAACCCTATTCCCTTCAATGAGCAGTTTACTTGTCTCTACTTAACCTTTAATTAACGGATCCGTTATATTCTCTTTTGACTTTATGAAGTCAATGGAAATAATTCCATTAGAGAGCAACTGCCTCACAATATTATGTCTTCGACGTATATGTTGAGACTTACCGTTATACATATGACTCTGTGCTTTACCTATAGCTGATTTGCTATCACAATGTATACAAATAGGAGGCACAGGTTTTATCCACATTGGCATGTCCTCCAAGAAATGACAAAGCCACTCTGTTTCTTCTCCATTGTGGATCTAGAAATGCATGTTTGTTTAGAAGACTTCCAAGATACTGCTGTACCACTAAGTGTAAAGAGATATTCACTTGTGGATTTGGTGTTTTTTGTGTCAGATATCCAATTAGCATCACTATACCCTTCTAGTATAGCTAGATACCAAGTGTAGTGCAACTCATAGTTTAAGATATATTTCAAATACCTCAAAACCCTAACTAATGCCTTCTAGTGGTCTTCCCCTAGACTACTAGTGTATCTACTCAACTTGCTGATAAAATATGTTATGTCCGTTCTAGTACAGTTCATTATATACATAAAACTGTCTATTATTCTCGAATACTCCAATTGAGATATTCCTTGCCCTTTGTTCTTAGTTAGATGTAAATTTACATCTATAGGCATTCTCATTAGACTGTCATCATATTTCTTCAATTTCTCAACAATTTTCTTAACATAATGTGATTGAGATAAAATAAGTTCATCAGATTTTCTAAAAATCTTCATTTCTCGTATTACATCTGCAACACCTAAATCTTTCATGTTAAACTCACTAGTCAACATTCTCTTGATAGCTTTAATGATATCATTATTGCTACCTATAATGAGCATATCATCAACATAGAGACACACAATGACATAGCCATTTGTGGTATCTTTAATATACATACATTTGTCACACTCATTAATTCTAAATCCATTTGACATCATTGCATTGTCAAATTTCTCATGCCATTGCTTTAGAGCTTGCTTTGATCCATAAAGAGATTTAACAAGCATACACACTTTTTTTCCTAACAAGGGACAATGAACCTCTCAGGTTGTTCCATATAAATCTCCTCATTTAATTCACCATTTAAGAATGCAGTTCTTACATCCATTTCATGTATCTCAAGGTTATGCAACACTGCAATAGCTATAAACATCCAAATGGATGTTATTCTTGTAATAGGTGAATATGTATCAAAATAATCCACACCTTCCTATTGTTTGTAACCCTTTACAACAAGTCTTGCTTTGTACTTGTCAATAAATCCATTAGCTTTCAGTTTCCTCTTGAATATCCATTTATATCTTAGAGGCTTACAACCTGGTGGAAGGTCTACTAGTTCCCATGTATGATTTTATAAGATGGATGCAATCTCACTATTGACAGCTTCTTTTCAGAGAGGCGCCTCAGGTGTAGAAATAGTTTCCTTGAAGCTTTGAGGTTCATCTTCTAACATATAAGTTAGAAAATTCAAACTAAACAATTTTGACGTTTTAGCCCTCTTACTTCATCTAGGCTCAACCTCATTCCTTTCTTCCATCAACTCTTGATCATGAGAGGTACTAGATATAGACTCAAAGTTTCTCTTAAGAGAACTTGATACTTGTGTGGATTTGTAAGGAAATATTTCTTCAAAAATACTGCATTCCTTGATTCAATAATGGTATTCACATTCATGTCAGGAACGTCAGATTTATGAATTAGAAACTGATATGTATTGCTATTATGAGCATAACCAATGAAAACACAATCCATTGATTTTGATCCTATCTTTATTCTTTTAGGAATAGGGACAACCATCTTTGCCAAACGCCCCCACACCTTTAAGAATTGATAGGAAGACTTTTTACCTTTCCATAATTCATATGGCATCTTCTTGGTTTTTTTTCTAGGCAATTTATTAAGAATATAATTGGCAGAAAGAATAGCTTCCCCCACAAGTTCTGCGGTAAACCGAAACTTATCAACATCGCATTCATCATTTCTTTCAAGGTTTTATTTTTCCTTTTAGTAACTCTATTTTGCTAAGGTGAATAAGGTACAGTGGTTTGATGAACAAAACCATGCCATAAATAGAATTCACCAAAAGGTTATTCATATTCCCCACCTCTATCACTCCTTAGAACATTAATCTTTTTGTTGAGTTGATTCTCAACCGCATTCTTATGTTGCATGAATGCCTCAATTGCCTCATCCTTGCTCCTTAGCAAGTACACATAACAATATATAGTGTAATCATCTAGGAAAGTGGTAAAATATTTCTTATCACCTCTAGTTTGTACAAATTTCATGTCACATACATCACTATGTATTAAATCTAGAGGTTCAGTGCTTCTTTTAACCGATTTAAAAGATGTTCTAACTATCTTAACTTCCACACAAGTTTCACATTTATAATCAAAATTAATTTCAAATTTAGGCAATAAATTTAAATTAATTAGTCTATGTAAAGTATAATAATTAATATGACACAATCTACCATGCCATACATTAGATAACTCAAGCATGTAAACAAAAGATGTACCCTTATTATTCTCAATAGTAGGAAAAACAGTCATTACATTCATCTTAAACAAGTCATTGCTCAAATATCCTTTGCCCACATACATTCTACTCTTAAAGAGTGAAAATTTATTAAATTCAAAGACCAACTTGGAACCATTCTTGCTCAACAATGAGCCAGATACAAGGTTTTTTGAATTTCTGGCACATACAGTGCATCTTTCAAAGTAAGAAACTTGCCCGTAGTCATTTTGAGCACAAAATTTTCGATTCCTTCAACTTAGAGGTTGAGGAATTTTCCATGAAAATTTTTCCTCCATTACCCATAAGATTATATATAGAAAACTTTTTTTTTTCTGAACATACATGGCGAGAGCCCCAATGTCCACCCACCATTTCTTAGTATTTTCTCCTACAAAGTTCACTTCAAAAATCACCACAGAAAGGTTCATGTTGGTTGAGCCACAACAAAATTCACAACAATTTCGTTTGACATCTGTGTTCAACAAAATTCAAACAAATTGAATCCTCAAAACCAGCCAAGTTTAAGAAATAAATATAAATATTTACTTTCAAACTTTACCGTGCAAAATAGAAAGTAAAGCTAACTGCAGAAACAGAGCAGGCACAATGCGAACACAATAAACATAAGAATCTAAAAAGCCTAGCCAAGCAATAAACCGTAAGAGACAACATAAACCTAATATTATATAATATAATCAAAACCATCAACACTGTCAAGCGCGAAATCAACTTTAACATATGCTTAGAAAATATCTAAGACACTAATCCAATGATTCTCTACAAATATCTAAATTAAACCCACAGAAAACAAAATTCCACAAACAGTATCAAAAGTCAAACCGACACCAAAACGTAATAAAAGACAAAGACCATTAACTTTATAATAGGTCAAAGTAGATATTACACGACAAACCCACAAAATCAAAACCTAGTTTTTTCAAGATCTACCTAGTAGTATAAAATTGCCGATAACGATATTCAACAAACTCAAAATTCCCTTCACCATAAATCACAATATATATATATATATAAGTCTGCTTTAAGATTGTTGGATATATTTCAACAATTTACTTTTGTGATAAAGCAAAAGGAACTACAAACAAATCTAAATATAAACAATAACACAAATAGATGTGATGGACAAACACAATAAATAAATATTGTATATATAAGAAGAAATTTGCAAATAATTAAAAACTCACAGATCAAATGCATGAAGGACGAATGATTCTGATCAAGTCTTGTGTTTGACACAATCTCCTTAAAGTAGATTTCATTCCTCACACAATCACTGTGGTGCTTTGAGACTCATGGAAGTTTGCCTCACAGGATAAAATGATCTATAACATGAAAACGAAGCACACAAGGTCGTTCTCTTCGAAGTACTCAATGTCTCTTTCTCTCTCTTTAACACAAAATGAAAATACACAAAATATTCTCCTTGGGAGAGTTTTTTTTTTTTTTTTTTTTAAAAAAATTTATGAATGAGGGACTATGAAAAATTATACGCTATTGAACAGGCACTCTGTTTCAGTAATAACTGTTGTGCACAGATTAATAGACTCAAAAAATTAAAATAATAAAATATTATTATTTGGACAAATAGGCCCAGTCCACATATGTCAAAAGCCTAACCCAATATCCAACTCATGAGTATATAAACTCATATATTATCTATTTCCTTTCGTATGTGAGACTCAGGATTTTTACCACTTTTAATAACATCTTCAAATTAACATAGAAAACATCAATTTCTTGTTCACTCCATGCTATTTTTCCAACAGTCTATTGGGGTTCAATCCATGTAAATTTACACTTGAACTATTCATTCTACCTTAGGGTTCTATTATTGTGTTGTCCAAATAAATGAATAGTAATATATATTATATTACAGTATCTTGTATTCCTTGTAATACTTATTTCTATTCCTATGTAATTATCATTATAGTCCACCAAATTTGCCCTTAATTTAATGACAGAGTAATGAAGTGGAGTATTTTTTTTTTTCTCTCCCTTTTTTGAGAAGATAATCAAGTAAGAGCATTCACACAAGTATATGTAAAAATTACTGTCTATTTTAGAATGAGCGCCTTTTTTTTTTACTTGACCATTTTTCAAAACATCCACATATGATTATCTATTCAATACTCTATTTCATTAAAATATCTATTTTTCTTGATTTTTTTAATCGTTTTGTTTTCTTCATATACAATAATCAGCATTCACTCTCAAGAAACACAAATAAATAATAAATAATTTTTTTGCATAAATTATGGTAACTTGTATATTTGCATAAGAACTATAGCAAAATCTCATTTTGGATAACCAGTTGATAATTTGATGTGGGTAATTTTTTAGCTTTATGCTATTTTAGATGAGCTAGTGCAAATGCTCAAGTTAGGGACACATACAGCTATAAACGAGCCAAGCTTTGTCAAGTAGTGCGTGTTCAAGCTTGGCACGTTAGGAAAAATCAAAAGCTCAAACTTGGCTCAAGCTTGTGATAAGCCTAAAAATAATGTTTGAGCTTAAGCTCGTGAGAAAGTCAAAAAACTTAAATTTGGCTTAGTTTGGTTTAATTAATTAGTCAAGCCAATCTCAAGATTAATATCAATCTCAAACTTGAGCTCAGGTCAAGCTTTTGAATTTAGAATCTAAGAAAATTACATTATCAAATACTTAAATTTCTAAAATTAAGAAAGAAACAAAAAAAAATTAGTATACTCATTTTATCATGCATCTAGTCCTACTTATGATTAGCCATTCAAATTAAAATTTCATATAATTAAATTCATCCATTCATCCTTCTTTGTCTACAAATTCAGCAATTGTTCAAAATACAATTTTTACATTTACGTTAGATGATGAAGAACTAGAAAAATATTTGTTTTGTAACTATTATGAATAGAATATACTAACATATTTCATAACTTTACATTAGATGGTCGATGAGGAAGGATCACATGTGATCCACTTAATTTATTTAATTTAAATGTAACTAAAGTCTAAAGTGATTCTTGGTCAATTTAGAGGAAATGAAAAAAATTAAGGAAATGGGTAGTGGTCCCATGTTAGCCATGTCATTATTAAGATATGTATAATGAGTATATTTAACTAACACATATAAACTTATAAATAAGTCTATACTTAAACTGTTTTGTATCAAGCCTTATGGCTCACGAGCTTATTCATGAACAAATTTTTTTGCTTAGACTCAGCTTATTTATTAAATGAGCCTGAAACTAAGGCTAAAGTTTAGCTTATTTATAAATAAACAAACATGAATGAATTTTATATCGAGCCGAGCCCTAATTGTTCATGATCGGCTTGGTTCATTCATAATCCTAGGGACACACCCAAGTATATACCCAAATCTCAAATATACTTGAGTGTTACCCTGTAATTAGTGCACTTTTTTTAGCAAGTATATGTGGTGGTCCTGTGTGTAAGTGCTCGGATCACTTACAAGTTGACATTCAAACAATGGCTAACTCTTATGTGTGAAAAATATGATGTGTCACATCATTATTGGAGGGTATAAAAGACCCATTTACACAATATCCCGATCGAATATTCTCACTATGACACATCAATATATATATAAAAGCAGAGACCTTATGCGGGAGCGCATGAGGTTCTACCAAGTGGCGCTCTACTTTTACATTTAGCATTTTTTTTACCTCTTTCATTAATATTTTTACTGTCACCCAAAAGTTCACATTAACTTATTTTACTATTATCTCATTAATCTTATTAATTGTCTAAGCTTACATCACACACTATTTTAGCATACCCACTATTTTAGTATTTTTTTTAAAAAAAGTAAAGACTAATAGTAATAAGGTTCTACCAAGTGACGCATTCTATGTAAAGAGAATTATAATATTCTCAAGATAAAAATAAATTAATTATTGACTTTTTGGTTCAATGTTTTAAGACTTTTTTAATTAAAAAATAAATATTATTTATATCATTTGGTTCAATGTTTCAAAACTTTTTATCCCTCACACATACACACAAACTTCTTTGCATTTTAATTCACAATTTTCACCTCTTGCACTTCTACCCCTTTATATATACCTAGCCATAGCCCTTTAAGCCATCCCATGTCAAATATACACAGACAAAAAATGATGTCATTTACCTTCAATCTTTCGATGACATCTACCTAACTCTAACATTGTTGTTTCATTTAATCATAATCTGTATGAGTTGCCTACAACTAAGGAAAGGGGGGCTTTCATTTTATATTGGGTGACAACATACGGCAATTACTATTTTGATGTTAAGGTTGGACGTTGTGAATTTGTGGTTTTTGTAAATAATGTAATTGACCGTAGGTGTTTAGTATGTGTATTTGTTTTTAGAATTAAGAAAAAAGAAAAAGACACATTCTATATCAACTTTTATTCTATAATATTCCTCCAAAGTTTTATTTTATTTTTTTATTTCTCATCATTGCAATTGACTATTTATAATGGATGTATGTGTAAAATTTATAACGGTTGTTTTTTTTTATAATAGACTCATTATAAATAAAGTTCTATAATAATTATGTTATAGTATTTATACAACATTCTCCAAAACCATCTTATATAAAATATTACAATATTATCCGTGTATCGCACGGGTAACTTACTAGTTATTATGTACAATGAAGATGAAATGTTGGACAATAATGTATATATGTGGGAGTATTAAGATTTATGTTAGCCTTGGATTCGAAGAGCAATGCTACAAGCAAAAAACTATTCATTGCATTTTCACTATAGTTTTTTTTTTTTTTTTGTTGAGGAAACACTATAGTGAAGTTGATAGACTTCTACTGATTCTTATTTGAGCCCACTTCTTCTGATATCTTTTTTCTACCTACTATTAACAATCTGCCACAATAACAATTGTGATTTTTTTTTTTTGTGAATTTCGTGTCTATAAACTTTCTCGGAATCAAATTAATTTGACACATAACCTAAATGCCCAAATTGATTCAGGTTGACCCGGATAATGTCGTAGCTAGGGTTTATGGGTTTTGTCTAAAACCCTAATTGGAGCCCATTATTCTTAATTTCACTAATCAATCACTATGACTATAAGTCTCAAACCATCCAATACTCCAATTCCAAAGCTTCCAACTATAAGGATCTTTTCAGTTATGCCCCCGTAATTTTCATATATATATTGGCTTAAATACAAGGAAATACACGATTAGTATTTAGAGCATTCCCATCCACTGCTCTCAAAACAGTGTTTTTAGCTTTAACATTATTGAGGTTTTTGCATTTTGCTAAAGTAATTTATATTGCAGTAACATCTGATCATCTATATCTTAAACAAGTATTACTATCTTCTCCCCCCAATTATTATACTCTTACAAAAAAGAATAGGGTATAAGATGTAAATAAAGTAGTTTTTTGACAATGCAAAATGCTTTTTAGAGTTTAGAGCATTAACGATTTTAGTCCCCTTTTTTAGTGCAAAGGATTTACGTAAAGTAGTTCTTTTTTTTTAATCATTTAGATGATCTGATAAAAAAAAAAAAAAGTAATAGTCACTAGTTTATAGGAACAAAAAATGGTCATTTTAAATTTGTAAGGTACTAAAAGATATCACTTTCAATTTGTTAGGATCTTTAGAAACTAAAAACGATAGCTTTATTGTTTTTCAAAAAAAAAGGATAGCTTTATTATAAACTGTATCTTCATTGTGGGCACTTCTCTCCCTCTCTCTCTCTCTCTCCTCTGGCTGTTGTTTTCTGATGGGTAGGTGCTAAACTATTCCTTACTTCTCCTTAATTAAGCAAAAAGGATCAACTTGATTTAATTAAATGTTTACTTCTCACTTAAAAATAAATAAATAAATGAAGACGGCAACTATGTATTTACTTCTTAAAGTATTATATTATTAAGTGTTTTTTTTATTTGTTATGTTACTATTTTTTTGGGTTATATTGGCGTGGATCATTGTCATTTTAATGCTAATAGGACTCATTACTCATATTCTAAACCTGTCTTTATCAACCCCATTTGTTTATTCAATATTCTGTTTCTTGTTTAGAATCTTCACTCAATCACCTATCCTGGTTTTTTCCCTTTTCACTAAACTATATCCCTATCATTGAAGCCACAATGTTTTTATTTGAACTAATCTTTTCAAATCCAAAACCTGGCTTATAGAGACGATTAGCCAAGTAATTTGTTTTCAGTCTTTTGAAAGGAGATGTTTGGCTTGTTGGTTAACATTTTGGTAATTACTTCCCATTTGTCCTGATTTTTTTTTTTTCCAGTTTTTGTGGGGGCAGTACATTGATTGGTATTGAGAAAATTCAACAATGAAGGACTTGGGTGGGCCAAGATTGTACAGCTGCTTTAGGTGCCGCAATAATGTGTCCCGACACGATGATATCGTTTCTAAAGATTTTCAGGTGAACTCACCCCTGATCATCATCTCCAAGTTTTGACACTGCAACTTTTTTAATATCTGTGCTCAAATCAATAAATATTTGTATGATTAGTTTAGTGTATGAGTCTATGAGATTCAAACTTCAAAGGGTGTTTAGTGGTAGCCATAGGTGCAAATTCAAAACAATTTCTTTGTTTATACAAAGCCATATATATATGTAACTCACAGTTTGTGTCAAGTTGAAGTGAAACTTGCATATTAGATGGATAAAGGTTAATATGGTTTATACTAATTTTCATGTGTTTCTGTGTTTGTTTCTACACTGCATTCATGGTCCTGTGAATTCTTAAAACCACTTTGGTGTTCCTAAATGAAACAAGCTGCTCAATGTTTTTTCCAAGAATTAATTTTTCTCAACATTTGTGTACAAAATTTTATTTTTTCTAGTCGGGCAACAACAGAGCCTTTCTGTTCTCCCATGCGATGAACATTGTGGAAGGGCCTAAAGAGGATCGGAACCTCATTACAGGTCTTCACACGGTTGCTGATGTATTTTGCTCGGATTGCGGGGAATTGTTGGGTTGGAAATATTTACGAGCTTATGAGGAATCCCAGAAGTACAAAGAAGGGAAAATCATACTTGAAAAGTTTAAGATCATCAAGGATAGTTGGTAGCACACAGAAATGGCTGTGAATTCCTCTATTTCTTGCTGACACAAGCTACCTCATTCTACATTATGTTCAGCTTGTGCAAAGAATTGAATGTCATTGATTATTAAAAGAATGAAAAAGTCATTGTTCTTGTATGTAGATAGAATTTGTGCAAAAGTGCCTTGCCTTACACGTTATGGTATCATTTATGAATAAATTGAAAAGATTGTCCGCTATTCAGAAATGAAAAGTTGGAAACTTCTGTAGTGATCATTCTTCTTCATTTGTATAGAATTTGTGTCAGCAATCTATAAAAGGAGAATTTTCTACCTAACAAGGTACCAAATGTCTTGTATATTTAATACTTGGCAATTTCTTTGTAGCTTCATGTTTTCTGTCTGAGTCACCAACCTTGAAATTGATCTATTTGTTACTTTTAGCTAGCTAGGAAATATGAGACTGCTAAAAAGCATGTATAATCAGGTTTCCAATCACCTCAAAAGTCATGTTGGTCTCTTATTGTTTGCATCGTAGGGAAAATCACCAATCAGCTAGGCCTAAGTTTACTATTGCAAACAACAAAAACACAAAAGTAGAGCATCAATAATTTCTTTTCACCTTTCCTTGCAAAGTGCAAACCAGTAAAGGGAGGCATATGGAAGGGCTTGATCGTTTTGTTGTGTTAATTGTACTCTTGTGGTCACCAACCTTGAATTTAAACTCAAATGAGTTAAAATTCCACATGTTCCTAGATTTTGAATTTATCTCGTATCTTAAATAAACGTTATTTGTCTCTACTAAACTTCAAGTGACCTAAATAAAATTATGTTTGAAAATTTTGAGTCTTTAAATTTTAGAATGAAGAATTTCCAAAAAATGACAGACAATATTATTCTTGCGTACAAGATATAAACAATTTTATGGGCTAGTTTTATCTATTTTGGTTGTAATTCTCAAAAGACAATAATGGTGAGTTTTGACGTTTCACATATCAAAGATGAGACTTTCCAAATGTTCAATTCGATCTCATCCCATATGATAATCAAGGTGTGGAAATTGTAGGTATTGAGAACTCTATGGAAGGTACAACCCAAGTGTTAACGTTCTATAATGCAACAAACACTATTTTTCAGAACATATTTTGTAAGTTATTATTCACTTATTGTTTCTTCTCTGGCCTCACCTATTGTCTACCATTTATAGCTTAACATCTCAATAATTGTGAAAAAATTTGTCGCGTTAAACAATTGTTTAATAGTTGAGTTTATTAAAGTCACACTAAGAAAATCATGATGTTCTAGGGACTGGGACAACATGATCCTTGCATAATAGGAATAGTGGCAAAAGTAATGCCCAGTCCAACAACTCTTAGAAGTAACCAATGGGCTAATCGTATAGCATATTGCCTCTTTTTTTCTTTTCTTTTTTTTGATAATCAGCATATTGCCTTCTTGGAGAGGTTGATATCTGGGTTTCAATCTTTGTCTTACCATACCAAAAAACCTTAACCTAAAAAAAAAAAAAAAGGGATTTATTATTGCTTATACAATTGTAGTGTTTTTCCTTTATCTTTTATAATGAGTACTTATCCCCTTTGTTAGTATTTTCTGTCATATTAATAGAAAATTTTAAAAAAAAAAATTGCAAAAAGCATTTGGACCCATACATTAATATCTTGATGTCCTCTAATATGAAAAATACATCAGCTGCATAACTGTCAACGACCTTTTGGGTGTTTATCAAGGGAGACATCCCAATTCCCAAAGTTAGACCTCCTAATCCTAATAATTTTCAAAGATTTTGCCACACAAAAAAAAAAAAAAATGATTCCACCAAAAAAAAACTAATTTTTTAAGAAAAATAAAAATAAAAAAGTTAAAAAAATTATAATATCCCATAAAAAATAATAAGATTATAAAATTTATAAGTAAATTATACAAATTTTATAAAAGTTTCGCTTAAATTCATTATTTTGTGAATATATGCATGAAAATTCTTTAATGATTTGAATACAATTAGGTTTAAGGCATATAGCTAAAGAAATTTCATTGTCAAGTCTATAATAAAGTGCCTATTTAATATGAGTAATAAAATAATAACAAGTTTTGTCATGCAATTTCCAACTATGCATCTTTTTTTTCTATGTGCTGATATGCTTAGTTTTCATAATTTTCTTGAATAAATTTTTTTTCTTTAATTTAATGTTACGTACTTTCTCTTCTTTTCTAGTATGTAATTTTTTTTTTATATAGAAGAAAGTATGTAATTTGTTGGTCTTTGGGGTAGGGAAGAGTGAAATGTTACATAACATGCCAATTAAAAAGAAAACCATTTTTTTTGAGATATTGAGTGTAATGATAGTTTCCAACAAATGATTTTTGATTAATGTATTGCTTTGTTATCTGTGGGTCAAATAATTGTTATATACCTTATGCATCTAGTGTATTCTACAAGTTTATTAGTATTATACTATTACGAGTGGTAAATGAAGTTATTTTTTTTTTCTAAATTCAAATATTTAAAAAGTTAAAAGTTTTACTTAAGCAAAGATTATCTCATAACACTTATTTTTGTTAGGACATATATGATTGGATGTTAGGAACAAATGTCAACATTTTACGTATTAGCTAATCCTTTGACAAAACGCACTTTATTTGTAATTGAGTAGATCTAAGATGTGTTTAATGCTTCAAGAAATAAGGTTTCAAGTTCAAGTGTTAAAGTCATGCAAGTTTGTCCAATAAACAAATGAAGAAATGTTGTTCATTAAAACAGCTGTTTAAGCCCGAGGCTCGACAGCTTCTCAACAACTAAGATATCTGTCGAGGTTTATGAAATTTAGATTTTCAGTTCTGATTTTTCATTCAATCAGTGATAATGTGTTTGGAATTTTTTTCTCAAAACTTTAAACATATATAAGAATTATTTTAAGAGTTGTATCAGGTTGCACAACTAAAAGCACAATTGCATAAGAGCATAATTCCTCAAGTATGACTAGAAACCTAGTTTGCCCTAGTTCTTGAAGAAATTGTTGTGTTTGTACATCATAGGGTTTTGCAACCAAGCAACTTCGTAATCTTTATGTTTTGAAGAACAGAAGAACTTTGCAGCCAACGTCCTTTTCAAGTCGGTGATCAAGTCACGTACTAGGATCCGCGCATCTATTGGTTAGTCACGTATTGGGAGCCATGCAATACAAGGAGAGATTGTCACTACAGAACAAGTTCAATTGGGTATTGGGGTTAGGGTTCAACTGTAGGTTGGTATAAGGTATTAGGATTCGTTTACTTGTAACTGCTTGTTTAGATAATAGTGGATTCTCGGGAATGGTGACCTTAAAATCACCCGGTGGGGTTTTTGCCATGTAGGTTTTTCCCATTCATAATCAAATTACCCTGTCATTTAACTTCTGTTGCATTTTTAGTTAATTGGTGAATTTTTTGTGTTACCACGCATATTGTAAGTTAATTTGATTAATTAATCAACTTGGCTAATTAATTGGTTAATTCATCACAAGGGGTCAATACATTCTTGGCCTTTCAAGTGGTATCAAAGCATGCACACTCTGATTAGGGTTTAATCTTTGCTGTGAGATCCACTGATTCCTATTTGTCATGGACAAAGGATAGTCACTTATTGTACCTTCTTTATTTGATGGAACTAACTATGCATATTAGAAAGTACGAATAAGAGTTTTCTTGTAGTCCTAAGATGAGAAGGTGTGTGGCAAGCTGTGGAGATTGGCTAGACCAAGCCGAAGGAAGCGCCGGCCAATTGGAGTGATGCAAAGATCAAGGCGGTTAACTTCAATAGCAGAACATGTCTTATTCAATGCGGTCACAAATGATGAGTTTAAGAAAATCTCCTCCACTGAAACTGCAAAGGAGGCGTGGACCATTCTCCAGACAACCTATGAAGGAACCAAGGCTATCAAGGATTCAAAGTTTCAGAGGCTCACTACTAGCTTCGAAGATATCAACATGGAGGAGAATGAGTCATTTGATGAGTTCTATGCCAAGCTCAAGGACATAGTGAACTCAGCATTTAATTTTGGGGAAACCATTCCAGGACCCAAAATTGTGAGAAAAGTACTCAAATCTCTGCCCAAGTGATTTCATGCCGAGATCACTGCTATTGAGGAAACAAAGGATATTGATAAAATTCCTTTGACAGAGCTTGTTGAAAAAATCTGCAGACCTATGAGTTGTGTTTATCTAGGTTCGGGAAGTCAAGCAAGAGCATGGCACTGAAGGCCAAGAGCAGTGACACTGATGAATCTTCCGATGATGAAGATTCTAAAATGAAGTCCTACATCACCCGAAAATTCAAGAAGTTCATAAAAAATGTCAATGCAAAGGGTTTCGACAAGGACCGTAGGCAATCAAGTTTTTCACAGTCTAAGAGCCAAGACAAAGGGGAGAAGGATGCTAGGGATGGCGATCAGTACACTATTCCTTCAGGGCCTAAGTGTTTCGGTTGTCAAGGATTCGATCTTATGAAACAAGAATGCCCCACTTATCTCAAGTCTATTGGGAAAAGTAAGGCACTTGCTGCTACCTTGAGTGACATCAAACCTAAGGATGATTCTGAAAAGGAGGATGACAGAATCCTGAATGCCTTCACCGCCACTGTCAATCCTAATGAAGGGATTGTAGAAGATGTGGATGAAAAAGAGAACTTGGTGAAGTCAAAATTTGAGAAGATGGATGAGCAAGATGATATCCACATAGCCTATGCAAAGTTATACAAGGTCTTGGAGAAACATGAGAAGCTATATACGTTGGCCACCAAGAAGCTCAGTGATGTGGAGCTTGAATGAGAACAACACTCCACAAAGTTTGATGAAGCAAATTAGACTATTGAAGTACTGAGGTTTGAAAATAATTTCTTAGCTGAGAAGACTAAGATGCTTGAGGTGAAATTGTTCCAAGTGAGAGCTCAGTTGGAGAGGACCCCACAAAGTTTGATGAAGCAAATCAGACTATTGGATTACTGAAGTTTGAAAACAATTTCTTGGCTGAGAAGACCAAGAAGCTTGAGGCGGGACTATTCCAAGTGAGAGCTCAGTTGGAGAGGACCTCAAGTGCAAAGCTTGACGAGATGCTCAGCATGCAAAAATCTACCTCTGATCGAACTGGTTTAGGGTATGATTTATCTTGTCCTAATATTGCTTCTTCTAATACTATAGTTTTTGTTTCTCCTACAAATAATATTGATTTTGAAAATAATGATGCTAAAACTGTGATAGCTAATGAGAAGATAGACAAGGGTAAATCTATCTTAGGAGCACCCCTAAACTTGCTAAGAAAGAAACCAAAAGCCCTAGGGCTAAGAAGAGTAATGCTAAAAAGTCCAAAGAAAAGAAGGAGCATCACTGTCATCACTGTGGTGCAGCTGGACATACTTGACCAAATTGCTATAAGCGGTTAGACACTCAACAGAGTAACAACATGATGTCGTCGGGAAGCTAGAATCAGCTTTCATCCTCTCTTGCACCTTTAGGAGATCTCCTCAAAACCCTCATGTTCCTTTCGAACTTGAACTATTTCAATTCTTCTCATTCACCGCCGGTTCAAGGATTTTCTCAAAGGAAAGGTTCTTCCAAGGTGTGGAAGGAAAAGGGTTCCAAGTGATTTAGTCACTTTTTCTCTCTCCCTCTTTTTGTTATGTTTGCATTACTTGTGTGTTTTGTTTTTTATTTGAGACAATCTAGTATTTATGCATTGCTTTATTTGACATGTTTTTTTTGTTGTTTTTCAGTTTTTTATTTTTTATTTTGTTCTCTTTCATAAGAAAAAAAAATGAAAAATAAAAAAAATACAAAAATAGTGTGTGTTTGTGTACATTGGTACTTGTGTACCTTGAATGGCCAATGAAACAAAATTTTCTAAACTTTGTATCTTTTGTAACTTAAATGAGCATCTTTATGCATAACTAAACAAGTGACTCGTGTTTGTGATGAGTAATGTTAAGTGATCTCTTGTATTTAACACCTGTATCACTCTTTTTGACGGAAAGTATTAGAAAATGCTAAGAGAAAGACATAAATAACCATCTCACCACTGTTGTCCGTCAATCATGAAATGACATCGATATGCTTTGGCATAGCAAAAATGTAATGTCAAAAAGTTTAACATAATTGGGTATTTCTTTTCTCTCTCTTATATGCCAATGTGTGATATGCTTAATAAAAGAAAAATATGCAAAGAAAAGTAAAAGCAAAAAGATCAAAATGCTTCAAAATATAATTGCAAGCGTGTATTCTAGGAGATGTAGGAGTTATAGGATGTACTTCGAAGGTGATAGTCCCCATCAAACAGTTATGATTGTGTGTGAGTTAAAGTGATTTACTCATATCTCAAATCGTCATAACATAGAGACACTTATGCAATCTTGCGATGTTTTCACACACAACACGCAATATTCTTTGCTACTTTTGATACATGTGTAGGTATAATGTGATTTGGCCATCACAAGGTTTACATGTGTTGATATATACTCACTAAACTGTTTTAACTTATTTTTGAAATATAAAATTGGTTAACTTGTTTAGTGTGTGTGTGTTTTGGATCTAAATGCATGACATTTTTATTGTTAAGAGATGTTTTAAGAGGTGAAAATGTTGTTTGGATCCTTGGTTCAGTTGCATGTTTGATTGCATTCATGTCTGTGTTTTTCTCTTCTTGAAAATTTGTTTTTTAAGCTATCTCGACACCTCTCGACACCTGGATTATCTATTAAGCTCTTCAACTTCTTTTTATCGTAATCTCGATAGCTTCTCGATAGCTCCTCGATAGCTCCTCAATCCATCGAGAAAACTTATGTCTGCTCGATAGCTCCTCAATCCATCGAGCTTGTTTCTGCTATAGACACCTTTGACACCTACTCGATAGCTGCATCTGTCGACCCTTTTAAAGCTCGACACCTCTTGATCTGTCGAGAATTACTGAGCTTCTATAAATAAAGTCAACATGATTCGAACCTCATTTCTCTCGATCCCTCTCGATTCCTGTTGTCTCTTCACCTCCTAAAACCTCCCTTTCTCACTCCAAACTTCATCCTCAAGTATTTTTCCGCCTAGATTAAGTTTTTCATGCATTTGACCTAACTTTTTGGTTTTTTTTTTTTTTTTGGAAACTTTTGGGGTTTTTCAAAATTGATGAAGTTTTTGCAAAATTTTTGAGATGGGTTTTGTATATTTGATCTTAAAACATCATGCATTGCATCACATGTGCATTATAATGATGTTTCAGGCATTTTCGATGTATGTTTACATTGTGGAATTGATTATGTGCTGGTAGGTTTGGATTGGGTTGAGCCCATGATGTATTTACTATTGCATATCACATGCTCATGCATTTTCATGGATACGTACCTTCAAATTTATATATTTTGCTATATTGTCTCTTGTTGGTGCTTTTTTGATTATCTCTCTCCCTCTCTCTCTCTCTCTCTCTCTTGTTTACGTTAGTTGCATCATGGCACCTAAATGTAAGTCTACTTCATCCCGGAACCCTCTTCTTTCCGAGACATCTACCTCTTCTGATCCTACCCCTTCTCATATTTGGTTCTGTGATGATAAAGCCCGCAAGGACTTTTTGGAGAACTTTTCTAGACGAGGCATTCATTCGGAACACTAAGTCATTTTATCAGACTTCTCTGACACTGACCTACCTACTATCACTCACAGTAGGGGTTGGGAGTCACTGTGTGACGTCTCAATTACTTGTCCATCCATGCTGATCTAGGAGTTCTACTCTAACATGCATGGATTTGATTATTCAGTACCTCACTTTGTTACTCGCGTTCGAGGTACGTGTATTGTGGCACTCTAGATATTGTATCCGAGGTGCTCCATGTCCTAGGGTAGCGCATCCTAATTACCCTAGTTAGGAGTGTCTTAAGACTGTGTCTAAAGGCGAGCTTATTCTACTTTTTGTGAGCGACCTTCAGATTGGGGTAAGCATCAGTTTACTTCTTGTTCGACCTTTGCTAAAGGTCTTAGATTCATTAACATGGTTATGACCTTTGTTTTGCATCTTCTTTCTCACTATAACTCTATTACAGCCCCGTGCTCGGTTTTTGTTATCCCTCATAGAACATCTTACCATTGATTTTCCTTCTCACTTCATACTTTCCCTTATAGATTTCTATAAGGATACAGCGACCCGTGATAAGCTCATCTTCCCTTCTGCTATCATGAGGATTTTACGCCACTTTCTGTTCCTTTTCCTGTGTCTAACCACTTCCATGTCATATGTGCTATAGACGCCGTTACCTTTAAATAGAGCAAGGCGCAGCTACGTTTGAGACGGTTTGGATCGACGGTTCCTCCAGCTTCTACAGCTCCATCCACATTCACTCCCTCTTCTTTTACGGGCGGTGTAACACTCGAAGACATCATGGTATAGCTTGTGCACATGGATGCTCGCCTTGACACTCTCAGTGATAAGCTGTGTCAGGTGAACAACTTTGTTGGTCGTATTGCTCAATGACAGGCCGTCATGGGTGGCTTCATTGCTTATCTTCCTCCTACTCTAGAGGCTTTTGTGAATGAGGATGATGATGATGATGCTGAGGATGGTGATGCTCTTCAGGTGATGAAGAGATGTCTACTTAACACTTTTACCCTTTGTCACTCGTGACAAAAAGGGGAAGTATTTTTGGGATGAGAGTAGTCATACTTATAGGGGGGTTAGCATAGAAGGTTTCTATTAGGGGAAGTGTTCATATTTTTTAGGGATGTAGTGAGGATTTTGATGTATCTTTTTCTTTTCTTTCTTTTAGATACATTCTCCTTGTACCTTAGGTCTTGTGACCGTTTGACATACATTGTACTTATATTTGTGTTATATATATGTGTGTATGTTATTTCACCTATCCTTCTATGTGTTGTTTCTTATCTCTCTTTATACACATGTTTCTTATTATCTGTATGTAATCTTTTATTTCTATTTCACACAAAGATGACTTGATGAGTTTTGTTTAAATGTTTCAAAATTACAAGCTATCAAAGTCTTCTTGCCATAAACTCTCTTCTTACAAAAATTTTCAAGAGTTTGTGTTAGGATAGATTTCAACAAGTGAGTATGAGTTAAGTGATTTATGACTCCTCTCGTATATTCATTTGTTTGTTATGCTTTTGTCATGGATTGTCAAAAGGGGAGATTGTTAGGACATATGTGATTGGATGTTAAGAACATATGTCAACATTTTATGTATTGGCTAATCCTTTGACAAAACGCATTTACTTGTAATTGTGTAGATCTAAAATGTGTTTAATGCTTCAAGAAACAAGATTTCAAGTTCAAGTATTAAAGCCATGCAAGTCTGTCCAAGAAACAAGTGAAAAAGTGTTGTTCATTAAAGCTCGACAGCTAGCATCTATCGAGGTTTAAAAGAGTTGTTTTAGCCCGAGGCTTGACAAGTGCTTAACAGCTAGGGTATCTGTCGAGGTTTATGAAATTTAGATTTTCAATTCTGATTTTCATCCAATTCGTGATTATGTGTTTGGGCTTTCTTTTATCACAACCCTAAACATATATAAGGATTACTTTAAGAACCGTATTAGGTTGCACATCCAAGAGTACAATTGATCAAGAGCATAATTCATCAAGTGCTGTTGTGTTCGTACAACGTAGGGTTTTATGACCAAGCAACTTCGTGATCTTTATCGGTTGAAAGAACAAAAGAACTTTGCAGCCAACATCCTTCTCATGTTGGTGATCAAGTCGCGTACTCGGATCTGCGCATCTTTTGGTTAGTCACGTACTGGGAGCCGTGCAATACAAGGAGAGATTGTCACTACAGAACAAGTCCAATTGAGTATTGGGGTAAGGGTTCAACTGTAGGTTGGTATAAGGTACTGCATTTAGTTATTTGGTGATTTATTTATGCTGCCACGCTCATTGCATGAAATTGAACCTAATTAATTCACTTAACTAATTAATTGGTTAATTTATTACAAGGGGTCAATACATTTTTGGCCTATCACTATGCAAATCTGTCTAAGAAATAAGTAAAGAAGTGTTGTTCATTAAAACACGACAGCTAGCTCGATAGCTAGTATCTATCGAGATTTAAAAGAGCTGTTTAAGCCCGATGCTCGATAGTTTCTCGACAACTAGGGTATCTATCGAGGTTTATGAAATTCAGATTTTCAGTTTTGATTGATTATGTGTTTGGGCTTTCTTTTCTCACAACTCTAAACATATATAAGGATTATTTTAAGAGTCATATCAAGTTGCACAACCAAGAGCACCATTGCACAAGAGCATAATTCCTCAAGTGTGACCGGAAACCTAGTTTGCCCTAATTCTTGAAAAAGCTATTGTGTTTGTACACCGTAGGGTTTTGTGACCAAGCAACTTCGTGATCTTCATATGTTGAAGAACAAAAAAACTTTGCAGCCAACATCCTTCTCAAGTTGGTGATCAAGTCACGTACTGGGATCTGCGCATCTATTGGGTAGTCATGTACTAGGAGCCATGCAATACAAGGAAATATTGTCACTACAGAACAAGTCAAATTAGGTATCGGGGTAAGGGTTCAACTGTATGTTGGTATAAGGTACTAGGATTCCTTTACTTGTAACCACTTGTTTTGATTTACTTGTAACCACTTGTTTTGATTTACTTGTAACCACTTGTTTTGATAATAATGGATTCTTGAGGTGGTGACCTTAAAATCACCCGGTGGGGTTTTGCTAGGAATGGCAACGGGTCGGGTTCGGGCTGGGTTTTTTGATACCTGGACCCGACCCACAAGCCCGGACACGGCCCAATTATTAAACAGATTTTTTTTACGAGGCCTAAACCCGCCCTGCAGGCCTCGTCCAGCCACTTTTGCTGCCTATTCAAAACCCCAATCCGATCCAATCATTAAAAAAAAAATCACAACCACAGAAATCACAACCACAAATTGTTTCACAAACATAAACAGAAATACAAATCACACCCATAAAAACAAACAAAAAACAAATACAAATCACAAACAGAAACTATTTTCACTCTTCAATATGATAAATCAAGTTTTGCTATCAGTCACCAGACAGATTATAACATTTAAATTTAAATAAGAGAGAACATTTCTCTATGTGTGCGTGTGCCAATCCTTAAACCATTGACCCTTTGGTTTGCATTCATCATACAAAGCCAACAGAACACCAAATAAAAGAAATGGAATCATCAATTGAAAAAGAGCTCTCGCATTAGAAATGTATTGTACAGGGATCTACATCCAAACTGAACTACATGTGACACAACACAGTATAGAACTAAAACAGTGCTACTTCACAAGGATAATCACCCCGTGGCTAAAATAAATTAAAAAAAAAAAAAAGATTTGGAGGCTCTATGCTGCAAGTTGAAGCAACGAAGAGATGGGATTGTTGAGAGGCTCTATGCTGCGACGGCGCTGTTTCAATCTCGTTGTCAGATTTGCGATGAAGATGATGGTGTAACGCCGGTAATGAATTGAAGAAGATGACTACGACGATGGCGATGAGAGGTAAGGGTTAGGGTTTGCAGGTGGCCGATGGCAGTGTGTGAGAGCCTTTGAGAGAGAGAGAGAGAAAGAGAAAGGGGCGGCTGAGAAGTGAGGGTGAGGGTTAGGGTTTGAGAAATGAAATTAGGAGAAAGAGAGCATTTATATCTAGGGTTTTTTTAAAAAAAATATTATATATGTATACGGGTCGGGTTTAGGTCGGGTATGCATAAAACCCAGACCCAACCCGAACCCGTTCCGGGTTTTAAAAAAAATCCATATTCAACCCTATTATTTATCAAACCGGGTAAAATTCGACCCATTAGGGTCGAGTCAGGCCGAGTACCCGCGGGTCTGGCTTTTATTGCCATCCCTAGTTTTTGTCGTGTAGGTTTTTCCCATTCATAAATAAATCACCGTGTCATTTAATTTCCGCTGCATTTTTAGTTAATTGGTGATTTGTTTGTGCTGCCACGCATATTGTATGTTAATTTAATTCATTAATCCACTTGGCTAATTAATTGGTTAATTCATCACAAGGGGTCAATACATTCTTGGCCTATCAATTTTAAACTAAAAATCTATACTATAGATGCTATATAATTGCTCAATTAATATTAATTTTTTATATAAAAATCATAGATCATTCAATTATGCAATAATATATGACTAAATCAATTTTCTATGAAGATACTATATAAACAGAATTTATGATGTTAACAAATAAATTTTTTTTTTTTTTTTTAGTTTAGTTCTCTCACACAAAATATGAAAATATTTTCTCACAATTTCAAGTAAAATATCAAATCCATATATAACATAGTACAAACATATTTGCCTGTATATGATTTGAATTTTATGTACAATTTAATTTTGGTCTAAGAGATCTCTTTTGCCCCCCTTAAAACGATATATATATATATATATAACTTGATTACATGTGCAATTTGAAGAGTCATCATTGTGCATGTGATGTGTTTGTTGTTAGAGGGTATTTAAGTCATTAACATGTAAATCCAAATTCTAAACACGTTTAAAAAAGTGAATTTTTTTTTAATGTTTTTTTTTTTGGTTAACAATTTTTTTTTTAAATGTTAATTTGACATAAAATACATACAAAAGAGAGAAAATGGGAAGAGATAAAAACTAAAAAGGGGCATTGCTACCGACATTTTAAAGTAAAGGGGTCAATGGACTAATGGATATTCTAAATGAGCGTTTGGATTGCGTTTATTCTCCGGCATTTGTCTTTTCTTTTTCTTTTTCTTTTTTCAACGCTATGAACAATGTATTTAGGCTTATAAACAGTGCTAAGCGCGTGAACAGTAACTTCTTTATTATTCTTTTATTCTTTCCATTTTTTAGCAAAATAAGCGGTATCTAAATGGACCCTAACTCTCCTATACTTAAAGAGGAAAACTCAATTTGCCCTAAAAAAATCATAGAAAAATAGGCACAAATTCCTACAAAAAGTTTTGTATTTGTTTGACTATATAAGTTCAAAGATTTGTATTTTCTTCCCCTTTTATGTGACTGTACCATTTTGATAAAATCACTTCTTTCTTTTTGTAATGTTAAACATACAAAAAGATAATGTTCTGTTAATATTTTACTATAAGTCTGTCATGTAACTATATATTTTAAGCAAAAAGTTTGGCTACAACTCCCACTAAAAAATATTAATATAACTACATATTTAGAAATTTTAACCGTTAGATTGTATATTCTTTATATTCTTAACATGCATACTAAATTTTATGCCAATCATACATTATTTACTATTCAATTCATAAAATTATTTTTTATGCATAATTTTAAAATACAAAAACTTGAAACGTAAACATTTGATTGATGACGTTATTATTATTATTATTATTTTGAAATTTTATAAATATGGAGGATATAAGATGAAAATGTAATAAAATGATGAATTTTACAAATTGAAATTCAATAAAAAAATATTGAGTGAAGTTGTAAACTTGTAGCCAAACTTATAGTCCATATTTTTATGAATTTGTGTAGAATATTTCTAGTTTATGTTCTCGGGGTTATATCCTAAAAGCAAAAGGAAAATATTTTAATAAAAGATGCATAATTTGTTAAAAATAAATAAATAAACTTCTATAGAATTTCAATAATGGGTTTTCTAGTAAAGGTTTATATTTGGTTATAGTTCTTCTATGAACACAATTTATGTCGCAACTTGTTGAATTGGTTGGCTGTGATTATAGGTCTTAGTGAATAATTATTTTATATGAATTTATAATTTTTCTCTACCAATCACAATCAATTACTTTAACAAATTATGCCAAAACTTGTAACAAAATTTGTGCCATAAACTTTCTATTTAGAGTACGTTTTCTGGTAAAGCTCTAATTTATCAGTATAATGGAGTGAGTTATTTTTCTGGTAAAGGTCTAGTTTATCAGTATAATGAAGAAATATGGACAGTCTACGATTAAGCAAATAAATTCTCCATTCAGCAAAATAAATAAATAAATAAAAAGAAAATGAATTTGCCTCCTCAATGTGCATGCACTGACGTACGGGTGTTCAGTCTTTTTTTGGTGACTTTCTTGGAAGGTCCCTCCTTAATTTTTAGTACATTTTAATATTTTAAGTCAAAGCTTCTTGATTTAGTTTTTTTTTTCCCCCAATAATCGGGTAATAGATCAATTCATGGGTGATATCTTGCGTAGATTTATTATTATTGTTGTTGTTGTTGTTGTTGTTGATTTGATTAATCTTTTATACCATTATCTATGCCAGCTTTTATGGTGTGTAGTAAGGTGATTACTGATTAGTGATAAGTATTTTCTTTGATGAACATTGTACAATTGCTTTAGATGTGAAACCATGTCTACCTTCATGATTTCCTTCCCAAAAAAAATGTCTACCTTCGCGAAGACAATTAAAATTTTTTTTTTTTTTTTTGAGAAAACCACACACACACACACACACATATATATAGAGAGGAAGGGAGATGAGATAAGGGAATATACTTACACGGCAACACCAAAACTGCATGCGGCAGTTAGTGTCGTAGAACAAGTGATAAACTTCTTCTCAATATCATACCTTACTGAAAACAATTAATTGTAGATAAAAAATTTCGAGTAAAATAATTGATAACAATCATCACCATAGACTGTGATATAACCATGCATTCTTTACCTTTTAATTTGATTTTTTTTTTTTTTTTTTTTTTGGGTCTAGAAGATAGGCTTTATGTTTGATTAAAATTTTCCTCCATGGTTTTTGGTTTAGGGGGCATGGCTAAGCCTTTTTGTTGTTCTCCAATGCAATGAACAAGTTTTGGGGCCTAAAAGTTCCTATTACTTATTTTATAATCTCCAATTGAATTTAATTAGTTAATTTGTATTGAATTGGAAAACCCTAATATAGCATAGTAAATCAAATCTTTTTTTTTATATATACAAGATAGAATTTCTACTCTAGCTTAATCTAAGTGTATATATGTGTGAAGTTCCCTCCTAGGGACTTGAACACCGGCTCTTGCCCCCCACACTCTACAAACATTTATACATGTGGAGTGATCATCGCACCAAGGGTGTGTGGTGCTAAAAATTACCCATAGTCTAGACAAGTTACAAGTTATAATCTTTAATTAGAGAATTTAATGTCATTTGTAAGCAATTAATTTAATGGGTAATAGCCACAATTCTCCAATTTGTATGTGTATAATAGCCTAAGTCTAATTATTTTAAAAATAATTCAAAAATAATAATCTAATTGGATTCAGGGTTTAAATCACCAATTAGGACTCTCAATTACGTGTTTGAATGATCAATTAGAATAACTGATAATATAAAAAGTCCCTCAAATTGAGCTTAAAACCTAAACTTAGCTTTGAAATCTCTCAAATTCCCACCAAAGCATTAAAAAAATAGGTAAAATTGACATCAAATATTGAAAGAATAAGTTGGAATACATACTAGGGAGGGTTCAATTGAGTCAATGAGCAAAGACATGGATCACAACCATCAAACACCCAAACATTTCTTGCAAGATTTGGCTAGAATTCAACAGTGACTAATTATCCCAAAGTTGGATAGAGAGACCTTTCAATAGGGAAAGTTGAATAACCCCTTGGTTGCCTCAAATGAATTATTTAAGCTTGAAGCAGGATCTTTGGAGTCGTGGGAGGTCTAGTCTAGGTGCTTTTGAATTCTAATATTTGGGTTTATATAGGTTTAGGTAGTTTAAGTTTAATGGAATAAGATTTTTTTTACCCCGTTTTTCCTATTTTATTTTTTTAGTGGTACAATATATATAAAAGTACTTATGTGAAGTAAAATGATATGTACTATTTATCTATCATATGAGTCACACGTACAACCTTATTATCGAACAAGATAAGATTACATCTCAATTAAATCCTTGTATTCCTTCAATTTTTAGTCAAATATGAGACATGTGGTATTTATTTGATTTTGTGCACTACGGTGCTACCTACATGGCTCGGGCTCCTGTTAATTTAATCTACCTCTTTTGTTGATTACAGACATTTAAATAAATGAATTAATGAATAAAACTTTTGTTTGACTAAGAGTCTATTTGAATACCGTTTATTTTGTTGAAAATTGAAAACTTATTACTGAAAATACTGTAACAAAATAATTTTTAAATTATGAATAGTGCCGTGGGACCCATGGCCGACCTGCTTATGCGCGTTTTTTGAAATTTGGCTAGGTCGTGAATAGTGCCGTGTGACCTAGCCAAAAAACGTAAAACGCCTAATAATTTCTAGGTAAACGCACCCTAAGGTGTAAGGAGAAAGCTAGGAATAAATGCATCCAATTACGTTGATTCCTATACAACAAGAAAATGCTCTCTTTTTTATCTTATTTTCTTTTTTGTTTTATTATAGGAACAAGCAAATGCTATTGATGTGCAATCTAATACTTTTCAAAATATTTATTAATCGGAAAAGATTTCTCTAAAAATTAAATTAAATAGAAACCTTTAAACTTCTCAAATATCTTTTTATTTGATATAAAAGTTGAAAATCTAACCGATAAATTACATATTCTTATTATATCTTTCATGGTTACAAAATTTTAAAAATGTCAAAGATCAATAACTATGTCATCAAAAACATGTTTAAATTTCAAATTCTTAGATAAAAAAATTATGCATAAAAAATATGTTTATTAATTGAATAGTAAATAACATCTAACTTAAACGAAATTTGACAAATGTGTTAAAAACAAAAAAGAATGCGCAATTCAACAATTATTTTTTCAAAATTCACATTAATAAAAAGATATAGAAAGGGCTTGAAGAATTTCTCTTTAAAAAGAAACGTATATAGGCAGAGCAAAGACCCGTGGTCATAAAATTAATGACATGAAAAAGAAGAAGAAAAAAAATTGAGAGAAAGGGGCTCCATGTCAAAAGGAAACTACCTATGGTCCCATACTTCAACCGCAGACCATAAAACCCAGTCTCTTCTATCTTTTCTTTCTCTTTTTTGATAGAATAAAACCCAGTCTTATTGTTAGGTTAGTTGTCATTTGATTAAAACAAAAACACATAAACACCCATATATGACATACCAACAAAAAAAAAAAAAAAAAAAGGACGGCACATTTTATGGACTCAAAACAAAAAGAAAGAATCCAAAAATATGAAATTGATAGAGAAAATGTATGAAAGAGAAAAGGAAGCTTCATGGAAGCCAAACACCGGACAAATTAAGCTATTCCTTCTATCAATGATTACGTCTGCCCACGATATTATTTTCTGTAGTCCTACCAATTGCACCTTCCTAGAAACCGTTATATTTCAATTATAAAATTAATTCCAAACTATAAAAATAAAAAAATCAACAAGAATATTTATGAACTAGTGAAAATTGAGAGAATCTACACCATACACTTGTCTGATTAAAATAATGAATTTTGATCATGATGGTCATGGCTTGAGTTCCACACCTTTCATGTGTGAACTTGTTGGCATAACTTTGGAGCTAGATCCTCCACAGGAAGAGCCACACCACCACAAAAGATAGTTTCATGAAAGTTCTCTCTCTATATGCTTGCTTATTTATTGGGGACTAACATATTCCCTACCTACTGTTATATAAGGGCCAATTGTGCCACTATATTTTTGTGTGTACCATTAAAAACTACAAGCCCACTAGCTAGGAAATAGGAAGCTTCTTTCATTCACACCCCCCCCCCCCCCCCCCCCCCCAAAAAAAAAAAACAATGGAAAACAACATGAGAAGTGAATTTCAGGACTTTTTGCCAGTGATGGCTGACAAGCTTGATGTTGAGTCCTTTGTGGGAGAGTTATGTAAGGGGTTCAAGCTTTTGGCAGACCCAGAAAGGGTTTGATAACATCCGAGAGTCTAAGGAGGAACTCAGCTCTCCTTGGCATGGAAGGGATGAGCAAAGAGGATGCAGAGGCAATGGTTAGAGAAGGTGATCTTGATGGTGATGGCGTGCTTAATGAGAATGAGTTTTGTATCCTAATGGTGAGGCTGAGCCCTGAGATGATGGAAGATGCTGAGGCATGGCTTGAGAAGGCGCTTGACCCAGAGCTAAAGAAGTCTTCAACTTGATCATCATGCTATTACTTTTCTTTTTTTGTAGCAGTCATTTTATATAGACTGTTCCATCTGTTTTCTGTAATTTGGCTAAGGGAGACAATTATTTAAATTATGATGATGAATTTGTTTAGATTGATGCAGGCTATAGTTTTTTCATCAATAGGAGATGGAATATGGATGGGAGTTACCAATATGGGAGCTTTAGCCTTTAGCTACATCTGCCTTTTCTGGTATGTATTGTCTTATTACTCAAGGATCAATATGGACCTAAAGATCCCACAAACTCCTTGATGAACTTGCATTAATTGGAAACTGTACCATTGATATTTTGGTTGGATCAATGGTATATTCTCTTGTTACTCTTTGATCGATATGGACCTAAAGATCCAACAAACCCCTTCATGACCTAATATTAATTGGTCAGGACTAGATTGATTTACAGTTCGATCAATGTTAAATATACCTTCATAAAAAAAATGTTGAATATACCATGATAAACAACCACCAAGCTAATCTCATAAAAAAATTAGTTTAATAATTTAATTATTATTCTTGACTATTGGAATTGTGAAATTAGATGCTATTCTAAGCAACAAAGATAACTTTGCCATCATCCATGTAATGTTTTATAGTTGCACATATTCCAATGACAAAGGGAGGGACTTCGGCTTTTTGAATTTCTTCCCCTTTCTTTTTTGAGTGAACCGACATAGATTTATCCCTCTTACTACTAATAAAATTATAAAATATATATTAATTTACTTAAAGGCCCCTCAGCATTTTAAGAAAAATTATACTATTACTTTAGCATATCATTTAGTCATATTTTATATTCTTTTGTGTCACAGGTAAATCACTCCAATTTGGTATATAAACATTATATGTCTCCACAAATAGATTAAATCCCTTTTAAAATCCTCTTTTTACTACCTTCTCAAAAAAAAAAATCCTTGTTTACTAAAAGTAAAAGTTTCCATTATGTAATAACACTAATTATAATAAAAGTAATTTCAAAGTGGATCACATGTTACAGATTTTCAAGTTTTGGGATATAAGTAAATTATAAGGAAACCATCACCCATTTATGCATATTTCAAGAGAAAAAGTATTCGTGATTCAAAGTTATTTTCCAATCATCTATGCTAAATACTAAAACTTTAGATTTTGATTCTTTTGAAAAGGTCAAAGATTTAAATAGATATTATCTCCTTATATTGAGATGATATAATTTCAACCATTAAAATTATCAAAACAAAACTTTATAATATGATAAAATGTGAGTTTTTAAACGATTGTTTAATTGTAAATAATTTTAAAAAAAGTTAAGAAATTTCGTATATAATCAATTATAAATTATTTTTGTATTATAAAAGGATGTAAAACTCAAGTTTGTTGAATTTAATTTTATTTATGAAAGAAAATTTTTGTTATGAATCATTTTAAAAATTAATTTGATATTTCACTATATTTGAAACAATAATACATGTTAAATCATACTAGAAAACGTGCTAGCCATGGCACCTTGAGAAAATCTTCTAACTTTACCATTCACCAACAGCTAACTTCGTCACCATGAAAGAATTTTCATTTTAGTGAAAAAGAACTTCCTTCGATCTTTTCTTTTGTAGTTTTGTTCCTTTTTTATACAATCTTCCGTAAATCAGCAAAAGGCATAGTACGTAAAAGAGTTCGATTAGCAAATGGCTTTAAAATATTTGTTAATAAATTATTTTAGGACATTGTTAACTTGACTGAAGTAAAAATAAAAAATAACGTTAAAGATTATGAAGCGTATTGCTTTGTATGCTCATATCCATTTTCAATTTTCAATTTGAGTGTGGTCATGATTTATATGTTTTGGCCCAATAAGAATAGCATTACATTAACAAGGTAACTACAAAAAATGCTCTATACCATGGCTAAAATCGAATATTCTAAGCATAACAAGAAAAGGGAAAAACGCCCATTAGAAGAAATATGAGGATGATATTATATCTAAATTGCTTCTTATCTATTAGTCATCCACCACAACATATTATTTCTAAACTGATATACATATATCTCTCTTTTACTCTCAATGTCTCTCTAATTTCCTCAATACATTACAATGAGAGCAAAGGCTCGCATATATAGGCAGAAGATGAACTGATGAAGCAACTACAAAGGGGCCGGAGCAAGATCCCCTAAAGTTGCTGCATCCATTTAATATGATGAATTTACGTCCATCACCCGTGAAGAATAAATAGTTTAAAATAAAAAGGAATAGTGTAAAACAAAAAGTAAATAGTATGTAACACGCTGAAATTATTCATAATCATTCACATTGTACGTGAGTGCTGCCCTACAAGCAACCAAGTTTCCCTAGATGTGAGAAGCACACTTGTGAACATAAAATATTTTCTTTGGAAGCAACTTCATTCTAGGACCGAAATTAAATGATATGAAACTTGTGTGTGTGTGTGTGTTTAGCGGGCGAGAGGTGGAAAGCAAGTGACAGAGTCAAGATTTGATTTGAGGGTTGGCAAAATTTATAACTAACATACATAAATGCCCTTACAAGAACACGGGACATCCATAGATACACATATTGTGTAAGCCGCTCACATAGATGAGACATTATTTTAGATGAAAAACGAGGCAAAACAAATACAATATCCCAAATCGTTCTTCGCAAAGACAATGCCATGTGAAATTCAAAAGGGGAAAGTGTATGAGCAGTAGTTTGGAGGGCACAAAAAAGGCATCTTCCATCACCTATTCTGGGCTTGATAAGAGTTCTTATAAATGGACATTGAATGGTTGAAAGCCCATGAGAGTTAGAGTCTATGATGAGTGTACTAAAATCCTCGTTTATTGATGATTCAATCACATTTAATTCACTCCCATTTATATCAATGGATCATACCGAACCAGATTAATGAACATAGCCGCACTGCTAAGTACAAAAAGCAACCAGAGCCTCTACTAATCCCACCACCCAGAACATAAAATACGATGAAAACAACTAATTCAAGCAAGCTTGATCCTTTCTTGGGGATTAGCTTTACAAAACTTTCATGCTGTTATAAAATTTAGGAAGAACTAGTTGAGGCCACCAGTATAAACTCACTCTCCTCAACCTAACACCCAAACCTTTTCAGATAATTTAACTCGTGCTACAAAAGGTTGTATTTTAGAGCTGGATAAATCCAAAATGTGTCCACCTCCATGTCCATATTGATGACAACAATAATTCAGATTTATTAACACGCGAAAAGTTTGTGGTTAAGACAATGGGGAGGGGGGAACAAGGTGGGTTGGGCTGTTATATCAGGGGTCAAAATTGGATGCCCATCTCAAAACTTGCACAGATTGTAGGGTCTCTCAACAACCATATTCTAGACCTAAGCTGTTGTCATTGCCAATGATCTGTACGGTTGAAATGTAAATGCAAATCACTTTTAGACATAACATCAGGCCTTGAAACAAAAAAGTTTTGACAAATATAGTCAATCCTAAAAAGTAATATCCAATAACTTTTCCATGATTACTAATTCAAGGGGGGAAAAACTTCTCCATGATCAATGCTAACCCTAATATCCATTGTGCATACAAAAGAAAATACCTAAACTAGTAGTAACATCTCCAAGCTACATATTTCACCGCTTCCCCAGAACCAGGAGTTTCTCTTTCAAGTTCTTGACCTTCTAACAGGTGACCGGCTGCAAGTCGAGATTCAAGGAGAAAATAAAAATATATATATTAATAAATGGAAAACATAAGTTTTAATAATGCAAAATTTCACAGAGTGTCCAACATGAGGAGACATTTAAAGTATGAATACCTCCTGTATCGGCCATATTCAGGACTCCTGTTCCTACCATAATCAGGACCCTTGTGCCTGTCATATGTTGGCCCATTGTACCTATCATAAACAGGGCTGCCAGGACGACCATAGTCAGGACTTGGGCGCCTGCGATACACTGGACTTGGTGACCTTCGGTAAGGACTAACCCCACGCCCACCATAACCTCCTCTTTTAGGGCTATCGTAATTCCTGTCACCCCTATCATCATCATCCCTCAAAGCATACTCAACCGAAACCACTCTGTCTAATAGCTTTCTGCAAAATGACAGCACTTATTAAGTTCATTAGGTCACATTTACGAAGAGAAAGACTGTAATCATGGGAGAGTTAGCCAAGTAATGCAATGGAAACCCCCTTAACCAACCTCATGTGAGTAGCCTCAAGGGCTCTGGTAGCATCCTCCTGAGTCTCAAACTGGACAAATGCAAAGTTACGTCGAATTCGGACATGAAGAATCCTTCCATATTGTTCAAAGTGTCGTTCTATATCACGAACAGTTGTGCGTATTGGATCAAAGTTAATTACAAACAAGGTTTTAGTAGGCCTCTGGTTTGCCACTGACCTAGATCCATCACGAGGCCGACCTCGTTCACCCTGAAAAAATTAACTCATCATGATCAGGAAGAAAGGATACTGATTCTCAAAAAAAATAAAATAAAATAATGGAAGGACGTAGTTTCTTCTTTCCTTTCTTTTTTTGGAAAAAGTGGATCTTGATTCCTTTTTAAAATGGTTTAAACAAGAATTCTGGCAACTTTAAGAGCATAACGATATATAAGTGAGCAAAAAATGGGTACTTTAAGTGTAAAAAATATTGTACCCTGGCCCACTCCACTGACAGCCTACGCCTGTCATAACCAAATGGCCTATTATCAATGGCACGAATAGCTTCTTCAGCATCACGCTCATCCACAAAATAAACAAAAGCAAAACCTGCAGTAAGAAAACAAAAGAAAAATCAACAATAGAACCTAAGGACAGCAATGGCAAATCATCCACTCAGCTGGTAGCACATTAGTCTCACGTTTTCTTTATCCCTAGCAAAAACAAAAAATACAACACCTGCATAAAAGTGAGGGGCTGATGAACATAAGGCCGTAGAGGTGTTGCATGATGAACTAATGATTGTTGCATGTAAAAAGTTCTAATCCAAAATTTCAGGTCTGAGATGTCACTGCTAAGTATGCTTCGCCATTCAGAAAGCACGAATTCAGTAATGGAAGGCATAGCATGACAGAATTCATTCATCCCACTACATTCAGTTGTTGGCATGGCATGCAGATATCATTGATCCCCTATGATCATTGTTGGTAGGCAAGGCATAATAAATTGCCTGATTCCACTATGTAAATTCTTGTGAAATGGCATGCGATGAAGTGGGTGAGTCATGAGTGAAGGATTGATCGGAGTGTAGAAAGTGCAGGATGATGCTATCAGTGGGGTGAAGGAGATCAGGCAAGCAAGATGGTTTCCTTTCCAAAATAAGTATATTGCACAGATGTTGGCGAGCCCAGATAGAAGCTCAGCTCATTTTCCATTAGCAGATGTTCCTGCGTCAAAAGAAACACTTAAATATGGAGGTTTTCTCCAAAGAAATTGCAAATTTGTGGTCCCCATTCATTTCCATCAGGAAACAGGCATTGGATATGTGCACTACACAAGTAGCCATATATCCATATCCAATGAATTGAAGTTTGTACAAAACTTTTGTTAATAAAAGACCGCCGTGATGGATATCCTTGAGCCTGGTAATCAAGGGAGCAGCCACAGCCTAAAAAAATCACCTAGAGGCTACGGAAAAAAACCCACACAACCCATACCACTCTGCTTTAAAACAGATCATTCAGATAATTGAGGACAGAAACAGGAAGAAGGAACCAGGTAGAGAGTGCCCAAATATATAAGGTGAAAAAAAAAGGGTTCCGAAGTTTTGACTCAATTACAAAAGACAGCACCAAAATTAATTATAATGCTAATATCCAATGAGCTGTAGCTAAATTCACACTTCCTCCCCTCACCGATTGGGTGTGCGTGCAACTTACCAATCTATAAAATTACTTAAAATGGTAATAGTAATAGACGTAGGGACTTCATTGGAGATATCTTCCACAACACTAAAATAAAAAAATAAATAAAAACACTCCGATACGAAAGATAACCTCAATCTCACACACTTCAACATGTGGATAACCTCCACAAACGCATGCCACAACGTAGAAGCAAGTCTATTAATGACTCCTACTACGCCACATTACATTAAAGAACAATAAGAAATTAAGGGGGTGTTTGGTAAGGTATTTTAAACAACATTACGCATATTTTCACACAGTTTCACCCATACTTATTAGAACAACGTTACTAGAACAACATGCAATATTTATCTTCAAAATTCGATAGCTACAACAATGAGCAATCAGCAAAACATTCTTATAAAACAGCTGCAATTATTAAAAACCACAAGTACCAAATACTAATAGTTAATGACAACTTCGACACAATATATATATATACACACACAAATCAAACTCAAAGTTCGCTAACCAGATTTCATGTCGACGCGCTCAATCTTCCCGTACTTTCCAAACAAGCGTTCCAGTTCAGATTGGCGAGTATCGTACTCAAAGTTTCCCACGAAAATCGGCCTCATCGTCGCGACTATCCAAAGAAAAGAAAGAAAAAAAAAACCCTAATCCTTTGTTTGTTTCCTGAGAAAACACAGAAAAAAAAAAAAAAAAACTGACTTATTCTGTAAGTCAAGCAGAAACCAATTAATTATTGAAACAAAAAAAATCAACGGCAAGTACAAAAGGAATCTTGTCTTTTTTCCGAGAAACCAAACACAGAAAAAGAAAGTAAAAAAAAACAAATACAGTGATTTGAAAAAAGCGAGAAAGATTAACGAATTGTTAAGAGCGAGATTAGAGGAAAGTACCTTAAGCTTGAAGACACAGAATCCGATTCGTCTCAGAGCAATAGAGAGAGAAAAGCAAACCCTAAAGAAAGAGAAAAGTGAGCGTTTGTTTATATATAAAGCCCAAAATTTATACAGAAGTTATTCGTGGCCGTTTGATTTTGAGATTTTGGTCAGCGGATCGGACGGTGGGTTCGTTGTGAAGTAGTCAGTGTTTGACTTGGAGTCCTCCACTTAAAAGTGTTTTTAACCCATTTAAAAATTATTTTGCTGCAGTGTTTTCAGTTTTCAATAATAAATTCTATCCAAACAGACCCTAACTGTATTAAACATTTGTCATTGCAAATTACTTTTTTTTTTTTTTTTTACAAGGTAAAATTCTATTCTAACCTAATATAATTATATATTTGTGTGAAACTCCCTCTTAAAAACTTGAACTCGGTCCTTCTCTACACTCTACAATCACTTATACTTGTAAGGTGACCATCGTACCAAAGATGTGAGGTAGTATAGTGTTTAGATTTTACATTTGAAAGTTTGAGCCTATTTTTCAAATGTTATGAGGTAAATAGTAAAATTTAAATACCTCTAAATTTTAGAGGATAAATTCTAAACTTTTGAAATTTAATGTAAAATTTAAGCACTCTCAAACTTAAGAGTGTAATTTGTAATTTTTTTTTTTTTAATAAAGAGTGGCATGGAATTAAATTGGTGCCCAAAAAAACCAAAAAGCAAAAAAAAAAAAAAATTGATGCCCAAAACCGAAAGGCCCAAGCTAAACTCTTTCCTATGTGTGGTGTGGGCTTAAATTTAGCGAGGGCCCCCTTTTTTTATTTTTTGTGGAAGGTTCCGTCTTTTAGTAAAGCTGAGTTGCTGAACCTTTAAAGAGTTGAAGAAATAGTTTGGGCTAAATATAGTACTTTTTTATTTGTTCTCACTTGAAGCAACATAATTTAGTTGATAATAGCTTCTTAGGGGTAAAATAGTAAAATTCAAATACTTCTAAAATTTAAGTGCAGTGTAATTTGCAATTTCTTTTTTTCTTTTTTTTTAATAAAGAGTGGCATGGAATTAAATTGATGCCTAAAACTGAAAGGCCCAAGATGAACTCTCTCCTGTGTGTGGTGTAGGCTTAAATTTAGCGAGGGCCCCTCCCTTTTTTTCTTTTTTTTTTTGTGTGGAAGGTTCCATCTTTTAGTAAAGCTGAGTTGTTGATCCTTTAAAGAGTTGAAGAAATGGTACTCTTTTTTTTTTGGGGGGCTAAATATAGTACTTTTTTATTTGTTCTCACTTGAAGCAACATAATTTAGTTGATAATAGCTTATTAGCTTTCACTGATATGATAGAAAAGAAAGATTTTTTTTTTTGAACTCTTTGTTAGGGAGAAAATGAATCCAAGTTTGCTGGATGGGTGAAAAAGTGTCTTGGGTTAAAGTAATTGTTCAACCAATCACAAAAACAAAAACAAGGTAAAAGCCATAGGTTTAACTATATAGACATATATAGTGATAGTCTGTATGCTTGGTCGGTAAGACATCATTGTTACTTCCTAGTGCATTCAAATGTGTTGGAATAATGATCTGACAGCTAACCGTGCATTTATGCTGATGCTGTGTATTACTGTCCAAAAAAGTTTTGGGCCAAAGCCGAAGTCATTATTCTGAAAATAGTAAGATACTATCTACCATCCAATCATTCTAAAAAAAAAAGGGGAAGGGTTAGTAGTTGTCCAAAAACTCCTACAAATTGAAACTCCTTAATTTTAAATGGTACAAGTCACAAATAACATTGAATCAAAAAAGTTCTTTGTAAGTTTCTGAACTCCCCCAAAAGTTACCAGAGGGAGGCTTCCTAGAATCCAACTCAGCTTCTAAGCCAAGAAGCCCATCAGGAGTAGTCAAGGGGGCATATCTCAAAGGAGGTGCATCCATCCACTAAAGTTATGTATGAATGTAGTTAACTCTTTTCTAAAGTCACTTGTGTGGAAACTGGCTTGAGTACTATGCACAAAAGTACCAGACTTATTGAGATGTTGATACATGTCAGATATTTATAATGTGTCAACATCTCAACGGGTCCAATTTTTGCCCCACCCTTATAAAGATAAGCTTCGTAATTGTTAGAATTTTAAACGTAACTCAATTGAGATTCTCCTCCTCACATCCGTACACATTGTCGTGATATGAACGTGACAAAGTTTGAATAATAGTCTCAAATAATTGATCACATGATTCACATCGTACTTATGTTCTTGAGTGGTTGACTTCTTGTATGACTTTTTAATTTCTAGTTTTGCACTATTTCTTGGATTAATTTAATTTAATTCATACATATATATATTTAATTTAACCCTATAAAATGGTATTAGAAATTTAGAATTCCCTCTATCCAAGTATTAACTTCTATAGAAAGACCCTTATAGTTCTCACTTTTTACCTTTACTAGTCTCTAAATTAAATTTTGTCACCTTTATTTATTTGTAAATAGTTATTATACAACTCAAAGATAACTTGCTTTTATATGTCCATAATATATTTTAAATCAAATATGAATATTTATGTTCTTTTCAAACTATTGATTTTTATTTTAAAAAATGTATTACACTAAAATGAGTTTAGTTTATAATTTATATAAAAAAAAAATCATATGAAGCATTTGCCAATCATGTATAGGGTATTGAGTATCTCACACTCACTAATGTACCATCTTTATACATATTATCAGACTTAGTTGTTAAATATGAATATTCTTTAAAAATGTGGATATCGAGTGTGAAAATATGAATATTATGTTTACGGAATGTACATTAACAAATGTGCAACAAAATTTTCTCTTATATTATTACATTCATATTCATTCATAGGTTGTGCTTTTTTTTCTTATTCTTTTTTTTTTTTTGCTTAATCACACCGAGTGCTTAAATTTTAAACTTGTGTCTATACAATGGGATGGATCAAATTATAAGTAGGCTAATTTTATCACTTTATATTTAATATTAAGTTAATATTTATTTTATTTTTTTGAAAGAAGTAGCGATGAATTCATTTCGGAAAGAAATAATCCTACAAGCTGATATTGCAATATTTATGTTTGCTCTTCCATCCATATTACATCATGTGGGGAGTAGAAAGGCCTTGGCAGGTATGTGAGCTTTTGGGCCGTGTTAAGAAAGGCCAACTTGTTCCTAGGTTAAGCATTCGTAAGTATTATGGGTGAGCTCATATGCCGAGAACTCGAGGATCTGTCCGAGGGTGAATTGATCCTCGGACAGACACAGAAGAACCATAGACTCAGTTGTAAGAGTTGAGGAACGACATGGTAAAGACTAATGGTTAAAAGGGGTTAACCCCTGAACAACCTAGAGGGACCGATGTTGGAGATGTACTCAAGTTGAAGACTATCACCTCCACATTAAAGACCCTGCATCTACTACCCTGGCCGCATTAATGGGAAAGTGACACCTGAACAGTGGAAGTGAAACTTCTAGTTACTATTCAAAGGCACTGAGAAAATAAATATCTAGGCCAAGGGGGAATTAGGGCGACACGTGTACAGAATATCAAAAGGATGAGTATTTAAGGAAAGGTTTAGAACAGAAAAGAGTCTCTCTCCCTCTCTCCCCTTCAGTTTGTAACCCAAAAGGAAAGATAAATAATATAAGAACAGCTCTCGGCTTACGTCCGAGGAGGTTGATTTGCGATATAACTCGTTGTTTTCAAATGTTTGCAACCTTTAATTTGCCATAAAATCCTTACACACTTCTAACCTGGGTTACAAGTCCACACTCTACAAATTCATATTATTTAAGGCTTATTGGGCCTGAGCCCATAACTGTCCTTGGGGCCAGGTGCAATTGTGCACTTACAATTGGCGCCGTCTGTGGGAAACTTAGTCTAAGAGTTGTAGGGATACTATGGCAGGTTTAGGTGCTCACTATGCAGAGTCACAAGGATCACCACCGGAAGATCAATTCGAACGTCTAGAACGTCGAAGAGATTGTGAAGGAAGTATCCATACCGAGCACCCAGGCGCCAGTAATATTCATAGCGGGAGCAGTACCACCCGGGGAGACGAAGTTAAAGTTATGCAACATGAAATTAATCGTTTAAAGAAGAAGTTACGCCGCGCCAGAAGTAGACCTTCACCGTCCTCATCTAGTCTTTCCTCAGGTGAAGAACGGGGGGGTAATTACAGCTCAAGATCATGTTCACTCCCTAGTGCAGTGTCCACTGGAGAGGAGGACAACCAGCCAGCTCGCAAGCGCAAGAAGCTTCCTTCTAGGGGCTTAGGTAACGATGCCATGAGTAGGGCGTTGCACCAGCTCTCCAAATCTCCGTTTTCACGGAGGATTGAGAAGGGGATACTTCCCAGGAGGTTCACCCAGCCCACCTTTACCATCTATAATGGCCGGTCTGATCCAGTGGAGCACGTGAGTCACTTCAACCAGAGGATGGTGGTGCACTCCCACAACGAGACCTTGATGTGTAAGGTTTTTCCCTCTAGCTTGGGACCAGTGGCTATGAGATGGTTTAACGGCCTCAAGTCGGGGTCTATAAGCTCATTTGGGGAGCTTACTAGGGCGTTCACTTCGCGATTCATTACGTGTAGCAGAGTCCCTCGGCCCTTGGACTCGTTGTTATCCATGACCATGAGGGAAGGAGAGACATTGAAAGCATACTCCGATCGATACTGGGAGATGTTTAATGAAATAGATGGAGATTTTGATGAGGTAGCATTAAATACCTTTAAGGTAGGTCTGCCCACTAACCACGACCTGAGAAAGTCGTTGACAAAAAAACCAGTCCGTAGTGTGCGTCGCCTTATGGATCGCATTGATGAATATAAAAGGGTAGAGGAAGATCAGCAGCAAGGAAAGGAAAGGAGAAGGTTATCCCGCCTGAGAGAGGGGATTTCAGGTCGGACAGATATCACAACAATAAGCCGAGGAAGGATTATTTCGGGCAACCCGCCTCGGCAATGCCTCAGGCCGTAAATACGGTGTTCCGAGAACCAGTGCATCGGTTACTGGAGAAAGTTCGTAAAGAGCCTTTCTTTAGATGGCCCAGCAGATGGCAGGGGACCCTGCGAAGAGAAATCAAAACCTCTTCTGCCAGTACCATCAGGATGTGGGCCACACTACCGAGAAATGCCGGACCTTGTGGAACCATTTGGAACAGCTCGTCAGTGAAGGGAAGTTGAAGGAGCATTTGTGTCAGCCTACTGGGCATGTCAGTCAAGTGGGCTCAAACAACCAGAGGAACAATTCATCTCGGCTAGCATTAGGAACGATTAATGTTATCTTTGCTGCGCCCGGAAGGACCGGTTCAGGTCCCACTAGGATACTGACTGTCTCCCACCCTCGTGCCGAGGATGTGGGCAGTAGGCCGAAGAGGTTGAGGGGCACTTTGCCCGTCCTAAGTTTCTCTGAGGAGGATAAAGCGGGGACTATCCAGCCCCATGACGATGCTCTTGTAGTTACGCTGAGGATAGGTAATTATGATGTGAGGAGGGTGATGATAGACCAGGGTAGCGGTGCAGATATCATGTACCCAGATCTATTTAAGGGGCTAAGGTTGAAGGTGGAAGACCTAACTCCTTACGATTCACCGCTCATAAGCTTTGAAGGGAGATCTGTTATGCCGAGAGGACAAATTCGTTTGCCCGTTCAATCCGGCTCCGAAACGGTGGAAGTGGACTTCATTGTCATTGATGCGTATTCTCCATATACGGCCATCCTCGCTAGGCCTTGGCTGCATGCGCTTGGGGCTGTTTCCTCTACTTTGCATGTGACAGTCAAGTTCCCCTCAGGGGATTCCGTTGAGAAAATCCTCGGCAGCCAGTCGGTGGCTAGATAATGCATATCTGCAGCAGGCAGAAGCTGAGTCTTCGGCTTTGGTCACCAAAAACTTGTAGCAGTTAACGCCTCCTAACGCATCTAAAATGCTGACAGGGGAGGAGAAACATTGTGAGGAACTAGAGAAGTTTCCAGTGGCTGATGACTCAGAGAAGTTTTTCCAAGTTGGTGTACTTCTGCCACACCAGGAGAAGATGAAATTGCTAGAATTTTTGAAGGACAACATTGATGTTTTTGCGTGGAATCCTTACGAAGCCCCAGGCGTGGATCCAAACTTCATTTGTCATCATTTAAATGTCAACCCAGCTATTGTTCCGAGGAGGCAGCCACCTCGGCGATCTTCTAGGGAACATTCTGAAGCTGTAAAGGAAGAGGTTCTCAAACTCAAGAGGGCTGGGGCTATTAAGGAAGTTTTTTACCCTGAGTGGTTGGCCTATACTGTTGTTGTTAAGAAAAAGAATGGAACGTGGAGGGTATGTGTGGACTTCACTGATCTGAACAAGGCTTGTCCCAAGGACTCGTTCCCAATGCCACGTATCGATCAACTGGTGGATGCCACTGTCGGACATCCTCGGATGAGTTTTTTGGACGCCTTCCAGGGCTACCACCAGATTCCCTTGGCATTGGAGGATCAAGAAAAGACTGCTTTGGTTACTCCAACGGGAAACTACCACTATAAGGTCATGCCCTTTGGTTTGAAAAATGCTGGGGCTACCTACCAAAGGATGATGACTAGGATGTTTGAGCAGCAATTGGGTAAAACCGTCGAAGTATACGTGGATGATATGGTAGTGAAAAGCAAAACGATTCCCTCACACTTGAAAGATTTGGCCAACACTTTTCAGATATTGAGAAAGTACCAATTGCGCCTCAACGCCTCCAAGTGCTCTTTCGGTGTAGGTCTGGAAAGTTCTTGGGATTCTTGATTACTCACAGAGGCATAGAGGTCAATCCGGTACAGGTCAAGGCTATTAAGGACCTGCAGCCTCCTCGGAATCCAAAGGAAATTCAAAAGTTAACAGGCATAATAGCCGCCTTAAACCGGTTCATATCTCGGTCAGCAGACCGCTGTCACCTTTTCTTTCAGTTGTTGAACAAATGGAGAAGGTTTCAATGGACCAAGGAATGCGAGTTAGCTTTTGAACAACTTAAACAATATCTTTCACGGCCACCCATCTTATCTCGTCAAGAGGCACATGAGGTTTTGTTTGCTTATCTGGCAGTGGCTGTCCATGCGGTCAGCCTGGTCCTTATAAGGAATGATAACGGGGTGCAAAGACCGGTGTATTACGTTAGTAAGTCTTTGGGAGACACCAAGATGCGCTATCTACCCTTGGAAAAAGCGCTCCTGGTTGTGGTTCATGCTACGCGAAAGCTTCCTCATTATTTTCAGTCCCACACCGTGGTTGTCCTGACACAATTGCCCCTCAAGGCAGTGCTACGTAACGCCGATTACTCAGGAAGGGTAGCAAAATGGGGGACTATTCTGGGGGCTTTTGATGTTAAATACAAGCCTCGCACCTCGGTGAAGGGCCAGGTCCTCGCTGACTTGGTGGCAGAGTTTGCCGAGCCATTGTTGGAAGAAACTCTAAAGGAGTCCCACATGGGTGACAAATCAGTTGGTGTTATTACAACTGTTATATCTCCGATCTGGAAAGTGTATGTGGATGGGGCGGCCAACCAGAGGGGGTCCGACATTGGACTTGTTTTGGTGTCCCCTGAGGGAATTGTTTTTGAGAAGTCTTTGAGATTGGCATTCTCTGCCACTAATAATGAAGCCGAGTATGAAGCGGTCTTGTTAGGTATGAGAACGGTGCGTAGAATGGGTGGAAAAGAAATCCATGTCTTCTCGGACTCTCAATTAGTGGTCGGCCAGGTCATGGGAATCATAGAGGCTAGAGACCCAAGGATGCAAGAATATTTGGCTCAGGTCAAGCGTCGGCGAATGGAATTCGACTCTTTTGTCCTAGCTCATATCCCTAGAGGTGGAAACGCACATGCAGACTCCTTAGCCACGCTGGCAGCCTCCTCGGCTCAAGGTTTACCTAGGGTTATCCTTGTTGAGGATTGGCTAGAACCCTCTCTTGCTATTACCAATGTGCCTCGCATTCATTTAATAAGGCCTGGGCCTAGTTGGATGGATCCGGTCATATCTTTTCTTAGGAATGATGTCCTCCCTGAGGACAAATCTGAAGCAGATAAGGTACGCCGAAAGGCACCACGTTTTTGGTTGTCCGAGGATCAGAAACTCTACAAACGGTCCTTTTCCGGACCGTACTTGTTGTGTGTACACCCTGATTCAACGGAAGGGCTTCTGGAAGAAATGCATGAAGGGATTTATGGCAGTCACACTAAGGGAAGATCCTTAGCCCATAGAGTTTTGACTCAGGGTTATTGGTGGCCCAATATGCAAAGGGAGGCTCAAGACTATGCCAGAAAATGTGATCAATGTCAGAGGTTTGCCCCTAATATCCATCAACCTAGAGGAGTTCTTAATCCCCTCTCCAGCCCTTGGCCCTTCGCACAGTGGGGATTAGATATAGTTGGGCCATTTCCGAGGGCCGCAGGTAATAAAAGATGGCTTCTCGTGGGAACAAACTATTTCACTAAATGGGTTGAGGCAGAGCCCTTAGCGAATATTAGAGACATTGATTCCAAGAAGTTTATTTGGAAAAATATTATTACTAGATTCGACATACCACATACACTTATCTCTGACAATGGAGTTCAATTCGACAGCAAGGCTTCTAGGCAATATTGTGGTGACATGGGCATTACGAACAGGTACTCCACCCCGGCTTATCCTCAGGGAAATGGGCAGGCCGAGGCTGTCAACAAGGTCATTGTCAATGGACTGAAGAGAAGGTTGGACGATGCGAAAGGCAGATGGGTAGAAGAGCTCCCTCATGTTCTGTGGACATATCGAACTACACCACGTAGGTCCACTGGAGAAACACCATTCTCCATGACTTATGGAGCCGAGGCGGTCATCCCTCTGGAATTTGGTTTTCCCACCCTAAAGACCAGTTCTTTTAATACTGGGAGCAACAATGGACTTCTGGAGAAAAGTCTTGATTTACTTGAAGAACGACGTGAGGCAGCTATGGTCCAAATGGCTTATTACCAACAAAAACTTAAACGGGGATATGATGCCCACGTGAAGCTAAGGCCACTAGCACCTGGGGATTTGGTACTCAGAAGGGTTGTGGGCACTGCTAGGAACCCAGCTTGGAGTAAGCTTGGACCAAATTGGGAGGGCCCTTATCGGATAACTTCAATAGTGGGCATAGGATCTTATCGGCTATCTGATTTAGATGAAAATATTGTACCACGTCCATGGAATGTAAATAACCTGAGAAGGTATTACTATTAATAAATCTTGTTTTTGTTTGTACCTAGTCTAAATTCAATAACGTTTCAGGGAGTTTAGGTTACAATTTTATAAGAATCAAACAGAAACTTGGTTAAGTGTAGTCCTCGGACCATATACCTTGTGGAAATTGATCTCTTATCATTTATTAAACAGAACTTTAGTTATATCGGGTCCTCGGACCTCCTACTTTGGGAAAATTAATATTTGAAGTTACTGTTCTTAAGAATCAAACAGAAACTTGGTTAAGTGTAGTCCTCGGACCATACACCTTGTGGAAATTGATCTCTTATCATTTATTAAACAGAACCTTAGTTATGTCGGGTCCTCGGACCTCCTACTTTGGAAAAATTAATATCTGAAGTTACTGTTCTTAAGAATCAAACAGAAACTTAGTTAAGTGTAGTCCTCGGACCATACACCTTGTGAAAATTGATCTCTTATCATTTATTAAACAGAACCTTAGTTATGTCGGGTCCTCGGACCTCCTACTTTGGGAAAAATTAATATCTGAAGTTACTGTTCTTAAGAATCAAACAGAAACTTGGTTAAGTGTAGTCCTCGGACCATACACCTTGTGGAAATTGATCTCTTATCATTTATTAAACAGAACCTTAGTTATGTCGGGTCCTCGGACCTCCTACTTTGGGAAAATTAATATCTGAAGTTACCGTTCTTAAGAATCAAACAGAAACCTGGTTAAGTGTAGTCCTCGGACCATACACCTTGTGGAAATTGATCTCTTGTCACTTGGGAAAATTCACATTTGAGCTTAATGATCTAAGGAATCCAGCGGAATTAATTTCTTATCGCAACTGAAGATTAGCATCGTATTGTTTTCTAGATCAGATCTTAAACTTTTATATCTTTAAGTGTTAAACAAAGTTATCCAAGGATTGAACAAAATCATACGAATTGATTGAGTCTACTACTTCGGACCATAAACTTGATCCAAATTAACTTCTTATCGTGTTGGGGAGTCAGGGCTTTACTGGTCATTAATTCGGATCTTTGGTTTATTTCTTTAATTGTTAAGTAGACATATGTAAAGAATGGTCCTCGGACCTTACATGCTATATATCTCAAGCGTGTCGTTTCTTTGTTAAGTGTTTAATAATATGCGTATGATCTTGTAGAGGGTATGGTTGTGTAATCCTTGAAATTAAATTTGTTTACTTTAAGAAACTTTAGTAACAAGTACAAACCGAATGAAGTAAAGACAAATACGACACAGTGAAATTCAAATAAATTTGTTCTTTATTAGTTACATAAACAGGTATTACATATAAGGGATAAGCATAGAGAAGGAGAAGCCCAAAGTTCGGTCCTAAACTCCTGGAGGAGGATCTAGTTGAGAGGTGCTGGGTGCCTCGGTCTCTTTGAGCTCCACTTCAAAAGCAGACAGAACTTGTTTTCCTTTGTCTGCTACTTTTGGTGGAGGGACGTTGGGTTCCACGGCTTGGCTGAGGTCTTTCTCGGTGTCTCCGTCTCCCTCATTATCTTTGTTGGAACCCAAAGGTTCTGTAGGATTTGGAGTTGGCTCCGGGACTATGGGGGGAAGGGCAGGAAGAGTTGTTTTTGGGGTGGCAGTAGCAGCAGGAGCCTCTTCAATCTCCTGTATCTCAAGGGGAAGCTAAATGTTCTCGGACTTCCTCAGATCCGAAGATAGAGGAATTCCAGCTACATTCAGGGCTTCCCCCCAGACTTTCTGACAGTATTCACGGCACAAGGCCGCGAAGGCTTCTGTCAGCTGCTCCTCTGTAGTTGCCACCCCTTCCTCAAAACTTGCCTGCTTAGCAGCTTTTAAAGACTGTTTAAATGTGCTGGCCTCTTCCTTCATCAGTGCAAGCTCCTTTTCCAAGGCCGAGCGTTCCCTTTGGGCTTGGGTCAGCTCATCATCTTTTTCGTGAAGGAGCTTGCGCTGCCCCTCTATCTGGGTCTTCATAGTCTTCAAATTTGACTCAACCCCGTTTTTCTCTCTCCTCAGCTCAGCCATCTCCGAGGTCAGCTTCTCGTTTTCAGCAAGGGCCGTGCCCAAGGACTTCTCAGTCTCTAGTCTGATCTCCATCTCGGCTCTGGCTTTCTTCCGAGTGTCTTCTATAAATTTTTCAGCCACGAAGACCTCTTGAATGGCCTGCAGTAAAATATGATGAAGTCAAACACAACAGAAACTTATGAATGTTGTCAGAGGTGGAATTTCACTAAAAAGGAGTCAACTTACCAGCGCTAGATCCCTTTTTAGAGAGAGGAATAGTTGTGGCTGGCTCATTTTTTCCAAAGACTCCATGTCCTTGGGCAACAAAAGTGGGCGCTCCAACACTTCGGCCAAATGGTGAGCATGACCTTGTTGAATTGCCCTTATACTGGACTGGCAAGAGATAGGCGCGCCGTCCAGCTTCAAGTCTGGGGACCAGGTGGCCGGTGCTCGGCGCACGTCGGCCACTTCTCTAATCTCTCCGCTCTCCACTGAGCAGGCCCTACCTTTGCCCTTGTCCATCTTTTGCTGCTGAGCCGGAGGGTGTTGGTGGCGTGGCTTCTTGGGGTCTTTGCTGGTCACTCCCTCCACCTCCACCTTTCTCTTCTTCTTGGGGTCCTCGGCCGGAAGTTTTGGCTCAGCTGGAGGAGGGGGTGGAGGCAAAGCTGGAGGAGCTCGAGACGTCCCCGTCTTCTTCTTGGCTACCTTTGCAGCTCTCTTAGTTAGGAGACCCTGCATCCGATCCATGTCTTCCTCGGAGGTGTCTTCCGGCATCGCAACAATGAACCCAACAATGCCCGAAGCCTCGGCGGTTTCTCCTTCCTCGTCCGAAAGTACGACGAATTGGTTCCCTTGATGCCTTACGGTATCTTCAAATTGGAATTGGTCTATTTCGTCGTCTAGGGTGTGTAAGGAAGACACCTGCTCTTCTGGGATGGCAGTTGTCTGGGAATGTATGGCAAGAGGAATGGTCGCTATGGGCTGTAGGTGTAAGACGGTATGAGGGGCTTCTGGGAGATCGTGGTCGTCCAGGAAGTGAGGTCAAGCTACGTTTATTCTCCTTCGTCGCCGATCGCCTGCGATTATAGCGTTCTCTATCTCCTGGAAGTCCGAGGAGATGGGAGTATACCCTAGAATCAGATGAGCAACTCGGAGTTGAAAATCCTCGCTGACAAACACCTCGGATCGAAGTACTCGATTTAGGTCAGCAACTTTACAATGGCTCAAACGAGGGCGCACGTGTTGCTTATCTGCAAAAAATACGTCAAACCAAACAAGTCTGGTCAGGCTCACCCAGATATGTAATGAATTTAAATAAGTTTAAATATGTGTTTCTATGTGTGTAGAAGGAGATGGTGTTGTGGGAAGGTTAATTCTCAGGTGTCGCACCTGGATCCCCCCACTCTACTGGGCAGTGGAGGCCGTCGTGCCAGTTCCCAGAGACGATCAGGTGGTCGTCCTTCATGCCTTTGTTAGATTTGGGCAGACAGGAGATTAATCGAACTATACTGGAGCGAGATTTAATGTAGTAACCTACATTGGAGAGCTTATGGGACTCATATAGATAGACAACATCGTGCCAGGTGAGGTTTAAACCCATCTGCTCGTTTAGAGCGTCAACGCTACCTAAAACTCTAAAAACGTTTGGGAGGCATTGATCGGGACATAACCTATGGTTGCGAAGGTATTCTCTCATTACAGGTTTCATCGGGAGGGTCGTCCCACCTTCTATAAAGGCTATCATTGGGATGATAACCTCTCCCTCTTTCCTAGAATCTGCTACGGCTTCCGCGGGCAGTATTTTAGGCCTACGTCACTGGGAATACGGTACTTAGCCCTAAAGCCTTCCATCTCAGCGACGGTATCAACTAGACACTTGAATCTACCCATTATAGACGAACGAAAGATGAAACTTTAAGAGAAAGAATGATTGTAAGGGTAGCCGAGGACAAAATCCGAGGAAAAAAGGGTTGAGTATAAAAGAGTAAGACTTACAAGGTTGAAGGTGTGCAAACTTCCACGGTTTTCTGAAGGTAAGGTGTGACTGCTGATGTTTTGATGGGATTGCCCCTGGGGAATTAAATGAAGGCGCAGGTTCCCGAAGTGTCACAACGTGCGGAAAGGCGGCCTCAAAATCATATTTGTCCCGCCCAAATTTTCATGGAGTAAGGAAAACCGTTGGATGCCCATCTCACTGTTGAACGTGGGGGACAAAATGTAACTTACGGTAATAAATGCGCGCGTTTTTGAAAACAAAACCGCCAAGTAGCATCTTCTGGGACGTGAAACGATTTCCACACGTGCTATTATTCACCAAATGTGCGAAGTGGGTTCTCGTCAAGTCAAAACCCTGCTTTTATCCTCGAACGTAGAAAATCAGAGTTTTGAAGGGCTATTGTGGGGAGTAGAAAGGCCTTGGCAGGTATGTGGGCTTTTGGGCCGTGTTAAGAAAAGCCGACCTGTTCCTGGGTTAAGCATTCGTAAGTATTATGGGTCAGCCCATATGCCGAGAACCCGAGGATCTGTCCAAGGGTGAATTGATCCTCGGACAGACACAGAAGAACCATAGACTCAGTTGTAAGAGTTGAGGAACGACATGGTAAAGACTAATGGTTAAAAGGGGTTAACCCCTGAACAACCTAGAGGGACCGATGTTGGAGATGTACTCAAGTTGAAGACTATCACCTCCACATTAAAAACCCTGCATCTATTACCCTGGCCGCATTAATGGGAAAGTGACACCTGAACAGTGGAAGTGAAACTTCTAGTTACTATTCAAAGGCACTGAGAAAATAAATATCTAGGCCAAGGGGGAATTAGGGTGACACGTGTACAGAATATCAAAAGGATGAGTATTTAAGGAAAGGTTTAGAACAGAAAAGAGTCTCTCTCCCTCTCTCCCCTTCAGTTTGTAACCCAAAAGGAAAGATAAATAATATAAGAACAGCTCTCGGCTTACGTCCGAGGAGGTTGATTTGCGATATAACTCGTTGTTTTCAAATGTTTGCAACCTTTAATTTGCCATAAAATCCTTACACACTTCTAACCTGGGTTACAAGTCCACACTCTACAAATTCATATTATTTAAGGCTTATTGGGCCTGAGCCCATAACTGTCCTTGGGGCCAGGTGCAATTGTGCACTTACAATTGGCGCCGTCTGTGGGAAACTTAGTCTAAGAGTTGTAGGGATACTATGGCAGGTTTAGGTGCTCACTATGCAGAGTCACAAGGATCACCACCGGAAGATCAATTCGAACGTCTAGAACGTCGAAGAGATTGTGAAGGAAGTATCCATACCGAGCACCCAGGCGCCAGTAATATTCATAGCGGGAGCAGTACCACCCGGGGAGACGAAGTTAAAGTTATGCAACATGAAATTAATCGTTTAAAGAAGAAGTTACGCCGCGCCAGAAGTAGACCTTCACCGTCCTCATCTAGTCTTTCCTCAGGTGAAGAACGGGGGGGGTAATTACAGCTCAAGATCATGTTCACTCCCTAGTGCAGTGTCCACTGGAGAGGAGGACAACCAGCCAGCTCGCAAGCGCAAGAAGCTTCCTTCTAGGGGCTTAGGTAACGATGCCATGAGTAGGGCGTTGCACCAGCTCTCCAAATCTCCGTTTTCACGGAGGATTGAGAAGGGGATACTTCCCAGGAGGTTCACCCAGCCCACCTTTACCATCTATAATGGCCGGTCTGATCCAGTGGAGCACGTGAGTCACTTCAACCAGAGGATGGTGGTGCACTCCCACAACGATACCTTGATGTGTAAGGTTTTTCCCTCTAGCTTGGGACCAGTGGCTATGAGATGGTTTAACGGCCTCAAGTCGGGGTCTATAAGCTCATTTGGGGAGCTTACTAGGGCGTTCACTTCGCGATTCATTACGTGTAGCAGAGTCCCTCGGCCCTTGGACTCGTTGTTATCCATGACCATGAGGGAAGGAGAGACATTGAAAGCATACTCCGATCGATACTGGGAGATGTTTAATGAAATAGATGGAGATTTTGATGAGGTAGCATTAAATACCTTTAAGGTAGGTCTGCCCACTAACCACGACCTGAGAAAGTCGTTGACAAAAAAACCAGTCCGTAGTGTGCGTCGCCTTATGGATCGCATTGATGAATATAAAAGGGTAGAGGAAGATCAGCAGCAAGGAAAGGGAAAGGAGAAGGTTATCCCGCCTGAGAGAGGGGATTTCAGGTCGGACAGATATCACAACAATAAGCCGAGGAAGGATTATTTCGGGCAACCCGCCTCGGCAATGCCTCAGGCCGTAAATACGGTGTTCCGAGAACCAGTGCATCGGTTACTGGAGAAAGTTCGTAAAGAGCCTTTCTTTAGATGGCCCAGCAAGATGGCAGGGGACCCTGCGAAGAGAAATCAAAACCTCTTCTGCCAGTACCATCAGGATGTGGGCCACACTACCGAGAAATGCCGGACCTTGTGGAACCATTTGGAACAGCTCGTCAGTGAAGGGAAGTTGAAGGAGCATTTGTGTCAGCCTACTGGGCATGTCAGTCAAGTGGGCTCAAACAACCAGAGGAACAATTCATCTCGGCTAGCATTAGGAACGATTAATGTTATCTTTGCTGCGCCCGGAAGGACCGGTTCAGGTCCCACTAGGATACTGACTGTCTCCCACCCTCGTGCCGAGGATGTGGGCAGTAGGCCGAAGAGGTTGAGGGGCACTTTGCCCGTCCTAAGTTCTCTGAGGAGGATAAAGCGGGGACTATCCAGCCCCATGACGATGCTCTTGTAGTTACGCTGAGGATAGGTAATTATGATGTGAGGAGGGTGATGATAGACCAGGGTAGCGGTGCAGATATCATGTACCCAGATCTATTTAAGGGGCTAAGGTTGAAGGTGGAAGACCTAACTCCTTACGATTCACCGCTCATAAGCTTTGAAGGGAGATCTGTTATGCCGAGAGGAAAAATTCGTTTGCCCGTTCAATCCGGCTCCGAAACGGTGGAAGTGGACTTCATTGTCATTGATGCGTATTCTCCATATACGGCCATCCTCGCTAGGCCTTGGCTGCATGCGCTTGGGGCTGTTTCCTCTACTTTGCATGTGACAGTCAAGTTCCCCTCAGGGGATTCTGTTGAGAAAATCCTCGGCAGCCAGTCGGTGGCTAGATAATGCATATCTGCAGCAGGCAGAAGCTGAGTCTTCGGCTTTGGTCACCAAAAACTTGTAGCAGTTAACGCCTCCTAACGCATCTAAAATGCTGACAGGGGAGGAGAAACATTGTGAGGAACTAGAGAAGTTTCCAGTGGCTGATGACTCAGAGAAGTTTTTCCAAGTTGGTGTACTTCTGCCACACCAGGAGAAGATGAAATTGCTAGAATTTTTGAAGGACAACATTGATGTTTTTGCGTGGAATCCTTACGAAGCCCCAGGCGTGGATCCAAACTTCATTTGTCATCATTTAAATGTCAACCCAGCTATTGTTCCGAGGAGGCAGCCACCTCGGCGATCTTCTAGGGAACATTCTGAAGCTGTAAAGGAAGAGGTTCTCAAACTCAAGAGGGCTGGGGCTATTAAGGAAGTTTTTTACCCTGAGTGGTTGGCCTATACTGTTGTTGTTAAGAAAAAGAATGGAACGTGGAGGGTATGTGTGGACTTCACTGATCTGAACAAGGCTTGTCCCAAGGACTCGTTCCCAATGCCACGTATCGATCAACTGGTGGATGCCACTGTCGGACATCCTCGGATGAGTTTTTTGGACGCCTTCCAGGGCTACCACCAGATTCCCTTGGCATTGGAGGATCAAGAAAAGACTGCTTTGGTTACTCCAACGGGAAACTACCACTATAAGGTCATGCCCTTTGGTTTGAAAAATGCTGGGGCTACCTACCAAAGGATGATGACTAGGATGTTTGAGCAGCAATTGGGTAAAACCGTCGAAGTATACGTGGATGATATGGTAGTGAAAAGCAAAACGATTCCCTCACACTTGAAAGATTTGGCCAACACTTTTCAGATATTGAGAAAGTACCAATTGCGCCTCAACGCCTCCAAGTGCTCTTTCGGTGTAGGGTCTGGAAAGTTCTTGGGATTCTTGATTACTCACAGAGGCATAGAGGTCAATCCGGTACAGGTCAAGGCTATTAAGGACCTGCAGCCTCCTCGGAATCCAAAGGAAATTCAAAAGTTAACAGGCATAATAGCCGCCTTAAACCGGTTCATATCTCGGTCAGCAGACCGCTGTCACCTTTTCTTTCAGTTGTTGAACAAATGGAGAAGGTTTCAATGGACCAAGGAATGCGAGTTAGCTTTTGAACAACTTAAACAATATCTTTCACGGCCACCCATCTTATCTCGTCAAGAGGCACATGAGGTTTTGTTTGCTTATCTGGCAGTGGCTGTCCATGCGGTCAGCCTGATCCTTATAAGGAATGATAACGGGGTGCAAAGACCGGTGTATTACGTTAGTAAGTCTTTGGGAGACACCAAGATGCGCTATCTACCCTTGGAAAAAGCGCTCCTGGTGTGGTTCATGCTACGCGAAAGCTTCCTCATTATTTTCAGTCCACACCGTGGTTGTCCTGACACAATTGCCCCTCAAGGCAGTGCTACGTAACGCCGATTACTCAGGAAGGGTAGCAAAATGGGGGACTATTTGGGGGCTTTTGATGTTAAATACAAGCCTCGCACCTCGGTGAAGGGCCAGGTCCTCGCTGACTTGGTGGCAGAGTTTGCCGAGCCATTGTTGGAAGAAACTCTAAAGGAGTCCCACATGGGTGACAAATCAGTTGGTGTTATTACAACTGTTATATCTCCGATCTGGAAAGTGTATGTGGATGGGGCGGCCAACCAGAGGGGGTCCGACATTGGACTTGTTTTGGTGTCCCCTGAGGGAATTGTTTTTGAGAAGTCTTTGAGATTGGCATTCTCTGCCACTAATAATGAAGCCGAGTATGAAGCGGTCTTGTTAGGTATGAGAACGGTGCGTAGAATGGGTGGAAAAGAAATCCATGTCTTCTCGGACTCTCAATTAGTGGTCGGCCAGGTCATGGGAATCATAGAGGCTAGAGACCCAAGGATGCAAGAATATTTGGCTCAGGTCAAGCGTCGGCGAATGGAATTCGACTCTTTTGTCCTAGCTCATATCCCTAGAGGTGGAAACGCACATGCAGACTCCTTAGCCACGCTGGCAGCCTCCTCGGCTCAAGGTTTACCTAGGGTTATCCTTGTTGAGGATTGGCTAGAACCCTCTCTTGCTATTACCAATGTGCCTCGCATTCATTTAATAAGGCCTGGGCCTAGTTGGATGGATCCGGTCATATCTTTTCTTAGGAATGATGTCCTCCCTGAGGACAAATCTGAAGCAGATAAGGTACGCCGAAAGGCACCACGTTTTTGGTTGTCCGAGGATCAGAAACTCTACAAACGGTCCTTTTCCGGACCGTACTTGTTGTGTGTACACCCTGATTCAACGGAAGGGCTTCTGGAAGAAATGCATGAAGGGATTTATGGCAGTCACACTAAGGGAAGATCCTTAGCCCATAGAGTTTTGACTCAGGGTTATTGGTGGCCCAATATGCAAAGGGAGGCTCAAGACTATGCCAGAAAATGTGATCAATGTCAGAGGTTTGCCCCTAATATCCATCAACCTAGAGGAGTTCTTAATCCCCTCTCCAGCCCTTGGCCCTTCGCACAGTGGGGATTAGATATAGTTGGGCCATTTCCGAGGGCCGCAGGTAATAAAAGATGGCTTCTCGTGGGAACAAACTATTTCACTAAATGGTTGAGGCAGAGCCCTTAGCGAATATTAGAGACATTGATTCCAAGAAGTTTATTTGGAAAAATATTATTACTAGATTCGACATACCACATACACTTATCTCTGACAATGGAGTTCAATTCGACAGCAAGGCTTCTAGGCAATATTGTGGTGACATGGGCATTACGAACAGGTACTCCACCCCGGCTTATCCTCAGGGAAATGGGCAGGCCGAGGCTGTCAACAAGGTCATTGTCAATGGACTGAAGAGAAGGTTGGACGATGCGAAAGGCAGATGGGTAGAAGAGCTCCCTCATGTTCTGTGGACATATCGAACTACACCACGTAGGTCCACTGGAGAAACACCATTCTCCATGACTTATGGAGCCGAGGCGGTCATCCCTCTGGAATTTGGTTTTCCCACCCTAAAGACCAGTTCTTTTAATACTGGGAGCAACAATGGACTTCTGGAGAAAAGTCTTGATTTACTTGAAGAACGACGTGAGGCAGCTATGGTCCAAATGGCTTATTACCAACAAAAACTTAAACGGGGATATGATGCCCACGTGAAGCTAAGGCCACTAGCACCTGGGGATTTGGTACTCAGAAGGGTTGTGGGCACTGCTAGGAACCCAGCTTGGAGTAAGCTTGGACCAAATTGGGAGGGCCTTATCGGATAACTTCAATAGTGGGCATAGGATCTTATCGGCTATCTGATTTAGATGAAAATATTGTACCACGTCCATGGAATGTAAATAACCTGAGAAGGTATTACTATTAATAAATCTTGTTTTTGTTTGTACCTAGTCTAAATTCAATAACGTTTCAGGGAGTTTAGGTTACAATTTTATAAGAATCAAACAGAAACTTGGTTAAGTGTAGTCCTCGGACCATATACCTTGTGGAAATTGATCTCTTATCATTTATTAAACAGAACTTTAGTTATATCGGGTCCTCGGACCTCCTACTTGGGAAAATTAATATTTGAAGTTACTGTTCTTAAGAATCAAACAGAAACTTGGTAAGTGTAGTCCTCGGACCATACACCTTGTGGAAATTGATCTCTTATCATTTATTAAACAGAACCTTAGTTATGTCGGGTCCTCGGACCTCCTACTTTGGAAAAATTAATATCTGAAGTTACTGTTCTTAAGAATCAAACAGAAACTTAGTTAAGTGTAGTCCTCGGACCATACACCTTGTGAAAATTGATCTCTTATCATTTATTAAACAGAACCTTAGTTATGTCGGGTCCTCGGACCTCCTACTTTGGAAAATTAATATCTGAAGTTACTGTTCTTAAGAATCAAACAGAAACTTGGTTAAGTGTAGTCCTCGGACCATACACCTTGTGGAAATTGATCTCTTATCATTTATTAAACAGAACCTTAGTTATGTCGGGTCCTCGGACCTCCTACTTTGGGAAAATTAATATCTGAAGTTACCGTTCTTAAGAATCAAACAGAAACCTGGTTAAGTGTAGTCCTCGGACCATACACCTTGTGGAAATTGATCTCTTGTCACTTGGGAAAATTCACATTTGAGCTTAATGATCTAAGGAATCCAGCGGAATTAATTTCTTATCGCAACTGAAGATTAGCATCGTATTGTTTTCTAGATCAGATCTTAAACTTTTATATCTTTAAGTGTTAAACAAAGTTATCCAAGGATTGAACAAAATCATACGAATTGATTGAGTCTACTACTTCGGACCATAAACTTGATCCAAATTAACTTCTTATCGTGTTGGGGAGTCAGGGCTTTACTGGTCATTAATTCGGATCTTTGGTTTATTTCTTTAATTGTTAAGTAGACATATGTAAAGAATGGTCCTCGGACCTTACATGCTATATATCTCAAGCGTGTCGTTTCTTTGTTAAGTGTTTAATAATATGCGTATGATCTTGTAGAGGGTATGGTTGTGTAATCCTTGAAATTAAATTTGTTTACTTTAAGAAACTTTAGTAACAAGTACAAACCGAATGAAGTAAAGACAAATACGACACAGTGAAATTCAAATAAATTTGTTCTTTATTAGTTACATAAACAGGTATTACATATAAGGGATAAGCATAGAGAAGGAGAAGCCCAAAGTTCGGTCCTAAACTCCTGGAGGAGGATCTAGTTGAGAGGTGCTGGGTGCCTCGGTCTCTTTGAGCTCCACTTCAAAAGCAGACAGAACTGTTTTCCTTTGTCTGCTACTTTTGGTGGAGGGACGTTGGGTTCCACGGCTTGGCTGAGGTCTTTCTCGGTGTCTCCGTCTCCCTCATTATCTTTGTTGGAACCCAAAGGTTCTGTAGGATTTGGAGTTGGCTCCGGGACTATGGGGGGAAGGGCAGGAAGAGTTGTTTTTGGGGTGGCAGTAGCAGCAGGAGCCTCTTCAATCTCCTGTATCTCAAGGGGAAGCTAAATGTTCTCGGACTTCCTCAGATCCGAAGATAGAGGAATTCCAGCTACATTCAGGGCTTCCCCCCAGACTTTCTGACAGTATTCACGGCACAAGGCCGCGAAGGCTTCTGTCAGCTGCTCCTCTGTAGTTGCCACCCCTTCCTCAAAACTTGCCTGCTTAGCAGCTTTTAAAGACTGTTTAAATGTGCTGGCCTCTTCCTTCATCAGTGCAAGCTCCTTTTCCAAGGCCGAGCGTTCCCTTTGGGCTTGGGTCAGCTCATCATCTTTTTCGTGAAGGAGCTTGCGCTGCCCCTCTATCTGGGTCTTCATAGTCTTCAAATTTGACTCAACCCCGTTTTTCTCTCTCCTCAGCTCAGCCATCTCCGAGGTCAGCTTCTCGTTTTCAGCAAGGGCCGTGCCCAAGGACTTCTCAGTCTCTAGTCTGATCTCCATCTCGGCTCTGGCTTTCTTCCGAGTGTCTTCTATAAATTTTTCAGCCACGAAGACCTCTTGAATGGCCTGCAGTAAAATATGATGAAGTCAAACACAACAGAAACTTATGAATGTTGTCAGAGGTGGAATTTCACTAAAAAGGAGTCAACTTACCAGCGCTAGATCCCTTTTTAGAGAGAGGAATAGTTGTGGCTGGCTCATTTTTTCCAAAGACTCCATGTCCTTGGGCAACAAAAGTGGGCGCTCCAACACTTCGGCCAAATGGTGAGCATGACCTTGTTGAATTGCCCTTATACTGGACTGGCAAGAGATAGGCGCGCCGTCCAGCTTCAAGTCTGGGGACCAGGTGGCCGGTGCTCGGCGCACGTCGGCCACTTCTCTAATCTCTCCGCTCTCCACTGAGCAGGCCCTACCTTTGCCCTTGTCCATCTTTTGCTGCTGAGCCGGAGGGTGTTGGTGGCGTGGCTTCTTGGGGTCTTTGCTGGTCACTCCCTCCACCTCCACCTTTCTCTTCTTCTTGGGGTCCTCGGCCGGAAGTTTTGGCTCAGCTGGAGGAGGGGGTGGAGGCAAAGCTGGAGGAGCTCGAGACGTCCCCGTCTTCTTCTTGGCTACCTTTGCAGCTCTCTTAGTTAGGAGACCCTGCATCCGATCCATGTCTTCCTCGGAGGTGTCTTCCGGCATCGCAACAATGAACCCAACAATGCCCGAAGCCTCGGCGGTTTCTCCTTCCTCGTCCGAAAGTACGACGAATTGGTTCCCTTGATGCCTTACGGTATCTTCAAATTGGAATTGGTCTATTTCGTCGTCTAGGGTGTGTAAGGAAGACACCTGCTCTTCTGGGATGGCAGTTGTCTGGGAATGTATGGCAAGAGGAATGGTCGCTATGGGCTGTAGGTGTAAGACGGTATGAGGGGCTTCTGGGAGATCGTGGTCGTCCAGGAAGTGAGGTCAAGCTACGTTTATTCTCCTTCGTCGCCGATCGCCTGCGATTATAGCGTTCTCTATCTCCTGGAAGTCCGAGGAGATGGGAGTATACCCTAGAATCAGATGAGCAACTCGGAGTTGAAAATCCTCGCTGACAAACACCTCGGATCGAAGTACTCGATTTAGGTCAGCAACTTTACAATGGCTCAAACGAGGGCGCACGTGTTGCTTATCTGCAAAAAATACGTCAAACCAAACAAGTCTGGTCAGGCTCACCCAGATATGTAATGAATTTAAATAAGTTTAAATATGTGTTTCTATGTGTGTAGAAGGAGATGGTGTTGTGGGAAGGTTAATTCTCAGGTGTCGCACCTGGATCCCCCCACTCTACTGGGCAGTGGAGGCCGTCGTGCCAGTTCCCAGAGACGATCAGGTGGTCGTCCTTCATGCCTTTGTTAGATTTGGGCAGACAGGAGATTAATCGAACTATACTGGAGCGAGATTTAATGTAGTAACCTACATTGGAGAGCTTATGGGACTCATATAGATAGACAACATCGTGCCAGGTGAGGTTTAAACCCATCTGCTCGTTTAGAGCGTCAACGCTACCTAAAACTCTAAAAACGTTTGGGAGGCATTGATCGGGACATAACCTATGGTTGCGAAGGTATTCTCTCATTACAGGTTTCATCGGGAGGGTCGTCCCACCTTCTATAAAGGCTATCATTGGGATGATAACCTCTCCCTCTTTCCTAGAATCTGCTACGGCTTCCGCCGGGCAGTATTTTAGGCCTACGTCACTGGGAATACGGTACTTAGCCCTAAAGCCTTCCATCTCAGCGACGGTATCAACTAGACACTTGAATCTACCCATTATAGACGAACGAAAGATGAAACTTTAAGAGAAAGAATGATTGTAAGGGTAGCCGAGGACAAAATCCGAGGAAAAAAGGGTTGAGTATAAAAGAGTAAGACTTACAAGGTTGAAGGTGTGCAAACTTCCACGGTTTTCTGAAGGTAAGGTGTGACTGCTGATGTTTTGATGGGATTGGCCCCTGGGGAATTAAATGAAGGCGCAGGTTCCCGAAGTGTCACAACGTGCGGAAAGGCGGCCTCAAAATCATATTTGTCCCGCCCAAATTTTCATGGAGTAAGGAAAACCGTTGGATGCCCATCTCACTGTTGAACGTGGGGGACAAAATGTAACTTACGGTAATAAATGCGCGCGTTTTTGAAAACAAAACCGCCAAGTAGCATCTTCTGGGACGTGAAACGATTTCCACACGTGCTATTATTCACCAAATGTGCGAAGTGGGTTCTCGTCAAGTCAAAACCTGCTTTTATCCTCGAACGTAGAAAATCAGAGTTTTGAAGGGCTATTGTGGGGAGTAGAAAGGCCTTGGCAGGTATGTGGGCTTTTGGGCCGTGTTAAGAAAAGCCGACCTGTTCCTGGGTTAAGCATCGTAAGTATTATGGGTCAGCCCATATGCCGAGAACCCGAGGATCTGTCCAAGGGTGAATTGATCCTCGGACAGACACAGAAGAACCATAGACTCAGTTGTAAGAGTTGAGGAACGACATGGTAAAGACTAATGGTTAAAAGGGGTTAACCCCTGAACAACCTAGAGGGACCGATGTTGGAGATGTACTCAAGTTGAAGACTATCACCTCCACATTAAAAACCCTGCATCTATTACCCTGGCCGCATTAATGGGAAAGTGACACCTGAACAGTGGAAGTGAAACTTCTAGTTACTATTCAAAGGCACTGAGAAAATAAATATCTAGGCCAAGGGGGAATTAGGGTGACACGTGTACAGAATATCAAAAGGATGAGTATTTAAGGAAAAGTTTAGAACAAAAAAGAGTCTCTCTCCCTCTCTCCCCTTCAGTTTGTAACCCAAAAAGAAAGATAAATAATATAAGAACAGCTCTTGGCTTACGTCCGAGGAGGTTGATTTGCGATATAACTCGTTGTTTTCAAATGTTTGCAACCTTTAATTTGTCATAAAATCCTTACACACTTCTAACCTGGGTTACAAGTCCACACTCTACAAATTCATATTGTTTAAGGCTTATTGGGCTTGAGCCCATAACTGTCCTTGGGGCCAGGTGCAATTGTGCACTTACACATCAAATCTACATAGATTAGTTTATTTTTCTTGTTTTTATAACACATATGACATTTAAAAATCAAATAAACTTGACTAAAAATAGGAGGGAATTGAATAATCAAATGGAGCTCTTTTCCCCACCAACTCTAGTCACGTGTTTGACGTGCATGCCTGAAACTACTGTTGGCTCTTCCATCCATAGTATTTGTCATGTCAATATATTAGCTTTCGTTATAGTTCTTTTTCAAACAACAAATTTAAAAGGATTGCAAAAGTAAAAATTCACATCTGTTACCATCATTAATCCTTTCATCTCTAACTACTATATATTAATTGTGGAGTCATGGATTTTGGGATTTGGCCGAGAGCATGTGTTTTTGACCGAAAAGTATGGGTGGTCAGAATCTGAGGAGTACTATCTCCTCAGATAAAACTAAACGCAAATCTGGTATAGATCCTAATGATCAAGGATGACCTTTCAGGAAGTTTTAATAATAGCAACGGGCATCATGAACGCACAAGAGGGATAAGGATTCAAAAATATCTAAGGGAAAGTTGCTACCACCACATTAATGAGGAAGTGACTTCTGAACAGTATTATGGCAACCTTACAGCCACTCCAGAATACTTTTAGAAGGGGCTGATGGGACAAGTGTCAGCATAAGCCATCAACTATTCACATGTAGTCCACGTGTAGGGTAAAGATGAAGAGAGAGATGTAATATAAATAAAGATGGAGATCCCAGAGAAAGAGGATGAAAAAAGGATGATGAAAAAATGAGAAGAGAAAGCACTATAGTAATCTCAACAACTCCTGTAACCATGATTGTCTAATATATACTAGAATAGAGCTCCTTGGACTGTGGCGAGGACAAAATTTTGCGCACAAACCGAGTTCAATTCTTGTTGGCTCATCATCCAAAACCATATTAACTGTTATCCATGCACTAAAACCTAACTCTTTGACTCACTCTCTACAAATTTATTGTACTGGGTTCACTGGGCTAAGATTTCTTATATTTTGGGCTTGGTCTGAAAATCGTGTCCCTACATTAACCATTAAAAAAATATTTTTGTATACAAAAAAAAAATTAAATTAAATTAAATTTTAGATAAAAATAAAGTCTACATTTTTTATTAAAAAAGAAAACACCCAATGGAGCTTCAGCAAAAATATGAAATGATTTCACTCTCATTTATTTTTGCTTCATTTTCAATCACTATGAATATGGAAGATCAAAAAACAAAATCCTAACACCAATTAATTGAGTTAATTATAGGATTCAATTGATAGTCGAGTGGCAATTGTATTTTTTGTAATGTCTCACGCCTGCGGTTTAAACCTCACCTCTTCTCCTTTATTATTTATATTATCTACACACAACAACAACAAAAACAACAACAACAACAATAATAATAATAAAAGAGTTAATCCTTGCAAAGTTCTATCTATATAATAATGATGAGGAGAAACCCTTCAAACTTCTTGGTTTAGATGTAGAGGTTGTCTTACCTAGCTTTTGTTGAGATTTGGTGAAAAAAAAAAAAAAAAAACACTTGAACTATGTTATTTTAGGGTTTAACAATAATTTTTTAATGAGATGGATGGAAGGACCACCTTTGACAACAAACGTGAACTTAAAGGGCCATAACAACAAAAATGAAATTTAGAAGACAAAGATGATAATTGACCAAACTTAAATGGTGTAATTTATATGTTTTCCCTTTTTTTTTTTTTTTTTTTTATATGGGGATACTATATAATGATCATTCATTCCTTTGTGAACTCCCAAAATGAAGCCTCAATGTAATAACTAATTAGTAATTACTTGTGGATTCAGATCTTCTAGATTTTTTAGAGTACTCCATCAATAGATTTCCTTAAATCATAACTACACTTTAATGATTTAATGATCTAGATTCTGCCATGTCAACATTCCACTAACAATATTTTTAAAATAATAAAATAATGTTGCAAATAAAACAATTAAGATTATTGTTAGTAGAATGCTGATATAGCAAAATCTAGACCATTAAATCATTAAAGAATTGTTAAAATTTAAGGAAATCCATTTGGTAGAGTATTCTAGGAAATCTAGAATATTTGAATCCATTACTTGTATGTTCTTCTTCTTCTTTTGAGAAAATTACTTATATGTTGTAGTTAGCTTAATTGATACAATCAATTACTTATGTTATAGTTAGCTTAGTTGATAATATCTTTTAATTATTGCGTACTCTTGGTGTGGTGATCACTTCACAAGTATAAATGCTTATGGGGTGTGGGGGGTAAGAGTCGTGGTTTAAGTCTTTAAAAGAGAGCTTCACACACATACACACTTAGATTAGGTTAGAATTGAAATTCTATCCTGTAAAAAAAAAAAAAAAGTATTTTTTGAAAAATTATTGAATACTCCCTCATCTCACATGAATTGTGGGCATTATCATAAATTTAATTAGTAGGATTTATAATTATGTAAGAGAATGAGTACGCTTTTATGGTACTTTAAGAATAATCGATAATTACGCATACCTTTTGTTGTTAAATAAAGTAATTATATTTTCTTCTTAAAAAATGATAAAATAATTATTACCCAAAAAAAAAAAAAAAAACCATAAACTTTTAGTTCTATCTTATTCATACCAAAGAATACTCCTTACTTGCCCAGAGAGGAAACCTCGAAAAGAAAAAGAAGCTGGTGGTGACTACTCAGAAGAAGACTCTGGAACAGTGGAGTAAAGGTATAACCAATCAGATACTGTCTTTTTCTCATCAAAAGCAATGGCCTACACTTCAAAAAATAATAATACTTAAAAAAAAAAAAAAAAAAAAGGCATTATGAGAGGTCCCTGACTTTGACAAATGGATGCCAAAAACTGGGAAGTGGGAATTCCCCAAATGATAGCAGCCACTCCATTAAATCTATGAATATGATTCCCATTTTGGACAAAGGTGACAGCAGAAGTTTCCTGGAAGTTTCCTTCTTGCATTAAAGTATTTGCTTATATATTTTTTTTTGAGAAAAGGTCTTTGCTTATATTGTATTATAATAAAGTAGTATTTGTTTAATGAGACCAATAATTTGACTTCATACCTTAAGCAATGTAGCGGTCACGAAGTCCTTGTCCCTAGTATCTCATAATTTTTCTTCGCTGTCTTTCAAAAATGGAATATACAATAATATATTCAATTTGTATATTATTATTATAAAGTAAAGCATTTTGCAAGCCAATATATATTAATATACAAGAATTACTTGACTGGTCAGAATTAATTCATGCATGTACTTTGTTTATATTCTCATGAAAACAAATAATGGGAAATAATGTAAGCATGGAACTAATTCGCCATCTGTCAGAATAAATTCTTGTAGGCCTGGCCTTGATAATGTTCCATCAAAAATTTATAAACCTCTCTGTACTATGATACTATAATAATTATCAATTGTATAAAAAAAATTATTAGAAAAAAATTATTTAATTATTTAATCAATTTTTTATTTTATTTTTGAATAAATAATGGGCAAGGAAGAAAACGGTAAACTCTAAACAATTTATTACCTTTTGGTCTCAACTCTCAACATTCTTTTATTTCTTTTATAATAGCTCTCCTTTCATTTTTGAAAACGAATTTATTTCCCTTATTAATTACTAGAACTAATCTTAACTTATTTTTATAGTTATGGGTATTTTAATTTAAGCAAAAACACTTCCTTATTGCTCTTATTTTGTCTTTTGAAAATTTAAGGTTTTTCTTTTAATATAAAAGCAAATTTAAGCACAACAATTTTTGCATTAGATATTTTTATCAATTTTTTTGTGATTATTTAATACGGACCTTTTTTTACAAGCCAAAAGTTGAAGCTAGTATAGCTTGTTTTTGTATAGGTTAGTTTTATTAGCTTATTTTAATTAAAAAGTTAGTTATGAAAGGTAAAACTATTCTTAGAAAAGAAGTAACACTTAAAAAATATACATAATCGAAAAACCTAAATAAATTCATTGGAAAAGTAAGACAAACTAAACAAGCAAAAATCTTCATATCACATTTTGTTTTCTTTATAATAACAAAGATAGAATAAATATTACCTTTTGAAATATATATATATATATATACACACACATATAGTGCAAGCAGTAGAAAACTTATATACATACAATTTGTAATTGTGATTGCTTAAGTGGATGCCCATTTTTTTTATTTTCATTTTTGTCATGTAATGCATTATAAATATACTAAAATTATTAATATAGTTTCTCCTAAGTGGCACTCTATTATCAAAAGTTTCCAAAAAATATAAAAGAAATTTTATTCTTTATATATATTTATATATATATAATTTTGATAATCGACTATAATTATTTTAATAATGAAAGTGGAATCTTACATGTAAGGATTAGAATTGCAGACTAAGCCCACCAAGAACAGTGGACGTCAACTCAATAAGCCTAAAACAATAAATTTGTTAGAGAATGGATCCTACAAGCAAAGTACAAAGCCACGTAAGTTTAGGCTTAAGATTGACTGTGCTCAAGTTAAAAGGACACAAAATTTTGCATAATATCTCTCATAAGCAAATTTGAGGAAGAAAATGTTCTTATATTGATCAAGTTTACAATGAGTCCTTCTGTTTTTCTCTTTTTTTTCTCCCTTCTTCCTCTATCTCCTCCCGTTTTTATGGAGGTCATTTCCTTATATAGTTCCCTCCAAATCTCAACCTTCCACTTGTTCAATTTATAGGGAATCCTTTAGATGTTTATCTCATTAAGGCCTTCTGGTGGTAGTAGGAAGGATTGTGAGTTGTGAAGATACTGTTCAGGTGTCATTTCTTCATAAATGCGGTCAGTTCAGTTGGTGTAGTGCATTAAATGTAGAGGTAGTAGTCACCCTCCTAGATATTTCTTCTTTCCGTTACTGATACAACTCTACTACCTCCCTTGGAGCTCATCTTTTCAGTATAGTTGACTTCTTATAGCATTCCCAAGACACCTTTGTTCCTCAAGAACCTCAATTACCACGCTTGTTTTCCTTTTTCTCCTCGGTCTTCTAGTTTATGTGCACATGAATTTTTAATTGTTCTTGAGTTTTTTTTTTTTTTAATTTATCCTTATATCACATGATATTGAAATTTATATTAGTTAGTTTTTAATGTAAGAGAATAATTTCCTAACTTTTAGTCAGACTATTCAGACTATTTACCTATGAGATACTCTCGAAACTTTAAAGACTAATAGTAAACCGATGAAACTTGAGAACTTTAAATTTAAGACGCATCTTTTTAGTCCATTGAACTTGCGTCGAAAGAAGTAGAAGCTGATATTTGAAATTTAAAGTTTGTAAATTGGCAACTAGTAACATCTAGACGACAAATGGCGGGTCAGTCAATATATAAAGTATAAACTACAGTATAAAGCAAACAAAACAATGCAAAACTTAGCCAGCAAGAACTCACCGCTTTGGCGCTTTAGGCCCTTCCACATTCCAATGAGGTCATCATAAATATGAACATATATGAACCTCGTGTGAATTCCATCACCTAGCAAAACTGTCCTACAATGTCTCACATTTAACCAACAAAACTTACTTTCGTTTGGTTGGGCAGGAGACACAAATACGTATTATTAACCTGCTACATTTGTTTGTCGAAATAATGAAGATTTTTACTATATGGTCTTGGTCTTGGAGTAGTTAAAAACTTAAAAGAAACACAACAAACAAATATCCTAAGTTTGGCCCATCAAAAAAAAAAAAAAAAATCCCATGTTTGGTACGTACGGTCATATTATGCGGCTTCAAGCCCACAAGTCAACAACGTAAGATAGCCTTACCCAATGGTATTTGAGTAACTGTATATACAGTTTAGCATTTCAAAATTTTTTAAAGTTTATTTATTTATTTTTTTTTAAAAGTTAAAAACAGTTAAGACCGAGGGGAATTTTTGATTTTTGAAAAAAGCAGTCCAAAAGTAACAAGAAGATTTGTATAAAACCAGGATTAATGGTCTGGTCTAGTCCATTCCAAACTCCTTCAACTGCTTTGTGTGTTTGACAAGGTGTTTTCAGTTTTTTCTCTGAGAAAACCGAAAAATAAAAAAAAGAGAGAGCTTTGTTTTTGCTTTGCCTCCAAGCCATCAACTTTGTCATTTACTGAAGTATTTTCCTGTCCAAAGGGTACGTTTCTTTTGGTTCGAGCGTGTTACACAATTCAACAAATTTCAGGGTTTTTTTTTTTTGTAATCTTTGTTTCTTTCATTGTTGTCTTGTACTTGGGTTGGTGGGTAATCGAAAAGTGTAGTGGTTGTGGTGGTTTTGTTTGTTATGGTTTTCTGAATCTGATGGTGGGTTTACTGTCTCTGGCTGGTTAACATTAATGTGTAATTTATTTATGTATCTTTTTGTTGGGGAAGCGTTTGTTCTAATATGAATTTTATTTATTAAAAGATAGAACTAATATGTGCTCCTTATAAAGATTACCCTTTTGTTTGTTTTTCTCCTCTTTAATTTGTCGGTTGGATTTTAGGAACTGCCTTTATTGTGGCCTCTAATATTATGGTTGGTTGGCTCTGCTAATAAATAAGAAGTTTTAAAGCGTTGTATTTTTAGTTGTCAAAGTTAAATTCTCACTGCTTTTTTTTTTCATTTGGCACTAAATTATTGTAGCAGCTTTTATTTTTCATTTGGCAATAAATTTCCTTGTGCAGTTTTTATCTTTTTTAGTAATTGTTGTAACAATGTTTTATGACATTATAATTAGAGAGTGGCGCTTTGTTCTTTTTTGAGTTTCATGTTACAGTTTCATGATGCATGGTTAATGCCTCGCTGAAGTTTGTTCTCTGTGTTTGAACTGTTTTGTAGGAATTTAAGATGTTTTTCTAGAGAATTTTGATTAACTTTTTTGTTTGGAGTGAAACTTGTGCTCCAAGTTGAACCAGCAATGGATGAAAAACCATTCCCTGCGTGGTCATGGCCTGTGAAGCAGTGTTTGAAAGAGTTTAATGTGAAAATAGATAAGGGTTTGAGCAGTTATGAGGTTGAGAAGCTGCGTGAGAGGTATGGTTGGAATGAGCTCATCAAAGAGAAAGGGAAGCCCTTGTGGCGACTTGTATTGGAACAATTTGATGACATGCTTATAAAGATACTTCTAGTTGCGGCCTGCATATCATTCATTCTAGCTTACATGCATGGAGGTGAAGCAGGAGAGTCTGGATTTGAAGCCTATGTGGAACCATTTGTGATTGTCTTGATTCTAGTCCTCAATGCCATTGTTGGAGTTTGGCAAGAGACTAATGCTGAAAAGGCACTTGAGGCCCTTAAGGAGATGCAAAGTGAATCTGGAAAGGTTTTAAGGGATGGGTACTTTGTGCCCAACTTGCCTGCACGAGAGCTGGTCCCAGGGGATATTGTGGAATTGCGAGTTGGAGACAAAGTCCCTGCTGATATGAGGGTTGCAGCTTTGAAAACTACGACTTTGAGAGCTGAGCAGAGCTCATTGACTGGAGAGGCAAATCCTGTGTTGAAAGGCACTGAACCTATATTCGTGGATGACTGTGAATTGCAAGCTAAAGAAAATATGGTTTTTGCAGGCACAACAATTGTCAATGGGAGCTGCATCTGTATTGTCGTTAGTACGGGGATGAACACTGAGATTGGGAAGATACAAACGCAAATACATGAGGCTTCTCTAGAAGAGAGTGACACCCCTTTGAAGAAGAAGCTTGATGAATTTGGGAGCAGACTTACTACTGCAATTGGGCTTGTTTGCCTTGTTGTGTGGGTCATAAACTACAAACATTTCCTCTCTTGGGATGTTGTGGATGGATGGCCTGCAAATATTCGTTTTTCTTTTGAGAAATGCACATACTATTTTAAGATTGCTGTTGCCCTTGCAGTAGCTGCCATCCCAGAAGGCCTTCCTGCTGTTATAACAACTTGTTTAGCTCTTGGAACTAGGAAAATGGCACAAAAGAATGCAATTGTGCGGAAGCTTCCAAGTGTAGAAACTTTGGGATGCACAACAGTTATTTGTTCAGATAAAACTGGGACTTTGACGACAAATCAGATGTCTGTGACAGAATTCTTCACTTTGGGAGGGAAAATTACGGCTTCTCGAATCTTTCATGTTGAAGGCACTACTTATGATCCCAGGATGGGGGCATAGTTGACTGGACTTGCTACAATATGGATGCCAATTTGCAAGCCGTGGCAGAAATATGTGCTGTTTGTAATGATGCTGGGATCTATTTTGATGGTCGTCTCTATAGAGCTACTGGTTTGCCTACTGAGGCAGCTCTTAAGGTTTTGGTTGAAAAGATGGGGGTTCCAGATGCCAAGGCGAGGAGCAAAATTCGTGATACTGAACTTGCTGCAAACTATTTGATTGACCGCAACTCAGTCAAATTAGGTGAGCAGAAAAAATATTCTTTGTAAGGTGTAAATTATGTGCCATGGTGAAAGTTTCTATATTCATTCACTTTTGCTTAATACAGGATGTTGTGAGTGGTGGACAAAAAGATCAAAACAGGTTGCCATGTTGGAGTTTGATCGCATTCGGAAGTCAATGAGTGTTATTGTCCGGGAACCAACCGGGCAAAACCGACTTCTTGTCAAGGTGAGTGTTAGATTGTCGTCTTTCTGGTTTTTGTCAGAAGGATAATGTCTAATGTATAGCCCGTCTCCAAATTTCTTTTACAAGTTGGTTTTGTGTTGTTGCTGTTGGTAAAATGAGAAGAAGATTAAATGGTGTCTTTAATTGACTTGGTAGGTTGACTTCATTCATAGGAAGTATTGACTAGATAATTGACTTGTTTTATTGTATGTTGTAACATGTTATACTGATTGGACAAACAATAGAAATGTGTAAATGCTACGAAGCGATTTTATCAAAGAGTGCAACAGGAATTTTGTAAAATTTGAGGTGACTAGCCTCCTAGAACATGAGGGAGAGAATAGAGAAATTTGGGTTTTATTCTTCTTGTGTTCCATTCCTTCCTTCACATTACATAATTAATACAAATAGTGGGAAAACCATCCTAACAAATAGAAACTAACTCCTATCAAATACAAATTTCAAACAATATCATCCTAATATACTGCTTCTTATCTATCCTCATCTGCTGTTGCATATTTGTTCAAAGTCAAACGTCATCTGCTGCTAGCCTGCTACATATTATTCAATTTCAGATTGATCTGCAACTGAACTGATATGCTGCATATTGCCTCAAGCCTTGTCCATATCTTGTGTTGTCTGAATTTTGGACATAACAGTAAACAGGCTGTTAAGTTTCAGTGTTATATATATATATATCTTCTATTTTTCACTACTGGAAGATTTCTGAATTGACTGAGAAATCATCCTTACTAGTGTCACCTTGGCAAAGCTGGCTCTGTATCTTGCTCAGTGATGTTTGTTTGAATTCTTACTCCTTTAGTAAATTTTTTACAGAGTTGACTTGTCAAGTCTTGAAACCATGTTCAGTAGTGATATTGTCCCTTTGATGTTTACTCTGAAGCTTTATGTTTAATATCAAGGTTTGGATTTATTTTTATTTTTTTCCTTAAAATATAACTCATTAAAATTAGTTTTTGGGAAAATTTCCAGAAAGTGGAATTGCATCTTTACAGTATTTTTATGATAAGCATTTTTCCTCCCAATAAAATCTTTGACTGAATTGTATGGTTTGAGATTTATTCCTTCAGAAAGTTCCTATACACCCTTCTTATGTGGTTGGGTCAACATTGCCTTATTCACAAACTGGTATCATATTTGGATGCTTATTTAATCTAGTGTTCTTCTACAGTTTATTTAATTTGGATTTTCAGGGTGCGGTTGAGAGTCTACTGGAGCGCACTTCACACGTCCAACTTGCCGATGGATCCGTTGTTCCAATAGATGAACCTTGTAAGCAACAATTGCTCTTGAAACTCGTGGAGATGAGTTCAAAGGGATTGCGCTGCTTGGGTTTGGCATATAAGGATGAGTTGGGAGAGTTTTCTGACTACTATTCTGAGAGTCATCCTGCCCACAAAAAGTTGCTTGATCCGGCTTCATACTCCTCAATTGAAAGTGACTTGATTTTTGTTGGAGTTGTTGGTCTAAGAGTGAGTATAGGCCACATTTTTTTTTCACATCAATTAGATTAATTGTTCTATATCATTTAAAGGTTTTTATTTAATAATTGAATTGAGCAGGACCCTCCACGTGAGGAAGTTCATAAAGCAATTGAGGATTGTAGAGGAGCTGGGATTAAAGTTATGGTGATAACTGGGGATAATAAGTCCACCGCTGAGGCCATTTGTCGGGAAATTAATCTATTTTCTAAAAGCGAGGATCTTAGAGGGAGAAGTTTAACAGGTAAAGAGTTTGCGGCTCTATCGCCTTCACAACAAATTGAAATATTGTCTAGACCTGGAGGGAAGGTGTTCTCACGTGCTGAGCCTAGGCATAAGCAAGACATTGTAAGGACGCTGAAGGAGATGGGGGAAGTTGTTGCAATGACTGGGGATGGGGTAAATGATGCACCTGCACTTAAACTTGCTGACATCGGGATCGCCATGGGAATTACTGGTACTGAGGTAAATGGCCAGTTAATCTTTAGGGCTTCTATTGTGGGTTGCCACTCTCTCTCTCTCTCCTGCTGTGAAGTGGTGCCACCACAAGCCAGTTCTCTATTCTAAAGGGCTTTGTGGCACCCACTGTCTAATTATTGTTAGATTTTCCTTGCATTAAAACGAACCTCTGACTAGTTAGAAAAGATGTGTTCATTTTCTCTTCAACTTCAGGCCCTGTCGTATGTTCTTTAAAAATTAGAGTGGTATGTTAATAATCCTTCATGCTTACACAGGTAGCAAAAGAAGCTTCAGATATGGTATTGGCAGATGATAATTTTAGTACCATTGTTTCAGCTGTTGCCGAGGGTCGCTCAATTTATAATAACATGAAAGCCTTTATCAGGTACCATCTCTTAGTTTGTCACCTTTCACCTTTTGAATGGTTTGAGGAAGTCACTTTTATTTCCTCAATTTGCAGGTACATGATATCATCAAATGTTGGAGAGGTAATATCCATATTCTTGACTGCTGCCCTGGGGATACCAGAGTGTATGATACCTGTACAGCTCCTGTGGGTGAACTTGGTTACTGACGGACCTCCTGCAACTGCTCTTGGTTTTAACCCTGCTGATGTTGATATAATGCGAAAACCACCCCGCAGAAGTGATGATGCATTAATAAATTCTTGGATTCTTCTCTGTTATTTGGTTAGTATTCGTTTACACTCTTCTTCCTCACTTCCAGCTTCTGTATGGCAGAAGTTAGGCTAGCCCTTGCTTGTCTATTATATGCTGCTATCTGAAAGAATAAGAATTGTGGCCTAATTCCTTGATCGCAGATAGATAAATATTTTCACTTTCTAATAAAATTATTGGGTGATAATCCCATTGGTTTGTAATTCATAGTGTTCCACATCACTGACAAAAAATAGCTAACTTTATGTGCTAGTATTTGCAATGGTTTAATTTCCTAGTGAGTCTTTTGTCACCATGTAAGCATAGAAGTAGATAAAAAACATTAAATAGTTAGAATGTGATAAATCTTTTCTATGTAATAATTAATGTTAAGAAATGGGAGTTCTTTAAAATATTTTTATCTACCATGTCCTGTCATGGCAGTTGGGATGCTGGTGACAGGACATGGTAAGGAGAATAACGCTGGTGGTTTAGTTGAAAATCAAAATTGGAATTATCTGCATTGGCATATAAGTTCTGTTTCTGTTTTCTTTTTTAGAAAATGGAACTTTCTGAAAAAAATTATTTTAAGCCAGCATTTAAATTTGTTATAATCACTAGTTCAGTAAATACAGAACTGCAAAATACTTGCTTAATTTAATATATACATGCATAATATTCCTTTCTTGAATTATATTCACAGGCACAAAACTATTATTTACCAACACATTCTCAGAATCATACATTTTAAGGACCAGATTTTTATTTTTATTTTTATTTTTTAATTATTTATCATGCATTTTAAGTAAAATAGTGGTGTCTTAAAGTAACACATTTTACAGAGAGTTTATTGTTCAGTTGGCACTAGAGTTTTTCTTTCTCACATCTACAGGTCATTGAGCAAACTGATACATGTAGTAGATTTTAGATCAGGTAAAATTTGTAGCACCAAAACAAAAAATTATGGAAACTAATGAAAATTTTTAACTTAGTATGGAGAAGTAGTATATTGCAAGATCAAACTTTCTATCATCCACTCCAGGAGATAAATCATTGATACTTAAAATTTTACTCCAAGTCTCAATTAGATGAAGTTTCTTGTTAATAAACTGCATCATGCAAATATTTATGCTTCCCAAATGGCAGGTAATTGGTACTTATGTGGGCATTGCAACTGTTGGCATCTTTGTCCTGTGGTACACTCAAGCTTCATTTATGGGTATCAATCTTGTCAATGATGGGCATACACTAGTTGAATTTTCTCAGCTTCGCAATTGGGGACAATGCTCGTCATGGTCAAATTTCACCGCGAGTCCATTCACGGTTGCTGGGGGTCACATGATCTCTTTTACAGACCCTTGTGACTATTTTACCGTTGGTAAAGTGAAAGCAATGACTCTATCCCTCTCTGTCTTGGTGTCCATTGAGATGTTCAATTCATTGAACGCCCTTTCCGAACACAACAGCTTGGTCAAAATGCCACCTTGGAGGAACCCCTGGCTTTTGGTTGCTATGTCAGTCTCATTTGGACTTCATTGCCTCATACTTTATGTCCCATTCCTGGCAGATGTGTTTGGTATTGTACCATTGAGTTTGAGTGAGTGGATTTTGGTCATCTTGGTTTCAGCTCCTGTGATTCTTATTGATGAGGTTCTGAAATTTGTGGGAAGGAGTCAAAGATGGATAGCAAAGGAGAAGATGGCATGACAAAATTTCAGGCTCAATATTCTTGTGGAAGTAATTTCTATCAGGTCACAGATTGGGAGGTCCCTTCTGTGTTATGTTAAATAACAATTCTTTCTTAAATTTAGGATTTTATATTTAAAAGTACACACTGGTCACATGTATTCATTAACATCTGGAAAAAGTGTTAGTCCAAGTCTTGTTTCATTGGTAATCTCCGGCGTCAACTATGCTAAATTTTGTTTCATTCTTACTATGAGGTTACAAATCATTGTGTTTATGGCTCTGGTTTGATAAATTCTTCTATGGGCTCATTTGGGATTCACTCTATCTTACAATCAGTTCCGTAGTTTGAATTTCTGGCTAGTTTAATAAACATTTTTTAATCCACAAAATTTTTCTTTCAAATTTTTTAATATGTACATATAATTTATGAAGTTGTCAGAATCATTTGTAACGTGACCAATAAATACTGTTTGCATGATTATTGGTTCTATACTTTTAAATCAAAGTTAGCATCTAGTACACGCGGACATGGTATGGCTATGAAACAGCAACACGAATAATATTTGAAAAATTACAACATGACACAATCGATAGAATACCATTATGACATGAGTATGATATAGGTACAACATCCAAATGAAGTACATGTGCTTCCTAGGTTAGCATAGCCCTATATCAATGATACAATTAAAAAAAATGCAGGTTTCAATTAGTTTAACTTGTAAAGTCTTTTGCCATTAAATAAGAGATTTGAGATTTGACCTCCACTTATATGAAAAATTGATTGATATCTTGACCAAATGATAAAAAACAATCAATTAGATGATAAAAAACAATCATTATAAGGCGGACGTCATAAGTTAAAATTCTATTACATTTATGAAAATAAAAATAAAATGATATAATAAAAAATACATGTTAATCTTAATTTGTTAGAATTCATAGATAAGGGTCAAAAGGCTTAAATTTCTATTTATAGTTTGCTTAGTTTTTAACTTTTAGTTTTATGTCTTTGTGTTGTTGTTTTATTTATTTATTTTATTTATTACATATATGAAATCTACCTTTTAGCTCTTTATCACACATTTAACATAACTAGTGTTGCGTGTGCTGCCCCGTTAGTGAGAAAATTAATATAGATTTTGTGTGTGAAACTGTAAATTTTGACTCACCAAATTTGACTATATTAAAAAAGAAGTCTAAAAATACAACAAAATATTACAATATTTTCACAATATCTTCATTTTTAAGATCTGAATAGATTTTTTTTTTATTTGAGAGAAATACTGCATGTAAGTGCACAATTGCACCTGGCCCCCAAGAACAGTTATGGGCCCAGGCCCAATGAGCCTTAAACAATACGAATTTGTAGAGTGCGAGTTTTAAACCCAGGTTAGAAGAGTTTAAGGGTTATATGGCAAGTCAAAGATTGTCAGCACTTAAAAATAACAAGGAATATTGTAACTCAACCTCCTCGGACGTAAGCCGAGGACTGTTCTTATATTATCTTTCTTTTCTTTCTTTTTCTTTTGATTACCAAGAGAGAGAGAGATCCCCCTTTTCTGTTCTGGGTCTCCCCTTAAATACTCATCTTTCTAATCCATCATACACGTGTTGCCCCATCTCCCCCTTAGCCTAGATATTTCTTCTCTCAGTGCCTTTGAATAGTAACCAGAAGTTTCCATTCCGCTGTTCAGGTGTCACTTCCCCATTAATGCGGCTAAGGTAGTAGGTGAAGGGTCTTTAATGTGGAGGCAGCAGCCTTTAGTATTTTTCAAACACCGGAGCTTCTGGGACATCCAAGGGTTCACCCCTTTTAACCGTTGGTCTCCATCATGTCGTTTATGTGCCGTTATGATAACGTTGCTGATTCTTCTATGCCCATCTGAGAGTAAAATCAACCTCGGATTGGTCCTCGGGTCCTCGGCGCATGAGTAGGCCCAAGGCACTACAAGGTTTCAAAATCAAGGGTAGGTCGGCCTTACTTAGTATGGCCTAAAGGCCCATATACCTGTCAGGACCTCTTTACTCCCCACACTGCATTCATAAGATTTTTAGAACAAATTCTAAATGACAAGTTATTATTGGTTTTAAACTGATAACATTGTTATTATTATTCTCAAAACATTTATTTTCAGTTGTGGTTGGTCACAATCTCATATTTTATTATTTTATTTTGACCGGTAAGAAATTGATACTTCAATATTTGTAAAAATATTATGAAATTTATTGTGTCGATATAACAATATATATGCCAGCTTACATAAATATTTAAAAGAAAAAAAAAAACACAAACCGATTACTGGGAAAAAAAAAACTTTAGGCACGGTAGAAATTAATGTTAAAATATTGTGAACTTAGCATTTTTTTATTTGATCTATAAGAAACTGAGATCTCAATAATTGTGAAAATATTGTGATAATAATAAGTGTTGTAACATTTTCTTAAAACATTTATTTTTAGTTATGGTTAGTCACATTCTCATATTTTATTATTTTATTTTGACTTGTAAGAAATTGACACATCAACAATTGTGAAAATATTGTGAAATTTGTTGTGTTAGTATAACAATATACATGCCAGCTTACATAAATATTTCAAAAAAAAAAACACAAACCAATTACTGGGAAAAAAAAAATTTAGGCACTGTAGCTACAATGCCGGTTGAATAAACCAAAAGCACTATAGCTCCAATGCTATCCATCAATAATAGCTTACTTATGATTTGTTGTGAAATTAATGTTAAAATGTTGTGGATTTAGCATTTTTTTTTTATTTGATATATAGGAAACTAAGATCTCAATAATTGTGAAAATATTGTGATAACAATAAGTGTTGTAACATTTTCTCAAAATATTTATTTTCAATTGTGGTTGGTCACAGTCTCATATTTTATTTTTTTATTTCGACTTGTAAGAAATTGATACCTCAATAATTTTGAACATATTGTGAAATTTGTTGTGTCAGTATAACAATATAAATGTCAGCTTACATCAATATTTAAAAGAAAAAAAAACACAAACCGATTACTGAAAAAAAAAAAGCGATTAACTAAACCAAAGCACTGTTGTAGCTACAATGCTACAGTGTATTGTGATAACAATAAGTGTTGTAACATTTTTTTTAAACATTTATTTTCAGTTGTGAAATTTATTATGTATTATCACATTATTGAGTGTCCATTTGGCAATAAAAGGTCTATTTGGTAAGAGATTTTTAGTAACATTATTTAAGTGTTGTGAAAATATGTGTGGGTGAAAAAATATTGTAAAAATAAGTATACTGTTATTTAAACAACGAAAACTATTGTTTAAACAACAACACTAAACAAGCCCAAAGCTTTTTGCTAAATATAAGATAATTTTTTAAAATTTTTATATTAAATATATGACAACTATGGGGGGTAAAAGCTCTTGAATAAACATTTGGGTTTTGGGCCTAGTTGGCTGGTACCAATTTGTTTTGATCAGGGCCTCTAGGCCAACAAGTCAGTCCACACTGCGGAGGTCCGAGGAGTTGTCGAAGGAGGGGTGTCTCCTCGGACAGGCTCGGCAATGACCCTGAGACTTGCTAAAAGGGTTAGAGGCAGGATTTGGGAAAAAAAACTGATGGGTAAAGAGATGACCCAAGTATCCTCTAGAAGCAAGGATGTATGAGAAATATCTGAGGAAAAAGCTACTACCACCACATTAAAGGCCCTGCATCTACCTCCCTGATCGCATTAATGGGGAAATGACCTCTGAACTGTAGAATTCAACCTTCTTGCTATTATTTGAAGACGTTAAGAAGGTAGCGGATGAGACAAGTATCTAAGGAGAAGGTTTGTATGACACGTGGATGAACCAGTGAGGAAGAAAAAGTATATAAGGAGGCGAGAGAGGAAAGAGAAAGGAGACTGCACTTTCTGTCAAGGAAATAATAGGAACTAAGTATTGTGAACTTTGTCACAGAAAGAGAATATATATGCAAATCGTCATCGGCTTACGTCCGAGGAGGTCCCTTTGTCATATTCGTTTATCATTTGCACAGATTGTGGCTCTCTAGCCTCCTAATCGAACTTCCAACATCCCGAATCTAGACTTCCAAATCCATACTCTACAAATTTAATTGTATAAGGCTCATTGGGCCTGAGCCCAACATTTGTTTTTGGGTCCAGGTACAATTGTGCGCTTACAACAACAAACTTACACTAATTTTATTTTTTAAATTGAGACAAAAAGAAAAAGTAAATAAGCAAACATGAAAAAGCTTCGAATGGGCACTGGTTTTTATTTTATTATTTTATTTCGATTTGTAAGAAATTGATACGTCAATAATTGTGAAAACTAAATCAAAGGACTGTTGTAGCTACTGTGTTACAGTGTATTGTGATAACAATAAGTGTTGTAACATTTTTTTAAAATATTTATTTTCAATTGTGGTTGGCTATAGTCTTATATTTTATTATTTTATTTTGATTTGTAAGAAATTGATACGTCAATAATTTTGAAAATATTGTGAAATTTGTTGTGTTAGTATAACAATATAAATGTCAGCTTACATCAATATTTAAAAGAAAAAAAAACCAATCTCATATTTTATTTTATTATTTTATTTCGACTGGTAAGAAATTGACACGTCAATAATTGTGAAAATATTGTGAAATTTATTGTGTTAATATAACAATTAAATGTTAGCTGACATCAATATTTAAAAGGGAAAAAAAAACGCAAACTAATTACTAAAAAAAAGAAAAGAAAAAAAAGACTCACTAAACCAAGGCACTGTTACAACTACAGTGTTGCATAGTGCAAAACGTTGTATGAATAGTGGCAAAACACTGTAGTAACATAGCCTCTTTTTATATAGTTAATAGAAGTATACCAAAAATTGTATATTTTAATAAACACTATCCAAATAAGCTATTGAAAACAACAAGATTTGCATAATGATATAAATATATCAAGCTTAAAGCATTCAATATGCTTAATAAAAATTTGAGACGCAAACTATATATATAATGGCTCCAAACATGCTATCAATATATACAACTAATTAGCTAAGTGCTTTGTAACTAATTAGGTTAGCATTTTTCTGTGTTTCCAACAAATACATCTACGGTTTAAGTTATCTCTCGTCCAACTATTGAATTATAAAAATAAAATAAAAAACGATATACAACTGATTAGTTATGCTTGAATTAAAGATTTTAGTTGTTGTAACTAAAGTTATTATAGGAATATTTTAAACTTATGAACAAAAGAGAATGTGATCAAAATTAAGAAATAAAAATAAATGAAGATTTAAGACAAAATATAAATTACAAAAACAATCATACTCTTGTATTACATAATCATTTCTTCTTACTGTTTGGGATCTGTTTATTTTGCTGTAATTGAAAACTTTTTGCTAATGTATTGTAGATAAATGTAAAAGTTAGCTAAAATAGTACAATGTGATCCATAAATAGTACCAAAAAGTGCAGTGGAACCCATGAATAGTTATACACATATGAAAAATTCTAAGATACAAACCAATGTTACTTTCTATAAAAGAATAAATATAAACATATGAAAATTCTATGGTAAGGGAATGGTACACACGGTGATCATAATCATGTATTTCCAAGTGTTTTAATCTTCACTATTCCTTCAAAAATATAAAGGGTAAATTACAAATTACACCCCTGAAGTTTGGAGTTGACTGGATTTTACACCCTAATGTTTCGAAATTTTGATTTTACACCCCAACGTTTGGTTCCGTTAGCAGATCACCCCTGGTTAGTTTCTGCTGTTAACTACCATGTCATCTTGCTGATTTTTTTATTATTTAAAATAAGCCCTAAAACAACACAGTTTCAACTGCTAATAAAAGCTTACCTGTCATAGTAAAAACGGTGGAGTTTTCCACAATGCTAAAACACAAAAAATCTAATGATAAACTACACCGTTTCATCCTATTTCTAAAAACCCAAACCAAAATTGAAAACCCACGAAGGAAGCAACTCCCTCCCAGCTTTTTGGGGGTTCTATGTTCATTGTTGTAGTTTTCTCTTGTCTAAGTTGGTGGGACTTTTTGCTGTGTGTTAGTTACTGTGCATTAGGGCATGTGCATAAATTGGGTCCTGCAAGAATTAGGATATGTATTATTGATGTGTATATAACTATAAGCTACCATGATAAAATCAATTCAAACAATTAATGCACCATAAAACAAGAACTTGCATTGTTAACTCCTATTGAAGGAAAGGGATATGTTAAATGCTGAAATTTAACTACACAATGATGCAGCTGCAGATTGATATATTGATAAGGGCCCAGTTTCGCGCGAGGAGTTCTTCTGGGAAAGCTCAGACTCAGACTTTGAATTTTTTATTTATCTTTGGTCAAAAAGTTATTTTGGTGTCACTCAGAAACTTCCATGATACTACTTGCCCGTTTGGATTCAACATTTTCACGTTGCGTTTTGAAGCCCCGCGTTTTCATTTTTTTTTTGGTTCAGCTGCATATTGTTGACTTTTCAGCAGTGAACAATGCATTTGTGCACTGTTCACAGGTCCCACAACTCCACTTTTCAACAACTTTTTTATTAAAAATGGGTCCCATGACACTATTCACAAATTTAAAAATTATTTTGTTACAGTGTTTTCAGTTTTCAGCAATAAGTTCTATTGCAATGTAAAAAAACATTAATTTAATTGGCACTAGAAAGTTGAAAGTTTGTTAGGACGATAGTCACACCGAAAAGCCAGTCTAAGTTATTTCTTTAACTTGCAGCGAATGACCCTCTTCCTAATTTGTCATTGGCTTTCCTCAACTATATTGACAAACCCTTTCACGACTTTCCTTCTTTTAGTTTCAAATCTACTCATCCAATTGCTCATAAATTCCGATGGCGCTTATCACCACCAAAGGAGCCTCATATTTCTCTTCATCTTCCTCTTCCTCATTCGCCCACCAATCCAAGTACTTTAATCAGTTTGATGTTTTCTTGAGTTTCAGAGGTGAAGATACCCGCTCTAATTTTGTAAGCCATTTGTATCACGCTTTGTGCTTCCGGGGTATTCACACCTTCATCGATAATAATCTCGAAAGGGGAAAAGAAATTTCTACAGAGCTTTTCAAAACTATTGAGAACTCAAAGATGTCAATTATTGTATTTTCTGAAGATTATGCATCCTCCAGTTGGTGTTTGGATGAACTTACTAAGATTATTGAGTGTAGGAAAAATAATCAGTTGGTGTTACCAATTTTTTACAAGGTGGATCCAGCAGAAGTTCGTAAGCAACAAGGAAAATTTGGAGAAGCACTAACCAGGCATGAAGAAAGATTTAAAGATAAAAAGAAGGTACAAAGGTGGAGGAAAGCTCTATGTGAGGCAGGCAACATTTCTGGTTGGGACTACAAGAACAGGTATTTATTTAGTGACTATCCTTGTTAGTTGTTCTGTAAGGTCCATTTAATTGGAGAGAAAAGTGGTTGTTGTTTTTCCACTCTCAACCAAATACCGTGAGATTAAACTAATTTTTTTTTTCTATCATCCCACTTTTTCATCCCTCTTCATTTTTTATCCAATCAAGCAAACCATAAACTTTTAATGGATTTGGGATGACCATAAAATTTTCATGTTAAATAACGACTACAGTTAATTGATTTCTACTATTTTTTTTTCTTTAAAGTTTAATAAATTATGAAAATATTCTATTCCTGTCATAAGTGAGCTAGTTAGCTATAGGTTAACGATGGAAATAAAAGAACTTAAAATTAGATTCTCTTACCAATTATTAATTAGGTATTTGCCTCGCACATATTTTGAAAGAAAAACTTATTAATGCATTTTCCTAAAGTAGTGGGATCCCAATAAGATTATTCACTCATCTAGTATGGCTTTTCATGCAATTTCGTGCTAAAAGCTAATTTGCTACCCCAGAATAAGTGACAATAAAACAATATATTTTCAATCCATGAGTTACATGCCACTTACTTTACTTAGCAATACCTTCAGTTATGAGGTACAACTTAAACACCTTGCATTTAATTTATGTTCTCATTTCTTCTTTAAATTATATTTGTTAATTGTCTTAAATACTCTGTGAATGGCAGCCACAATGAATACGACCTCATCCAAGAAATTGTTGAAGAGGTGTCAAAGTCTAAACTAAATCAGATGGAATTATATGTTGCTAAATATCCAGTTGGAATAAAGTCTCGTGTAGAGGATTTAATAACATATTTAAATATTGAATCAAATAAGGATGTTTACATGGTAGCGATCTGTGGTATCGGTGGAGTAGGAAAAACTACAATTGCAAAAGCTACTTATAACAAAATTTTACATCATTTCAAAGCAAAAGTTTTTCTAGAGAATGTTAGAGAGAGGTCAAAGACAATTGAAGGCATAATTTGTCTACAAAAGATACTTCTTTCTAAGATCTTAGGGGATAGGAATATGGAAGTGTGTAATGTATCTAGTGGAATCGCCATGATAAATGAACGTCTTTGTGGAAAGAGGGTTCTTATCATTCTTGATGACGTGGATAATTTGGATCAGATAGAAAATTTGCTTGGAAAATGTGATCAGTTTGCTCCTGGAAGCAGAATCATTATGACAACAAGAAATAAACGCCTGCTTGTTACTCTTGGAAATGGTATTTCAACCTATATATATGAGGTTAAGGAATTAAATGAATATGAAGCTATTGAACTCTTTAATATGCATGCCTTTGGAAGTAACGAACCCAATGGAGATTATTTGGAACTTGTGCATGAGGTTATACATTATGCCAAAGGCCTTCCACTAGCTCTAGTAGTAATGGGTGCTGATTTGTGTGGAAGATCTAAACTTGAATGGGAAAATTCTATAAAAAAGTATGATAAAATTCCCAATGGAGATATTCAAAAGATATTGAAAATAAGTTATGAAGGATTAGATGAAAACGAAAAGAATATTTTCCTTGATATTGCATGCTTCTTCAAGGGATATTGCATGAATTATGATAAGGTTGTGGATGTACTAGAAGATTGTGATTTAGAACCATTAGATGGTATTTCAAGACTTATTGATAAATGTCTTTTGACTTTTAATAATTATAAAGAATTGTCAATGCATGATTTGCTACAAAGAATGGGTAGAGAAACTATTCGACAAGAATCACCACAAAATCCAGGAGAACGTAGTAGACTATGGCGTTGTGAGGATGTTCTTTACGTACTAACTGAGAATATGGTATGAGTTGTTTTTATTCATTTTCTCTCTTTTTTTCATTTGAAAAATATAATCACTTTTTTCCCTTTGAACGTGGAAGAAATTTTAATTTCTCAAGATGATTTTTTTAATTTATTAGGATAAATTACATATTTGGTCCATAATTTAGTAAATATTATATTTTAATTTGGCAATTTACTTTTGTTTTTTTTAATTAGGGGTCGAATAAAATTCAAAGCATAATGTTATATTCGCCTAAGCCGATAAAGTTGCACTTAAAGGCACAAATATTTCGAAAGATGAAAAATCTTAGATTGCTTACTATTCGTAATGTACATTACTATGGACATCTTGAATATCTTCCCAATGGATTAAGGTTTCTTGATTGGCATAAATATCCATTTCCTTCGCTTCCATCCCATTTTTCTCCTGAAAATATGGTTCTGCTCGACATGGCCGGTAGCCAATTAAAGAAAACATTCAAGCAGGTATGGTCTTTTATATATATATTTTTTAGGATAAATACTTTCTTTTAAAAAAGTTTAAAGTATAATTTAATTTTTGAAATTTTTTCATCTACAGGTTTTTGCATTCAAAAACATGAGATATGTGGACTTAAGTCGGTGTGAATCCATTAGGAAAATACCTGACTTATCAATGAGCCCAAACATAAAGAAATTGAATCTTAGTGATTGTAAAAATTTAGTTGAGATTGATGACTCTGTGGGGCGTCTTGATAAGCTTGAAGTGTGGGACCTTTGGTGGTGCGATAAACTTGAAACTCTTCCGAGTTGTCTCACGATGAAATCTCTTAGATTTTTTAATCTTAATTCCTGCGTAAGCCTTAAGAAGTTCCCCAATATTTCGCAAGAAATGAAAAGTTTAGAGGAGTTACATTTGTACGATACTGGAATTAGTGAATTGCCTCCGTCATTTGGGAATCTCACTGGGATGATTTGCTTAGAGCTTGGAAACTTGGGAGCGGGACATCTACATCTTCCAGGTAGCATCTATAATCTACAATGTCTTGAGCATCTCTTTCTTTGGGGCAATTTCACATTTTTGAAGGACGTGGAGCTACTGCGCAATTCTTATGGAGGCTTTTCCAAATATGCTTTTCCAAGCTTGAACAAATTATCTCTTACTGCTGTTCCAAATCCCTCAGAAATGGATTTTATTTTGAATTATTGTTGTCCCCCCTCGTTGGAACATCTATGGATCCATGACAGCAAAATTGCTACCTTCCCAAAAATCACTGGCAGATTGAGGAATTTAGAACTCAAGAATATTAAACTTTGGTATGAGCTTGGGGAAATTCCAAGCCTTCCACAAAGTGTAAGATCTGCACAAACAAGCGAAATATTCGATCAGGTATTAAGAAACAGTTTCTTTTACCTTCACAAGTACTACTTGTCGATTAATTTTGCTAAAATGTAGTAATTTGTTGAATTCTCTAATTGCATGCAGATTCGAGAAATGATAAGGCTTCCACCAGATCTTCCACCATGCCACATGTTAATAGTTCCACACCCAAACTCATCTTCTACAATATCCCCTGCGTTTGTCTCCTCTCCGTATTACTCTTTTCCTGAGTATCACTCTGTGTTAGATGGATACGGGGATGAGATTCCAAATTGGTTTAACCACCAAAGCAATGAAAATTCAATATCATTCTTGATTGGTCCAGAATTTCCAACAATTGCTCTCTGTGTTGCTATTGAAATAACTCCTACTGAAATAGTAAAGTCTCGTAGTATCTATTGTGATTATCACGTCTTCATTTCCATCAATGGTAGTAAACAACTGTTCGAAAGCACAAAGTATTTATTTGAACATTTTAACCAGCTGGTGTTTTGTTGTAGACCTCAGAGCTCATTGCAGACAGTATTTGAGGACTTGAATCTAGGTGATCAGAATCTTGTTCAGATTTTCTGTGAAACCTTTCATGATGCTGGAAAAATTGCTCCTGTGATTACAAGGGTAGGGGTCCATGTAGAATGCATTTGTTCTCAAAAATCCTGAGGCTGTCAAATTTCAAAGAGCATTGTACAGCGAAACAGGCAGAGACCGTCTATTCTCCATGGTTCAAGTTTCATCATGCGTAAACAGTACAATACCAAGCAGCCAACTCGAAGTACCTTTTTTCAACCATTACTAAAAGCACGAAAAGTCAGCAAAAAGAGAAACAGGCCCTTGGCTCAAACCCACTGCCAGTGTCCGAAGGAGGTAGGCTCCACATATTCAACATGACCAACTTCAGTGCATTCAAGCAATTCGGACAGTCTGATTATCTCAAGAGCTTTGAATGGTGGCGGGTCATCCTCGGTTTCTATGTCTTCTAATTCATGGCATTCAGTGCATTCAAGCAATTCGGACAGTCTGATTATCTCAAGAGCTTTGAATGGTGGCGGGTCATCCTCGGTTTCTATGTCTTCTAATTCATGGCATTCTTTGGATGTGACAAATTGGTCTGAATTTGATTTTGGATTTGAATCAACCCTTGGTGATGGGTTTAATATGGGTTCCTCCTCTTAAAACAATGATTCTGACTTCCGTCCATTTCCACAGTCAAAGAAAATTTGACCCTCTTGATCAATTTTCAACAAAAACATTGAAAGGTAGTATAATTACTTTGAAAATGTTTTCCATTGTATCATCTTTGTTTGATATCATTTGTGTTTGTTATTACATTGAAATATTAGTCCATAGCTCATTGATTCTAATTTTTTTCATTGCTTAACCTTCGTTGAGGTGCAGCAATTCTATTTTTGGTGTGATTTGGGTTTGTTTCTCTGAATATGGGCAATAACTTGCAGTCAATGTATGTGGAGCAGAGGAGCTTTAACTATCCGGCCATCTACATTCCTTTTTGTTCTCTTCCAAAAAAGTAGAAAAACAAAAAAAAAAATTCTGGATTTTGACTTTTTTTTTATTATAAAAAATTACAGGTTGGAACACTGTGGAGGACCATTGATGACGAGCAAGGCAGCAGCATTGAGTACGAGGTATTTGGCTTTGCAAATACTTGATTGATTGGACTGGTCTTGATGGTCTTTTTTCTTTTTTGCTTGTTTCTAGAAGTGATTGTAATTTTTTTTTTAAATTTGTTGCTTTTTTTAACAAAATAAGAACTAAATGCATTATGATTGATTTAAATTATATTGGATATGTTTTAGCTTGTGGTAAGGTGTTGTCAAGAAGTACCATCTATTTTTAATGAATAAAAACTATTTACCAATTACATGTTACAACGAATAGCCTTGTTTTTGCAAGTGTATTCAAGTAAAGAGCACTATGAAATGTTTTGATGAATGAATAGTTATCTCCATGAAGATTTTATTGGGACCTAATTGATTTATCATTCCCGATAGTAAATGTTTGAGAATGAGCTCGACATCAACTGTCATCAACAATGCATCATAACCTCATTGATTTGTTAAGAAACCAGGTACTTAGAGGGAATAGTCAATGTCAAGGACTTGTTGCCGAGGCTTGGAATGAAATGGTCAAAACTGTTCAATGGGACATTGGTCTCATCATGACAAAGATGCTCTGAGGCATAGACACAAACATTTGGGAAGGCAATATAAAAGAGAGTGGGTTATCTTGGGATGAAACAGGAGAAATGGTAATTGCTGAGATTATGTGGATTCTTATACCTAGGTGAATTGCCATTTATCCATTCTTGTATCATTAGATAATTTGTTGCTCTATTATGTTGCTTATATATAAACAAATCCAGGTGCATCTTGATGCTTGGTCTCATAGAAACTAATATGTTTCAAGTTGTCACAAATTGTTGTTGTATATGTTGAAGGGGTTTCTAACGAAGCTGTAGAATTTCTTCATGCAATGCAAATTTCAACAATGAAGACCCAATTTGATGATTGGAATATTTCTTGTTTCAGCATTGAGATCTTCGCATAATTTAAGATAGTTATTGTTTGCTTATATTGGCTTATTTTCATTGTGTTGTTCCTTTACCTACAATATCATTTGCATTATCTCAATTTTTTTCATTGCTATCCAAAATCTGATGTTGTGGAATTGATAATTGTGCTTATTTCTACTTGATTTATGGAAATCCAGCTTCTGATGGAGGGTATAACCATGTGGGTCAAGATATTGGATGCATGTAATGGAGTCGATGAGATTTTCTTTTCACAAGCCTATAACAGGCTACTGCATTTGGTGAGATTTTTGGATTCTTTTGAAGGAGCAAAATTTCAAATAACTCTCATAAGTTTCAAATTAAGTTCTTATGAATAAACATATCATAATAGAACTCTACCAAATTTCAAATATTTGTTTTTGATACACGGAAATGACAACACTGAGGAAAGGAAATATTACTAAAGTCACACTCTAGACACTGAGGACTATCAGCTGGGACTGATTCTCTCTCTCTCTCTCTCTCTCTCTCACCTATAGTTAGAAAGGATATGTACATTCAATTTATGACTTCCAGATAATTTATGAGCATTTGCATAATTATTCATGAAGGCCATGTGAAAACTCTAGCATAAGTTAATGTAAAAATTTTAACTAAGTATTGTTGTCAAAAGTTTTAATTTCCCAATAATGCAATTACTGCATTTAGATTTCCTAAAAGTATACTAAAAATTATATATTTTAATAAACACTATGCGAATAAGCTATTGAAAACAACAAGATCTGCATAATGATATAAATATATCAAGCTTAAAGCATTCAATATGCTTAATAAAAATTTGAGACTCAAACTATATATATATATATATATATATATATATATATATATATATATATATATATAGTTTGGCTCCAAACGTGCTATCAAGATATACAACTAATTAGCTAAGAGCTTTGTAACTGAATTGGTTAGCATTCCCAGTATTTCCAACAAATACATTTAGGGTTTAAATTATCTCTCCTCCAACTATTGAATTGTAAAAAATAAAATAAAAAATGATATACAACTGATTAGTTATGCTTGAATTAAAGATTTTAGTTGCTGTAATTAAAGTTATTATAGGAATATTTTAAAGTTATGAACGAAAGAGAATGTGATCAAAATTAAGAAATAAAAATAAATGAAGATTTAAGACAAAATGTAAATTACAAAAACAATCATACTCTTGTATTACATAATCATTTCTTCTTACTGTTTGAGATCCGCTTATTTTGCTGTAATTGAAATCTTTTTGCTAAAAGTATTGTAGATAAATGTAAAAGTTAGTTAAAATAGTACGGTGTGATCCATAAATAGTACCAAAAAGTGTAGTGTGACTCATGAATAGTAACAAAAATAAGCTGAATAGTAAAATAAATTGGCAAAAAATAAGCTATCCAAACACAACCTATTTAGTTGAAACTGAAAACTTTTTAAGCTGGCTTTTAAGCCACTACCAAATGTACACTAAATAAACTTTCTTAGATACAAACCAATGTTACTTTCAATAAAAGAATAAATATACGCATATGAAAAATTCTATGGTAAGGGAATGGTACACATGATGATCATAATCATGTATTTCCAAGTGTTTTAATATTCACTATTCCTTCAAAAATATAATGGTAAATTACAAATTACACCCATAAAGTTTGGAGTTGACTGGATTTTACACCCCAACGTTTATGAACTTTAATTTTACACCCCAACGGTTGGTTTCGTTAGCAAATGACCCCCGGTTAGTTTCTGCTATTAACTGTCATGTCATCTTACTGATGTGTTTTTTTGCCAAATAAGCCCCAACATTCTAAAATGTTGTGGTGTAAAATCCAATCACCCAAAACATTAGGGGTGTACTTTGCAATTTACCCAATTTTTTAGAAGGGCCAGTTTCACACGAAGGGTTCTTTTGGGAAAGCTCAGACTCATACTCAGAGATTTTTTTTTTTGGTCAAAAAGTTATTTTGGTGTCACTCAGAAACTTCCATGATACTACATTGCAACGTAAAAAGGCATTAATTTAATTGGCACTTGAAAGTTGAAAGTTTGTTAGGACGATAGTCACTTTGAAAAGCAAGTCTACCTTATAGTCTTTTTTAACTTGCATCAAATCACCCTCTTCCTAGTTCGTCGTTGACTTTCCTTAGTTACATTGACAACCCCTTTTACAGCTTTCCTTCTCCTTTTAGTTTCAGATCTTCTCATCCAGTTGCTCATAAATTCCGATGGCGCTTATCACCAACAAAGGAGCCTCATATTCCTCTTCCTCTTCCTCAATCGCCCACCAATCCAAGAACTTAATCAGTTGATGTTTTCTTGAGTTTCAGAGGTGAAGATACCCGCTCTAATTTTGTAAGCCATTTGTATTACACTTTGTGTGACCGGTATTCACACCTTCATCGATAATAATCTCGAAAGGGGAGAAGAAATTTTTACAGAGCTTTTCAAAACTATCGAGAACTCAAAGATGTCAATTATTGTATTTTCTGAAAATTATGCATCCTCCAGTTGGTGTTTGGATGAACTTACAAAGATTATTGAGTGTAGGAAAAATAATCGGTCGGTGTTACCAATTTTTTACAAGGTGGATCCATCAGAAGTTCGTAAGCAACAAGGAAAATTTGGAGAAGCACTAACCAGGCATGAAGAAAGATTTAAAGATAAAAAGAAGGTACAAAGGTGGAGGAAAGCTCTATGTGAGGCAGGCAACATTTCTGGTTGGGACTACAAGAATAGGTATTTATTTAGTGACTATCCTTGTTAGTTTTTCGGTAAGGTCCATTTAATTGGAGAGAAAAGTGGTTGTTATTTTTCCACTCTCAACCAAATACCGTGAGATTAAACTTTTTTTTTTTTTTCTATCATCCCCCTTTTTCATCCTTCTTCATTTTTTATCCAATCAAGCAAACCCTAAACTTTTAATGGATTTGGGATGACCATTAAATTTTCATGTTAAATAACAACTACAATTAATTGATTTCTACTATTTTTTTTTCTTTAGAGTTTAATAAATTATAAAAGCATTCTATACTTGTCATAACTGAGCTAGTTAGCTATAGCTTAATGATGGAAATAAAAGAACTTAAAATTAGATTCTCTTACCAATTATTAATTAGGTATTTGCCTCGCACATATTTTAAAAGAAAAACTTATTAATGCATTTTCCTAAAGTAGTGGGATCCCAATAAGATTATTTACTCATCTAGTGGGGCTTTTCATGCAATTTCGTGCTAAAAGCTAATTTGCTACCCCAGAATAAGTGACAATAAAACAATATATTTTCAATCTATGAGTTACATGCCACTTACTTTACTTAGCCATACTTCAGTTATGAGATACAAATTAAACAACTTGCATTTAATTTATGTTCTCATTTATTTTTTAAATTATATTCATTAATTGTCTTAAATACTCTGTGAATGGCAGCCACAATGAATACGACCTTATCCAAGAAGTTGTTGAAGAGGTCTCAAAGTCTAAACTAAATCAGATGGAATTATATGTTGCTAAATATCTAGTTGGAATAAAGTCTCGTGTAGAGGATTTAATAACATATTTAAATATTGAATCAAATGAGGATGTTTACATGGTAGCGATTTGTGGTATCATTGGAGTAGGAAAAACTACAATTGCAAAAGCTACTTATAACAAAATTTTACATCATTTCAAAACAAAAGTTTTTCTAGAGAATGTTAGAGAGAGGTCAAAGACAATTGAAGGCATAATTTGTCTACAAAAGATACTTCTTTCTAAGATCTTAGGGGATAGGAATTTGGAAGTGTGTAATGTATCTAGTGGAATTGCCATGATAAATGAACGTCTTTGTAGAAAGAGGGTTCTTATCATTCTTGATGACGTGGATAATTTGGATCAGATAGAAAATTTGCTTGGAAAATGTGATCAGTTTGTTCCTGGAAGTAGAATCATTATGACAACAAGAAATAAACGCCTGCTTGTTACTCTTGGAAATGGTATTTCAACCTACATATATGAGGTTAAGGAATTAAATGAATATCAAGCTATTGAACTCTTTAATATGCATGCCTTTGGAAGTAACGAACCCAATGGAGATTATTTGGAACTTGTGCACAAGGTTATACATTATGCCAAAGGCCTTCCACTAGCTCTAGTAGTGATGGGTGCTGGTTTGTATGGAAGATCTAAACTTGAATGGAAAAATTCTATAAAAAAGTATGATAAAATTCCCAATGGAGATATTCAAAAGATATTGAAAATAAGTTATGAAGGATTAGATGAAAACGAAAAGAATATTTTCCTTGATATTGCATGCTTCTTCAAGGGATATTGCATGAATTATGATAAGGTTGTGGATATACTAGAAAATTGTGATTTAGAACCAGTAGATGGTATTTCAAGACTTATTGATAAATGTCTTGTGACTATAAATTATGGTAATGAATTGTCGATGCATGATTTGCTACAAAGAATGGGTAGAGAAATTGTTCGACAAGAATCACCACAAAATCCAGGAGAACGCAGTAGACTATGGCGTTGTGAGGATGTTCTTTACGTACTAACTGAGAATATGGTATGAGTTGTTTTTATTCATTTTCTCCCTTTTTTTCACTTGAAAAATATAATCACTTTTTTTCCCTTTTAATGTGGAAGAAATTTTAATATTCTCAAGATGATTTTTTTTATATAAATTTATTAGGATAAATTACATATTTTGTCCATAATTTAGTAAATATTATATTTTAATTTGGTAATTTACTTTTTTTTTTTTGTTTTTTTTTAATCAGGGGTCGAATAAAGTTCAAAGCATAATGTTATATTCGCCTAAGCTGATAAAGTTGCACTTAAAGGCACAAATATTTCGTAAGATGAAAAATCTTAGATTGCTTTCTATTCATAATGTACGTTGCTCTGGACATCTTGAATATCTTCCCAATGGATTAAGGTTGCTTGATTGGCATGAATATCCATTACCTTCGCTTCCATCCCATTTTTCTCCTAAAAATCTGGTTGTACTTGGCATGGCCAGTAACCAATTAAAGAAAACATTCAAGCAGGTATGGTCTTTTATATTTTTTTTTTGAGGATAAATACTTTTTTTTTTTTTTTTAAAGTTTAAAGTATAATTTAATTTTTGAATTTTTTTCATCTACAGGTTTTTGCATTCAAAAACATGAGATATGTGGACTTCAGTTGGTGTGAATCCATTAGGAAAATACCTGACTTATCAATGAGCCCAAATATAAAGGAATTGAAACTTAGTGTTTGTAAAAATTTAGTTGAGATTGATGACTCCGTGGGGCGTCTTGATAAGCTTGAAGTGTGGGACCTTAGCGGTTGCAATAAACTTGAAACTCTTCCGAGTTGTCTCACGATGAAATCTCTTAGAACTTTTCATCTTAATTTCTGCGAAAGCCTTAAGAAGTTCCCCAATATTTCGCGAGAAATGAAAACTTTAGAGGAGTTACGTTTGAACAATACTGGAATTAGTGAATTGCCTCCGTCATTTGGGAATCTCACTGGGATGATTTGCTTAGAGCTTGGAAACTTGGGGGCGGGAGCGGGACATCTACATCTTCCAGGTAGCATCTATAATTTACAACGTCTTGAGTATCTCGTTCTTTATGGCGATTTCAAATTTTTGAAGGACGTGGAGCTATTGCGCAATTCTTTCGGAGGCTCTTCCAAATATGCTTTTCCACGCTCGTCCAGTTTATCTCTTATTGTTGTTCTAAATCCCTCAAAAATGGATTTTATTTTGAATTATTGTTGTTCCCCCTCATTGGCATATCTATGGATCAATGACAGCAAAATTGCTACCTTCCCAAAAATCACTGGCAGATTGAGGTATTTAGAACTTAAGAATATTAAACTTTGGTATGAGCTTCGGGAAATTCCAAGCCTTCCACAAAATGTAAGATCTGCACAAACAAGTGAAATATTCGTTCAGGTATTAAGAAACAGTTTCTTTTACCTTCACAAGTACTACTTGTCGATTAATTTTGCTAAAATGTAGTAATTTGTTGAATTCTCTAATTGAATGCAGATTCGAGAAATGATAAGGCTTCCACCAAATCTTCCACCATGCCACATGTTAATAGTTCCACACCCAAACTCATCTTCTCCAATATCCCCTAAGTTTGTCCCCTCTCTGTATTACTTCCTTACTGAGTATCACTCTGTGTTATATGGATACGGGGATGAGATTCCAAATTGGTTTAACCACCAAAGCAATGAAAATTCAATATCATTCTTGATTGGTCCAGAATTTCCAACAATTGCTCTCTGTGTTGCTATTGAAATAACTCCTATTGAAATTGTAGACGCTCGTACTTGCCTTTTTGATTATCACGTCTTCATTTCCATCAATGGTAGTATACAACTGTTCCAAAGCTCAGAGTACATATTTGAACATTTTAACCAGCTGGTGTTTTGTTGTAGACCTCAGAGCTCATTGCAGAAACTATTTGAGGACTTGAATCTAGGTGATCGGAATCTTGTTCAGATTTTCTGTAAAACCTCTCATGATGCTGGAAAAATTGCTCCTGTGATTACAAGGGTAGGGGTCCATGTAGAATGCATTTGTTCTCCTCAAAAATCCCAAGGCTGTCAAATTTCAAAGAGCAATGTACAGCGAAATAGGCGGAGACCGGCTCTTCTCCATGGTTCAAGTTTCATCATGCGTAAACAGTACAATACCAAGCAGCCAACTAGAAGTAGCTTTTATCAACCATTACTAAAAGCACGAAAAGTCAGCAAAAAGAGAAACATGCCCTTGGAAGCAAGGATCTGCACATGTTCGTGTTTAGCTCAAACCCATTGCCAGTGTCCGAAGGAGGTAGGCTCCACATATTCAACAGGACCAACTTCAGTGCATTCAAGCAATTCGGACAGTCCAATTATCTCAAGAGCTTTGAATGGTGGCGGGTCATCCTCGGTTTCTATGTCTTCTAATTCATGGCTTTCTTTGGATGTGACAAATTGGTCTGAATTTGATTTTGGATTTGAATCAACCCTTGGTGATGGGTTTAATTTGGGTTCCTCCTCTTTGAACGATGATTCTGACTTCAGTCCATTTCCACAGTCAAAGAAAATGAGACCCTCTTGATCAAATTTCAACAAAAACATTGGAAGGTACTATAATTACTTTGAAAATGTTTTCCATTGTATCATCTTTGTTTGATATCATTTGTGTCTGTTATTACATTGAAATATTAGTCCATAGCTCATTGATTCTAATTTTTTTCATTGCTTAACCTTCGTTGAGGTGCAGCAATTCTGTTTTTGGTGTGATTTGGGTTTGTTTCTCCGAATATGGGCAATAACTTGCAGTCAGTGTATGTGGAGCAGAGGAGCTTTAACTATCCGGCCATCTACATTCCTTTTTGTTCTCTTCCAAAAAAGTAGAAAAACAAAAAAATTTATTCTGGATTTTGACTTAATTTTTTTATAAAAAAATTACAGGTTGGAACACTGTGGAGGACCATTGATGAAGAACAAGGCAGCAGCATTGAGTACGAGGTATTTGGCTTTGCAAATACTTGATTGATTGGACTGGTTTTGATGGTCTTTTTTTCTTTTTTGCTAGTTTCTGGAAATGATTGTAATTTTTTTTTTTAATTTGTAGCTTTTTTAACAAAATAAGAACTAAATGCATTATGACTGATTTAAATTATATTGGTTATGTTTTAGCTTGTGGTGAGGTGTTGTCAAGAAGTATCATCTATTTTTAATGAATAAAAATTAATTACCAATTACATGTTACAACGAATAGCCTTGTCGTCGCAAGTGTATTCAAGTGAAGAGCACTATGAAATGTTTTGATGAATGAATAGTTATCTCTGTGAAGATTTTATTGGGACCTAATTGATTTATCAATTCCGATAGTGAATGTCTGAGAATGAGCTTACATCAAGTAGTCATCAACAATGCATCATAACCTCATTGATTTGTTATGAAACCAGGTACTTAGAGGGAATAGTCAAGGACTTGTTGCCGAGGCTTGGAATGAAATGGTCAAAACTGTTCAATGGGACATTGGTCTCATCATGAAAAAGATGCTCTGAGGCATAGACACAAACATTTGGGAAGGCAATATAATGACATAAAGGTTCTTCAATAGAGTTGGTTATCTTGGGATGAAACAGGAGAAATGGTAATTGCTGAGATTATGTGGATTCTTATACCTAGGTGAATTGCTATTTATCCATTCTTGTATCATTAGATAATTTGTTGCTCTATTATGTTGCTTATATATAAACAAATCCAGGTGCATCCTGATGCTTGGTCTCATAGAAACTAATATGTTCCAAGTTGTCACAAATTGTTGTTGTATATGTTGAAGGGGTTTCTAACGAAGCTGCAGAATTTCTTCATGCAATGCAAATTTCAACAATGAAGACCCAATTTGATGATTGGAATGTTTCTTGTTTCAGCATTGAGATCTTCGCATAATTTAAAAAAGTTATTGTCTGCTTATATTGGTTTATTTTCATTGTGTTGTTCCTTTACCTACAATATCATTTGCATTATCTCAATTTTTTTCATTGCTATCCAAAATCTGATGTTGTGGAATTGATAATTGTGCTTATTTCTACTTGATTTATGGAAATCCAGCTTCTGTTGGAGGGTATAACCATGTGGGTCAAGATATTGGATGCATGTAATGGAGTCTATGAGATTTTCTTTTCACAAGCCTATAACAGGCTACCGCATTTGGTGAGATTTTTGGATTCTTCTGAAGGAGCAAAATTTCAAATAACTCTCATAAGTTTCAAATTAAGTTCTTATGAATAAACATACCATAATAGAACTCTACCAAATTTCAAATATTTGTTTTTGATACACAGAAATGACAACACTGAGGAAAGGAAATATTACTAAAGTCACACTCTAGACACTGAGGACTATCAGCTGGGACTGATGCTCTCTCTCTCTCTATACTACCTGTAGTTAGAAAGGATATGTACATTCAATTTATGACTTCCCAGATAATTTATGAGCATTTGCATAATTATTCATGAAGGCCATGTGAAAACTCTAGCATAAGTTAATGTAAAAATTTTAACCAAGTATTGTTGTCATAAGTTTTAATTTCCCAATAATGCAATTACTGCATTTAGATTTCCTGAAAGTATCGTGTAAAAACAGTGAAATCTCCTCATTTCCAGTAATGTTTGAGATTGATGTTGTTAAACAATTTGAAACAAAATAATTGTTTGAATTTTTCTTTGGTACCCTTGAGAATAAATTTTTGCATGCAATGATAGTTATTTTGAAGTTGTAGGTGAAGAGGGTGACCAATTCTTCACTCGTAGTGTTTCTCGTGGATTATATTAACCTTTAGATTAATTGCACAGAAGGAATAAAATTGGTCCTACATGCTATCCTCAAGCTTCAACCTGGATGATTGCATAATGTAGTAGAAGATTTGGCATTCTGGCTGGCAAAGATGTACTAGAAGATCAAAATTTATGCTTGATGAAAGATTACAAGGAAATAAAGGATCTCCCAATTCAGAATGACTTTGCTGGTGATGAAATTTGCCAAAAGATGACAGCCAATGATGATCTTTGGGAAACTTATATCAAGGTTACATGCTTTCTCATTAGTAATGTCGCTAGGATAGAGGATTTTCCTGTTTTGTTTCCTCTGGGTTGTCATTAAAGATTACCTTGCAGCATGGACGTGTGTGCACACACACACTTTTCTTTTTAACATATATTTTTTCCCTTGATGAAATGATATTCACACTTTCTTCATGAAGTAAATAAAATGTTATTGGGTAACATAGGTTGTATAACATAAGTCATATTTATCATTGAACCTTGAACAGGATAATTTTGAGTAGCTTTCATTTTAAAATGGCGTTTTGCCTGAGCATCCGGATGCAATTGCATGCAGAGATAGGATCTCAGATTAGTGATTTGGGATTGATTTATAGTATTGAAATTCAAATGGTAGATCAAGATGTTTGAAGATAAAAGTGGAGATCAAGCAATATCCATCTTGGGAGTTTGAAAATCTTATCAGAGAAAAAAGAAAGTCTGCAACTTTTTAGGCCCCAACATGTTCTCAAAAAGTTCAGAGAGTGCCATCAAGGAGTAGTTGAGGAGAGGCCATGTATACTCAAAACATATATGAATATTAAGGAGTTGGGGAATCTTGCTAGCTGGTATAACCCTAGAAGGAAAAACGTTATTGACTTTAATTTCTAATGCACTTTCTAAAGAATGATTTACACAAGCACTCTCTACTTATAAATTGTAAAAAAAGATAGAAAGCTCCATGTAATCTGTCCAAATACCATCTAAGTCTCTGTTTTGCAGGTAATTGGTACTTATGTGGGCATTGCAATTGTTGGCATCTTTGTCCTGTGGTACACTCAAGCTTCATTTATGGGTATCAATCTTGTCATTAAATGGGCATACACTAGTTGAATTTTCTCAGCTTCGCAATTGGGGAAAATGCTCGTCATGGTCAAATTTCACCGCGAGTCCATTCACGGTTGCTGGGGGTCACATGATCTCTTTTACAGACCCTTGTGACTATTTTACCGTTGGTAAAGTGAAAGCAATGACTCTATCCCTATCTGCCTTGGTGTCAATTGAGATGTTCAATTCCCTGAATGCCCTTTCCGAACACAACAGCTTGGTCAAAATGCCACCCTGGGGGAACCCTTGGCGTTTGGTTGCTATGTCAGTCTCATTTGGACTTCACTGCCTCATACTCTATGTCCCATTCCTGGCAGATGTGTTTGGTATTGTGCCATTGAGTCTGAGTGAGTGGATTTTGGTCATCTTGGTTTCAGCTCCTGTGATTCTTATTTATGAGGTTCTGAAATTTGTGGGAAGGAGTCAAAGATGGATAGCAAAGGAGAAGATGGCATGACAAAATTTCAGGCTCAATATTCTTGTGGAAGTAATTTCTATTAGGTCATAATAGATTGGGAGGTCCATTCTGTGTTATGTTAAATAACCATTCTTTCTTAAATTTAGGCTTTTATATTAAAAAGTACACACTGGTCACATGTATTCATTAACATCTGGAAAAAGTGTTAGTCCAAGTCTTGTTTCATGGGTAATCTCCGGCGTCAACTATGCTAAATTTTGTTTCATTCTTACTATGAGGTTACAAAACATTGTGTTTATGGCTCTAGTTTGATAAATTCTTCTATGGGCCCATTTGGGATTCACTCTATCTCACAATCAGTTCCGTAGTTTGAATTTCTGGCTAGTTTAATAAACATTTTTTAATCCACAAAATTTCTTTCAAATTTTTTAATATGTGCATATAATTTATGAAGTTGTCAGAATCATTTAACGTGACCAAGAAATACTGTTTGCATGATTCTATGCTTTTAAAATCTAAGTTAGCATCTAGATGCACAGACATGGTACAAGTCTGATATGGCAACACGAACAATTTTTGAAAAATTATAACATAATACGGCCAATAGGATATTATCACTACATGAGTATGGTACAATATCCAAAATGAAGTATATGTGCTTCTTAGGTTAGCATAGCCCTATTTCAATGATACAAATAAAATAAAAAAATTGTGAGTTTCAATTAGTTTAATTTGTAAGTCTCTTGTTATTAAATAAGAGATTTAAAATTTTAACTCTGTTTACACAAAAAATTGATTGATATCTTGACCAAATGATAAAAAATAATTGACCAGATCATAAAAAATAATCATCATAAGGCAGAAGTCATAAGTTAAAATTCTATTAAATTTATAAAAATAAAAATAAAAATAAAATGATACAATAAAAAATACATGTAATCTTAATTTGTTAGAATTCATAGATAAGGGTAAAAAAGGCTTAAATTTCTATTTATAGTTTGCTTTGTTTTTAGCTTCTAATTTTTGTCTTTGTTTTGTTGTTGTTGTTGTTGTTTTTTTTAAATATATTTTTATTTATTAATTTGAATTTAAAAAAGCTATTTTTTTTATATAAAAAACTATCTTTTACATTTTGTCACACATTTAACATAAAGTATACCAAAAATATATTTTAATAAACGCTATACAAATAAACTATTGAAAACTACAAGGTTCGCATAATGATATAAATATATCAAGCTTAAAGAATTCAATATGTTTAATAAAAATTGAGACTCAAATATATATATATATATATATATATATATATATATATATATATATATAATGGCTCCAAACATGCTATCAAGATATACAACTAATTAGTCAAGAACTTTATAACTCAACTAGTTAGCATTTCCTGATATTTCTAATAAATACATCCAAGGTTTAAATCATCTCACCCCCAACTATTGAATTATAAAAAAAAAAAAAAGAAAGATATACAACTGATTATTTATGTTTGGATTAAAGATTTTAGTTGCTGTCACTAAAGTTATTCTCGGACCATTTTAAACTAATGAATAAAAGAGAATGTGATCAAAATTAAGAAATAAAAATAAATGAAGATTTAAGACAAAATATAAATTACAAAAACCATCATACTCTTGTATTCCATAATCATTTCTTTGTCCTAAATAAGCTTTCTAAGATACAAACCAATGTTACTTTCAATAAAAGAATAAATATACGTCTATGAAAAATTCTGTGGTAAGGGTATGGTACACATGATGATCATAATCATGAATTTCCAAGTGTTTTAATATTCACTATTCCTTCAAAAATATAAATAAAATGTTAAGATTAAAACACTTAAAATAAACCATTCTAATCATAGTGAATACCATATCCTACAAAGGGTAAAGGGGGAGGGGGAGGGTGGAGCATTATACAAAGGGTTGTAATGAATTTTAAAATAAAATTAATAAGATTTGTGAAAATAAAAATTGATTTTATATGGAATTAATAAAATATATCCAACACAATTTTGCAAAGCTAGTATGGCCATGTAAATAGAACATTGCCTCCTATCCGTTGAGCCCATAGCACACTCATGTCTGGTATATCGTATATTTGTTCCATTGGTGGGTTTTCCATGAAAACATCAAATGCTTGAAGCTGGACACTGGCTATGACTAATGATTTGCTATGCCAAATGGGCTTTGCTAAAAGAAACCATCCCAGCTGTAATTAGTTGAGCTATCCAGTATCCACCACAGTAGTGCACATAGATGCTTAATCCCACATCAAGAATGCATTGATATCAGCCTCCTTCAAGTTCAGATTCACAAACAATTGCATTTCTCTGAAGCTTCATCTTTGTATAAACTTCATCCGGTAAAGTATATATTTCATCAATTCTTGGATGTGACCTCTCCCCACAATGAATTTATGAATTGGCCTCCCTCTTCAATGAAACTATATCCTGCTGCCTTTGTAATTTGGCCACCCTTCATTAACTTCCTCAGCTTTGCAACTCCATCCCATTGGCCTGCCGATGCATAAATATTTGAAAGAATGACATAGTCCCTGGATTCCAGGGTTCAAGTTCAAAGAGTGACTCGGCTGCTATTTCAGCCAGCTTAACATTGCCATGGAAACTACAAGCCCCCAGAATCGTACCCCATACAACAGAATCTGGTTTCATAGGCATATTTTGAATGAGATCATAAGATTCTTGCAATTCTCCACAACGGCCTAGGAGATCAACCATGCATCCATAATGTTCTAATTTGGTGTGATATGAAATTTTGTCTCCATTGATTCAAAGAGTTGTCGGCCTTTTACAACCATGCCTCCATGAGTACATGCTAAGAGAAGTCCCACCAATGTAACATCATCAGGTACTTTTCCTTCTCCTGGTATAGGGTCACAAAACACAAAAGTGATAGTGAGAGGCTAAACGCTTATGTTTGCAACATAGTAATTTCCAAAACTAGTAATTCATTAAGGTAGGAATGCTAACCAAAGAGACAGCATACCAGCATTTTATCATAAAGCTCAGAGCCTCGTTGCATCTTCCATGACAGCCAAACCCGTGATCATGGAGTTCCAAGAGCACAAATTTCTGTGGCGGCCAATCTCATCAAACACACGCCAAGCCACATCAATTTTTCCACACCTTGCATACATTTCCAATACAGCATTGGCCACATACAAATTCTTGAATAACCCATTTCTTCTTGCATATGCTTCATTCCTCTCTCCAACCTCCAATGCCCCAAGATTCGCACAAGCCGGAAGAACACTAGCTATAGTCACCTCATTAGGCTTCACACCTTTCTCCTTCTCCATATTCAAAAACATTGCTAAGGCCTTAGCATACTGTCCATTTTGCGAGTACCCAGATATCATTGCAGTCCAGGAAACCACATTTCTAGAAGGCATCAAGCCAAACAATTCTAGAGCACCTTCCATATAGCCAGACCTGGTATAGCCTGCAATGATTGAATTCCAAGTGGGTATATCTCTTACTCTCATTTCATCAAATTTTTGGCGTGCCGAGGCCAACATCCCCAGTTTTGCATACATGTCAACCAAAGCAGTCAAGGCAAATACGTCATTCAAAACCAGACTTGACGAAATGGGTGTGGAGCATTTTGCCATGGTGAGGGGATGAGAGGGAAGCGCATGTCACAAAGAGAAAGGTGAAAGTGTGCTGGTTTGGCGGACAGCCTTGAAGGCACATCTGGGAGTAGAGGGACGCGCATTGGTAGTATTGTCCATGACAAGAATAGGCTTGAATAAGCTTGTTATAGAGAAACACGGTTGGCTTAGGAATAACATCGAACAGTTTTCGGGCATAAGAAGTTTGCGATTTGGAGAGAGTTGACAATGAGGGTTTTGGTGTAGCTTATGCCATTTCTAAGAGTGTAGGCGTGGATTTGTTTCAGTTGGTTCATATCACATTTAAGTTGTGTGGCGTTATCCCACTAGACACTAGTAATCTAATATCAATATATAACAATAGTAGCAGAATTTGGGTTTAGACAATATTGTCATGGAATGGTAGCCCAAGTAGGTCAAGGAGAGTGGCTTTGGGATTGGGGGCCTAAGGGCTTTTGTTTATTTACCTCGTGTTTTTCTCTCAGGTCTTTTTTATTTCTTGGGTGGCGGGAAGAAATGATTGGTTTTTGGGTTCCTTTCCTTTCCTTAAAAAAAAAAAGGCTAATTAAGATTTTGAGTCTGTCAGATGTTTATACTTGTTTTTGGTTGCCAATAGGTGCCCTAGTGGTGTTTATGGCTATATGTTTAGGATCCTTGACATTAGCTCTATGTTTCAAATCAATTTAACACAGGGACGGACCCAGGTGGGGCCTAAAGGGGCCCGGGCCCCCTGGGCCCAAAAAAAATTTACGGCTTAAATTTAAAAAAAAAGAATTGGGCCCCCCTTAAATTTTTGCTCAGGCCCGTTCCGCTCAGGCCCCCTCCCAAAGTTCCAGAGTCCCAAGCCCAGCTGTCCAGCCCAGATGCAAGAGCCCATGCCGTGACCCATGTAAATCCAAAAAAAAAAAAAAAAAACACTCAGCAGAAAACCTAACGCCTAACGGAGAAAGTGAAAGCCAATTAGCCAAAGGAAAATAAAGAAAAGAAAAGAAAGGAAACAGAACAGAGAGCTGAATAGAGAGACAGAGAGGCGCGACGCCGCAGCGAGACAGAGAGATACAGAGGCGCGACGCGACGAGGCTGAGTGAGCCACTGAGTACCCACCCACGCCGACGCCGGCGCGCCATCATCACGCGAGTCGCGAACCCTCCTCAGCTGTCGCCGCCGCCGGTTGCTTGAGGCTTGAGCCTTCACAATCACAGGTACTTAAATCTATGATCCTTTCCTTCAAGAATCAAAACCTAATAAAATGTTTGTGATTTGTGAATCAACTGTTTTAACAATCTGTGCTTGTGGAGTGTTTGTGTCTTTTCTGATGATGAGACTGACTGAGAGTGATGAACTGATTACTGATGTTGGTGATTGTGAATTGAATCTGTGCAAAGGATCAGTGGTTTTTTTTTTTTTTTTTGGGGGCTTTTTGGCTTTGTGACTGTCACTCTGTGTTTGTGACTCTCTCTCTGTCTCTTGTATTATATATAGATAAGAGAGATAGAGAGAGACAAGTGCTGCGGCCTGTGTTTGTTTGTTTGTGGCACAACTACCAGACAACAAAGCACAAACTTTGTGCTTTGTTGACCAGTAGTTGGGCATAATAGGGACAAGTGAAAAATTAAGAAAAGTTTTTGTTACTAATACTGTGTAGAATAAATAAAGAGTGTAGGCAGTGACATAGTAGGATTGGGGTAGTGGGTTAATGTTAGAAAAATGGAAAAAACACAAATTCAAAGATAATTAAAGGCAGACCAAAGACAAAAAGAAACAAATCATATAATATAGAAAATTATCACACAAATTTAATATATATGATTATTATTTTATTTGTAGATCATGAAAAAATCAACTACAATGCTTGATTTTTCAAAAGAAAAGATTCAACTACCATGCGTGTATTTTGTTTTTGTTGATAGATGATTGTATCTTAATATATTAAGAAATAATGATTTTTGGGTATTTGTCTTGGTTAATAGTTTATTAATACTATATGGATACGTATTTGAAATTATTTTTTTTTCGCTTATCTCTGGCCCCTGACTTGAAATCTTGGGTCCGTCCCTGATTTAACATGAAGGATATTTTGTAAATATAATTTTGCTAGCCCATCTAAGTTGGCACTGTAGTGTTAGCCAATTGCACAACAGGGAAACATCTGTGCATCTTGGCTTGCCATTTAACCATAATCAAATTTAGATAGGGTTTAATGGTCAAAGAAAACAAGGTTATTAATTTGAACACCCTTTCAAAGTCCAAATAATAGGGTTTTAGTGGTTGAAGAAGAAAAAATATAAAGGCAAAATTTAACAATTCAAGACAGGACCTTATTCTATATTTTTTTAAACTTTTTTCATTATACACAAGAATCACGAATTTGCATCCTAGTAATGGCAAAGAATCCAATTCTAATACAAAAAATTATCTCATTTTGGCTAACTAGTCAGCCATTGGTGGCAAAGACTTGATTTTTCTTCTTCCACCAGTGAATCAATTGAGTGTCAATGTACAGACACAACACATCCCATGGCGTGAAATACAAGCCACAGTTAATTTACTACCTGTCCACACTCCAGAGGTCTAATTTCTGGACAACAATATTGACATCGGATTTAGGTCACCTTGGGGTGGACAAAGTAATTGACAATACGTGAACTCAACTTTGCACTTACAGATCACACGGTCAATTAGGTTTGTCTTCTTAGCTGCAATATGGCATGCCAAATCACAGCAGGGAAAAGAGGTATGCCCTGCCCTCTTCCAGAATTGTAAAGGTTCGCATGCCTAGCTATGCACTTCTTCCTGCATCCTTTTGTTCATTCTTGCAAAGTTGGAGCATGAAACCAAGTTTTGTGCCTCATCTTCAAATCCTCTACCTTTTAGAAATATGAAGGCTGATCATGAAGCACATTTAAGTGAGCAATTATTCTTGCTGCCGGAGACTTCACACTACGACTTCCCCGCTGTGTTAAGTCAACTAAAGGCATTTGAGCTAATGCTCCATACTTCATTTTGAAATCAACCAGCCAGAAAATCCTTTCTAGAGCATGTATAGCCTTCTCCTGCAAGCTGGGGGAAGGGGAACCAAGAAATTTTATTATTGGTGGTGTGGCATTTGCTTCTCCAAGCACCTTACAACCACTCTGCAGCCTCTCACCTTCAATTGAAGTCAACAGTGCATCTAAAGAAGCCTCACAAGCTCCAAGATCGTGTTCCCCAAGAATTCTGACAAGTGGTCTCACAACATCAGCCTCTATAAGGCAAAATGATGCCTCAATACTACATATTCCTCCATGAACTGGAAGACAGTTCTGGTGGAGCCGAGAAACACAAGAATCCCTTGCGCTTTGGTATCAACCTGCTTAGCACAAGTGAACTCTCATAAAATCGACAAAGAGATATTGCAGCACATTTTTATGTCAAGGTAGTTCCAGACTCTAGCAACTGTACCAAAAGAGGTATGATGCCAGTTCTAGCTGCACTCTTTTGCCATTCTAAGTTTGTTGGCACAATGAAACGACATATGGCTCCAACAGCATTCTCTATCAACTGATTTTTATAGGGATTATTCTGCTTGCCATTATGGAGATGGATGAAAATTATTGGAAGTGCCCCAGCATCCAGAAGCCACTGAGTGATCTGGGTTAATTCTGGAAGGTTAGAGACAATTCCCATCACAGAAGCAATCTCTTCTTCGTCTTTAGAAGATTTGATGATCTTGAGTAACGTCTCAATGCATTTCTGATTTACATGCTCCACCAGGGTGACTTCATCACTGCCTTCTGACAAGCAACAGAATAGTTTTACAGCATTTGCTCGTACACACAGGTCATCATGCTCGCACAACTGAACCAATACTCGTACAGCTGCGCACTATAAATGTAAACAAACTAGTTAGTGTATCTCACAGAATTTACAACATCAAGAATAAGCTACCATTTGGTGACGGTTTAATCAAGTTGAATAATGGGATGAAGAAAATGGCAGAAATAAAACAAAATCCTCAAAGTCAAGTACAGGGGCATCTCATTCTCCATCTACGCATCTCATTCTCCATCTACACAAAGAAATTGATAGCATCTCCCCTAAATATTAAATTCTAATACACGACAAATTTATATGCTCTAATAGAAAGATGATATATAAAACGAGCTTGAATTTTTTATTATTATTTTAAATATTTCATAAGAAGGTTAATACAAATTTGAAATTTAAATTAACACATCAAGAAAAAAAAACTTTGTAATTTGTTTGTTTTTTTTATTAAATTAAATTTGATATCATAATATAAATCGTAAGGCTTTTACTTTTCAACAATATTTTTTTAAAAAAGTATTAAATTATTACAATCAATAGTTAAGTTGTTCAAACTTTTAGGAGCATGTTAACAACCCAATTAGTTCAAACTTATAAGAGTATTTTGTTTTTTGGGAAAGTCACAACAACTGGGGTGGAGGATTTGCACCTTGGACGTTTCTATTGAAAATACTAAAATGTGTCAGTTGAGCTACAAGACTCTTAGTAAACTTTTAGGAGCACGTTAACAATTTTTTTTTAAAAATACTAACATTTTACGAATGTCACAATCAATAAGCCTAAACAGAGCATGTTACCCAGCAAGTAGTTCAAAGTTTTCAGGAATTAGGGTTAAGAAAGCTTGCAAACACTAATGGTTGATATTGGCAATAACAATAAACTTTTCTGGAGCCAGAGTTAACAACCAAGTAGTTGATAGTGTCAATAACAATAAAGCATGCATGTCATTGCATTACGAGAGAAAGCATTACAAGAAAGAGCTTCAATTTATGTCATGTCACCTAGACAAACCACCAAATTTTTTGTATAATGACACCCAACAACTGGTAGAAACTAGACAATGCTTAGTCACCATAGCCTACCAATAGTTGCTTGAATGCAATGGTGAAGCCAGGATTTGACTTGGGGGAAGGTGGGATTTATACTTGACACACGTATACACATTTGATACCCTCTCTCTCCATATATATATATATATATATATATATATATATATCATAGGAGGCAATTTGGAAATCAAAAGGCCAATCATGTGAATACTAAGTGATATTTTTATGCAAGAAAACCCAAAAAAGAGATAGCATATTTGTTATGTTGTGTTTATCTGTTAGTATTGTTTTACACATGAAAATACTTTTTTTTCAAAGTGTTTAAAAATCAAATTTCTATAAACGATTTACAAGGATTTCTGGCAACTAGATAAAACCCAAGTACAACTTACCTAAATTTATATTAGTTTGGTTAGTTTTATAGTTTAAAAATATTCAAATTATAAAAGCTTTAAAACTATCATGGACATCTTTGCACCTTGAATTTATAAGTTTAATCTAAAAATAAAATAAAAACAGTGAAGTTGTTATGTAATAATCCCCACAATTAATTGCTTTACACAATTTTTTTTTTAATTTTAATTTTATTTAATACCTCTTATTTCTTTATTTCCCCTTTCTCCTATCCTTGTTTTCCATTTATAGATCTTGAAGCTTAATATATATTGATAAAGTAGGAATTAAAAAAAGAAAAAAGAAAAAATTTTGAAATATGAAAAGGATAACTCTTTAGATATTATATAAAAATAAATGCATGAGGAAATCTATTATGAAAAAAAAAATCACATATTGAAAAATGATGTTTTCACCCCTAATAGTTTGCTTAGTTTTTAGCTTTTAGTTATATGTCTTTGTGTTGGTGTTTTTTTTTTTTTTTTTTTTTTACATATATGAAAACTACCTTTTAGCTTTTTATCACACATTTAACATAAAGTATACCAAAAATTATATATTTTAATAAACACTAAGCAAATAAGCCATTGAAAACAATAAGATCCACATAACGATATAAATATATAAGCTTAAAGCATTCAATATGCTTAATAAAAATTTGTGACTCAAATTTTATATATATATATATATATATATATATATATATATATATATATATATATATATATATAATATATATATATAATGGCTCCAAACATGCTATCAAAATATACAACTAATTAGCTAAGAGCTTTGTAACTGAATTTATTAGCATTTTCTAGTGTTTCCAATAAATATATGTAGGGTTCAAATTATCCAATGCCAAACATACACTATTTATCTTATTTTTAAATTATCCAATGCCAAATGTACACTAAATAAACTTTCTAAGATACAAACCAATGTTAATTTCAATAAAAGAATAAATATATGTCTATGAAAAATTCTAAAGTAAGGGAATGGTACACATGATGATCATAATCATGTATTTCCAAGTGTTTTGATCTTCACTATTCCTTCAAAAATATAAATAAAATGTTAAGATTAAAACACTTAAAATAAACCATTCTAATCATAGTGCATGCTAGTAGTTTCCTGCTCTAAGCGCCTTTCCTGATAAAGATCTTGCCCAGCATGATTTCTACAAATTTCCTCCTGTATCTCATGGAGCACATAATCTGCTTCTTCTGAGCTGACGCATCTTAGATATGGGAGTGAATACCCTCGTCTGTACAGCACATCGTCAATGATGACGAAGTAGGCTGTTCTGATCTGTCTCTTCCTTGCTTTCGTCTTATCTTCTGTGAGCTATCCTTCTTTCAAGTAATGGACGATGGGATTCATCCACTCCTTTTGTTCTTTTATCTTTAGAACTTGCTAACCTTTTGTGCTTAGTTGCCTCCTTATCTCTATACATAGTTTGGAGGTTGCATTGTAGTCGTCTAGTGAGGCCAATCTTGCTAGGAAGTCAGCTTCTACGTTTTTGGCTCAAGGGATTTGCACAAAGTCTAGGCTGTCAAAATGCTGTGAGATTCGTTGGACGATCTTCAAGTAATTTTGCATTCTTTCTTCTTTGGCTTCATAATCTCTCCTCACTTGTCCAATTATTAGCTGAGAATTAGCTTGGACGATAAGATTCTTTGTTCCTAGAGCTTTTGCTAGACTTAGCTCTGTTAGCAGTGCTTCGTATTTAGCTTTGTTATTCGTTGTTGAGAATTGCAATCTAACTGCGTATTTCAATGTTTCTCCTTTTGGAGATATGAGCACTACTCCTACTCCTCCCACTTTCTTCAAGGTAAACCTATCTGTTTGGACCGTCCATGTTTCCATGAGGAGGTTCTTCTTCCTTATAGGGGTAAGTGAATTCTGCAATGACGTCCGCTAGCACTTGGGCTTTGATTACTGCTCAAGGCCAATATTTGACGTCAAATTGGCTCAATTCAATTGCCCATTAAATGAGTCATCCTGTTGCATCTATCTTATTCATCATCTTTCTTATTGGTTGGTTTGTCATGACAACGATGGAGGTGCTTGGAAGTACATACGAAGTTTCCTAGAAGCAACCAATAATGCGTGCCTTTGCTCCCTGGAATGCCTGGCTGGTATAGTGGACTGGCTTTTGGACATTCCCTTCTTCTCTAATCATTGCCGAACTTACTGCGGTGTTAAATACTACTAAGTAGAGGTACAGCTTCTCTCCCATCACTGAGGGGCTTAGCAGTGGTGGCTTCGTCAAGTACTTTTTTAACTTGGCAAGGGCTTCCTCACATTTGACAGTCCACTAAAAGACCTTTTTCAATACCTTGAAGAATGACATGCACTTGTACGTTGCCCTAGAGACGAATCTGTTTAGGGTTGTGACCTTTCCTGTCAAGCTCTGAAAGTACTGTTGATAAAGGTAAATATTAATTGAAATAGTACAATGAGATCCATGAATAGTATCAAAAAGTGTAGTGAGACTCATAAATAGTAACAAAAATAAGCTTAATAGTAAAATAAGTTGGTAATAAATAAGTTAACCAAGCAGACAATTACTATTCTCTAAACATGAATTGACTATAAGGTCAAATTTTTTATAAGAGCACCCTCATCAGATGTGCCAAATGCCAAATATTTGGCATTTGGCACACCAAAAACAGAGTATCATGAGGTGTGTCAAATGTCTTAAAATTTTGAGACATGCTACAGTACTGTTCCAAAGTTTGAACGGTATGGGTAGATGTGTTAAAAAAAATTGTTTTTTTATTCATTTCTTTTTCTTCTTTTATTACTTTTCTTTCTTCTCTCTCTTCCTTTTTCCTTCTTTCTTCCTCCGCTTGTTCCTCATGTTCAGTCACTCCTCTCCCTTTTTCTTCTTCTTTCTTCTCTAGCATCTTCACTTTTTTTTTTTTAATTCCTTTTTTTCTGTTCCCTTTCTTTGCGCTTCTTTCTCTATTTTTTTTTCCTATCACTATCTCTCGCTCTCTTTCTTTTCCAGTCACGAAGAAGAAGGCAATTCCGATTTGATATTCGCGGATGAGCTGGAGGGACTCTGGCGGCGGGGTAGTCGAGGATCAAAGGCTTAGCTCGCCGATTTGAAACTCTGCTCGCCCAATGGCAGTAATCGATCTTTGCTCGTTCTCCTCCACAGCTCTAGCTTAAACCTACCCAAAATGTCTCAGTGTATGTCTGGTTCAATTTATGATTTTAGTGTAAATTGTAATTAATTTTATTATTGATTTGGTGGATTTGGGATGTGAGTTTGTTTGATTTGGTGGATGTGGGTTTGTGCCGGTGGTGGGTTTGTTTGGTTTGGTGGATGTGAGTTTGTGCCGATCTCTTTAGTTGTGTTATTTATTTATTTATTTTTTTGAGGTGGCGTTGGTGGATGTGGATTTGTGTCGGTGGTGGCTATGACCATTGTTGCGGCAGTGGTCGTGCGGCCAGTGGTGGTTTTTTTGTTTTTGTTGTTGTTGTCGATGATGATAATGATAGGGAGAAGTTAATATATTATTTGAATGTGTAGTAAATATTATTTTAATGTATAAAATTGAAGGATAAAACATCTGATAAATAAGATATTATAAAATAATGTAGTAAAATGATAAAAATAAGTACTTAATGTGTTAAAACGACATTTTTTTAAACATCTAATGAGAATGGTCTAAGGGACCCAATTTTGCAGGAGGGGTTCTTCTGAGAAAGCTCAGACTCAAAAAGTTATTTTGGTGTCACCCAGCAACTTCAAGATATATTGCAATGGAAAAAAACATTAATTTAATTGGCACTTGAAAGTTGAAAAGCAAGTCTTCGTTTTAGTCTACGTTCTATCTTTTATTTTATTTTTTGGTCAAAAAGTTATTTTTTTGATGAACGGTCAGGCAAAGCTTAGACTCAAAAAATTATTTTGGTGTCACCCAGCAACTTCAAGATATATTGCAATGGAAAAAAGCATTAATTTAATTGGCACTTGAAAGTTGAAAAGCAAGTCTACGTTATAGTCTACGATCTATTTTTTATTAATTTTTTTGGGCAAAAAGTTATTTTGGTGTCACTCAGAAATTTCCATGACATATTGCAATGGAAAAAAGCATTAATTTAATTGCCACTTGAAAGTTGAAAGTTTATCAGGAAGATAGTCACACCGAAAAGCAAGTCTACGTTATAGTCTTCTTGAACTTGCATCGAATCACCCTGTTAAGAAAGTGTTCTAGAAAATACCGGAAGAAAACCATTTTCACTGAATTGAAAATAGGAAAAATGAGAAGCAATGTTAATTTACACCGTGCCTTTCCCTCATATACATGAGAAAGTATATGTTGTTTCTGGAATACCAAGTCAGCATCTAGTTGGTATTTCATGGTCCAATTAAAACTTGACACTTGTACAAAAAAGACAGGTAAGATACTTAGTTCACTTAAATTAAAAGTACAGAAATACCCTTGAAAATTTTCAAACTCCTGCCCCTTTAACACACTTTACACTTTTGTAAAATCCAAGATTATATATACCTTCTCCTTCTTTCTCTGTTTCTCTCTAGCACAACAAACTAAAGGGACTAAATCACAATATTGCAGAAGAAAAAGGAGGGAATAGCAAAAATGTGATTGAAAGGAAAAGCCAGAAACTTCTCAGAAATCACCTCCCAAGACTCCCAAAAAGCAAAAGTCAAGAAAGGAATGTAAAAGTGGCCTGGCAGGTAGCGGGCAAGTTGAGGAACAAGACAGCATGAAAATGGTTCAAAAAATCAGTACCTATCTGACAGAAAGACATTACACGTGTCACAATACTATTCGACGAGAGTCAATGGGCTTAAAAAGACACACCATACCCCTCAATTTACGTTTTAAAAGTCAATATTATTAATAAAAAATACCAATAATACTACGCACTAGTGCCGTATAGAATAGAAAGAAGAGAAAGACCACCGAAATTATAGTTTCTGAGTGACACGCTTTGCAGCTCCATGTTCTCTCTCTCTCAACTCCAAAGCTTGACAGTCACTGCTTAGAATCGCCGCCGGAGATAGAGATACACTGCTAAACATTACCAGTTCCTACGAGATCGGCCTTTGTCTCATTGGAGAACGCCCAAAACCGTCTCTTCTTCTTATTGTTTCCAAATTCCCAACTTCCGACGCTGGAAGTTTTCTTGCGCTTCCAACAACTGACGTTGCAAGAAGGTCTTCTCTCTCTATTTTTTTTTTATAAAATTTTTCTGTTTATAGAGATGTGATTTGTTTAAAAAAAAAAAAATTGAATTATACATGTTTGATAAAATGCTTCAGTGAAGATTGCTGCACTAACTGAGATGTGATTTACACTTCTCAGTTCTCACACACTCACTCGAAGCTTCTCACACGCACTCCTCACAGACATCACTTGTACTCTCCAAGCCAGTCCGAGCTCCACCCACAGTCCGATGAACGCCGATCCACCCACGGTGAGTTTTCTCCTCTGTTTGAATACATATACATATTATTTATTTATTTAAATACATATTTATTTATTTATTTACATTTTTTAATTATCCATTTTTTATTTAATTATTGATTTAAGAAATTAACTTTTGTTGGTGTTACAATTATACAGAAATAGAATGCAATGTGATTTGTTGGTGTAAATATTGATTGTGATGGTATTATGTTGTGATGGTATTAAGTTTCAGATCTACTCACCCGATTGCTCATAAATTCCGATGGCGCTTATCACCACCAAAGGAGCCTCATATTCCTCTTCCTCTTCCTCATTCGCCCCCCAATCCAAGAACTTTAGTCAGTTTGATGTATTCTTGAGTTTCAGAGGCGAAGATACCCGTTCTAATTTTGTAAGCCATTTGTATCACACTTTGTGTGACCGGAGTATTCACACCTTCATCGATAATAATCTCGAAAGGGGAGAAGAAATTTCTCCAGAGCTTTTCAAAACTATCGAGAACTCAAAGATGTCAATTATTATATTTTCCGAAAATTATGCATCCTCCAGTTGGTGTTTGGATGAACTTACAAAGATTATTGAGTGTAGGAAAATGATCGGTCGGTGTTACCAATTTTTTACAAGGTAGATCCATCAGAAGTTCGTAAGCAACAAGGAAAATTTGGAGAAGCACTAACCAGGCATGAAGAAAGATTTAAAGATAAAAAGAAGGTACAAAGGTGGAGGAAAGCTCTATGTGAGGTAGGCAAAATTTCTGGTTGGGACTACAAGAACAGGTATTTATTTAGTGACTATCCTTGTTAGTTGTTCTGTAAGGTCCATTTAATTGGAGAGAAAAGTGGTTGTTATTTTTCCACTCTCAACCAAATACTGTGAGATTAAACTAATTTTTTTTCTTCAATCATCCCACTTTTTCATCCCTTTTCATTTTTTGTCCAATCAAGCAAACCCTAAACTTTTAATGGATTTGGGATGACCATTAAATTTTCATGTTAAATAACAACTACAGTTAATTGATTTCTACTTTTTTTTTTCTCTAAAGTTTAATAAATTATGAAAGTATTCTATTCTTGTCATAAGTGAGCTAGTTAGCTATAGGTTAACGATGGAAATAAAAGAACTTAAAATTAGATTCTCTTACCAATTATTAATTAGGTATTTGCCTCGCACATATTTTAAAAGAAAAACTTATTAATGCATTTTCCTAAAGTAGTGGGATCCCAATAAGATTATTTACTCATCTAGTCTAGCTTTTCATGCAATTTCGTGCTAAAAGCTAATTTGCTACCCCAAAATAAGTGACAATAAAACAACATATTTTCAATCCATGAGTTACATGCCACTTACTTTACTTAGCAATACTTCAGTTATGAGGTACAAATTAAACACCTTGCATTTAATTTATGTTCTCATTTCTTTTTTAAATTATATTTGTTAATTGTCTTAAATGCTCTGTGAATGGCAGCCACAATGAATACGACCTCATCCAAGAAATTGTTGAAGAGGTCTCAAAGTCTAAACTAAATCAGATGGAATTATATGTTGCTAAATATCCAGTTGGAATAAAGTCTCGTGTAGAGGAATTAATAACATATTTAAATATTGAATCAAATGAGGATGTTTACATGGTAGCGATTTATGGTATCAGTGGAGTAGGAAAAACTACAATCGCCAAAGCTACTTATAACAAATTTTACATCATTTCAAAGCAAAAGTTTTTCTAGAGAATGTTAGAGAGAGGTCAAAGACAATTGAAGGCATAATTTGTCTACAAAAGATACTTCTTTCTAAGAGCTTGGGGGATAGGAATTTGGAAGTGTGTAATGTATCTAGTGGAATCGCCATGATAAATGAACTTCTTTGCGGAAAGAGGGTTCTTATCATTCTTGATGACGTGGATAATGTTGATCAGATAGAAAATTTGCTTGGAAAATGTGATTACTTTGCTCCTGGAAGCAGAATCATTATGACAACAAGAAATAAACGCCTGCTTGTTACTCTTGGAAATGGTATTTCAACCTACAGATATGAGGTTAAGGAATTAAATGAATATCAAGCTATTGAACTCTTTAATATGCATGCCTTTGGATGTAATGAACCCAATGGAGATTATTTGGAACTTGTGCACAAGGTTATACATTATGCCAAAGGCCTTCCACTAGCTCTCGTAGTAATGGGTGCTGATATGTATGGAAGATCTAAACTTGAATGGAAACATTCTATAAAAAAGTATGATAAAATTCCCAATAGAGATATTCAAAAGATATTGAAAATAAGTTATGAAGGATTAGATGAAAACGAAAAGAATATTTTTCTTGATATTGCATGTTTCTTCAAGGGATATTGCATGAATTATGATAAGGTTGTGCATATACTAGAAAATTGTGATTTAGAACCAGTAGATGGTATTTCAAGACTTATTGATAAATGTCTTGTTACTATTAATTATGGTAATGAATTGTCGATGCATGATTTGCTACAAGGAATGGGTAGAGAAATTGTTCGACAAGAATCACCTCAAAATCCAGGAGAACGCAGTAGACTATATCGTTGTGAGGATGTTCTCAACGTACTAACTGAGAATATGGTATGAGTTGTTTTTATTCATTTTCTCCCTTTTTTTCACTTGAAAAATATAATCACTTTTTTTCCCTTTTAATGTGGAAGAAATTTTAATATTCTCAAGATGATTTTTTTAAAAATTGATTAGGATAAATTACATATTTTGTCCATAATTTAGTAAATATTATATTTTAATTTGGTTATTTACTTTTTTTTTTTTTTTTTAATCAGGGGTCGAATAAAGTTCAAAGCATAATGTTATATTCGCGTAAGCCAAAAAAGTTGCCCTTAAAGGCACAAATGTTTCGTAAGATGAAAAATCTTAGATTGCTTACTATTTGTAATGTACATTGCTCTGGACATCTTGAATATCTTCCCAATGGATTAAGGTTGCTTGATTGGCATAAATATCCATTACCTTCGCTTCCATCCCATTTTTCTCCTAAAAATCTGGTTGTACTCAACATGGTTGGTAACCAATTAAAGAAAACATTCAAGCAGGTATGGTCTTTTTTTTTTTTTTTTTTTTGAGGATAAATACTTTATTTTATTTTTTTTAAGTTTAAAGTATAATTTAATTTTGAATTTTTTTCATCTACAGGTTTTTGCATTCAAAAGCATGAGCTATGTGGACTTCAGTTGGTGTGAATCCATTAGGAAAATACCTGACTTATCAATGAGCCCAAATATAAAGGAATTGAAACTTAGGGATTGTAAAAATTTAGTTGAGATTGATGACTCCGTGGGGCGTCTTGATAAGCTTGAAGTGTGGGACCTTTCGTGGTGCGATAAACTTGAAACTCTTCCGAGTTGTCTCACGATGAAATCTCTTAGATTTTTTGATCTTCATTTCTGCAAAAGCCTTAAGAAGTTCCCCAATATTTCGCGAGAAATGAAAAGTTTAGAGCACTTAGGGTTGTACGGTACTGGAATTAGTGAATTGCCTCCGTCGTTTGGGAATCTCACTGGGATGATTCTGTTAGTGCTTGGAAACTCGGAGGCGGGAGCGGGACATCTACATATTCCAGGTAGCATCTATAATTTACAACGTCTTGAGCATCTCGTTCTTTCTGGCGATTTCACATTTTTGAAGGACGTGGAGCTACTACGCAATTCTTACGGAGGCTTTTCCAAATATGCTTTTCCAAGCTTGAACAGAATATATCTTAATGCTGTTCCAAATCCCTCAGAAATGGATTTTATTTTGAATTACTGTTGTCCCCCCTCATTGGAACGTCTATGGATCCGTGACAGCAAAATTGTTACCTTCCCAAAAACACTGGCAGATTGAGGTTTCTAGAACTTGTGAATATTAAACTTTGCAATGAGCTTGGGGAAATTCCAAGCCTTCCACAAAGTGTAAGATCTGCACAAACAAGCGAAATATTCGTTCAGGTATTAAGAAACAGTTTCTTTTACCTTCACAAGTACTACTTGTCGATTAATTTTGCTAAAATGTAGTAATTTGTTGAATTCTCTAATTGCATGCAGATTCGAGAAATGATAAGGCTTCCACCAAATCTTCCACCATGCCACATGTTAATAGTTCCACACCCAAACTCATCTTCTACAATATCCCCTGCGTTTGTCCCCTCTCCGGATTACACTTTTCCTGAGTATCAGTGTGTGTTAGATGGATACGGGGATGAGATTCCAAATTGGTTTAACCACCAAAGCAATGAAAATTCAATATCATTCTTGATTGGTCCAGAATTTCCAACAATTGCTCTCTGTGTTGCTATTGAAATAACTCCTACTGAAACAGTAAAGGCTCGTAGTTGCAATTTTGATTATCACGTCTTCATTTCCATCAATGGTAGTAAACGACTGTTCGAAAGAACAAAGCATTCATTTGAACATTTTAACCAGCTGGTGTTTTATTGTAGACCTCAGAGCTCATTGCAGAAACTATTTGAGGGCTTGAATCTAGGTGATCGGAATCTTGTTCAGATTTTCTGTGAAACCTCTCATGATGCTGGAAAAATTGCTCCTGTGATTACAAGGGTAGGGGTCCATGTAGAATGCATTTGTTCTCCTCAAAAATCCCAAGGTTCTCAAATTTCAAAGAGCATTGTACAGCGAAACAGGCGGAGACCGGCTCTTCTCCATGGTTCAAGTTTCATCATGCGTAAACAGTACAATACCAAGCAGTCAACTAGAAGTACCTTTTATCAACCATTACTAAAAGCACGAAAAGTCATCAAAAAGAGAAACAGGCCCTTGGCTCAAACCCACTGCCAGTGTCCGAAGGAGGTAGGCTCCACATATTCAACATGACCAACTTCAGTGCATTCAAGCAATTCGGACAGTCCGATTATCTCAAGAGCTTTGAATGGTGGCGGGTCATCCTCGGTTTCTATGTCTTCTAATTCATGGCTTTCTTTGGACGTGACAAATTGGTCTGAATTTGATTTTGGATTTGAATCAACCCTTGGTGATGGGTTTAATTTGGGTTCCTCCTCTTTGAACGATGATTCTGACTTCAGTCCATTTCCACAGTCAAAGAAAATGAGACCCTCTTGATCAAATTTCAACAAAAACATTGGAAGGTACTATAATTACTTTGAAAATGTTTTCCATTGTATCATCTTTGTTTGATATCATTTGTGTCTGTTATTACATTGAAATATTCAGTCCATAGCTCATTGATTCTAATTTTTTTGATTGCTTAACCTTCGTTGAGGTGCAGCAATTCTGTTTTTGGTGTGATTTGGGTTTGTTTCTCTGAATATGGTCAATAACTTGCAGTCAATGTATGTGGAGCAGAGGAGCTTTAACTATCCGGCCATCTACATTCCTTTTTGCTCTCTTCCGAAAAAGTAGAAAAACAAAAAAAATTAATTCTGGATTTTGACTTAATTTTTTTTATTAAAAAATTACAGGTTGGAACACCGGGAGGACCATTGATGACAAACAAGACAGCAGCATTGAGGACGAGGTATTCGGCTTTGCAAATACTTGATTAATTGGACTGGTCTTGATGGTCTTTTTTCTTTTTAGCTTGTTTATGGAAGTGATTGTAATTTTTTTTTTAAATTTGTTGCTTTTTTTAACAAAATAAGAACTAAATGCATTATGACTGATTTAAATTATATTGGTTATGTTTTAGCTTGTGGTGAGGTGTTGTCAAGAAGTATCATCTATTTTTAATGAATAAAAAATAATTACCAATTACATGTTACAACGAATAGCCTTGTCCTCGCAAGTGTATTCAAGTGAAGAGCACTATGAAATGTTTTGATGAATGAATAGTTATCTCCATGAAGATTTTATTGGGACCTAATTGATTTATCAATTCTGATAATGAATGTCTGAGAATGAGCTTGACATCAAGTAGTCATCAACAATGCATCATAACCTCATTGATTTGTTATGAAACCAGGTACTAGAGGGAATAGTCATGGACTTGCCGAGGCTTGGAATGAAATGGTCAAAACTGGTCAATGGAACATTGGTCTCATCCTGACAAAGATGCTCTAAGGCATAGATACAAACATTTGAGAAGGCAATATAATGACATAAAGGTTCTTCAATAGAGTGGGTTACCTTGGGATGAAACAAGAGAAATGGTAACTGCTGAGATTATGCGGATTCTTATACCTAGGTGAATTGCCATTTATCCATTCTTGTATCATTAGATAATTTGTTGCTCTATTATGTTGCTTATATATAAACAAATCCAGGTGCATCCTGATGCTTGGTCTCATAGAAACTAATATGTTCCAAGTTGTCACAAATTGTTGTTGTATATGTTGAAGAGGTTTCTAACGAAGCTACTGAATTTCTTCATGCAATGCAAATTTCAACAATGAAGACCCAATTTGATGATTGGAATGTTTCTTGTTTCAGCATTGAGATCTTTGCATAATTTAAGAAAGTTATTGTCTGCTTATATTGGCTTATTTTCATTGTGTTATTCCTTTACCTACAATATCATTTGCATTATCTTAATTTTTTTCATTGCTATCCAAAATCTGATGTTGTAGAATTGATAATTGTGCTTATTTCTACTTGATTTATGGAAATCCAGCTTTTGATGGAGGGTATAACCATGTGGGTCAAGATATTGGGTGCATGTAATGGAGTCGGTGAGATTTTCTTTTCACAAGCCTATAACAGGCTACAACATTTGGTAAGATTTTTGGATTCTTCTAAAGGTGCAAAATTTCAAATAACTTTCATAAGTTTCAAATTTAGTTCTTATGAATAAACATACCATAATAGAACTCTACCAAATTTCAAAATTTTTTTTGATACACGGAAATGACAACACTAATGAAAGGAAATATTACTAAAGTTACACTCTAGACACTGAGGACTATCGGTTGGGATTGATGCTCTCTCTCTCTTTCTCTCTCTATAGTACCTGTAGTTAGAAAGGATTCAATTTATGAGCATTTGCATAATTATTCATGAAGGCCATGTGAAAACTCTAGCATAAGTTAATGTAAAATTTTTGACAAAGTATTGTTGTCATAAGTTTTAATTTCCCAATAACACAATTACTGCATTTAGATTTCCTGAAAGTGCCATGTAAAAATAGTGAAATCTCCCCATTTCTAGTAATGTTTGAGATTGATGTTGTTAAACAATATGAAACAAAATAATTGTTCGAATTTTTCTTTGGTACCCTTGAGAATAAATTTTTGCATGTAACGAGAGTTATTTTGAAGTTGTAGATGAAGAGGGTGACCAAATCTTCACTTGTAGTGTTTCTCATGGATTATATTAACCTTGAGTTAGAGCAATTGCACAGAAGGAATAAAATTGGTCCTACATGCAATCCTCAAGCTTCAACCTGGATGATTGCATCATGCAGTAGAAGATTTGGTGTTCTGGGTGGCAAAGATGTAGAAGAAGTTCAAAATTTATGCTTGATGAAAGATTATAAGGAAATAATGATCTCCCAATTCAGAATGACTTTGCTGGTGATGAAATTTGCCAAAAAATGACAGCCATGATGATCTTTGGGAAACTTATATCAAGGTGACATGCTTTCTCATTAGTAATCTTGCTAGGATAGAGAATTTTCCTGTTTTGTTTCCTCTGGTTGTCATTAAAGATTACCCTGCAGCATGGACGTGTGTGCCCACACACACTTTTCCTTTTTAACATATATTTTTTCCCTTGATGAAATGATGTTCACACGTTCTTCATGAAGTAAATAAAATGTTATGGGTAACATAGGTTGTATAACATAAATCATATTTATCATTGAACATTGAATAGGATAATTTTGAGTAGCTTTCATTTTAAAATGACATTTTGCCTGAGCATCCGGATGCAATTGCATGCAGAGATAGGATCTCAGATTTGGGATTTGGGATTGATTTATAGTATTAAAATTCAAATGGCAGATCAAGATATTTGGAGATAAAAGTGGAGATCAAGCAATATCCATCTTGGGAGTTTGAAAATCTTATCAGAGAAAAAAGAAAGTCAGCAACTTTTCAGGCCCTAGCATGTTCTCAAAAAGTTCAGAGAGTGCCATCAAGGAGTAGTTGAGGAGAGGCCATGTATACTCAAAACATATGTGAATATTGAGGAGTTAGGGAAGCTTGCTAGCTGGTATAACCCTAGAAGGAAAAACGTTATTGACTTTAATTTCTAATGCACTTTCTAAAGAATGATTTACATAAGCACTCTCTACTTATAAATTGTAAAAAAAAGATAGAAAGCTCTATGTAATCTATCCAAATACCATCTAAGTCTCTGTTTTGCAGGTAATTGGTACTTATGTGGGCATTGCAACTGTTGGCATCTTCGTCCTGTGGTACACTCAAGCTTCATTTATGGGTATCAATCTTGTCATTAAATGGGCATACACTAGTTGAATTTTCTCAGCTTTGCAATTGGGGAAAATGCTCGTCATGGTCAAATTTCACCGCGAGTCCATTCACGGTTGCTGGGGGTCACATGATCGCTTTTACAGACCCTTGTGACTATTTTACCGTTGGTAAAGTGAAAGCAATGACTCTATCCCTATCTGTCTTGGTGTCAATTGAGATGTTCAATTCCTTGAACGCCCTTTCCGAACATAACAGCTTGGTCAAAATGCCACCTTGGAGGAACCCTTGGCTTTTGGTTGCTATGTCAGCCTCATTTGGACTTCATTGCCTCATACTCTATGTCCCATTCCTGGCAGATGTGTATGGAATTGTGCCATTGAGTCTGAGCGAGTGGATTTTGGTCATCTTGGTTTCAGCTCCTGTGATTCTTATTGATGAGGTTCTGTAATTTGTGGAAAGGAGTCAAAGATGGATAGCAAAGGAGAAGATGGCATGACAAAATTTCAGGCTCAATATTCTTGTGCAAGTAATTTCTATCAGGCTCAATATGTCAGTCTCATTTGGACTTCACTGTCTCATACTCTGTCCCATTCCTGGCAGGTGTGTTTGGTATTGTGCCATTGAGTCTGAGTGAGTGGATTTTGGTCATCTTGGTTTCAGCTCCTGTGATTCTTATTGATGAGGTTCTAAAATTTGTGGGAAGGAGTCAAAGATGGATAGCAAAAGAGAAGATGGCATGACAAAATTTCAGGCTCAATATGCTTGTGGAAGTAATTTCTATCAGGTCACAGATTGGGAGGTCCATTCTGTGATATGTTAAATAACAATTCTTTCTTAAATTTAGGCTTTTATATTTAAAAGTACACACTGGTCACATGTATTCATTAACATCTAGAAAAAGTGTTAGTCCAAGTCTTGTTTCATTGGTAATCTCCGGCGTCAACTTTGCTAAATTTTGTTTCATTCTTACTATGAGGTTACGAAACATTGTGTTTATGGCTTTGGTTTGATAAATTCTTCTATGGGCCCATTTGGGATTCACTCTATCTCACAAATCAGTAGTTTGAATTTCTGGCTAGTTTAATAAACATTTTTTAATCCACAAAAGTTCTTTCAAATTTTTTAATATGTGCATATAATTTATGAAGTTGTCAGAATCATTTGTAAGGTGACTAAGAAATACTGTTTGCATGATTCTATGCTTTTAAAATCTAAGTTAGCATCTAGAATGCATGGACATGGTACAAGTATGATATGGCAACATAAACAATTTTTGAAAAATTATAACATAATACGGCCGATAGGATATTATTACTATATGAGTATGATACAATATTCAAAATGAAGTATATGTGCTTCCTAGGTTAGCATAGCCCTATTTCAGTGATACCCAAAAAAAAAAAAAAAATTGTGGGTTTCAATTAGTTTAATTTGTAAAGTTTCTTCCTATTAAGTAAGAGAATTAAGATTTGAACTTTGCTTACACAAAAAATCGATTGATATCTTGACCAAATAATAAAAAATAATCGACCAGAAGATAAAAAATAATCATCATAATGCGGACGTCATAATTTAAAATTCTATTAAATTTATAAAAATAAAATAAAATGATACAATAAAAAATACATGTTAATCTTAATTTGTTAGAATTCATAGATAAGGGTAAAAGAGGCTTAAATTTCTATTTATAGTTTGCTTTGGTTTTGGCTTCTAATTTTATGTCTTTGTTTTGTTGTTGTTGTTGTTTTTTTTTTAATATATTTTTATTTATTAATTTCAATTTAACAAAGCTAATTTTTTTATATAAAAAAAAAAAACTATCTTTTAGATTTTGTCACACATTTAACATAAAGTATACCAAAAATTATATATTTTAATAAACGCTATACAAATAAGCTATTGAAAATTACAGGATTTGCATAAGAACAAAATTTCTCTCCTAACTAGTTTGGACAGAAACTCTTCAAACTTCTCATATATTTCTTTTTGGGTGTGAATTTTGAGAATCTAACCGTTGAATTTTATGTTTCTTATATTCTTAACACGTGTATCAAATTTCGTTCAAATTGGATATTATTTACTATTTGATCAATTAATTTATTTTTTATATACAACTTTAAATTACAAAAACTTGAAATTATAATATTTATTTGATGACATAACAATTGATTTTTGATCTTCTTGAAATTTTGTAAGCATTAAGAATGTAATAAGAACATACAATCTAACTGCTAGATTTTCAAAATTCACACTCAATATAAAGATATATGATGAATTTGTAAGGTTTCTCTCTAAACTAGTTTGGAGAGAAACTTTGTTCAAAAAAAAAAAAAAAAAAAAAAAAAATATATATATATATATATATATATATATATATATATATATATATATATATATATATAATGTCTCCAAACATGCTATCAAGATATACAACTAATTGGTCAAGAGCATTATAACTCAACTAATTAGCATTTTCTGATATTTTTAATAAATATATGTCCAGGGTTTAAATCACAAGCTCCAGGATCGTGTTCCCCAAGAATTCTGACAAGTGGTCTCACAGCATCAGCCTCTATAAGGCAAAATGACGACTCAATACTACATATTCCTCCATGAACTGGGCAGACAGTTTCTGGTGGAGCCGAGAAACACAAGAATCCCTTACGCTTTGGTTTCAACCTGCTTCGCACAAGTGAATTCTCAGAAAATCGACAAAGAAATTGCAGCACGTTTTTTTGTCAAGGTAGTTCCAGACTCTAGCAATTGTACCAAAAGAGGTATGATGCCAGTTCCAGCTGCACTCTTTTGCCATTCTAAGTTTGTTGGCACAATGAAACGACATATGGCTCCAACAACATTCTCTATCAACTGATTTTTATAGGGATTATTCTGCTTGCCATTATGGAGATGGCTGAAAATTATTGGAAGTGCCCCAGCATCCAGAAGCCACTAAGTGATCTGGGTTAATTCTGGAAGGTTAGAGACAATTCCCATCACAAAAGCAATCTCTTCTTCGTCTTTAGAAGACTTGATGATCTTGAGTAAAGTCTCAATGCATTTCTGATTTACATGCTCCACCAGGGTGACTTCATCACCGCCTTCTGTCAAGCAACAGAATAGTTTTACAGCATTTGCTCGTACACACAGGTCATCATGCTCGCACAACTGAACCAATACTAGTACAGCTGCGCACTATAAATGTAAACAACCTAGTTAGTGTATCTCACAGAATTTACAACATCAAGAATAAGCTGTCATTTGGTAATGGTATAATCCAGATGAATAATGGGATGAATAAAATGGCAGAAATAAAACAAAATCCTCAAAGTCAAGTATAGGGGCATCTCATTCTCCATCTACACAAAGAAACTGATAGCATCTCCCCTAAATATTAAATTCTGATAAATGACAAATTTATCTGCTTGAATAGAAAGATGATATATAAAACGGGCTTAATTTTTTATTTTTTTTATTTTAAATACATATTTCATAAGAAGGTTAATACAAATTTGAAATTTAAATTAACACATCAAGAAAAAAAAAAGTTTGTAATTTGTTTGTTTTTTTTATTAAATTAAATTTTATATCATAATATAAATCGTAAGGCTTTTACTTTTCAACCGTATTTTTTAAAAAAGTATTAAATTATTACAATTAATAGTTAAGTTGTTCAAACTTTTAGGAGCATGTTAACAACCCAATTAGTTCAAACTTATAGAAGTATTTTGTTTTTTGGGAAAGTCACAACAATTGGGATGGAGGATTTGCACGTTGGACATTTCTATTGAAAACACTAAAAGGTGTCAGTTAAGCTACAAGACTCTTGGTAAACTTTTAGGAGCATGTTAACAATAAATAAAAAAAACTAACATTTTATGAATGTCACAATCAATAAGCCTAAACAGAGCATGTTACCCAGCAAGTAGTTCAAAGTTTTCAAGAGCTAGGGTTAAGAAAGCTTGCAAACACTAATGGTTGATATTGGCAATAACTATAAACTTTTCAGGAGCCAGAGTTAACAACCAAGTAGTTGATAGTGTCAATAACAATAAAGCATGCGTGTCATTGCATTACGAGAGAAAGCATTACAAGAAAGAGCTTCAATTTATGTCATGTCACTTAGACAAACCACCAAATTTTCTGTATAATGACACTCAGTAACTGGTGGAAACTAGACAATGCTTAGTCACCAAAGCCTGCCAATAGTTGCTTGAATGCAATGGTGAAGCCAGGATTTGACTTGGGGGAAGGTGGGATTTATACTTAGCACATGTATACACATTTGATACCCTCTCTCTCCATATGTATATATATATATCATAGGAGACAATTTGGAAATCAAAAGGCCAATCATGTGAATACTAAGTGATATTTTTATGCAAGAAAACCCAAAAAAGAGATAGCATATTTGTTATATTGTGTTTATCTGTTAGTATTGTTTTACACATGAAAATACTTTTTTTTCCAAGTGTTTAAAACTCAAATTTCTATAAACGATTTACAAGGATTTTTGGCAACTAGATAAAACCCAAGTACAACTTACCTAAATTTATATTAGTTCAGTTAGTTTTATAGTTTAAAAATATTCAAATTATAAAAGCTTTAAAACTATCATGGACATCTTTGCACCTTGAATTTATAAGTTTAATCTAAAATAAAATAAAAACAGTGAAGTTGTTATATAATAATCCCCACAATTAATTGCTTTACACAATTTTTTTTAAAATTTTAATTTTATTTAATACCTCTTATTTCTTTATTTCCCCTTTCTCCTATCCTTGTTTTCCATTTATAGATCTTGAAGCTTAATATATATTGATAAAGTAGGAATTAAAAAAAAAAGAAAAAAGTTTGAAGTATGAAAAGGATAACTCTTTAGATATGATATAAAAATAAATGCATTAGGAAATCTATTATGAAAAAAAAAAATCACATATTGAAAAATGATGTTTTCACCCCTAATAGTTTGCTTAGTTTTTAGCTTTTAGTTATATGTCTTTGTGTTGTTGTTGTTGTTGATTTTATTTTTTTATTTTTTTTACATATATGAAAACTACCTTTTAGCTTTTTATCACACATTTAACATAAAGTATACCAGAAATTATATATTTTAATAAACACTAAGCAAATAAGCCATTGAAAACAATAAGATTCGCATAACGATATAAATATATCAAGCTTAAAGCATTCAATATGCTTAATAAAATTTGTGACTCAAATTTTATATATACATATAATGGTTTCAAACATGCTATCAAAATATACAACTAATTAGCTAAGAGCTTTGCAACTGAATTGATTAGCATTTCCCAGTGTTTCCAATAAATACATGTAGGGTTCAAATTATCCAATGCCAAACGTACACTATTTATCTTATTTTTAAATTATCTAATGCCAAACGTACACTAAATAAACTTTCTAAGATACAAACCAATGTTAATTTCAATAAAAGAATAAATATATGTCTATGAAAAATTCTGAAGTAAGGGAATGGTACACATGATGATCATAATCATGTATTTTCAAGTGTTTTAATCTTCACTATTCCTTCAAAAATATAATAAAATGTTAAGATTAAAACACTTAAAATAAACCATTCTAATCATAGTGCATGCTAGTAGTATCCTACTCTAAGTGCCTTTCTTGATAAAGATCTTGCCCAGCATGATTTCAACAAATTCCTTCGTGTATCTCGCGGAGCACATAATCTGCTTCTTTTGAGCTGGCGCATCTTATATATGGGAGTGAATATCCTCGTCTGTATAGCACATCGTCAATAATGACGAAGCAGGCTGCTCTGATCTGTGTCTTCCTTGCTTTCGTCTCATCTTCTGTGAGCCATCCTTCTTTCAAGTAATGGACGATGGGATTCATCCACTCGTTTTATTCTTTTATCTTTAGAACTTGCTAACCTTTTGTGCTTAGCTGCCTCCTTATCTCTATACATAGTTCGGAGGTCGCATTGTAATCGTCTAATGATGCCAATCTTGCTAGGAAGTCAGCTTCCTGCATTTTTGGCCCGAGGGATTTGCACAAAGTCTAGGCTGTCAAAATGCTGTGAGATTCGTTGGACGATCTTCAAGTAATTTTGCATTCTTTCTTCTTTGGCTTCACAATCTCCCTCACTTGTCCAATTATTAGCTGAGAATTAGCTTGGACGATAAGATTCTTTGTTCTTAGAGCTTTTGCTAGACTTAGCCCTGTTAGCAGTTCTTCAAGGTAAACCCATCTGTTTGGACCATCCATGTTTCCATGAGGGGGTTCTTTTCTTTTTCCTTATAGGGGTAAGTGAATTCTGCAATGAAGTCCGCTAGCACTTGGGCTTTGATTACTGCTCGAGGCCAATATTTGACATCAAATTGGCTCAATTCAATTGCCCATTAAATGAGTCGTCCTGTTGCATCTATCTTGTTCATCGTCTTTCTTATTGGTTGGTTTGTCATGACAACGATGGAGGCGCTTGGAAGTACGAACGAAGTTTCCTAGAAGCAACCAATAATGCGAAACTATCTTTTCCATCCTTGGGTAACTTGCCTTTGCTCCCTGGAATGTCTAGCTGTTATAGTAGACTGGCTTTTGGACATTCCCTTCTTCTTTGATCATTGTCAAACTTACTGTGGTGTTAAATACTACTAAGTAGAGGTACAGCTTCTCTCCCATCACTGAGGGGCTTAGCAGTGGTGGCTTTGTCAAGTATTCTTTTAACTTGGCAAGGGCTTCCTCACATTTGACAGTCCACTAAAAGGCCTTTTTCAATACCTTGAAGAATGGCATGCACTTGTATGTTGCCCTAGAAACGAATTTGTTTAGGGCTACGACCTTTCCTGTCAAGCTCTGAAAGTACCGTTGATAAAGGTAAATATTAATTGAAATAGTACAATGGGATCCATGAATAGTATCAAAAAGTGTAGTGAGACTCATAAATAGTAGCAAAAAAAGCTTAATAATAAAATAAGTTGGTAATAAATAAGTTAACCAAGCAGACATTTACTATCTATTTACTATTCTCTAAACATGAATTGACTATAAGGTCGAATTTTTTATAAGACCACTCTCATCAGGTGTGCCAAATGCCAAATATTTGGCATTTGACACACCAAACACCAAAAACAGAGCATCATGACGTGTGTCAAATGTCTTAAAATTTTGAGATATGCTACAGTACTGTTCCAAAGTTGGAACGGTATAGGTAGATGTGTTAAAAAAAATTATTTTTTTATTCATTTCTCTATCTTCTTTTATTACTTTTCTTTCTTCTCTCTCTTACTTTTTCTTTCTTTCTTCCTCCGCTTGTTCCTCATGTTCAACCACTCCTCTCCCTTTTTCTTCATCTTTCTTCTCTAGCATCTTCACTCTTTTTTTTTTTTTCTTCCCTTTTTTCTGTTCCCTTTCTTTGCGCTTCTTTCTCTATTTTTTTTTCCTGTCACTATCTCTCGCTTTTTCTTTCTTTTCCAGTCACGAAGAAGAAGGCAATTCCAATTTGATATTCGCAGATGAGCTGGAGGGACTCTGGCAGCGGGGTAGTCAAGGATCAAAAGCTTAGCTCGCTGATTTGAAACTCTGCTCGCCCAATGGCAGTAACCGATCTTTGCTCGTTGTCCTCCACAACTCTAGCTTAAACCTACCCAAAATGTCACAGTGTATGTCCGATTCAATTTATGATTTTAGTGTAAATTGTAATTAATTTTATTATTGATTTGGGATGTGGGTTTGTTTGATTTGGTAGATGTGGGTTTGTGCCGGTGGTGGGTTTGGGATGTGGGTTTGTTTGGTTTGGTGGATGTGAGTTTGTGACAATCTCTTTGGTTGTGTTATTTATTTATTTATTTTTTTGAGGTGATGTTGGTGGATGTGGGTTTGTGCCGGTAGTGGCTATGACCATTGTTGTGGCAGTGATTGTGCAGCCAATGGTGGTTTTTTTGTTGTTGTTGTTGTCGATGATGATGATGATAGGGAGAAGTTAATATATTATTTGAATGTGTAATAAATATTATTTTAATGTATAAAATTGAAGGATAAAATATCTGATAAATAAAATATTTTAAAATAATATAATAAAATGATAAAGTAAATATTTAATGTATTAAAATGACATTTTTTTTTTAAACATCTAATGAAAATGGTCTGAGGGACCCAATTTCGCGGGAGGAGTTCTTCTGGAAAAGCTCAGACTCACAAAGTTATTTTGGTGTCACCCAGCAACTTCAAGATGTATTGCAATAAAAAAAAGCATTAATTTAATTGGCACTTGAAAGTTGAAAAGCAAGTCTACGTTATAGTCTACGTTCTATCTTTTATTATTTTGTTTGGTCAAAAAGTTAATTTTTTGATGAACGGTCAGGGAAAGCTCAGACTCAAAAAGTTATTTTGGTGTCACCCAGCAACTTCAAGATATATTGCAATGGAAAAAAGCATTAATTTAATTGGCACTTGAAAGTTGAAAAGCAAGTCTACATTATAGTGAATGGTCAAAAAGTTATTTTGGTGTTACTCGGAAACTTCCATGATATTGCAATGGAAAAAAGCATTAATTTAATTGGCACTTGAAAGTAGAAAGTTTATTAGGAAGATAGTCACACCGAAAAGCAAGCCTACGTTATAGTCTTCTTGAACTTGCATCGAATCACCCTGTTAAGAAAGTGTTCTAGAAAATACCGGAAGAAAACCAATTTCTCTGAATTGAAAATAGGAAAAATGAGAAGCAATGTTAATTTACACCGTGCCTTTCCCTCATATACATGAGAAAGTATATGTGGTTTCTGGAATACCAAGTCAGCATCTAGTTGGTATTTTATGGTCCAATTAAAACTTGACACTTGTACAAAAAAGACAGGTCAGATACTTACGCTTTTGTAAAATCAAAGATTATATATTGGACAAAGCCCAAACCGTCTCTTCTTCTCATTGTTTCCAATTCCAACTTCCGACGCTGGAAGTTTTCTTGCGCTTCCAACAACTGACGTTGCAAGAAGGTCTTCTCTCTCTATTTTTTTTTTATAAAATTTTTCTGTTTATAGAGATGTGATTTGTTTAAAAAAAAACATTGAATTATACATGTTTGATAAAATGCTTCAGTGAAGATTGCTGCACTAATTGAGATGTGATTTACACTTCTCAGTTCTCACACACTCACTCGAAGCTTCTCACACGCACTCCTCACAGACATCACTTGTACTCTCCAAGCCAGTCCGAGCTCCACCCACAGTCCGACGAACGCCGATCCACCCACGGTGAGTTTTCTCCTCTGTTTGAATACATATACATATTATTTATTTATTTAAATACATATTTATTTATTTATTTACATTTTTTAATTATCCATTTTTTATTTAATTATTGATTTAAGAAATTAACTTTTGTTGGTGTTACAATTATATAGAAATAGAATGCAATGTGATTTGTTGGTGTAAATATTGATTGTGATGGTATTATGTTGTGATGGTATTAAGTTTCAGATCTACTCACCCGATTGCTCATAAATTCCGATGGCGCTTATCACCACCAAAGGAGCCTCATATTCCTCTTCCTCTTCCTCATTCGCCCCCCAATCCAAGAACTTTAGTCAGTTTGATGTATTCTTGAGTTTCAGAGGCGAAGATACCCGTTCTAATTTTGTAAGCCATTTGTATCACACTTTGTGTGACCGGAGTATTCACACCTTCATCGATAATAATCTCGAAAGGGGAGAAGAAATTTCTCCAGAGCTTTTCAAAACTATCGAGAACTCAAAGATGTCAATTATTATATTTTCCGAAAATTATGCATCCTCCAGTTGGTGTTTGGATGAACTTACAAAGATTATTGAGTGTAGGAAAAATGATCGGTCGGTGTTACCAATTTTTTACAAGGTAGATCCATCAGAAGTTCGTAAGCAACAAGGAAAATTTGGAGAAGCACTAACCAGGCATGAAGAAAGATTTAAAGATAAAAAGAAGGTACAAAGGTGGAGGAAAGCTCTATGTGAGGCAGGCAACATTTCTGGTTGGGAGTACAAGAACAGGTATTTATTTAGTGACTATCCTTGTTAGTTGTTCGGTAAGGTCCATTTAATTGGAGAGAAAAGTGGTTGTTATTTTTCCACTCTCAACCAAATACCGTGAGATTAAAGTAATTTTTTTTTTTTTTTCTATCATCCCACTATTTCATCCCTCTTTATTTTTTATCCAATCAAGCAAACCCTAAACTTTTAATGGATTTGGGATGACCATTAAATTTTCATGTTAAATAACAACTACAATTAATTGATTTCTACTATTTTTTTTTCTTTAAAGTTTAATAAATTATGAAAGTATTCTATTCTTGTCATAAGTGAGCTAGTTAGCTATAGGTTAACGATGGAAATAAAAGAACTTAAAATTAGATTCTCTTACCAATTATTAATTAGGTATTTTCCTCGCACATATTTTTTTAAAAAAACTTATTAATGCATTTTCCTAAAGTAGTGGGATCCCAATAAGATTATTTACTCATCTAGTGGGGCTTTTCATGCAATTTTGTGCTAAAAGCTAATTTGCTACCCCAGAATAAGTGACAATAAAACAATATATTTTCAATCCATGAGTTACATGCCACTTACTTTACTTAGCAATACTTCAGTTATGAGGTACAAATTAAACACCTTGCATTTAATTTATGTTCTCATTTCTTTTTTAAATTATATTTGTTAATTGTCTTAAATGCTCTGTGAATGGCAGCCACAATGAATACGACCTCATCCAAGAAATTGTTGAAGAGGTCTCAAAGTCTAAACTAAATCAGATGGAATTATATGTTGCTAAATATCCAGTTGGAATAAAGTCTCGTGTAGAGGAATTAATAACATATTTAAATATTGAATCAAATGAGGATGTTTACATGGTAGCGATTTATGGTATCAGTGGAGTAGGAAAAACTACAATCGCCAAAGCTACTTATAACAAAATTTTACATCATTTCAAAGCAAAAGTTTTTCTAGAGAATGTTAGAGAGAGGTCAAAGACAATTGAAGGCATAATTTGTCTACAAAAGATACTTCTTTCTAAGAGCTTGGGGGATAGGAATTTGGAAGTGTGTAATGTATCTAGTGGAATCGCCATGATAAATGAACTTCTTTGCGGAAAGAGGGTTCTTATCATTCTTGATGACGTGGATAATGTTGATCAGATAGAAAATTTGCTTGGAAAATGTGATTACTTTGCTCCTGGAAGCAGAATCATTATGACAACAAGAAATAAACGCCTGCTTGTTACTCTTGGAAATGGTATTTCAACCTACAGATATGAGGTTAAGGAATTAAATGAATATCAAGCTATTGAACTCTTTAATATGCATGCCTTTGGATGTAATGAACCCAATGGAGATTATTTGGAACTTGTGCACAAGGTTATACATTATGCCAAAGGCCTTCCACTAGCTCTCGTAGTAATGGGTGCTGATATGTATGGAAGATCTAAACTTGAATGGAAACATTCTATAAAAAAGTATGATAAAATTCCCAATAGAGATATTCAAAAGATATTGAAAATAAGTTATGAAGGATTAGATGAAAACGAAAAGAATATTTTTCTTGATATTGCATGTTTCTTCAAGGGATATTGCATGAATTATGATAAGGTTGTGCATATACTAGAAAATTGTGATTTAGAACCAGTAGATGGTATTTCAAGACTTATTGATAAATGTCTTGTTACTATTAATTATGGTAATGAATTGTCGATGCATGATTTGCTACAAGGAATGGGTAGAGAAATTGTTCGACAAGAATCACCTCAAAATCCAGGAGAACGCAGTAGACTATATCGTTGTGAGGATGTTCTCAACGTACTAACTGAGAATATGGTATGAGTTGTTTTTATTCATTTTCTCCCTTTTTTTCACTTGAAAAATATAATCACTTTTTTTCCCTTTTAATGTGGAAGAAATTTTAATATTCTCAAGATGATTTTTTTAAAAATTGATTAGGATAAATTACATATTTTGTCCATAATTTAGTAAATATTATATTTTAATTTGGTTATTTACTTTTTTTTTTTTTTTTTAATCAGGGGTCGAATAAAGTTCAAAGCATAATGTTATATTCGCGTAAGCCAAAAAAGTTGCCCTTAAAGGCACAAATGTTTCGTAAGATGAAAAATCTTAGATTGCTTACTATTTGTAATGTACATTGCTCTGGACATCTTGAATATCTTCCCAATGGATTAAGGTTGCTTGATTGGCATAAATATCCATTACCTTCGCTTCCATCCCATTTTTCTCCTAAAAATCTGGTTGTACTCAACATGGTTGGTAACCAATTAAAGAAAACATTCAAGCAGGTATGGTCTTTTTTTTTTTTTTTTTTTGAGGATAAATACTTTATTTTATTTTTTTTAAGTTTAAAGTATAATTTAATTTTTGAATTTTTTTCATCTACAGGTTTTTGCATTCAAAAGCATGAGCTATGTGGACTTCAGTTGGTGTGAATCCATTAGGAAAATACCTGACTTATCAATGAGCCCAAATATAAAGGAATTGAAACTTAGGGATTGTAAAAATTTAGTTGAGATTGATGACTCCGTGGGGCGTCTTGATAAGCTTGAAGTGTGGGACCTTTCGTGGTGCGATAAACTTGAAACTCTTCCGAGTTGTCTCACGATGAAATCTCTTAGATTTTTTGATCTTCATTTCTGCAAAAGCCTTAAGAAGTTCCCCAATATTTCGCGAGAAATGAAAAGTTTAGAGCACTTAGGGTTGTACGGTACTGGAATTAGTGAATTGCCTCCGTCGTTTGGGAATCTCACTGGGATGATTCTGTTAGTGCTTGGAAACTCGGAGGCGGGAGCGGGACATCTACATATTCCAGGTAGCATCTATAATTTACAACGTCTTGAGCATCTCGTTCTTTCTGGCGATTTCACATTTTTGAAGGACGTGGAGCTACTACGCAATTCTTACGGAGGCTTTTCCAAATATGCTTTTCCAAGCTTGAACAGAATATATCTTAATGCTGTTCCAAATCCCTCAGAAATGGATTTTATTTTGAATTACTGTTGTCCCCCCTCATTGGAACGTCTATGGATCCGTGACAGCAAAATTGTTACCTTCCCAAAAAACACTGGCAGATTGAGGTTTCTAGAACTTGTGAATATTAAACTTTGCAATGAGCTTGGGGAAATTCCAAGCCTTCCACAAAGTGTAAGATCTGCACAAACAAGCGAAATATTCGTTCAGGTATTAAGAAACAGTTTCTTTTACCTTCACAAGTACTACTTGTCGATTAATTTTGCTAAAATGTAGTAATTTGTTGAATTCTCTAATTGCATGCAGATTCGAGAAATGATAAGGCTTCCACCAAATCTTCCACCATGCCACATGTTAATAGTTCCACACCCAAACTCATCTTCTACAATATCCCCTGCGTTTGTCCCCTCTCCGGATTACACTTTTCCTGAGTATCAGTGTGTGTTAGATGGATACGGGGATGAGATTCCAAATTGGTTTAACCACCAAAGCAATGAAAATTCAATATCATTCTTGATTGGTCCAGAATTTCCAACAATTGCTCTCTGTGTTGCTATTGAAATAACTCCTACTGAAACAGTAAAGGCTCGTAGTTGCAATTTTGATTATCACGTCTTCATTTCCATCAATGGTAGTAAACGACTGTTCGAAAGAACAAAGCATTCATTTGAACATTTTAACCAGCTGGTGTTTTATTGTAGACCTCAGAGCTCATTGCAGAAACTATTTGAGGGCTTGAATCTAGGTGATCGGAATCTTGTTCAGATTTTCTGTGAAACCTCTCATGATGCTGGAAAAATTGCTCCTGTGATTACAAGGGTAGGGGTCCATGTAGAATGCATTTGTTCTCCTCAAAAATCCCAAGGTTCTCAAATTTCAAAGAGCATTGTACAGCGAAACAGGCGGAGACCGGCTCTTCTCCATGGTTCAAGTTTCATCATGCGTAAACAGTACAATACCAAGCAGTCAACTAGAAGTACCTTTTATCAACCATTACTAAAAGCACGAAAAGTCATCAAAAAGAGAAACAGGCCCTTGGCTCAAACCCACTGCCAGTGTCCGAAGGAGGTAGGCTCCACATATTCAACATGACCAACTTCAGTGCATTCAAGCAATTCGGACAGTCCGATTATCTCAAGAGCTTTGAATGGTGGCGGGTCATCCTCGGTTTCTATGTCTTCTAATTCATGGCTTTCTTTGGACGTGACAAATTGGTCTGAATTTGATTTTGGATTTGAATCAACCCTTGGTGATGGGTTTAATTTGGGTTCCTCCTCTTTGAACGATGATTCTGACTTCAGTCCATTTCCACAGTCAAAGAAAATGAGACCCTCTTGATCAAATTTCAACAAAAACATTGGAAGGTACTATAATTACTTTGAAAATGTTTTCCATTGTATCATCTTTGTTTGATATCATTTGTGTCTGTTATTACATTGAAATATTCAGTCCATAGCTCATTGATTCTAATTTTTTTGATTGCTTAACCTTCGTTGAGGTGCAGCAATTCTGTTTTTGGTGTGATTTGGGTTTGTTTCTCTGAATATGGTCAATAACTTGCAGTCAATGTATGTGGAGCAGAGGAGCTTTAACTATCCGGCCATCTACATTCCTTTTTGCTCTCTTCCGAAAAAGTAGAAAAACAAAAAAAATTAATTCTGGATTTTGACTTAATTTTTTTTATTAAAAAATTACAGGTTGGAACACCGGGAGGACCATTGATGACAAACAAGACAGCAGCATTGAGGACGAGGTATTCGGCTTTGCAAATACTTGATTAATTGGACTGGTCTTGATGGTCTTTTTTCTTTTTAGCTTGTTTATGGAAGTGATTGTAATTTTTTTTTTAAATTTGTTGCTTTTTTTAACAAAATAAGAACTAAATGCATTATGACTGATTTAAATTATATTGGTTATGTTTTAGCTTGTGGTGAGGTGTTGTCAAGAAGTATCATCTATTTTTAATGAATAAAAAATAATTACCAATTACATGTTACAACGAATAGCCTTGTCCTCGCAAGTGTATTCAAGTGAAGAGCACTATGAAATGTTTTGATGAATGAATAGTTATCTCCATGAAGATTTTATTGGGACCTAATTGATTTATCAATTCTGATAATGAATGTCTGAGAATGAGCTTGACATCAAGTAGTCATCAACAATGCATCATAACCTCATTGATTTGTTATGAAACCAGGTACTAGAGGGAATAGTCATGGACTTGCCGAGGCTTGGAATGAAATGGTCAAAACTGGTCAATGGAACATTGGTCTCATCCTGACAAAGATGCTCTAAGGCATAGATACAAACATTTGAGAAGGCAATATAATGACATAAAGGTTCTTCAATAGAGTGGGTTACCTTGGGATGAAACAAGAGAAATGGTAACTGCTGAGATTATGCGGATTCTTATACCTAGGTGAATTGCCATTTATCCATTCTTGTATCATTAGATAATTTGTTGCTCTATTATGTTGCTTATATATAAACAAATCCAGGTGCATCCTGATGCTTGGTCTCATAGAAACTAATATGTTCCAAGTTGTCACAAATTGTTGTTGTATATGTTGAAGAGGTTTCTAACGAAGCTACTGAATTTCTTCATGCAATGCAAATTTCAACAATGAAGACCCAATTTGATGATTGGAATGTTTCTTGTTTCAGCATTGAGATCTTTGCATAATTTAAGAAAGTTATTGTCTGCTTATATTGGCTTATTTTCATTGTGTTATTCCTTTACCTACAATATCATTTGCATTATCTTAATTTTTTTCATTGCTATCCAAAATCTGATGTTGTAGAATTGATAATTGTGCTTATTTCTACTTGATTTATGGAAATCCAGCTTTTGATGGAGGGTATAACCATGTGGGTCAAGATATTGGGTGCATGTAATGGAGTCGGTGAGATTTTCTTTTCACAAGCCTATAACAGGCTACAACATTTGGTAAGATTTTTGGATTCTTCTAAAGGTGCAAAATTTCAAATAACTTTCATAAGTTTCAAATTTAGTTCTTATGAATAAACATACCATAATAGAACTCTACCAAATTTCAAAATTTTTTTTTGATACACGGAAATGACAACACTAATGAAAGGAAATATTACTAAAGTTACACTCTAGACACTGAGGACTATCGGTTGGGATTGATGCTCTCTCTCTCTTTCTCTCTCTATAGTACCTGTAGTTAGAAAGGATTCAATTTATGAGCATTTGCATAATTATTCATGAAGGCCATGTGAAAACTCTAGCATAAGTTAATGTAAAATTTTTGACAAAGTATTGTTGTCATAAGTTTTAATTTCCCAATAACACAATTACTGCATTTAGATTTCCTGAAAGTGCCATGTAAAAATAGTGAAATCTCCCCATTTCTAGTAATGTTTGAGATTGATGTTGTTAAACAATATGAAACAAAATAATTGTTCGAATTTTTCTTTGGTACCCTTGAGAATAAATTTTTGCATGTAACGAGAGTTATTTTGAAGTTGTAGATGAAGAGGGTGACCAAATCTTCACTTGTAGTGTTTCTCATGGATTATATTAACCTTGAGTTAGAGCAATTGCACAGAAGGAATAAAATTGGTCCTACATGCAATCCTCAAGCTTCAACCTGGATGATTGCATCATGCAGTAGAAGATTTGGTGTTCTGGGTGGCAAAGATGTAGAAGAAGTTCAAAATTTATGCTTGATGAAAGATTATAAGGAAATAAATGATCTCCCAATTCAGAATGACTTTGCTGGTGATGAAATTTGCCAAAAAATGACAGCCATGATGATCTTTGGGAAACTTATATCAAGGTGACATGCTTTCTCATTAGTAATCTTGCTAGGATAGAGAATTTTCCTGTTTTGTTTCCTCTGGTTGTCATTAAAGATTACCCTGCAGCATGGACGTGTGTGCCCACACACACTTTTCCTTTTTAACATATATTTTTTCCCTTGATGAAATGATGTTCACACGTTCTTCATGAAGTAAATAAAATGTTATGGGTAACATAGGTTGTATAACATAAATCATATTTATCATTGAACATTGAATAGGATAATTTTGAGTAGCTTTCATTTTAAAATGACATTTTGCCTGAGCATCCGGATGCAATTGCATGCAGAGATAGGATCTCAGATTTGGGATTTGGGATTGATTTATAGTATTAAAATTCAAATGGCAGATCAAGATATTTGGAGATAAAAGTGGAGATCAAGCAATATCCATCTTGGGAGTTTGAAAATCTTATCAGAGAAAAAAGAAAGTCAGCAACTTTTCAGGCCCTAGCATGTTCTCAAAAAGTTCAGAGAGTGCCATCAAGGAGTAGTTGAGGAGAGGCCATGTATACTCAAAACATATGTGAATATTGAGGAGTTAGGGAAGCTTGCTAGCTGGTATAACCCTAGAAGGAAAAACGTTATTGACTTTAATTTCTAATGCACTTTCTAAAGAATGATTTACATAAGCACTCTCTACTTATAAATTGTAAAAAAAAGATAGAAAGCTCTATGTAATCTATCCAAATACCATCTAAGTCTCTGTTTTGCAGGTAATTGGTACTTATGTGGGCATTGCAACTGTTGGCATCTTCGTCCTGTGGTACACTCAAGCTTCATTTATGGGTATCAATCTTGTCATTAAATGGGCATACACTAGTTGAATTTTCTCAGCTTTGCAATTGGGGAAAATGCTCGTCATGGTCAAATTTCACCGCGAGTCCATTCACGGTTGCTGGGGGTCACATGATCGCTTTTACAGACCCTTGTGACTATTTTACCGTTGGTAAAGTGAAAGCAATGACTCTATCCCTATCTGTCTTGGTGTCAATTGAGATGTTCAATTCCTTGAACGCCCTTTCCGAACATAACAGCTTGGTCAAAATGCCACCTTGGAGGAACCCTTGGCTTTTGGTTGCTATGTCAGCCTCATTTGGACTTCATTGCCTCATACTCTATGTCCCATTCCTGGCAGATGTGTATGGAATTGTGCCATTGAGTCTGAGCGAGTGGATTTTGGTCATCTTGGTTTCAGCTCCTGTGATTCTTATTGATGAGGTTCTGTAATTTGTGGAAAGGAGTCAAAGATGGATAGCAAAGGAGAAGATGGCATGACAAAATTTCAGGCTCAATATTCTTGTGCAAGTAATTTCTATCAGGCTCAATATGTCAGTCTCATTTGGACTTCACTGTCTCATACTCTGTCCCATTCCTGGCAGGTGTGTTTGGTATTGTGCCATTGAGTCTGAGTGAGTGGATTTTGGTCATCTTGGTTTCAGCTCCTGTGATTCTTATTGATGAGGTTCTAAAATTTGTGGGAAGGAGTCAAAGATGGATAGCAAAAGAGAAGATGGCATGACAAAATTTCAGGCTCAATATGCTTGTGGAAGTAATTTCTATCAGGTCACAGATTGGGAGGTCCATTCTGTGATATGTTAAATAACAATTCTTTCTTAAATTTAGGCTTTTATATTTAAAAGTACACACTGGTCACATGTATTCATTAACATCTAGAAAAAGTGTTAGTCCAAGTCTTGTTTCATTGGTAATCTCCGGCGTCAACTTTGCTAAATTTTGTTTCATTCTTACTATGAGGTTACGAAACATTGTGTTTATGGCTTTGGTTTGATAAATTCTTCTATGGGCCCATTTGGGATTCACTCTATCTCACAAATCAGTAGTTTGAATTTCTGGCTAGTTTAATAAACATTTTTTAATCCACAAAAGTTCTTTCAAATTTTTTAATATGTGCATATAATTTATGAAGTTGTCAGAATCATTTGTAAGGTGACTAAGAAATACTGTTTGCATGATTCTATGCTTTTAAAATCTAAGTTAGCATCTAGAATGCATGGACATGGTACAAGTATGATATGGCAACATAAACAATTTTTGAAAAATTATAACATAATACGGCCGATAGGATATTATTACTATATGAGTATGATACAATATTCAAAATGAAGTATATGTGCTTCCTAGGTTAGCATAGCCCTATTTCAGTGATACCCAAAAAAAAAAAAAAATTGTGGGTTTCAATTAGTTTAATTTGTAAAGTTTCTTCCTATTAAGTAAGAGAATTAAGATTTGAACTTTGCTTACACAAAAAATCGATTGATATCTTGACCAAATAATAAAAAATAATCGACCAGAAGATAAAAAATAATCATCATAATGCGGACGTCATAATTTAAAATTCTATTAAATTTATAAAAATAAAAATAAAATGATACAATAAAAAATACATGTTAATCTTAATTTGTTAGAATTCATAGATAAGGGTAAAAGAGGCTTAAATTTCTATTTATAGTTTGCTTTGGTTTTGGCTTCTAATTTTATGTCTTTGTTTTGTTGTTGTTGTTGTTTTTTTTTTAATATATTTTTATTTATTAATTTCAATTTAACAAAGCTAATTTTTTTATATAAAAAAAAAAAACTATCTTTTAGATTTTGTCACACATTTAACATAAAGTATACCAAAAATTATATATTTTAATAAACGCTATACAAATAAGCTATTGAAAATTACAGGATTTGCATAAGAACAAAATTTCTCTCCTAACTAGTTTGGACAGAAACTCTTCAAACTTCTCATATATTTCTTTTTTGGGTGTGAATTTTGAGAATCTAACCGTTGAATTTTATGTTTCTTATATTCTTAACACGTGTATCAAATTTCGTTCAAATTGGATATTATTTACTATTTGATCAATTAATTTATTTTTTATATACAACTTTAAATTACAAAAACTTGAAATTATAATATTTATTTGATGACATAACAATTGATTTTTGATCTTCTTGAAATTTTGTAAGCATTAAGAATGTAATAAGAACATACAATCTAACTGCTAGATTTTCAAAATTCACACTCAATATAAAGATATATGATGAATTTGTAAGGTTTCTCTCTAAACTAGTTTGGAGAGAAACTTTGTTCAAAAAAAAAAAAAAAAAAAAAAAAATATATATATATATATATATATATATATATATATATATATATATATATATAATGTCTCCAAACATGCTATCAAGATATACAACTAATTGGTCAAGAGCATTATAACTCAACTAATTAGCATTTTCTGATATTTTTAATAAATATATGTCCAGGGTTTAAATCACAAGCTCCAGGATCGTGTTCCCCAAGAATTCTGACAAGTGGTCTCACAGCATCAGCCTCTATAAGGCAAAATGACGACTCAATACTACATATTCCTCCATGAACTGGGCAGACAGTTTCTGGTGGAGCCGAGAAACACAAGAATCCCTTACGCTTTGGTTTCAACCTGCTTCGCACAAGTGAATTCTCAGAAAATCGACAAAGAAATTGCAGCACGTTTTTTTGTCAAGGTAGTTCCAGACTCTAGCAATTGTACCAAAAGAGGTATGATGCCAGTTCCAGCTGCACTCTTTTGCCATTCTAAGTTTGTTGGCACAATGAAACGACATATGGCTCCAACAACATTCTCTATCAACTGATTTTTATAGGGATTATTCTGCTTGCCATTATGGAGATGGCTGAAAATTATTGGAAGTGCCCCAGCATCCAGAAGCCACTAAGTGATCTGGGTTAATTCTGGAAGGTTAGAGACAATTCCCATCACAAAAGCAATCTCTTCTTCGTCTTTAGAAGACTTGATGATCTTGAGTAAAGTCTCAATGCATTTCTGATTTACATGCTCCACCAGGGTGACTTCATCACCGCCTTCTGTCAAGCAACAGAATAGTTTTACAGCATTTGCTCGTACACACAGGTCATCATGCTCGCACAACTGAACCAATACTAGTACAGCTGCGCACTATAAATGTAAACAACCTAGTTAGTGTATCTCACAGAATTTACAACATCAAGAATAAGCTGTCATTTGGTAATGGTATAATCCAGATGAATAATGGGATGAATAAAATGGCAGAAATAAAACAAAATCCTCAAAGTCAAGTATAGGGGCATCTCATTCTCCATCTACACAAAGAAACTGATAGCATCTCCCCTAAATATTAAATTCTGATAAATGACAAATTTATCTGCTTGAATAGAAAGATGATATATAAAACGGGCTTAATTTTTTATTTTTTTTTATTTTAAATACATATTTCATAAGAAGGTTAATACAAATTTGAAATTTAAATTAACACATCAAGAAAAAAAAAAGTTTGTAATTTGTTTGTTTTTTTTATTAAATTAAATTTTATATCATAATATAAATCGTAAGGCTTTTACTTTTCAACCGTATTTTTTAAAAAAGTATTAAATTATTACAATTAATAGTTAAGTTGTTCAAACTTTTAGGAGCATGTTAACAACCCAATTAGTTCAAACTTATAGAAGTATTTTGTTTTTTGGGAAAGTCACAACAATTGGGATGGAGGATTTGCACGTTGGACATTTCTATTGAAAACACTAAAAGGTGTCAGTTAAGCTACAAGACTCTTGGTAAACTTTTAGGAGCATGTTAACAATAAATAAAAAAAACTAACATTTTATGAATGTCACAATCAATAAGCCTAAACAGAGCATGTTACCCAGCAAGTAGTTCAAAGTTTTCAAGAGCTAGGGTTAAGAAAGCTTGCAAACACTAATGGTTGATATTGGCAATAACTATAAACTTTTCAGGAGCCAGAGTTAACAACCAAGTAGTTGATAGTGTCAATAACAATAAAGCATGCGTGTCATTGCATTACGAGAGAAAGCATTACAAGAAAGAGCTTCAATTTATGTCATGTCACTTAGACAAACCACCAAATTTTCTGTATAATGACACTCAGTAACTGGTGGAAACTAGACAATGCTTAGTCACCAAAGCCTGCCAATAGTTGCTTGAATGCAATGGTGAAGCCAGGATTTGACTTGGGGGAAGGTGGGATTTATACTTAGCACATGTATACACATTTGATACCCTCTCTCTCCATATGTATATATATATATCATAGGAGACAATTTGGAAATCAAAAGGCCAATCATGTGAATACTAAGTGATATTTTTATGCAAGAAAACCCAAAAAAGAGATAGCATATTTGTTATATTGTGTTTATCTGTTAGTATTGTTTTACACATGAAAATACTTTTTTTTCCAAGTGTTTAAAACTCAAATTTCTATAAACGATTTACAAGGATTTTTGGCAACTAGATAAAACCCAAGTACAACTTACCTAAATTTATATTAGTTCAGTTAGTTTTATAGTTTAAAAATATTCAAATTATAAAAGCTTTAAAACTATCATGGACATCTTTGCACCTTGAATTTATAAGTTTAATCTAAAAATAAAATAAAAACAGTGAAGTTGTTATATAATAATCCCCACAATTAATTGCTTTACACAATTTTTTTTAAAATTTTAATTTTATTTAATACCTCTTATTTCTTTATTTCCCCTTTCTCCTATCCTTGTTTTCCATTTATAGATCTTGAAGCTTAATATATATTGATAAAGTAGGAATTAAAAAAAAAAGAAAAAAGTTTGAAGTATGAAAAGGATAACTCTTTAGATATGATATAAAAATAAATGCATTAGGAAATCTATTATGAAAAAAAAAAATCACATATTGAAAAATGATGTTTTCACCCCTAATAGTTTGCTTAGTTTTTAGCTTTTAGTTATATGTCTTTGTGTTGTTGTTGTTGTTGATTTTATTTTTTTATTTTTTTTACATATATGAAAACTACCTTTTAGCTTTTTATCACACATTTAACATAAAGTATACCAGAAATTATATATTTTAATAAACACTAAGCAAATAAGCCATTGAAAACAATAAGATTCGCATAACGATATAAATATATCAAGCTTAAAGCATTCAATATGCTTAATAAAAATTTGTGACTCAAATTTTATATATACATATAATGGTTTCAAACATGCTATCAAAATATACAACTAATTAGCTAAGAGCTTTGCAACTGAATTGATTAGCATTTCCCAGTGTTTCCAATAAATACATGTAGGGTTCAAATTATCCAATGCCAAACGTACACTATTTATCTTATTTTTAAATTATCTAATGCCAAACGTACACTAAATAAACTTTCTAAGATACAAACCAATGTTAATTTCAATAAAAGAATAAATATATGTCTATGAAAAATTCTGAAGTAAGGGAATGGTACACATGATGATCATAATCATGTATTTTCAAGTGTTTTAATCTTCACTATTCCTTCAAAAATATAAATAAAATGTTAAGATTAAAACACTTAAAATAAACCATTCTAATCATAGTGCATGCTAGTAGTATCCTACTCTAAGTGCCTTTCTTGATAAAGATCTTGCCCAGCATGATTTCAACAAATTCCTTCGTGTATCTCGCGGAGCACATAATCTGCTTCTTTTGAGCTGGCGCATCTTATATATGGGAGTGAATATCCTCGTCTGTATAGCACATCGTCAATAATGACGAAGCAGGCTGCTCTGATCTGTGTCTTCCTTGCTTTCGTCTCATCTTCTGTGAGCCATCCTTCTTTCAAGTAATGGACGATGGGATTCATCCACTCGTTTTATTCTTTTATCTTTAGAACTTGCTAACCTTTTGTGCTTAGCTGCCTCCTTATCTCTATACATAGTTCGGAGGTCGCATTGTAATCGTCTAATGATGCCAATCTTGCTAGGAAGTCAGCTTCCTGCATTTTTGGCCCGAGGGATTTGCACAAAGTCTAGGCTGTCAAAATGCTGTGAGATTCGTTGGACGATCTTCAAGTAATTTTGCATTCTTTCTTCTTTGGCTTCACAATCTCCCCTCACTTGTCCAATTATTAGCTGAGAATTAGCTTGGACGATAAGATTCTTTGTTCTTAGAGCTTTTGCTAGACTTAGCCCTGTTAGCAGTTCTTCAAGGTAAACCCATCTGTTTGGACCATCCATGTTTCCATGAGGGGGTTCTTTTCTTTTTCCTTATAGGGGTAAGTGAATTCTGCAATGAAGTCCGCTAGCACTTGGGCTTTGATTACTGCTCGAGGCCAATATTTGACATCAAATTGGCTCAATTCAATTGCCCATTAAATGAGTCGTCCTGTTGCATCTATCTTGTTCATCGTCTTTCTTATTGGTTGGTTTGTCATGACAACGATGGAGGCGCTTGGAAGTACGAACGAAGTTTCCTAGAAGCAACCAATAATGCGAAACTATCTTTTCCATCCTTGGGTAACTTGCCTTTGCTCCCTGGAATGTCTAGCTGTTATAGTAGACTGGCTTTTGGACATTCCCTTCTTCTTTGATCATTGTCAAACTTACTGTGGTGTTAAATACTACTAAGTAGAGGTACAGCTTCTCTCCCATCACTGAGGGGCTTAGCAGTGGTGGCTTTGTCAAGTATTCTTTTAACTTGGCAAGGGCTTCCTCACATTTGACAGTCCACTAAAAGGCCTTTTTCAATACCTTGAAGAATGGCATGCACTTGTATGTTGCCCTAGAAACGAATTTGTTTAGGGCTACGACCTTTCCTGTCAAGCTCTGAAAGTACCGTTGATAAAGGTAAATATTAATTGAAATAGTACAATGGGATCCATGAATAGTATCAAAAAGTGTAGTGAGACTCATAAATAGTAGCAAAAAAAGCTTAATAATAAAATAAGTTGGTAATAAATAAGTTAACCAAGCAGACATTTACTATCTATTTACTATTCTCTAAACATGAATTGACTATAAGGTCGAATTTTTTATAAGACCACTCTCATCAGGTGTGCCAAATGCCAAATATTTGGCATTTGACACACCAAACACCAAAAACAGCATCATGACGTGTGTCAAATGTCTTAAAATTTTGAGATATGCTACAGTACTGTTCCAAAGTTGGAACGGTATAGGTAGATGTGTTAAAAAAAATTATTTTTTTATTCATTTCTCTATCTTCTTTTATTACTTTTCTTTCTTCTCTCTCTTACTTTTTCTTTCTTTCTTCCTCCGCTTGTTCCTCATGTTCAACCACTCCTCTCCCTTTTTCTTCATCTTTCTTCTCTAGCATCTTCACTCTTTTTTTTTTTTTCTTCCCTTTTTTCTGTTCCCTTTCTTTGCGCTTCTTTCTCTATTTTTTTTTCCTGTCACTATCTCTCGCTTTTTCTTTCTTTTCCAGTCACGAAGAAGAAGGCAATTCCAATTTGATATTCGCAGATGAGCTGGAGGGACTCTGGCAGCGGGGTAGTCAAGGATCAAAAGCTTAGCTCGCTGATTTGAAACTCTGCTCGCCCAATGGCAGTAACCGATCTTTGCTCGTTGTCCTCCACAACTCTAGCTTAAACCTACCCAAAATGTCACAGTGTATGTCCGATTCAATTTATGATTTTAGTGTAAATTGTAATTAATTTTATTATTGATTTGGGATGTGGGTTTGTTTGATTTGGTAGATGTGGGTTTGTGCCGGTGGTGGGTTTGGGATGTGGGTTTGTTTGGTTTGGTGGATGTGAGTTTGTGACAATCTCTTTGGTTGTGTTATTTATTTATTTATTTTTTTGAGGTGATGTTGGTGGATGTGGGTTTGTGCCGGTAGTGGCTATGACCATTGTTGTGGCAGTGATTGTGCAGCCAATGGTGGTTTTTTTGTTGTTGTTGTTGTCGATGATGATGATGATAGGGAGAAGTTAATATATTATTTGAATGTGTAATAAATATTATTTTAATGTATAAAATTGAAGGATAAAATATCTGATAAATAAAATATTTTAAAATAATATAATAAAATGATAAAGTAAATATTTAATGTATTAAAATGACATTTTTTTTTTAAACATCTAATGAAAATGGTCTGAGGGACCCAATTTCGCGGGAGGAGTTCTTCTGGAAAAGCTCAGACTCACAAAGTTATTTTGGTGTCACCCAGCAACTTCAAGATGTATTGCAATAAAAAAAAGCATTAATTTAATTGGCACTTGAAAGTTGAAAAGCAAGTCTACGTTATAGTCTACGTTCTATCTTTTATTATTTTGTTTGGTCAAAAAGTTAATTTTTTGATGAACGGTCAGGGAAAGCTCAGACTCAAAAAGTTATTTTGGTGTCACCCAGCAACTTCAAGATATATTGCAATGGAAAAAAGCATTAATTTAATTGGCACTTGAAAGTTGAAAAGCAAGTCTACATTATAGTGAATGGTCAAAAAGTTATTTTGGTGTTACTCGGAAACTTCCATGATATTGCAATGGAAAAAAGCATTAATTTAATTGGCACTTGAAAGTAGAAAGTTTATTAGGAAGATAGTCACACCGAAAAGCAAGCCTACGTTATAGTCTTCTTGAACTTGCATCGAATCACCCTGTTAAGAAAGTGTTCTAGAAAATACCGGAAGAAAACCAATTTCTCTGAATTGAAAATAGGAAAAATGAGAAGCAATGTTAATTTACACCGTGCCTTTCCCTCATATACATGAGAAAGTATATGTGGTTTCTGGAATACCAAGTCAGCATCTAGTTGGTATTTTATGGTCCAATTAAAACTTGACACTTGTACAAAAAAGACAGGTCAGATACTTACGCTTTTGTAAAATCAAAGATTATATATATCTTCTCCTTCTTTCTCTGTTTCTATCTAGCACAACAGCACACACCAGCCCCTTGCACCTCCATGTTCTCTCTCTCTCTCAACTCCAAAGCTTGACAGTCACTGTTTAGAATCGCCGCCGGAGATAGAGATACACTGCTAAACATTACCAGTTCCTACGAGATCGGCCTTTGTCTCATTGGAAAACGCCCAAAACCGTCTCTTCTTCTCATTGTTTCCAAATTCCAACTTCCGACGCTGGAAGTTTTCTTGCGCTTCCAACAACTGACGTTGCAAGAAGGTCTTCTCTCTCTATTTTTTTTTTATAAAATTTTTCTGTTTATAGAGATGTGATTTGTTTAAAAAAAAAACATTGAATTATACATGTTTGATAAAATGCTTCAGTGAAGATTGCTGCACTAATTGAGATGTGATTTACACTTCTCAGTTCTCACACACTCACTCGAAGCTTCTCACACGCACTCCTCACAGACATCACTTGTACTCTCCAAGCCAGTCCGAGCTCCACCCACAGTCCGACGAACGCCGATCCACCCACGGTGAGTTTTCTCCTCTGTTTGAATACATATACATATTATTTATTTATTTAAATACATATTTATTTATTTATTTACATTTTTTAATTATCCATTTTTTATTTAATTATTGATTTAAGAAATTAACTTTTGTTGGTGTTACAATTATATAGAAATAGAATGCAATGTGATTTGTTGGTGTAAATATTGATTGTGATGGTATTATGTTGTGATGGTATTAAGTTTCAGATCTACTCACCCGGTTGCTCATAAATTCCGATGGTGCTTATCACCACCAAAGGAGCCTCATATTCCTCTTCCTCTTCCTCATTCGCCCCCCAATCCAAGAACTTTAGTCAGTTTGATGTATTCTTGAGTTTCAGAGGCGAAGATACCCGCTCTAATTTTGTAAGCCATTTGTATCACACTTTGTGTGACCGGGGTATTCACACCTTCATCGATAATAATCTCGAAAGGGGAGAAGAAATTTCTCCAGAGCTTTTCAAAACTATCGAGAACTCAAAGATGTCAATTATTATATTTTCCGAAAAGTATGCATCCTCCAGTTGGTGTTTGGATGAACTTACAAAGATTATTGAGGGTAGGAAAAATGATCGGTCGGTGTTACCAATTTTTTACAAGGTGGATCCATCAGAAGTTCGTAAGCAACAAGGAAAATTTGGAGAAGCACTAACCAGGCATGAAGAAAGATTTAAAGATAAAAAGAAGGTACAAAGGTGGAGGAAAGCTCTATGTGAGGCAGGCAACATTTCTGGTTGGGAGTACAAGAACAGGTATTTATTTAGTGACTATCCTTGTTAGTTGTTCGGTAAGGTCCATTTAATTGGAGAGAAAAGTGGTTGTTATTTTTCCACTCTTAACCAAATACCGTGAGATTAAACTTTTTTTTTTTTTTTTTTTCTATCATCCCACTTTTTCATCCCTCTTCATTTATTATCCAATCAAGCAAACCCTAAACTTTTAATGGATTTGGGATGACCATTAAATTTTCATGTTAAATAACAACTACAGTTAATTGATTTCTACTTTTTTTTTCTTTCTTTAGAGTTTAATAAATTATGAAAGCATTCTATTCTTGTCATAACTGAGCTAGTTAGCTATAGCTTAACGATGGAAATAAAAGAACTTAAAATTAGATTCTCTTACCAATTATTAATTAGGTATTTGCCTCGCACATATTTTAAAAGAAAAACTTATTAATGCATTTTCCTAAAATAGTGGGATCCCAAAAAGATTATTTACTCATCTAGTGGGGCTTTTCATGCAATTTTGTGCTAAAAGCTTATTTGCTACCCCAGAATAAGTGACAATAAAACAATATATTTTCAATCCATGAGTTACATGCCACTTACTTTACGTAGCCATACTTCAGTTATGAGATACAAATTAAACACCTTGCATTTAATTTATGTTCTCATTTATTTTTTAAATTATATTTGTTAATTGTCTTAAATACTCTGTGAATGGCAGCCACAATGAATACGACCTTATCCAAGAAATTGTTGAAGAGGTCTCAAAGTCTAAACTAAATCGGATGGAATTATATGTTGCTAAATATCCAGTTGGAATAAAGTCTCGTGTAGAGGAATTAATAACATATTTAAATATTGAATCAAATGAGGATGTTTACATGGTAGCGATTTGTGGTATCAGTGGAGTAGGAAAAACTACAATCGCCAAAGCTACTTATAACAAAATTTTACATCATTTCAAAGCAAAAGTTTTTCTAGAGAATGTTAGAGAGAGGTCAAAGACAATTGAAGGCATAATTTGTCTACAAAAGATACTTCTTTCTAAGAGCTTGGGGGATAGGAATTTGGAAGTGTGTAATGTATCTAGTGGAATCACCATGATAAATGAACTTCTTTGCGGAAAGAGGGTTCTTATCATTCTTGATGATGTGGATAATGTTGATCATATAGAAAATTTGCTTGGAAAATGTGATTACTTTGCTCCTGGAAGCAGAATCATTATGACAACAAGAAATAAACGCCTGCCTGTTACTCTTGGAAATGGTATTTCAACCTATAGATATGAGGTTAAGGAATTAAATGAATATCAAGCTCTTGAACTCTTTAATATGCATGCCTTTGGATGCAATGAACCCAATGGAGATTATTTGGAACTTGTGCACAAGGTTATACATTATGCCAAAGGCATTCCACTAGCTCTAGTAGTAATGGGTGCTGATTTGTATGGAAGATCTAAACTTGAATGGAAACATTCTATAAAAAAGTATGATAAAATTCCCAATAGAGATATTCAAAAGATATTGGAAAAGAATAAGATATTGCATGCTTCTTCAAGGGATATTGCATGAATTATGATAAGGTTGTGGATATACTAGAAGATTGTGATTTAGAACCAGTAGATGGTATTTCAAGACTTATTGATAAATGTCTTGTCACTATTAATTATGATAATGAATTGTCGATGCATAATTTGCTACAAGGAATGGGTAGAGAAATTGTTCGACAAGAATCACCACAAAATCCAGGTGAACGCAGTAGACTATATCGTTGTGAGGATGTTCTCAACGTACTAACTGAGAATATGGTATGAGTTGTTTTTATTCATTTTCTCCATTTTTTTCACTTGAAAAATATAATCACTTTTTTCCCCTTTTAATGTGGAAGAAATTTTAATATTCTCAAGATGATTTTTAAAAAAAAATTATTAGGATAAATTACATATTTTGTCCATAATTTAGTAAATATTATATTTTAATTTGGTAATTTACTTTTGTTTTTTTTTTTTTAATCAGGGGTCGAATAAAATTCAAAGCATAATGTTATATTCGCCTAAGCCGATAAAGTTGCACTTAAAGCCACAAATATTTTGTAAGATGAAAAATCTTAGATTGCTTACTATTTGTAATGTACATTGCTTTGGACATCTTGAATATCTTCCCAATGGATTAAGATTGCTTGATTGGCATAATTATCCATTTCCTTCACTTCCATCCCATTTTTCTCCTAAAAATCTGGTTGTACTCAACATGGTTGGTAACCAATTAAAGAAAACATTCAAGCAGGTATGGTCTTCTCTTTTCTTTTCTTTTTTGAGGATAAATACTTTTTTTTTTTTTAAGTTTAAAGTATAATTTAATTTTTGAATTTTTTTCATCTACAGGTTTTTGCATTCAAAAGCATGAGCTATGTGGACTTCAGTTGGTGTGGATCCTTTAGGAAAATACCTGACTTATCAATGAGCCCAAATATAAAGGAATTGAAACTTCGTTGTTGTAGAAATTTAGTTGAGATTGATGACTCTGTGGGGCGTCTTGATAAGCTTGAAGTGTGGGACCTTCGGGGTTGCGATAAACTTGAAACTCTTCCGAGTTGTCTCACGATGAAATCTCTTAGAATTTTTAATCTTGATTTCTGCAAAAGCCTTAAGAAGTTCCCCGATATTTCGCGAGAAATGAAAAGTTTAGAGGAGTTAGCCTTGTCTGGTACTGGAATTAGTGAATTGCCTCCGTCATTTGGGAATCTCACTGGGATGATTCGGTTACTGCTTGGAAACTCGGAGGCGGGAGCGGGACATCTACATATTCCAGTTCAATTAATCAAATTTCCAAGCAGCTTCTTACTAAAGTGATCAGTAAATTTGCTTTCCAAATTTTGGCATCTGATTTGTAGGACTAATCTAGAGTCGAAATACTTGGAATCTCCTTTGTTTTTATCAAGAGGAAAAACTAAAGATTTTAGCCTTTTAAAATAGAAGACAGAACCAAGAGCTTTGTAATCAATTGGCACCTCTTAGTGCTTCCAAAGGAAAACAATCATTGTTCATCCACCCTCCCCCCAATGTTAATATCAAATTATCACAAGAAAATAGAAGATAAAATCTAATTATGGGTGGAGGAGCAAATGTCTATCTTTGGGCTGGTAGGGCAACGTTGATAAGATATTAAAATCAATGGCTCAAGCACTCTTATACCATGTCCGCCTTTAAGTTGCCAATATAGTAATGTAATGAATTAGATGAATAGTGAGGAGATTTTGGTGTCTTCCAAAATGTGAGAATAAAAACAAGGAAAAAATTGGCGTTAAAGGATTTGATCTCTTTTTGCCAACCCCTAAGAAGTGTAGGGGGGTTGGACTTAGGAAGTTCCAGGAGATTAACACTGTACTAATAGCAAAGATTGGATGGATGCAGGTTTCAGACCAAAGAAGTTCTCTGTCCAAGTTCTTGTGGCCAAATAACAAAACACATAAGAGAGAGAGAGAGAAACGAAAAACGCTTACATAAGGGTTAAATGTTTTGTCGTGGGAAATGATGAGCAACATATTTGTTCTTGGCGGGATACATCATCCATGGGTGCCATTGTTAGACTTAAGAGGGCTTTGTAGTTTATAGTTATACCCAAACCAAGAATAGAGGAAATAAAGGCAATATCCTTTTGTAGTGGGATTTTTTGCCATTCAACGTGATTTTCTTTACAACGCCTTGAGCTTCTCGGTCTTTCTGGCGATTTCACATTTTTGAAGGACGTGGAGCTACTACGCAATTCTTACGGAGGCTTTTCCAAATATGCTTTTCCAAGCTTGAACAGAATATGTCTTAATGCTGTTCCAAATTTCTCAGAAATGGATTTTATTTTGAATTATTGTTGTCCCCCCTGGTTGGAACATCTATGGATCTCTGACAGCAAAATTGTTACCTTCCCAAAAATCACTGGCAGATTGAGCTCTTTAAGACTTGCGAATATTAAACTTTGCAATGAGCTTGGGGAAATTCCAAGCCTTCCACAAAGTGCAAGATCTGCACAAACAAGCGAAATATTCGTTCCGGTATTAAGAAACAGTTTCATTTACCTTCACAAGTACTACTTGTCGATTAATTTTGCTAAAATGTAGTAATTTGTTGAATTCTCTAATTGCATGCAGATTCGAGAAATGATAAGGCTTCCACCAAATCTTCCACCGTGCCACATGTTACTAGTTCCACACCCAAACTCATCTTCTACAATATCCCCTGCGTTTGTCCCCTCTCCGTATTACTCTATTCCTGAGCATCACTCTGTGTTAGATGGATACGGGGATGAGATTCCAAATTGGTTTAACCACCAAAGCAATGAAAATTCAATATCATTCTTGATTGGTCCAGAATTTCCAACAATTGCTCTTTGTGTTGCTATTGAAATAACTCCTACTGAATTAGTAAGGGCTCGTAGTTGCAATTTTGATTATCACGTCTTCATTTCCATCAATGGTAGTAAACGACTGTTCGAAAGAACAAAGCATTTATTTGAACATTTTAACCAGCTGGTGTTTTGTTGTAGACCTCAGAGCTCATTGCAGAAACTATTTGAGGGCTTGAATCTAGGTGATCGGAATCTTGTTCAGATTTTCTGTGAAACCTCTCATGATGCTGGAAAAATTGCTCCTGTGATTACAAGGGTAGGGGTCCATGTAGAATGCATTTGTTCTCCTCAAAAATCCCAAGGCTGTCAAATTTCAAAGAGCATTGTACAGCGAAACAGGCGGAGACCGTCTCTTCTCCATGGTTCAAGTTTCATCATGCGTAAACAGTACAATACCCAGCAGCCAACTCGAAGTACCTTTTTTCAACCATTACTAAAAGCACGAAAAGTCATCAAAAAGAGAAACAGACCCTTAGCTCAAACCCACTGCCAGTGTCCGAAGGAGGTAGGCTCCACATATTCAACATGACCAACTTCAGTGCATTCAAGCAATTCGGACAGTTCGATTATCTCAAGAGCTTTGAATGGTGGCGGGTCATCCTTGGTTTCTATGTCTTCTAATTCATGGCTTTCTTTGGATGTGACAAATTGGTCTAAATTTGATTTTGGATTTGAATCAACCCTTGCTGATGGGTTTAGTTTGGGTTCCTCCTCTTTAAACGATGATTCTGACTTCAGTCCATTTCCACAGTCAAAGAAAATGAGACCCTCTTGATCAAATTTCAACAAAAACATTGGAAGGTACTATAATTACTTTGAAAATGTTTTCCATTGTATCATCTTTGTTTGATATCATTTGTCTGTTATTACATTGAAATATTCAGTCCATAGCTCATTGATTCTAATTTTTTTGATTGCTTAACCTTCGTTGAGGTGCAGTAATTCTGTTTTTGGTGTGATTTAGGTTTGTTTCTCTGAATATGATCAATAACTTGCAGTCAATGTATGTGGAGCAGAGGAGCTTTAACTATCCGGCCATCTACATTCCTTTTTGCTCTCTTCCAAAAAAGTATAAAAACAAAAAAATTAATTCTGGATTTTGACTTAATTTTTTTATAAAAAAATTACAGGTTGGAACACAGTCGAGGACCATTGATGACGAACAAGGCAGCAGCATTGAGTACGAGGTATTTGGCTTTGCAAATACTTGATTGATTGGACTGGTCTTGATGGTCTTTTTTCTTTTTTGCTTGTTTCTGGAAGTGATTGTAATTTTTTTTTAATTTGTTGCTTTTTTAACAAAATAAGAACTAAATGCATTATGACTGATTTAAATTATATTGGTTATGTTTTAGCTTGTGGTGAGGTGTTGTCAAGAAGTATCATCTATTTTTAATGAATAAAAAAAATTTACCAATTACATGTTACAACGAATAGCCTTGTCTTTGCAAGCATATTCAAGTAAAGAGCACTATGAAATGTTTTGATGAATGAATAGTTATCTCCATGAAGATTTTATTGGGACCTAATAGATTTATCATTCCCGATAGTAAATGTCTGAGAATGAGCTCGACATCAAGTGTCATCAACAATGCATCATAACCTCATTGATTTGTTAAGAAACCAGGTACTTAGAGGGAATAGTCAATGTCAAGGACTTGTTGCCGAGGCTTGGAATGAAATGGTCAAAACTGTTCAATGGGACATTGGTCTCATCATGACAAAGATGCTCTGAGGCATAGACACAAACATTTGGGAAGGCAATATAATGACATAAAGGTTCTTCAAGAGAGTGGGTTATCTTGGGATGAAACAGGAGAAATGGTAATTGCTGAGATTATGTGGATTCTTATTCCTAGGTGAATTGCCATTTATCCATTCTTGTATCATTAGATAATTTGTTGCTCTATTATGTTGCTTATATATAAACAAATCTAGGTGCATCCTGATGCTTGGTCTCATAGAAACTAATATGTTTCAAGTTGTCACAAATTGTTGTTGTATATGTTGAAGGGGTTTCTAACGAAGCTGCAGAATTTCTTCATGCAATGCAAATTTCAACAATGAAGACCCAATTTGATGATTGGAATGTTTCTTGTTTCAGCATTGAGATCTTCGCATAATTTAAGATAGTTATTGTTTGCTTATATTGGCTTATTTTCATTGTGTTGTTCCTTTACCTACAATATCATTTGCATTAGCTCAATTTTTTTCATTGCTATCCAAAATCTGATGTTGTGGAATTGATAATTGTGCTTATTTCTACTTGATTTATGGAAATCCAGCTTCTGATGGAGGGTATAACCATGTGGGTCAAGATATTGGATGCATGTAATGGAGTCGATGAGATTTTCTTTTCACAAGCCTATAACAGGCTACCGCATTTGGTGAGATTTTTGGATTCTTTTGAAGGAGCAAAATTTCAAATAACTCTCATAAGTTTCAAATTAAGTTCTTATGAATAAACATATCATAATAGAACTCTAACAAATTTCAAATATTTGTTTTTGATACACGAAAATGACAACACTGAGGAAAGGAAATATTACTAAAGTCACACTCTAGACACTGAGGACTATCAGCTGGGACTGATTCTCTCTCTCTCTCTCTCTCTCTCTCTCTCTACCTATAGTTAGAAAGGATATGTACATTCAATTTATGACTTCCCAGATAATTTATGAGCATTTGCATAATTATTCATGAAGGCCATGTGAAAACTCTAGCATAAGTTAATGTAAAAATTTTAACTAAGAATTGTTGTCATAAGTTTTAATTTCCCAATAATGCAATTACTGCATTTAGATTTCCTAAAAGTATACTAAAAATTATATATTTTAATAAACACTATGCGGATAAGCTATTGAAAACAACAAGATCTGCATAATGATATAAATATATCAAGCTTAAAGCATTCAATATGCTTAATAAAAATTTGAGACTCAAACTATATATATATATATAGTTTGGCTCCAAACATGCTATCAAGATATACAACTAATTAGCTAAGAGCTTTGTAACTGAATTGGTTAGCATTTCCCAGTATTTCCAACAAATACATTTAGGGTTTAAATTATCTCTCCTCCAACTATTGAATTGTAAAAAATAAAATAAAAAATGATATACAACTGATTAGTTATGCTTGAATTAAAGATTTTAGTTGCTGTAATTAAAGTTATTATAGGAATATTTTAAAGTTATGAACAAAAGAGAATGTGATCAAAATTAAGAAATAAAAATAAATGAAGATTTAAGACAAAATGTAAATTACAAAAACAATCATACTCTTGTATTACATAATCATTTCTTCTTACTGTTTGAGATTCGCTTATTTTGCTGTAATTGAAATCTTTTTTGCTAAAAGTATTGTAGATAAATGTAAAAGTTAGTTAAAATAGTACGGTGTGATCAATGAATAGTACCAAAAAGTGTAGTGTAACTCATGAATAGTAACAAAAATAAGCTGAATAGTAAAATAAATTGGCAAAAAATAAGCTATCCAAACACAACCAATTTAGTTGAAACTGAAAACTTTTTAAGTTGGCTTTTAAGCCACTGCCAAATGTACACTAAATAAACTTTCTAAGATACAAACCAATGTTACTTTCAATAAAAGAATAAATATACGCATATGAAAAATTCTATGGTAAGGGAATGGTACACATGATGATCATAATCATGTATTTCCAAGTGTTTTAATCTTCACTATTCCTTCAAAAATATAAGGGTAAATTGCAAATTACACCCATAAAGTTTGGAGTTGATTGGATTTTACACCCCAACGTTTATGAACTTTAATTTTACACCCCAACGGTTGGTTTCGTTAGCAAATCACCCCCGGTTAGTTTATGCTATTAACTATCATGTCATCTTGCTGATGTGTTTTTTTGCCAAATAAGCCCCAACATTCTAAAATGTTGTGGTGTAAAATCCAATCATCCAAAACATTAGGGGTGTACTTTGTAATTTACCCAATTTTTTAGAAGGGCCAATTTCACGCGAAGGGTTCTTTTGGGAAAGCTCAGACTCATACTCAGAGATTTTTTTTTTTGGTCAAAAAGTTATTTTGGCGTCACTCAGAAACTTCCATGATACTGCATTGCAATGTAAAAAGGCATTAATTTAATTGGCACTTGAAAGTTGAAAGTTTGTTAGGACGATAGTCACTCCAAAAAGCAAGTCTACCTTATAGTCTTTAACTTGCATCAAATCACCCTCTTCCTAATTCGTCGTTGACTTTCCTTAGTTACATTGACAACCCCTTTCACAGCTTTCCTTCTCCTTTTAGTTTCAGATCTTCTCATCCAGTTGCTCATAAATTTCGATGGCGCTTATCACCAACAAAGGAGCCTCATATTCCTCTTCCTCTTCCTCAATCGCCCACCAATCCAAGAACTTTAATCAGTTTGATGTTTTCTTGAGTTTCAAAGGTGAAGATACCCGCTCTAATTTTGTAAGCCATTTGTATTACACTTTGTGTGACCGAGGTATTCACACCTTCATCGATAATAATCTCGAAAGGGGAGAAGAAATTTTTACAGAGCTTTTCAAAACTATCGAGAACTCAAAGATGTCAATTATTGTATTTTCCGAAAATTATGCATCCTCCAGTTGGTGTTTGGATGAACTTACAAAGATTATTGAGTGTAGGAAAAATAATCGGTCGGTGTTACCAATTTTTTACAAGGTGGATCCATCAGAAGTTCGTAAGCAACAAGGAAAATTTGGAGAAGCACTAACCAGGCATGAAGAAAGATTTAAAGATAAAAATAAGGTACAAAGGTGGAGGAAAGCTCTATGTGAGGCAGGCAACATTTCTGGTTGGGACTACAAGAACAGGTATTTATTTAGTGACTATCCTTGTTAGTTTTTCCGTAAGGTCCATTTAATTGGAGAGAAAAGTGGTTGTTATTTTTCCACTCTCAACCAAATACCGTGAAATTAAACCTTTTTTTTTTTTCTATCATCCCCCTTTTTCATCCTTCTTCATTTTTTATCCAATCAAGCAAACCCTAAACTTTTAATGGATTTGGGATGACCATTAAATTTTCATGTTAAATAACAACTACAGTTAATTGATTTCTACTTTTTTTTTTTCTTTAGAGTTTCATAAATTATGAAAGCATTCTATTCTTGTCATAACTGAGCTAGTTAGCTATAGCTTATCGATGGAAATAAAAGAACTTAAAATTAGATTCTCTTACCAATTATTAATTAGGTATTTGCCTCGCACATATTTTAAAAGAAAAACTTATTAATGCATTTTCCTAAAGTAGTGGGATCCCAATAAGATTATTTACTATCTAGTGGGGCTTTTCATGCAATTTCGTGCTAAAAGCTAATTTGCTACCCCAGAACAAGTGACAATAAAACAATATATTTTCAATCTATGGGTTACATGCCACTTACTTTACTTAGCCATACTTCAGTTATGAGATACAAATTAAACACCTTGCATTTAATTTATGTTCTCATTTATTTTTTAAATTATATTCATTAATTGTCTTAAATACTCTGTGAATGGCAGCCACAATGAATACGACCTTATCCAAGAAATTGTTGAAGAGGTCTCAAAGTCTAAACTAAATCAGATGGAATTATATGTTGCTAAATATCCAGTTGGAATAAAGTCTCGTGTAGAGGATTTAATAACATATTTAAATATTGAATCAAATGAGGATGTTTACATGGTAGCGATTTGTGGTATCATTGGAGTAGGAAAAACTACAATCGCAAAAGCCACTTATAACAAAATTTTACATCATTTCAAAACAAAAGTTTTTCTAGAGAATGTTAGAGAGAGGTCAAAGACAATTGAAGGCATAATTTGTCTACAAAAGATACTTCTTTCTAAGATCTTAGGGGATAGGAATTTGGAAGTGTGTAATGTATCTAGTGGAATCGCCATGATAAATGAACGTCTTTGCAGAAAGAGGGTTCTTATCATTCTTGATGACGTGGATAATTTGGATCAGATAGAAAATTTGCTTGGAAAATGTGATCACTTTGCTCCTGGAAGCAGAATCATTATGACAACAAGAAATAAATGCCTGCTTGTTACTCTTGGAAATGGTATTTCAACCTATATATATGAGGTTAAGGAATTAAATGAATATGAAGCTATTGAACTCTTTAATATGCATGCCTTTGGAAGTAACGAAGCCAATGGAGATTATTTGGAACTTGTGCATGAGGTTATACATTATGCCAAAGGCCTTCCACTAGCTCTAATAGTAATGGGTGCTGATTTGTGTGGAAGATCTAAACTTGAATGGGAAAATTCTATAAAAAAGTATGATAAAATTCCCAATGGAGATATTCAAAAGATATTGAATATAAGTTATGAAGGATTAGATGAAAACGAAAAGAATATTTTCCTTGATATTGCATGCTTCTTCAAGGGATATTGCATGAATTATGATAAGGTTGTGGATATACTAGAAGATTGTGATTTAGAACCATTAGATGGTATTTCAAGACTTATTGATAAATGTCTTTTGACTTTTAATAATTATAAAGAATTGTCGATGCATGATTTGCTACAAAGAATGGGTAGAGAAATTGTTCGACAAGAATCACCACAAAATCCAGGAGAACGCAGTAGACTATGGCGTTGTGAGGATGTTCTTTACGTACTAACTGAGAATATGGTATGAGTTGTTTTTATTCATTTTCTCCCTTTTTATCACTTGAAAAATATAATCACTTTTTTTCCCTTTTAATGTGGAAGAAATTTTAATATTCTCAAGATGATTTTTTTTTTTAATAAATTTATTAGGATAAATTACATATTTTGTCCATAATTTAGTAAATATTATATTTTAATTTGGTAATTTATTTTATTTTTTGTTTTTTTTAAATCAGGGGTCGAATAAAGTTCAAAGCATAATGTTATATTCACCTAAGCCGATAAAGTTGCACTTAAAGGCACAAATATTTCGTAAGATGAAAAATCTTAGATTGCTTTCTATTCGTAATGTACGTTGCTCTGGACATCTTGAATATCTTCCCAATGGATTAAGGTTGCTTGATTGGCACGAATATCCATTACCTTTGCTTCCATCCCATTTTTCTCCTAAAAATCTGGTTGTACTTGGCATGGCCAGTAACCAATTAAAGAAAACATTCAAGCAGGTATGGTCTTTTATTTTATTTTTTTGAGGATAAATACTCTTTTTTTTTTTTAAAGTTTAAAGTATAATTTAATTTTTGAATTTTTTTCATCTACAGGTTTTTGCATTCAAAAACATGAGATATGTGGACTTCAGTTGGTGTGAATCCATTAGGAAAATACCTGACTTATCAATGAGCCCAAATATAAAGGAATTGAAACTTAGTGTTTGTAAAAATTTAGTTGAGATTGATGACTCTGTGGGGCGTCTTGATAAGCTTGAAGTGTGGGACCTTAGCGGTTGCAATAAACTTGAAACTCTTCCGAGTTGTCTCACGATGAAATCTCTTAGAACTTTTCATCTTAATTTCTGCGAAAGCCTTAAGAAGTTCCCCAATATTTCGCGAGAAATGAAAAGTTTAGAGGAGTTACGTTTGAACAATACTGGAATTAGTGAATTGCCTCCGTCATTTGGGAATCTCACTGGGATGATTTGCTTAGAGCTTGGAAACTTGGGGGCGGGAGCGGGACATCTACATCTTGACAAAAATTTACAACGTCTTGAGTATCTCGTTCTTTATGGCGATTTCAGATTTTTGAAGGATGTGGAGCTATTGCGCAAATCTTTCGGAGGCTCTTCCAAATATGCTTTTCCACGCTTGTCCAGTTTATCTCTTATTGTTGTTCTAAATCCCTCAGAAATGGATTTTATTTTGAATTATTGTTGTCCCCCCTCATTGGCATATCTATGGATCAATGACAGCAAAATTGCTACCTTCCCAAAAATCACTGGCAGATTGAGGTATTTAGAACTTAAGAATATTAAACTTTGGTATGAGCTTCGGGAAATTCCAAGCCTTTCACAAAATGTAAGATCTGCACAAACAAGCGAAATATTCGTTCAGGTATTAAGAAACAGTTTCTTTTACCTTCACAAGTACTACTTGTCGATTAATTTTGCTAAAATGTAGTAATTTGTTGAATTCTCTAATTGCATGCAGATTTGAGAAATGATAAGGCTTCCACCAAATCTTCCACCATGCCACATGTTAATAGTTCCACACCCAAACTCATCTTCTCCAATATCCCCTAAGTTTGTCCCCTCTCTGTATTACTTCCTTACTGAGTATCACTCTGTGTTATATGGATACGGGGATGAGATTCCAAATTGGTTTAACCACCAAAGCAATGAAAATTCAATATCATTCATGATTGGTCCAGAATTTCCAACAATTGCTCTCTGTGTTGCTATTGAAATAACTCCTATTGAAATTGTAGACGCTCGTACTTGCCTTTTTGATTATCACGTCTTCATTTCCATCAATGGTAGTATAGAACTGTTCCAAAGCTCAGAGTACATATTTGAACATTTTAACCAGCTGGTCTTTTGTTGTAGACCTCAGAGCTCATTGCAGAAACTATTTGAGAACTTGAATCTAGGTGATCGGAATCTTGTTCAGATTTTCTGTAAAACCTCTCATGATGCTGGAAAAATTGCTCCTGTGATTACAAGGGTAGGGGTCCATGTAGAGTGCATTTGTTCTCCTCAAAAATCCCAAGGCTGTCAAATTTCAAAGAGTATTGTACAGCGAAACAGGCGGAGACCGGCTCTTCTCCATGGTTCAAGTTTCATCATGCGTAAACAGTACAATACCAAGCAGCCAACTAGAAGTACCTTTTATCAACCATTACTAAAAGCACGAAAAGTCAGCAAAAAGAGAAACAGGCCCTTGGAAGCAAGGATCTGCACATGTTTGTGTTTAGCTCAAACCCACTGCCAGTGTCCGAAGGAGGTAGGCTCCACATATTCAACAGGACCAACTTCAGTGCATTCAAGCAATTCGGACAGTCCAATTATCTCAAGAGCTTTGAATGGTGGCGGGTCATCCTCGGTTTCTATGTCTTCTAATTCATGGCTTTCTTTGGATGTGACAAATTGGTCTGAATTAGATTTTGGATTTGAACCAACCCTTGGTAATGGGTTTAATTTGGGTTCCTCCTCTTTAAACGATGATTCTGACTTCAGTCCATTTCCACAGTCAAAGAAAATGAGACCCTCTTGATCAAATTTCAACAAAAACATTGGAAGGTATTATCATTACTTTGAAAATGTTTTCCATTGTATCATTTTTGTTTGATATCATTTGTGTCTGTTATTACATTGAAATATTCAGTCCATAGCTCATTGATTCTAATTTTTTTGATTGCTTAACCTTCGATGAGGTGCAGCAATTCTGTTTTTGGTGTGATTTGGGTTTGTTTCTCTGAATATGGTCAATAACTTGTAGTCAATGTATGTGGAGCAGAGGAGCTTTAACTATCCGGCCTTCTACATTCCTTTTTGCTCTCTTCCAAAAAAGTAGAAAAAAAAAAAATTAATTCTGGATTTTGACTTAATTTTTTTTAATTAAAAAATTACAGGTTGGAACGCCGTGGAGGACCATTGATGATGAACAAGACAGCAGCATTGAGGACGAGGTATTTGGCTTTGCAAATACTTGATTGATTGGACTGGTCTTGATGGTCTTTTTTCTTTTTTGCTTGTTTCTGGAAGTGGTTGTAATTTTTTTTTTAATTTATTGCTTTTTTATCAAAATAAGAACTAAATGCATTATGACTGATTTAAATTATATTGGTTATGTTTTAGCTTGTGGTGAGGTGTTGTCAGAAGTATTATCTATTTTTAATGAATAAAAATTAAGTACCAATTACATGTTACAACAAATAGCCTTGTCCTCGCAAGTGTGTTCAAGTGAAGAGCACTATGAAATGTTTTGATGAATGAATAGTTATCTCCATGAGGATTTTATTGGGACCTAATTGATTTATCAATTCCAATAGTGAATGTCTGAGAATGAGCTTGACATCAAGTAGTCATCAACAATGCATCATAACCTCATTGATTTGTTATGAAACCAGGTACTTAGAGGGAATAGTCATGGACTTGTTGCCGAGGCTTGGAATGAAATGGTCAAGACTGTTCAATGGGACATTGGTCTCATCATGACAAAGATGTTCTGAGGCATAGATACAAACATTTGAGAAGGCAATACAATGACATAAAGGTTCTTCAATAGAGTGGGTTACCTTGGGATGAAACAAGAGAAATGGTAACTGCTGAGATTATGTGGATTCTTATACCTAGGTGAATTGCCATTTGTCCATTCTTGTATCATTAGATAATTTGTTGCTCTATTATGTTGCTTATATATTAACAAATCCAGGTGCATCCTGATGCTTGGTCTCATAGAAACTAATATGTTCCAAGTTGTCATAAATTGCTGTTGTGTATGTTGAAGGGGCTTCTAACGAAGCTACTGAATTTCTTCATGCAATGCAAATTTCAACAATGAAGACCCAATTTGATGATTGGAATGTTTCTTGTTTCAGCATTGAGATCTTTGCATAATTTAAGAAAGTTATTGTCTGCTTATATTGGCTTATTTTCACTGTGTTGTTCCTTTACCTACAATATCATTTGCATTATCTCAATTTTTTTCGTTGCTATCCAAAATCTGATGTTGTAGAATTGATAATTGTGCTTATTTCTACTTGATTTATGGAAATCCAGCTTTTGATGGAGGGTATAACCATGTGGGTCAAGATATTGGGTGCATGAAATGGAGTTGGTGAGATTTTCTTTTCACAAACCTATAATAGGCTACAGCATTTGGTAAGATTTTTGGATTCTTCTGAAGGTGCAAAATTTCAAATAACTTTTATAAGTTTCAAATTTAGTTCTATGAATAAACATACCATAATAGAACTCTACCAAATTTCAAATATTTGTTTTTGATACACGGAAATGACAACACTAATGAAAGGAAATATTACTAAAGTCACACTCTAGACACTGAGGACTATCAGCTAGGACTGATGCTCTCTCTAGACACTGAGGACTATCGGCTAGGACTGATGCTCTCTCTCTCTCTCTCTCTCTCTACTACCTGTAGTTAGAAAGGATTGAATTTATGAGCATTTGCATAATTATTCATGAAGGCCATGTGAAAGCTTTAGCATAAGTTAATGTAAAATTTTTGACAAAGTATTGTTGTCATAAGTTTTAATTTCCCAATAACACAATTACTGCATTTAGATTTCCTGAAAGTGTCATGTAAAAATAGTGAAATCTCCCCATTTCCAGTAAAGTTTGAGATTGATGTTGTTAAACAATATGAAACAAAATAATTGTTCGAATTTTTCTTTGGTACCCTTGAGAATAAATTTTTGCATGTAACGAGAGTTATTTTGAAGTTGTAGGTGAAGAGGGTGACCAAATCTTCACTAGTAGTGTTTCTCATGGATTATATTAACCTTGAGTTAGAGCAATTGCACAGAAGGAATAAAATTGGTCCTACATGCAATCCTCAAGCTTCAACCAGGATGATTGCATCATGCAGTAGAAGATTTGGTGTTCTGGGTGGCAAAGATGTACTAGAAGATCAAAATTTATGCTTGATGAAAGATTATAAGGAAATAAATGATCTCCCAATCCAGAATGACTTTGCTGGTGATGAAATTTGCCAAAAAATGACAGCCATGATGATCTTTGGGAAACTTTTATCAAGGTGACATGCTTTCTCATTAGTAATGTTGCTAGGATAGAGAATTTTCCTGTTTTGTTTCCTCTGGTTGTCATTAAAGATTACCCTGCAGCATGGACGTGTGTGCCCACACACACTTTTCCTTTTTAACATATATTTTTTCCCTTGATGAAATGATGTTCACACTTTCTTCATGAAGTAAATAAAATGTTATCGGTAACATAGGTTGTATAACATAAGTCATATTTATCATTGAACATTGAATAGGATAATTTTGAGTAGCTTTCATTTTAAAATGACATTTTGCCTGAGCATCCGGATGCAATTGCATGCAGAGATAGGATCTCAGATTTGTGATTTGGGATTGATTTATAGTATTAAAATTCAAATGGCAGATCAAGATATTTGGAGATAAAAGTGGAGATCAAGCAATATCCATCTTGGGAGTTTGAAAATCTTATCGGAGTAAAAAGAAAGTCAGCAACTTTTCAGGCCCCAGCATGTTCTCAAAAAGTTTAGGGAGTGCCATCAAGGAGTAGTTGAGGAGAGGCTACGTATACTCAAAACATATGTGAATATTGAGGAGTTGGGGAAGCTTGCTAGCTGGTATAACCCTAGAAGGAAAAACGTTATTGACTTTAATTTCTAATGCACTTTCTAAAGAGTGATTTACATAAGCTCTCTCTACTTATAAATTGTAAAAAAAGATAGAAAGCTCTATGTTATTTGTCCAAATTCTATCTACGCCTCTGTTTTGCAGGTAATTGGTACTTATGTGGGCATTACAATTGTTGGCATCTTCGTCCAGTGGTACACTCAAGCTTCATTTATGGGTATCAATCTTGTCAATGATGGGCATACACTAGTTGAATCTTCTCAGCTTCACAATTGGGGAAAATGCTCGTCATGGTCAAATTTCACCGCGAGTCCATTTACGGTTGCTGGGGGTCACATGATCGCTTTTACAGACCCTTGTGACTATTTTACCGTTGGTAAAGTGAAAGCAATGACTCTATCCCTATCTGTCTTGGTGTCAATTTAGATGTTCAATTCCTTGAACGCCCTTTCCGAACACAACAGCTTGGTCAAAATGCCACCTTGGAGGAACCCTTGGCTTTTGGTTGCTGTGTCAGTCTCATTTGGACTTCACTGCCTCATACTCTGTGTCCCATTTCTGGCAGATGTGTATGGTATTGTGCCATTGAGTCTGAGTGAGTGGATTTTGGTCATCTTGGTTTCAGCTCCTGTGATTCTTATTGTTGAGGTTCTGAAATTTGTGGGAAGGAGTCAAAGATGGATAGCAAAGGAGAAGATGGCATGACAAAATTTCAGGCTCAATATTCTTGTGGAAGTAATTTCTATCAGGCTCAATATGTCAGTCTCATTTGGACTTCACTGCCTCATACTCTATGTCCGATTCCTGGCAGATGTGTTGGTATTGTGCCATTGAGTCTGAGTGAGTGGATTTTGGTCATCTTGGTTTCAGCTCCTGTGATTCTTATTGATGAGGTTCTAAAATTTGTGGGAAGGAGTCAAAGATGGATAGCAAAAGAGAAGACGGCATGACAAAATTTCAGGCTCAATATGCTTGTGGAAGTAATTTCTATCAGGTCACAGATTGGGAGGTCCATTCTGTGATATGTTAAATAACAATTCTTTCTTAAATATGGCTTTTATATTTAAAAGTACACACTGGTCACATGTATTCATGAACATCTAGAAAAAGTGTTAGTCCAAGTCTTGTTTCATTGGTAATCTCCGGCGTCAACTATGCTAAATTTTGTTTCATTCTTACTGTGAGGTTACAAAACATTGTGTTTATGGCTTTGGTTTGATAAATTCTTCTATGGGCCCATTTGGGATTCACTCTATCTCACAATCAGTAGTTTGAATTTCTGGCTAGTTTAATAAACATTTTTTAATCCACAAATTTCTTTCAAATTTTTTAATATGTGCATATAATTTATGAAGTCGTCAGAATCATTTGTAAGGTGACTAAGAAATACTGTTTGCATGATTCTATGCTTTTAAAATCTAAGTTAGCATCTAGAATGCATGGACATGGTACAACTACGATATGGCAACATAAACAATTTTTGAAAAATTATAACATAATACAGCCGATGAGATATTATTACTATATGAGTATGGTACAATATCCAAAATGAAGTATATGTGCTTCCTAGGTTAGCATAGCCTTATTTCAGTGATACTAAAAAAAAAAATTGTGAGTTTCAATTAGTTTAATTTGTAAAGTCTCTTGCCATTAAGTAAAATATTTAAGATTTGAACTGCTTACACAAAAAATCGATTGATATCTTGACCAAATAATAAAAAATAATAGACCAAAAGATAAAAAATAATCATCATAAATGCAGACGTCATAAGTTAAAATTCTATTAAATTTATAAAAATAAAAATAAAATGATACAATAAAATATACATGTTAATCTTAATTTGTTAGAATTCATAGATAAGGGTAAAAAAGGCTTAAATTTCTATTTATAGTTTGCTTTGGTTTTAGCTTCTAATTTTATGTCTTTGTTTTGTTGTTGTTGTTGTTGTTTTTTTTTTTTTAATATATGATTTATTTATTAATTTGAATTTAACAAAGCTAATTTTTTTATATAAAAAAAAACTATCTTTTAGATTTTGTCACACATTTAACATAAAGTACACCAAAAATTATATATTTTAATAAATGCTATACAAATAAACTATTGAAAATAACAGGGTTCGCATAAGAATAAAGTTTTTCTCCAAACTAGTTTGGACAGAAATTCTTCAAACTTCTCATAAATTTCTTTTTTGGATGTGAATTTCGAGAATCTAACCGTTGAATTTCATGTTCCTTATATTCTTAACATGCGTATTAGATTTCGCTCAAATTGGATATTATTTACTATTTGATCAATTAACTTTTTTTTTTTATATACAACTTTAAATTACAAAAACTTGAAATTATAACATTTATTTGATGACAAAACAATTAATCTTTGATCTTCTTGAAATTTTGTAAGCATTAAGAATGTAATAAAAACATGCAATCTAACGGTTAGATTTTCAAAATTCACACTTAATATAAATATATATAATGAGTTTGTAGGGTTTCTCTCCAAACTAGTTTGGAGAAAAACTTTGTTCAAAAAAAAAAAAAAAAATATATATATATATATATATATATATATATATATATATATATATAATGGCTCCAAACATGCTATCAAGATATACAACTAATTAGTCAAGAGCTTTATAACTCAACTAGTTAGCATTTCTTGATATTTCTAATATATATATCCAAGGTTTAAATCACAAGGTCCAAGATCGTGATCCCCAAGAATTCTGACAAGTGGTCTCCCAGCATTAGCCTCTATAAGGCAAAATGATGACTCAATACTACATATTCCTCCAACAACTGGTGGAAACTAGACAATGCTTAGTCACCAAAGCCTACCAATAGTTGCTTGAATGCAATGGTGAAGCCAGGATTTGACGTGGGGGAAGGTGGGATTTATACTTGACACATGTATACACATTTGATACCCTCTCTCTCCATATATATATATATAAATATAAATATATATATATATATATATATATATATATATATATCATAGGAGGCAATTTGGAAATCAAAAGGCCAATCATGTGAATACTAAGTGATATTTTTATGCAAGAAAACCCAAAAAGAGATAGCATATTTGTTATGTTGTGTTTATCTGTTAGTATTGTTTTACACATGAAAATACTTTTTTTTCCAAGTGTTTAAAAATCAAATTTCTATAAACGATTTACAAGGATTTCTGGCAACTAGATAAAACCCAAGTACAACTTACCTAAATTTATATTAGTTTGGTTAGTTTTATAGTTTAAAAATATTCAAATTATAAAAGCTTTAAAACTATCATGGACATCTTTGCACCTTGAATTTATAAGTTTAATCTAAAAATAAAATAAAAACAATGAAGTTGTTATGTAATAATCCCCACAATTAATTGCTTTACACAATTTTTTTTTAATTTTAATTTTATTTAATACCTCTTATTTCTTTATTTCCCCTTTCTCCTCTCCTTGTTTTCCATTTATAGATCTTGAAGCTTAATATATATTGATAAAGTAGGAATTAAAAAAAGAAAAAAGAAAAAAGTTTGAAATATGAAAAGGATAACTCTTTAGATATTATATAAAAATAAATGCATGAGGAAATCTATTATGAAAAAAAAAAAATCACATATTGAAAAATGATGTTTTCACCCCTAATAGTTTGCTTAGTTTTTAGCTTTTAGTTATATGTCTTTGTGTTGTTGTTGTTGTTGTTGATTTTTTTTTTTTTTTTTTTTACATATATGAAAACTACCTTTTAGCTTTTTATCACACATTTAACATAAAGTATACCAAAAATTATATATTTTAATAAACACTAAGCAAATAAGCCATTGAAAACAATAAGATTCACATAACGATATAAATATATAAGCTTAAAGCATTCAATATGCTTAATAAAAATTTGTGACTCAAATTATATATATATATATAATGGCTCCAAACATGCTATCAAAATATACAACTAATTAGCTAAGAGCTTTGTAACTGAATTGATTAGCATTTTCTAGTGTTTCCAATAAATACATGTAGGATTCAAATTATCCAATGCCAAACGTACACTATTTATCTTATTTTTAAATTATCCAATGCCATACGTACACTAAATAAACTTTCTAAGATACAAACCAATGTTAATTTCAATAAAAGAATAAATATATGTCTATGAAAAATTCTAAAGTAAGAGAATGGTACACATGATGATCATAATCATGTATTTCCAAGTGTTTTAATCTTCACTATTCCTTCAAAAATATAAATAAAATGTTAAGATTAAAACACTTAAAATAAACCATTCTAATCATAGTGCATGCTAGTAGTTTCCTGCTCTAAGCGCCTTTCCTGATAAAGATCTTGCCCAGCATGATTTCCACAAATTCCCTCCTGTATCTCATGGACCACATAATCTGCTTCTTCTGAGCTGACGCATCTTAGATATGGGAGTGAATACCCTCGTCTGTACAGCACATCGTCAATAATGATGAAGTAGGCTGTTCTGATCTGTCTCTTCCTTGCTTTTGTCTTATCTTCTGTGAGCCATCCTTCTTTCAAGTAATGGACGATGGGATTCATCCACTCCTTTTATTCTTTTATCTTTAGAACTTGCTAACCTTTTGTGCTTAGTTGCCTCCTTATCTCTATACATAGTTTGGAGGTCACATTGTAGTCGTCTAATGAGGCCAATCTTGCTAGGAAGTCAGCTTCTACATTTTTGGCCCGAGGGATTTGCACAAAGTCTAGGCTGTCAAAATGCTGTGAGATTCGTTGGACGATCTTCAAGTAATTTTTCATTCTTTCTTCTTTGGCTTCATAATCTCTCCTCACTTGTCCAATTATTAGTTGAGAATTAGCTTGGAAGATAAGATTCTTTGTTCCTAGAGCTTTTGCTAGACTTAGCTCTGTTAGCAGTGCTTCGTATTTAGCTTTGTTATTCGTTGTTGAGAATTGCAATCTAGCTGCGTATTTCAATGTTTCTCCTTTTGGAGATATGAGCACTACTCCTACTCCTCCCACTTTCTTCAAGGTAAACCTATCTATTTGGACCGTCCATGTTTCCATGAGGAGGTTCTTCTTCCTTATAGGGGTAAGTGAATTCTGCAATGACGTCTTTTAGCACTTAGGCTTTGATTACTGCTCGAGGCCAATATTTGACGTCAAATTGGCTCAATTCAATTGCCCATTAAATGAGTCATCCTGTTGCATCTATCTTGTTCATCATCTTTCTTATTGGTTGGTTTGTCATGACAACGATGGAGGTGCTTGGAAGTACGGACGAAGTTTCCTAGAAGCAACCAATAATGCGTGCCTTTGCTCCCTGGAATGCCTGGCTGGTATAGTAGACTGGCTTTTGGACATTCCCTTCTTCTCTGATCATTGCCGAACTTACTGCGGTGTTAAATACTACTAAGTAGAGGTACAACTTCTCTCCCATCACTGAGGGGCTTAGCAGTGGTGGCTTCGTCAAGTACTTTTTTAACTTGGCAAGGGCTTCCTCACATTTGACAGTCCACTAAAAGACCTTTTTCAATACCTTGAAGAATGACATGCACTTGTACGTTGCCCTAGAGACGAATCTGTTTAGGGTTGCGACCTTTCCTGTCAAGCTCTGAAAGTACTGTTGATAAAGGTAAATATTAATTGAAATAGTACAATGGGATCCATGAATAGTATCAAAAAGTGTAGTGAGACTCATAAATAGTAACAAAAATAAGCTTAATAGTAAAATAAGTTGGTAATAAATAAGTTAACCAAGCAGACATTTACTATCTATTTACTATTCTCTAAACATGAATTGACTATAAGGTCGATTTTTTTATAAGAGCACCCTCATCAGATGTGCCAAATGCCAAATATTTGGCATTTGGCACACCAAAAACAGAGTATCATGAGGTGTGTCAAATGTCTTAAAATTTTGAGACATGCTACAGTACTGTTCCAAAGTTTGAACGGTATGGGTAGATGTGTTAAAAAAATTATTTTTTTTATTCATTTCTTTCTCTTCTTTTGTTACTTTTCTTTCTTCTCTCTCTTTCTTTTTCCTTCTTTCTTCCTCCGCTTGTTCCTCATGTTCAGTCACTCCTCTTCCTTTTTCTTCTTCTTTCTTCTCTAGCATCTTCACTCTTCTTCTTTTTTTATTCCTTTTTTCTGTTCCCTTTCTTTGCGCTTCTTTCTCTATTTTTTTTTTCCTGTCACTATCTCTCGCTCTCTTTCTTTTCCAGTCACAAAGAAGAAGGCAATTCCGATTTGATATTCGCGGATGAGTTGGAGGGACTCTGGCGGCGGGATAGTCGAGGATCAAAGGCTTAGCTCAACGATTTGAAACTCTGCTTGCCCAATGGCAGTAATCGATCTTTGCTCGTTCTCCTCCACAGCTCTAGCTTAAACCTACCCAAAATGTCTCAGTGTATGTCTGGTTCAATTTATGATTTTAGTGTAAATTGTAATTAATTTTATTATTGATTTGGTGGATTTGGGATGTGGGATGTGGGTTTGTTTGATTTGGTGGATATGGGTTTGTGCCGGTGGTGGGTTTGGGATGTGGGTTTGTTTGGTTTGGTGGATGTGAGTTTGTGCCGATCTCTTTAGTTGTGTTATTTATTTATTTATTTTTTTGAGGTGGCGTTGGTGGATGTGGGTTTGTGCCGGTGGTGGCTATGACCATTGTTGCGACAGTGGTCGTGCGGCCAGTGGTGGTTTTTTTGTTTTTGTTGTTGTTGTTGTTGTTGTCGATGATGATAATGATAAGGAGAAGTTAATATATTATTTGAATGTGTAGTAAATATTATTTTAATGTATAAAATTGAAGGATAAAACATCTGATAAATAAGATATTATAAAATAATGTAGTAAAATGATAAAATAGGTACTTAATGTGTTAAAACGACATTTTTTTAAACATCTAATGAGAATGGTCTAAGGGACCCAATTTTGCAGGAGGGGTTCTTCTGGGAAAGCTCAGACTCAAAAAGTTATTTTGGTGTCACCCAGCAACTTCAAGATATATTGCAATGGAAAAAAACATTAATTTAATTGGCACTTGAAAGTTGAAAAGCAAGTCTTCGTTATAGTCTACGTTCTATCTTTTTTTTTTTTTTTTTTTTGGTCAAAAAGTTATTTTTTTGATGAACGGTCAGGCAAAGCTCAGACTCAAAAAATTATTTTGGTGTCACCCAGCAACTTCAAGATATATTGCAATGGAAAAAAGCATTAATTTAATTGGCACTTGAAAGTTGAAAAGCAAGTCTACGTTAAAGTCTATGATCTATTTTTTATTAATTTATTTGGGCAAAAAGTTATTTTGGTGTCACTCAGAAATTTTCATGACATATTGCAATGGAAAAAAGCATTAATTTAATTGCCACTTGAAAGTTGAAAGTTTATTAGGAAGATAGTCACACCGAAAAGCAAGTCTAAGTTATAGTCTTCTTGAACTTGCATCGAATCACCCTGTTAAGAAAGTGTTCTAGAAAATACCGGTAGAAAACCAATTTCTCTGAATTGAAAATAGAAAAATGAGAAGCAATGTTAATTTACACCGTGCCTTTCCCTCATATGCATGAGGAAGTACATGTTGTTTCTGGAATACCAAGTCAGCCTCTAGTTGGTATTTCAGGGTCCAATTAAAACTTGACACTTGTACAAAAAACAGTCAGATACATAGTTCACTTAAATTAAAAGTACAGAAACACCCTCGGAAATTTTCAAACTCCTGCCCCTTTAACACGATTTACACTTTTGTAAAATCGAAGATTATATATATCTTCTCCTTCTTTCTCTGTTTCTATCTAGCACAACAGCACACACCAGCCCCTTGCACCTCCATGTTCTCTCTCTCTCTCTCAACTCCAAAGCTTGACAGTCACTGCTTTGAATCGCCGCCGGAGATAGAGATACACTGCTAAACATTACCAGTTCCTACGAGACCGGCCTTTGTCTCATTGGAAAACACCCAAAACCGTCTCTTCTTCTCATTGTTTCCAAATTCCCAACTTCCGACGCTGGAAGTTTTCTTGCGCTTCCAACAACTGACGTTGCAAGAAGGTCTTCTCTCTCTATTTTTTTTTTTTAATAAAATTTTTCTGTTTATAGAGATGTGATTTGTTTAGAAAAAAAAAATTGAATTATACATGTTTGATAAAATGCTTCAGTGAAGATTGCTGCACTAACTGAGATGTGATTTACACTTCTCAGTTCTCACACACTCTCTCGAAGCTTCTCACACGCACTCCTCACAGACATCACTTGTACTCTCCAAGCCAGTCCGAGCTCCACCCACAGTCCGACGAGCGCCGATCCACCCACGGTGAGTTTCCTCCTCTGTTTGAATATATATATATATATATATATATATTATATATATATATATATATATAATTTATTTAAATACGTATTTATTTATTTATTTACATTTTTTAATAATCCATTTTTTATTTAATTATTGATTTAAGAAATTAACTTTTGTTGGTGTTACAATTATACAGAATAGAATGCAATGTGATTTGTTGGTGTAAATATTGATTGTGATGGTATTACGTTGTGATGGTATTATTTAGTTTCAGATCTACTCACCCGGTTGCTTATAAATTCCGATGGCACTTATCACCACCAAAGGAGCCTCATATTCCTCTTCCTCTTCCTCATTTGCCCACCAATCCAAGAACTTTAGTCAGTTTGATGTATTCTTGAGTTTCAGAGGCGAAGATACCCGCTCTAATTTTGTAAGCCATTTGTATCACACTTTGTGTGACCGGGGTATTCACACCTTCATCGATAATAATCTCGAAAGGGGAGAAGAAATTTCTCCAGAGCTTTTCAAAACTATCGAGAACTCAAAGATGTCACTTATTGTATTTTCCGAAAATTATGCATCCTCCAGTTGGTGTTTGGATGAACTTACAAAGATTATTGAGTGTAGGAAAAATGATCGGTCGGTGTTACCAATTTTTTACAAGGTAGATCCATCAGAAGTTCGTAAGCAACAAGGAAAATTTGGAGAAGCACTAACCAGGCATGAAGAAAGATTTAAAGATAAAAAGAAGGTACAAAGGTGGAGGAAAGCTCTACGTAAGGCAGGCAAAATTTCTGGTTGGGACTACAAGAACAGGTATTTATTTAGTGACTATCCTTGTTAGTTGTTCTGTAAGGTCCATTTAATTGGAGAGAAAAGTGGTTATTTTTCCACTCTCAACCAAATACCGTGAGATTAAAGTAATTTTTTTTGTTTTCCTATCATCCCACTATTTCATCCCTCTTTATTTTTTATCCAATCAAGCAAACCCTAAACTTTTAATGGATTTGGGATGACCATTAAATTTTCATGTTAAATAACAACTACAGTTAATTGATTTCTACTTTTTTTTTTTATTCTTTAGAGTTTAATAAATTATGAAAGCATTCTATTCTTGTCATAACTGAGCTAGTTAGCTATAGCTTAACGATGGAAATAAAAGAACTTAAAATTAGATTCTCTTATCAATTATTAATTAGGTATTTGCCTCGCACATATTTTAAAAGAAAAACTTATTAATGCATTTTCCTAAAGTAGTGGGATCCCAAAAAGATTATTTACTCATCTAGTGGGGCTTTTCATGCAATTTCGTGCTAAAAGCTAATTTGCTACCCCAGAATAAGTGACAATAAAACAATATATTTTCAATCCATGAGTTACATGCCACTTACTTTACTTAGCCATACTTCAGTTATGAGATACAAATTAAACACCTTGCATTTAATTTATGTTCTCATTTATTTTTTAAATTATATTCGTTAATTGTCTTAAATACTCTGAATGGCAGCCACAATGAATATGACCTTATCCAAGAAATTGTTGAAGAGGTCTCAAAGTCTAAACTAAATCGGATGGAATTATATGTTGCTAAATATCCAGTTGGAATAAAGTCTCGTGTAGAGGATTTAATAACATATTTAAATATTGAATCAAATGAGGATGTTTACATGGTAGCGATTTGGGGTATCAGTGGAGTAGGAAAGACTACAATCGCCAAAGCTACTTATAACAAAATTTTACATCATTTCAAAGCAAAAGTTTTTCTAGAGAATGTTAGAGAGAGGTCAAAGACAATTGAAGGCATAATTTGTCTACAAAAGATACTTCTTTCTAAGATCTTAGGGGATAGGAATTTGGAAGTGTGTAATGTATCTAGTGGAATCGCCATGATAAATGAACTTCTTTGCGGAAAGAGGTTTCTTATCATTCTTGATGACGTGGATAATTTGGATCAGATAGAAAATTTTCTTGGAAAATGTGATCACTTTGCTCCTGGAAGCAGAATTATTATGACAACAAGAAATAAACGCCTGCTTGTTACTCCTGGAAATGGTATTTCAACCTATCTATATGAGGTTAAGGAATTAAATGAATATGAAGCTATTGAACTCTTTAATATGCATGCCTTTGGAAGTAATGAACCCAAAGGAGATTATTTGGAACTTGTGCACAAGGTTATACATTATGCCAAGGGCCTTCCACTAGCTCTAGTAGTAATGGGTGCTGATTTGTGTGGAAGATCTAAACTTGAATGGGAAAATTCTATAAAAAAGTATGATAAAATTCCCAATGGAGATATTCAAAAGATATTGAAAATAAGTTATGAAGGATTAGATGAAAATGAAAAGAATATTTTCCTTGATATTGCATGCTTCTTCAAGGGATACTGCATGAATTATGATAAGGTTGTGGATATACTAGAAGATTGTGATTTAGAACCATTAAATGGTATTTCAAGACTTATTGATAAATGTCTTTTGACTTTTAATAATTATAATGAATTGTCGATGCATGATTTGCTACAAAGAATGGGTAGAGAAATTGTTCGACAAGAATCACCACAAAATCCAGGAGAACGTAGTAGACTATGGCGTTGTGAGGATGTTCTTTGCGTACTAACTGAGAATATGGTATGAGTTGTTCTTATTCATTTTCTCCCTTTTTTTCACCTGAAAACTATAATCATGTTTCTTCCCTTTTAATGTGGAAGAAATTTTTAATATTCTCAAGATTTTTTTTTTAAAATTTATTAGGATAAATTACATATTTGGTCCATAATTTAGTAAATATTATATTTTAATTTGGTAATTTACTGTTTTTTTTTTTTTTTAATCAGGGGTCGAATAAAATTCAAAGCATAATGTTATATTCGCCTAAGCCGATAAAGTTGCACTTAAAGCCACAAATATTTCGTAAGATGAAAAATCTTAGATTGCTTACTATTTGTAACGTACATTGCATTGGACATCTTGAATATCTTCCCAATGGATTAAGGTTGCTTGATTGGCATAGATATCCATTTCCTTCACTTCCATCCCATTTTTCTCCTAAAAATCTGGTTGTACTCAACATGGTTGGTAACCAATTAAAGAAAACATTTAAGCAGGTATGGTCTTTTTTTTTTTTTTTTTTTGAGAGGATAAATACTTTTTTTTTTTAAGTTTAAAGTATAATTTAATTTTTGAATTTTTTTCATCTACAGGTTTATGCATTAAAAAACATGAGATATGTGGACTTAAGTTGGTGTGAATCCATTAGGAAAATACCTGACTTATCAATGAGCCCAAATATAAAGGAATTGAATCTTAGTGATTGTAAAAATTTAGTTGAGATTGATGACTCCGTGGGGCGTCTTGATAAGCTTGAAGTGTGGGACCTTTCGCGTTGCGATAAACTTGAAACTCTTCCGAGTTGTCTCACGATGAAATCTCTTAGATTTTTTTATCTTAATTTCTGCAAAAGCCTTAAGAATTTCCCCAATATTTCGCGAGAAATGAAAAGTTTTGAGGAGTTACATTTGAAGGATACTGGAATTAGTGAATTGCCTCCGTCATTTGGGAATCTCACTGGGATAATTCAGTTAGTGCTTGGAAACTCAGTGGCGGGAGCGGGACATCTACTTATTCCAAGTAGCATCTATAATTTACAACGTCTTAAGTTTCTCGTTCTTTATGGCAATTTCACATTTTTGAAGGACGTGGAGCTACTGTGCAATTCTTACGGAGGCTTTTCCAAATATGTTTTTCCAAGCTTGGAAAGCATATTTCTTAATGCTGTTCGAAATCCCTCAGAAATAGATTTTATTTTGAATTATTGTTGTCCCCCCTCATTGAAGAGTCTATGGATCCATGACAGCAAAATTGTTACCTTCCCAAAAATCACTGGCAGATTGAGGTCTTTAGAACTTGTGGATATTAAACTTTGCTATGAGCTTCGGGAAATTCCAAGCCTTCCACAAAGTGTAAGATCTGCACAAACAAGCGAAATATTTGTTCAGGTATTAAGAAACAGTTTCATTTACCTTCACAAGTACTACTTGTCGATTAATTTTGCTAAAATGTAGTAATTTGTTGAATTCTCTAATTGAATGCAGATTCGAGAAATGATAAGGCTTCCACCAAATCTTCCACCATGCCACATGTTAATAGTTCCACACCCAAACTCATCTTCTACAATATCCCCTGCGTTTGTCCCCTCTCTGTATGACTCCCTTACTAAGTATCACTATGTGTTTGATGGATACGGGGATAAGATTCCAAATTGGTTTAACCACCAAAGCAATGAAAATTCAATATCATTCTTGATTGGTCCAGAATTTCCAACAATTGCTCTCTGTGTTGCTTTTGAAATAACTCCTACTGAAACAGTAAAGGCTGGTAGTTGCAAGTTTGATTATCACGTCTTCATTTCCATTAATGGTAGTAAACAACTGTTCGAAAGAACAAAGCATTTATTTGTACATTTTAACAAGCTGGTGTTTTGTTGTAGACCTCAGAGCTCATTGCAGACACTATTTGAGGACTTGAATCTAGGTGATCGGAATCTTGTTCAGATTTTCTGTGAAACCTCGCATGATGCTGGAAAAATTGCTCCTGTGATTACAAGGGTAGGGGTCCATGTAGAATGCATTTGTTCTCCTCAAAAATCCTAAGGCTGTCAAATTTCAAAGAGCATTGTACAGCGAAAAAGGCGGAGACCGTCTCTTCTCCATGGTTCAAGTTTCATCATGCGTAAACAGTACAATACCAAGCAGCCAACTTGAAGTACCTTTTTTCAACCATTACTAAAAGCACGAAAAGTCAGCAAAAAGTGAAACAGGCCCTTGGCTCAAACCCACTGCCAGTGTCCGAAGGAGGTAGGCTCCACATATTCAACAGGACCAACTTCAGTGCATTCAAGCAATTCGGACAGTTCGATTATCTCAAGAGCTTTGAATGGTGGCGGGTCATCCTCGGTTTCTATGTCATCTAATTCATGGCTTTCTTTGGATGTGACAAATTGGTCTGAATTTGATTTTGGATTTGAATCAACCCTTGGTGATGGATTTAATATGGGTTCCTCCTCTTAAAACAATGATTTTGACTTCAGTCCATTTCCACAGTCAAAGAAAATGAGACCCTCTTGATCAAATTTCAACAAAAACATTGGAAGGTACTATAATTACTTTGAAAATGTTTTCCATTGTATCATCTTTGTTTGATATCATTTGTGTCTGTTATTACATTGAAATATTCAGTCCATAGCTCATTGATTCTAATTTTTTTGATTGCTTAACCTTCGTTGAGGTGCAGCAATTCTGTTTTTGGTGTGATTTGGGTTTGTTTCTCTGAATATGGTCAATAACTTGCAGTCAATGTATGTGGAGCAGAGGAGCTTTAACTATCCGGCCATCTACATTCCTTTTTGCTCTCTTCCAACAAAGTAGAAAAACAAAAAAATTAATTCTGGATTTTGACTTAATTTTTTTTATTAAAAAATTACAGGTTGGAACGCCGTGGAGGACCATTGATGACGAACAAGACAGCAGCATTGAGGACGAGGTATTTGGCTTTGCAAATACTTGATTGATTGGACTGGTCTTGATGGTCTTTTTTCTTTTTTGCTTGTTTCTGGAAGTGATTGTAATTTTTTTTTAATTTGTTGCTTTTTTATCAAAATAAGAACTAAATGCATTATGACTGATTTAAATTATATTGGTTATGTTTTAGCTTGTGGTGAGGTGTTGTCAAGAAGTATCATCTATTTTTAATGAATAAAAATTAATTACCAATTACATGTTACAATGAATAGCCTTGTCCTCACAAGTGTATTCAAGTGAAGAGCACTATGAAATGTTTTGATGAATGAATAGTTATCTCCATGAAGATTTTATTGGGACCTAATTGATTTATCAATTCCGATAGTGAATGTCTGAGAATGAGCTTGACATCAAGTAGTCATTAATAATGCATCATGACCTCATTGATTTGTTATGAAACCAGGTACTTAGAGGGAATAGTCATGGACTTGTTGCCGAGGCTTGGAATGAAATGGTCAAAACTGTTCAATGGGACATTGGTCTCATCATGACAAAGATGCTCTAAAGCATAGATACAAACATTTGAGAAGGCAATATAATGACATAAAGGTTCTTCAATAGAGTGGGTTATCTTGGGATGAAATAGGAGAAATGGTAACTGCTGAGATTATGTGAATTCTTATACCTAGGTGAATTTCCATTTATCCATTCTTGTATCATTAGATAATTTGTTGCTCTATTATGTTGCTTATATATAAACAAATCCAGGTGCATCCTGATGCTTGGTCTATGTTCCAAGTTGTCACAAATTGTTGTTATATATGTTGAAGGGGTTTCTAACGAAGCTGCAGAATTTCTTCATCCAATGCAAATTTCAACAATGAAGACCCAATTTGATGATTGGAATGTTTCTTGTTTCAGCATTGAGATCTTCGCATAATTTAAGAAAGTTATTGTCTGCTTATGTTGGCTTATTTTCATTGTGTTGTTCCTTTACCTACAATATCATTTGCATTATCTCAATTTTTTTCATTGCTATCCAAAATCTGATGTAGAATTGATAATTGTGCTTATTTCTACTTGATTTATGGAAATCCAGCTTCTGATGGAGGGTATAACCATGTGGGTCAAGATATTGGATGCATGTAATGGAGTCAGTGAGATTTTCTTTTCACAAGCCTATAACAGGCTACAACATTTGGTGAGATTTTTGGATTCTTCTAAAGGTGCAAAATTTCAAATAACTCTCATAAGTTTCAAATTAAGTTCTTATGAATAAACATACCATAATAGAACTCTACCAAATTTCAAATTATATGTTTTTGATACACGGAAATGACAACACTGATGAAAGGAAATATTACTAAAGTCACTCTCTCTCTCTCTCTCTCTCTCTCTCTCTCTCTCTCTCTCTATACTACCTGTAGTTAGAAAGGATTTGTACATTCAATTTATGACTTCCCAAATAATTTATGAGCATTTGCATAATTATTCATGAAGGCCATGTGAAAACACTAACATAAGTTAATGTAAAATTTTTGACAAAGTTTTGTTGTCATAAGTTGTGATTTCTGAATAATGCAATTACTGCAATTAGATTTCTTGAAAGTGTCATGTAAAAACAGTGAAATCTCCCCATTTCCAGTAATGTTTGAGATTGATGTTGTTAAACAATATGAAACAAAATAATTGTTCGAATTTTTCTTTGGTACCCTTGAGAATAAATTTTTGCATGTAACGAGAGTTATTTTGAAGTTGTAGGTGAAGAGGGTGACCAATTCTTCACTAGTAGTGTTTCTCATGGATTATATTAACCTTGAGTTAGAGCAATTGCACAGAAGGAATAAAATTGGTCCTCTATGCAATCCTCAAGCTTCAACCTGGATGATTGCATCATGCAGTAGAAGATTTGGCGTTTTGGGTGGCAAAGATGTACTAGAAGATCAAAATTTATGCTTGATGAAAGATTACAAGGAAATAAAGGATCTCCCAATTCAGAATGACTTTGCTGGTGACGAAATTTGTCAAAAAATGACAGCCAATGATGATCTTTGGGAAACTTATATCAAGGTGACATGCTTTCTCTTTAGTAATGTTGCTAGGATATAGGATTTTCCTGTTTTGTTTCCTCTGGTTGTCATTAAAGATTACCCTGCAGCATGGACGTGTGTGCACACACACACTTTTCTTTTTTAACATATATTTTTTCCCTTGATGAAATGATGTTCACACTTTCTTCATGAAGTAAATAAAATGTTATTGGGTAACATAGGTTGTATAACATAAGTCATATTTATCATTGAACATTGAACATGATAATTTTTAGTAGCTTTCATTTTAAAATGGCATTTTGCCTGAGCATCCGAATGCAATTTCATGCCGAGATAGGATCTCAGATTTATGATTTGGGATTGATTTATAGTATTGAAAGTCAAATGGTAGATCAAGATATTTGGAGATAGAAGTGGAGATCAAGCAATATCCATCTTGGGAGTTTGAAAATCTTATGAGGGAAAAAAGAAAGTGTGCAACTTTTTAAGCCCCAGCATGTTCTCAAAAAGTTCACAGAGTGCCATCAAGGAGTAGTTGAGGAGAGGCCATGTGTACTCAAAACATATGTGAATATTGAGGAGTTGGGGAAGCTTGCTAGCTGGTATAACTCTAGAAGGAAAAACGTTATTGACTTTAATTTTTAATGCACTTTCTAAAGAGTGATTTACATAAGCACTCTCTACTTATAAATTGTAAAAAAAGATAGAAAGCTCTATGTAATCTGTCCAAATACTATCTAAGTCTCTGTTTTGCAGGTAATTGGTACTTGTGTGGGCATTGCAACTGTTGGCATCTTCGTTCTGTGGTACACTCAGGCTTCATTTATGGGTATCAATCTTGTCAGTGATGGGCATACACTAGTTGAATTTTCTCAGCTTCGCAATTGGGAAAAATGCTCGTCATGGTCAAATTTCACCACAAGTCCATTCACGGTTGTTGGGGGTCACATGATCTCTTTTACAGACCCTTCTGACTGTTTTACCGTTGGTAAAGTGAAAGCAATGACTCTGTCCCTCTCTGTCTTGGTGTCAATTGAGATGTTCAATTCCTTGAACGCCCTTTCGAAACACAACAGCTTGGTCAAAATGCCACCTTGGAGGAACCCTTGGCTTTTGGTTGCTATGTCAGTCTCATTTGGACTTCACTGCCTCATACTCTATATCCCATTCCTGGCAGATGTGTTTGGTATTGTGCCATTGACTCTGAGTGAGTGGATTTTGGTCATCTTGGTTTCAGCTCCTGTGATTCTGATTGATGAGGTTCTGAAATTTGTGGGAAGGAGTCAACGATGGATAGCAAAGGAGAAGATGGCATGACAAAATTTCAGGCTCAGTATTCTTGTGGAAGTAATTTCTATCAGGTCACAGATTGGGAGGTCCATTCTGTGTTATGTTAAATAACAATTCTTTCTTAAGTTTAGGCTTTTATATTAAATAGTACACATTGGTCACATGTATTCATTAACATCTGGAGAAAGTGTTAGTCCAAGTCTTGTTTCATGGGTAATCTCTGGCGTCGACTGTTCTAAATTTTGTTTCATTCTTACTATGGGGTTACAAAACATTGGGATAAATTCTTCTATGGGCCCATTTGGGATTCACTCTATCTCACAATCAGTTCCGTAGTTTGAATTTCTGGCTAGTTTAATAAACATTTTTTAATCCACAAAATTTCTTTCAAATTTTTTAATATGTGCATATAATTTATGAAGTTGTCAGAATCATTTAACGTGACCAAGAAATACTGTTTGCATGATTCTATGCTTTTAAAATCTAAGTTAGCATCTAGGATGCACAGACATGGTACAAGTCTGATATGGCAACACAAACAATTTTTGAAATTATAACATAATACGGCCAATAGGATATTATTACTGCATGAGTATGGTACAATATCCAAATGAAGTACATGTGCTTCCTAGGTTAACATAGCCCTATTTCAATGATACAAATAAAAAAATAATTGTGGGTTTTAATTAGTTTAATTTGTAAAGTCTCTTGTCATTAAATAAGAGATTTAAGATTTTAACTCTGTTTACACAAAGAATTGATTGATATCTTGACCAAATGATAAAAAATAATCGACCAGATCATAAAAAATAATCATTATAAGGCAGACGTCATAAGTTAAAATTCTATTAAATTTATAAAAATAAAAATAAAATGATACAATAAAAAATACATGTTAATCTTAATTTGTTAGAATTCATAGATAAGGGTAAGAAAGGCTTAAATTTCTATTTATAGTTTGCTTTGTTTTTAGCTTCTAATTTTATGTCTTTGTTTTGTTGTTGTTGTTGTTGTTATATTTTTTATTTTTATTTTTATTTATTAATTTGAATTTAACAAAGCTATTTTTTATATTAAAAAACTACCTTTTATCTTTTTGTCACACATTTAACATAAAGTATACCAAAAATTATATATCTATTAATCCATGTATTACTAAAAGCTGAAACATGACATTTATTGCTGCCGAGCTCCTGTCGAGCCACCTCATCACCATGTCATTCGCCACATACTTATTTTTATTGTTTATTTCTTTTCTTTTTTTTACAAATATATATTTATATATAAATAGATTATTAACTTTACATATTCATCTTTGTCGGTTTTAACATCTATATATATTTCTTTTTTATTTCCAATTTTCCTATAATTTTTTTTTTACATTCACTTATTTTTTAAATATTTACACTTTTTTCAACATTTATTCTTCCCTTACCTTTTCATCTCCCCACTACTCTCTACTTTAATATTGCTATTTATCTTTCCCTTCATCTTCCTTTATTTATCTCTTCCTATCCCTTCCTTCTTACTATAAATTTGTTACTCTTTTCCATTATTTGCATAGTTCTCTCTCTCTCTCTCTCAATGTTTTGGTGGATTTTTATTTTTTATTGCATCTCCGCTTTAGGTTGATAAATTTTTTGTGTTTTTAAGAACTCTAATTTAGGTTGATACAATTTAGTTTTGTGTTTTAAGTTGTTATTATTATTATTATTATTTTGCTCTTTGATTGTTAAATTTTATCCGGTTACATTATAAAAAATTAAAGATAGTAGATAAAAATAAAATAGTATTCCATTATATAGCATAATTTGGATAATTTAGTGTTTATTGTTATATCTTTTAATTTTTTTTTCTTCTCTTCTATTTTACTTAATATTGAAATTCAACCACATCCCCCTTATCATTAAATTAGTTATATTTTCTCTCTCTTTTTGTTTTAAAAAATAAAAAATGTAATATTTTACTTAAATTCAAATAAAAGAAAATTGTGCTCATAAAATTGTACTCATTTTTTTTTAACATTTACACTTTCTCCAACCTTTCTCATTCTCTTTACTTTTTCATCTCCCCAAATATTCTAGCTTGATATCACTCTTCCTCTTTCCTTTTATCTTCCTTTATTTTGTTTCTTTTTATTATCACCCTCTTAGTATAAATTTGTCATTCACTCTTCCATTCTTTACATAATTTTCTCTCACAAAAAATTGGTTATTTCCCACTCTTTCTCCATCAATTTTTTTGGTGGATTTTTATATTTCTTGCTTCTCTATTTTAGCTTGATAAAGTTTTGTATTCTTTAGAACTCTATTTTGGTTGATGGGATTTAGTTTTGTGTTTTAAGTTTTTTATTTTTTATTTTTTATTTATGACTTTGATTGTTAAATATTATCATATTGCATAAAAAATAATTAAAAATAGTATATAAGAGTGTACTATTATTATATTACATAGAATTATTTGGATAAGTTAGTGTTTATTGTTATGTATTTTTTTTTCTCATATCATTTTATTTAACATTTAAATTCAGCCACATCCCCCATATATATATCATTAAATTATTTATATTTCCACTCCTTTTTTATTTTTTAAAAAATATTTTGCCTAAATTAAATAAATAAAATTGTCCACATTAAGTGGAGTAATGCTAGGGAAACACTCTTTCTTACACCCAATGCATCAAAGGAAGAATGAAATACAAAACAAATCAAGTTAGAGACACTAAATTAAAAAATAATAATAATAATAATAATAATGCATATTTAATGTCATAGAATCATCATCAAATTTTGAAAACGATAGGTTGCCAATGGAGAGAGAGAGAGAGAGAGAGAGAGAGAGATGGTATAGAAAAAACCAATATAAAGTAATAAAGAGTAGATTAAAAAAAAAAAAAAAAGTCAATTGGTAATCATTGATTGGAAAATAAAGAGGTTGTAAGGAGTAGTAAAAAATAAAATAGAGATTACCGTGTGGAGACCATTAAAAACTTTACAGTGTAGTAACATAAACCATTAAATTCACTTAAAAAATTAAATCAACAATCAACAATTAAATACAATCATAGTACTAAATTTAAATTTAAAACTAATCAAACTCTAACTATGGAAACCATATTTATCATAACTAAAAAAGAGATGTTCTTTGATAGTAGTAGAAATTACATAAGAAATAAAGTTAGAAAATTTAAAAATCCATTTTTTAACATTTCATTTAATTACTGTGGAGAGTAAAAGGACCCAAGTGGGCATATGGGCCTTTGGGCTGTAACATGGAGGGCCGACCTGCTCTAGGTTTAAACTCTATGAGTTGGCCCATACGCCGAGGGTCCGAGAATACAGCCGAGGGAGAGTTTCACCTCGGACAGATCCAAGAGAACTCAAGATTTTATTATAAAGATCAAGGTACAACTCTGGAAAGACTAGTGGATAAAAGGGGATATCTTGAATCTTCTAGATGCACCAGTATTAAAGAAAATATCAAGAGTAAAGGCTGCCACCTCCGCATTAAAGGCTCTGCACCTACCTCCTTGGCCGCATTAATGGGGAGGTGACCCCTGAACAGTGAGGTGGAAACTTCTAGTCACTGTTCAAAAAGTATCAGGTAAGGAAGTATAAAAGGGGAGTAAAGGCCAAATAAAGGGGGAGGTAGATAAGAAAGAAAGTGAGAAATTGTAATCTTTAAGGAAGAAAGAGAAATACTAAAGAAGTAGTCCTCGGCTCGAGTCCGAGGAGATTCATTGCAATTGTTGTTTGTTATTTACCTGCATTTGTTTATAAAAACCTGTTATCGAGCTTCCAGAACTTCTAACCTAGGTTTCAAGCCCACACTCTACAAATTTTATTGTTTAAGGCTTATTGGGCCTGAGCCCGTGATTGCCTTTGGATCCAGGTGCAGTTGTGCACTTATAATTGACGCCGTCTGTGGGAAATCTAGTCTAGAAGAGGTAGGGATACTATGGCAGGTTTAGGTGCTCACCATGCAGAGTCATAGGGATCACAACCGGAGGATCATTTCGAGTGTCTTGAACGTCGAAGGGATCGCGAGGGAAGTGTCCATACAGAATACCCAGGCGCTAGCCATACTCATGGTGGGGGTAGCACTACCCACGAGGAGGGTTCTAGGTCCATGCAGAGGGAAATTAATCGTTTGAAGAGGAAGTTACGCCGTGCTAAACGCAGGTTTTCACCGTCCTCGTCTAATCCTTCCTCGGAGGAGGATAGGGGAGGTGGCTACAGCTCAAGGTCGCGCTCCCCCACCAATGCAACGTCCTCCGGTGAGGAGGACGACCAGCCAACTCGCAGACGTAAGAAGCTTCATTCTAGGGGCTTAGGCAACGATGCTATGAGTAGGGCGTTGCACCAACTCTCCAAATCTCCGTTTACACGGAGGATTGAGAAGGGGAGGCTTCCCAGGAGGTTTACTCAACCCACTTTTACCATATACAATGGCCGGACTGATCCGGTGGAGCACGTGAGTCACTTTAACCAGAGGATGGCGGTGCACTCTCACAACGAGACCCTGATGTGTAAAGTTTTCCCCTCTAGCCTGGGACCTGTTGCTATGAGATGGTTCAACGGCCTTAAAGCGGGGTCTATAGGTTCGTTTGGGGAGCTTACTCGAGCATTTGCTTCGCGGTTCATTACATGTAGCAGAGTACCTCGGCCATTGGACTCGCTGTTATCCATGACCATGAGGGAAGGGGAGACGCTGAAAGCATACTCCGACCGTTACTGGGAGATGTTTAATGAAATAGATGGCGACTTTGATGAGGTGGCGCTTAATACCTTTAAGGTAGGTCTTCCTACTGATCACGACCTGAGAAAGTCTTTGACTAAAAAGCTCGTCCGCAATGTACGTCGCCTTATGGACCGTATTGACGAGTACAAGAGAGTGGAGGAAGACCAACAGCAAGGAAAGGGTAAGGAGAAGGTTATCCCGCAGGAGAGAAGGGATTTCAGGTCGGATAGGTACCACAATAACAGGCCGAGGAGAGATTATGTTGGGCAGTCCGGCTCGGCAGCACCTCAGGCCGTGAACACTGTGTTCCGAGAACCAGTACATCAGCTGCTGGAGAAAGTTCGTAAGGAACCCTTCTTCAAATGGCCTGGTAAGATGGCAGGAGACCCTGCGAAGAGGAATCAGAACCTTTTCTGCCAATACCATCAGGATGTGGGCCACACTACTGAGAATTTTCGGACCCTTTGGAGCCACCTGAAGCAGCTTGTCAGTGAAGGAAAACTAAAGCAGCACTTGTGCCAACCTGGCGGGCAGGGCAGTCAATCTGGCTCCAACAATCAGAGGAATAATTCATCTCGGCCGGCTTTAGGAACAATTAGTGTTATTTTTGCTGCACCTGGCAGGACCGGTTCGGCTCCTACTAGGGTGATGGCAGTTTCACATCTTCAGGCCGAGGAGTCGGGCTGCAGACTGAAGAGGTTGAAGCTAAATTTGCCCGTCTTAGGGTTTTCCGATGAGGATAAGGTAGGGACCATCCAATCCCATGATGATGCTTTTGTGGTCACTCTTAGGATAGGGAATTATGATGTGAAGATGGTGATGATAGATCAGGGCAGCGGTGCAGATATCATGTACCCTGATCTATTTACAGGGTTAAGACTGAAGCTGGAGGATCTTACTCCCTATGACTCGCCACTTATAAGCTTCGAAGGGAGAGCTGTTTTGCCGAGGGGACAGATTCGTTTACCCGTTCAATCTGGATCAGAAACGGTGGAAGTGGATTTCATTGTCGTTGACGCGTACTCTCCATACACGGCCATCCTTGCCAGACCTTGGCTGCACGCTCTAGGGGCTGTTTCCTCTACCTTGCATGTTAAAGTTAAATTCCCCTCGGGGGAATGTGTTGAGGAAATCCTCGGCAGCCAATCGGTGGCCAGGCAGTGCATATCGGCAGCAGTACTGCATCAGACAGAAGCCGAGCCTTCAGCTTTAATCACCAAAGACTTATAGCAGTTAATAGCTCCTGATTCATCTGGAATGGTGACAGGAGAGGAGACACATTGTGAGGAGTTAGAAAAGTTTCCAGTAGCCGATGACCCAGAGAGGTTCTTCCAAGTCGGTATACTTTTGCTACACCAAGAGAAGATGAAATTGTTAGAATTTTTGAAGGACAATATTGATGTTTTTGCGTGGGATCCTTACGAAGCTCCAGGCGTTGATCCGAGCTTCATTTGTCATCATTTAAATGTCAACCCAGCTATTGTTCCGAGAAGGCAGCCACCTCGGCGATCTTCCAAAGAACATTCTGAGGCTGTGAAGGAAGAGGTTCTTAAACTCAAGAGGGCTGGGGCTATCAAAGAAGTTTTCTACCCCGAGTGGTTGGCCCATACGGTTGTTGTTAAAAAGAAGAATGGAACGTGGAGGATATGTGTGGACTTTACTGATCTGAACAAGGCCTGTCCCAAAGATTCGTTCCCAATGCCGCGTATTGATCAACTAGTGGATGCCACTGTCGGACATCCTTGGATGAGCTTTTTGGATGCCTTCCAGGGTTACCACCAAATTCCCTTGGCATTGGAGGATCAAGAGAAGACTGTTTTCATTACTCCGACGGGGAATTATCATTATAAGGTCATGCCATTTGGTTTGAAGAATGCTGGGACTACCTACCAAAGGATGATGACTAGAATGTTCGAACAGCAACTGGGGAAGACCGTTGAAGTATATGTGGATGATATGGTGGTGAAGAGCAAAACAATACCCTCACACGTGAGAGACCTAGCTGACACCTTTCAGGTATTAAGAAAGTATAGGCTGCGCCTTAACGCCTCAAAATGCTCTTTCGGCATTAGGTCTGGAAAATTTTTGGGGTACATGATCACTCATAGAGGCATAGAGGTAAACCCAACACAGGTTAAGGCTATTCAGGACTTGCAGCCTCCTCGGAACCCAAAAGAAGTCCAGAAATTAACCGGAATGATTTCCGCCTTGAACAGATTTATATCTCGGTCGGCTGACCGATGTCGTCCTTTCTTTCAGTTGTTGAACAAATGGAAAGGGTTCCAATGGACCGAGGACTGCGCGTTAGCTTTCCAACAACTCAAGCAATATCTTTCTCGGCCGCCCATTTTGTCTCGTCTCGAGGCGGACGAGGTCTTGTTTGCTTATCTGGCAGTGGTTGTCCACGCGGTCAGCCTGGTCCTTATAAGGAATGATGACGGGGTGCAAAGGCCGGTATACTACGTTAGCAAATCTTTAAACGATGCCGAGGTGCGTTATCTACCCTTGGAGAAAGCACTTCTGGCCGTAGTTCATGCCACGCGAAAGCTTCCTCATTATTTCCAGTCTCACACCGTGGTTGTCCTGACCCAATTGCCCCTCAAGGCAGTGCTACGTAGTGCCGACTACTCAGGCAGGATAGCAAAGTGGGGGACCATCCTGGGGGCTTTTGACGTTAAATACAAGCCTCGTACCTCGGTGAAGGGTCAGGTCCTCGCTGACTTAGTGGCAGAGTTTACTGAACCATTGCTAGAAGAAACTCTAAAAGAAGCACACGTGGATGGAAAATCAGTTGGAGTGATCACGGCCGCAGTGCCCTCGGCTTGGAAAGTGTATGTGGATGGGGCTGCTAATCAGAGAGGGTCTGGTGTTGGACTTGTTCTAATGTCCCCTGAAGGAACTGTCTTCGAAAAATCTTTAAGATTGGCCTTCTCGGCTACTAACAATGAGGCCGAGTATGAAGCAGTCTTGGTAGGCATGCAGATGGTACGTAGGATGGGTGGAAGGGAAATCCATGTGTTCTCGGACTCTCAGTTAGTGGTCGGCCAAGTCATGGGGACCATGGAGGCTAGAGACCCCAGAATGCAGGAATATTTAGCCCAGGTCAAACATCAGCAAGCTGAATTTGACTCCTTTGCCTTAGCTCACATTCCTAGGAGTGGAAACACCCATGCAGACTCTTTAGCCACATTGGCAACATCTTCGGCTCAGGGTTTGCCCAGGATTATCCTTGTGGAGGATTTGCTAAAGCCAACTCTTACCCCCATCAATGTGGCTCGCATCCATCTAGTAAGGCCTGGACCTAGTTGGATTGACCCGGTCATGTCTTTTCTTAAGAATGACGTCCTTCCTGAGGACAAATCGGAAGCAGATAAGATACGTCGAAAGGCGCCACGCTTCTGGTTGTCCGAGGATCAGAAACTGTATAAACGATCCTTTTCAGGACCGTACTTGCTGTGTGTGCACCCTGACTCAACGGAAGCACTTCTGGAAGAACTGCATGAAGGGATTTGTGGCAGCCACACTGGGGGAAGGTCCTTGGCCCACAGAGCTCTGACTCAGGGTTATTGGTGGCCCAATATGCAAAGGGAGGCTCAAGACTACGCCAGGAAATGTGATCAATGCCAGAGGTTCGCCCCTAACATCCATCAACCTGGAGGAGTTCTTAACCCCCTTTCCAGTCCTTGGCCCTTCGCACAGTGGGGATTGGACATAGTGGGGCCATTTCCGAGGGCAGCAGGTAACAAAAGATGGCTGCTTGTAGAAACGGATTACTTTACTAAATGGGTCAAGGCGGAGCCCTTGGCAAACATTAGAGATGTAGATTCCAAGAAGTTTGTGTGGAAGAACATCGTCACTAGATTTGGAATACCACATACACTTATATCAGATAATGGTGTCCAATTTGACAGCAAAACTTTCAGGAAGTATTGCGGTGACATGGGTATCATAAATAGGTACTCCACCCCAGCTTATCCTCAGGGAAATGGACAAGCCGAGGCCGTTAATAAGGTCATAGTCAACAGGCTCAAGAAGAGGTTGGACGATGCGAAAGGCAGATGGGTAGAAGAGCTCCCTCATGTTCTGTGGACGTATCGGACCACACCGCGCAGGGCCACTGGAGAAACGCCGTTCTCTATGACTTATGGAGTCGAGGCGGTGATACCTCTGAAATCTGGTTTTCCTACCCTAAAGACGAGCTCCTTTAGCCCAGAGAATAACAAAGGACTCCTGGAGAAAAGTCTTGATTTACTTGAGGAACGGCGCGAGGCAGCTATGGTCCAAATGGCTTATTATCAACAGAAGCTAAAACGAGGATATGATGCCCATGTGAAGCTAAGGCCACTTGCACCTGGTGATCTTGTGCTAAGAAAAGTTGTGGGCACCTCTAAGAACCCAGTTTGGGGTAAGCTAGGACCCAACTGGGAAGGCCCCTATCGCATTGTTTCAGTAGCAGGCATAGGGTCATATCGGCTAGCTGACCTAGATGAAAGAATTGTACCACGCCCATGGAATGTAAATAATCTTAGAAGGTATTATTATTAATAAAATGTGCTTTTGTCAGTTAACATTTCAAAGTTATGAGTACCTCGGACGCATGCAGTTACTACTTTAAAGAATCAAACAGAAACTTGGTTAAGTGTCGTCCTCGGACCACAAACCTTGTGGAAATTGATGTCTTGTCACTTGTTAAACAGAACCTTAGTTATACCGGGTCCTCGGACCTCCTACTTTGGGAAAATTAACATTTGAAGTTGCTGATCTAAAGAATCAAACAGAAACTTGGTTAAGTGTCGTCCTCGGACCACAAACCTTGTGGAAATTGATGTCTTGTCACTTGTTAAACAGAACCTTAGTTATGCCCGGTCCTCAGACCTCCTACTTTGGGAAAATTAACATTTGAAGTTACTGATTTAAAGAATCAAACAGAAACTTGGTTAAGTGTCGTCCTCGGACCACAAACCTTGTGGAAATTGATGTCTTGTCACTTGTTAAACAGAACCTTAGTTATGCCGGGTCCTCGGACCTCCTACTTTGGGAAAATTAACATTTGAAGTTACTGATTTAAAGAATCAAACAGAAACTTGGTTAAGTGTCGTTCTCGGACCACAAACCTTGTGAAAATTGATGTCTTGTCACTTGTTAAACAGAACCTTAGTTATGCCGGGTCCTCGGACCTCCTACTTTGGGAAAATTAACATTTGAAGTTACTGATCTAAAGAATCAAATAGAAACTTGGTTAAGTGTCGTCCTCGGACCACAAACCTTGTGGAGATTGATGTCTTGTCATTTGTTAAACAGAATCTTAGTTATGCCGGGTCCTCGGACCTTCTACTTTGGAAAAATTAACATTTGAAGTTACTGATCTAAATAATCAAACAGCAACTTGGTTAAGTCTTGTTCTCGGACCGCAAACTTGATTAAAGTTAATTTCTTATTGCATCTGGAAATTAGTGCCTTACTGTTTATTAGATCGGATCTTAAAGTTCTATATCTTTAAGTGTTAAGCAAATTTATGTAAGGAATGGTCCTTAGATCTTACATCCTACTAAAAACAAAACCACACTTTATAAGGGTTTAACCGTTATATGAGGTCTTTTTTTTTTACCAAGGCATTGTTTAAAATATTTCAACCATGTCATCTGCTGTTAAGTTTTTAATACTAAAACATGCGAATGACTGCGTGGAGGTTATGATTGTGTAATACTTGGAGCTAGATTTGTTTGTTCAGCCCCTTTTTGACTATGTACTAATGGCAATCTTTATGACAAATACAAAAAGAATAAAGTAACGGATGCAACATAGGTGAAAATCAAATGAGATTGTTCTTCATTAATCATTCAAATATACATTACATATTTAATTCAAATATAGAAAAAGAGAAGTCCTAAGCTAGGTCCTAAGCTTTTGGAGGGGGGTCTTACTGAGAAGTGTTGGTGGCCTCGGTCTTTCTCAACTCCAGCTCAAAGGGAGACAGCAATTGCTTTCTTTTGTCTGCTGCCTTGGTTGGAGGGACGTCGGACTCCACATTCTGGCTCAGGTCCTTCTCGGCATCCCCGTCTCCTTCCTTTTCTTTATTGGAACCTGAAGGTTCTGTAGGATCTGGAATTAGCTTTGGGACCATGGGAGGAAGAGCAGGAAGAGTTGTTTCAGGGGTAGGAGTAGCAGCAGGAGCCTCTTCAATCTCCTGTATCTCCAGGGGAAGCCAGACATTCTCGGACTTCCTCAGATCCGAGGATAGAGGAACTCCTGCTACGTTTAGAGCCTCTGTCAGCTGACAGTACTCCCGGCACAAGGCCGCGAAAGCCTCTGTCAGCTGCTCCTCAGTGGTTGCTACCCCTTCCTCATAACTCGCCTACTTGGCAGCTTCTAAAGAGCGTTGGAATGCGCTGGCTTCTTCCTTCATCAGTGCAAGTTCCTTTTCCAAATCCGAGCGTTCCCTTTGGGCTCGGGAGAGCTCATCATCTTTTTCATGAAGGAGCTTGCGCTGCCCTTTTATCTGGGTCTTCATGGTCTTCAAGTTCGCCTCGGCCCCATTTTTCTCTCTCTTTAGCTCAACCACCTCCGAGGCAAGCTTCTCATTTTCAGCAAAGGCCGTGCCCAAGGACTTCTCAGTCTCCATCCTGATCTCAAACTCAGTTCTGGCCTTCTTCCGAGTGTCTTCTATGAATTTCTCGGCTACGAAGACTTCCTGAATGGCCTGCAGTAAAGTGTGAGGAAGTCAGTTATAGCTAGACACTTATGAATAATCTGATATTGTTAAAAGTGGAATCTTCCTAAAAGGGTTAAATTACCAGCGCTAAATCCCTTTTAAAGAGAGGAATAGTTGTGGCTGGCTCATTTTTTCCAAGGTTTCCATGTCCTTGGGCAGCAGAAGAGGGCGCTCCAACACTTGGCCAAGTGGTGGGCATGGCCTTGTTGAACCGCCCTTATGCTGGATTGGCAGGAGATGGGTGCCCGTCCAGTTAAGTCGGGGGACCAGGTGGCCGGTGCTCGCGCACTTCGGCCACGTCCCTGATTTCCCGCGTTTAACTGAGCGGGCCCTACCTTGCTTTATCCAGCTTCTGCTGTGAACCTGTGGGGGTTGTTGTCGTGGTTTCTTGGGGTCCTGCTGCTCGTCCCTCGGCCTCCCCCTTTCTTTTCTTTTGGGATCCTCGGCTGGAAGTTTGGCTCAGCTGGAGGAGGGGAGGTGGCAAAGATGGAAGAGCTTGGGACCCCCCCGTCTTTCTTCAACAACCTTCGCAGCTCTATTGTTAGGAGACCCTTCATCCTGTCCATATCCTCCTCGGATTCGTCCTCTGGTTGGGCAACGACTAACCCTGCAATTCTAGAAGCCTCGGTGGCTTCTCCTTCCTCGTCAGAGAGTACGACGAACTGGTTCCCTCGAGGTCTTTCGGTGTCTTCAAATTGGAACTGTTCTATCTCCTCGTCTAACGTGTGTGAAGAAGACACCTGCTCTTCTGGAACAACAGTTGCTTGAGAGTGCACGGCGAGGGGAATTGCCGCTATGAGCTGTGTGTACAAAATGGTGTGAGGGGCGTCAGGGAGATCGTGGTCGTCCAAAAAGTGGGGCCGGGCTACGTTTATCTTCCTTCGCCTTCGGTCACCCGCGACTATGGTGTTTTCTATCTCCTGAAAGTCCGAAGAGATGGGAGTGTACCCTAGAATCAGATGTGCAGCCCTGAGTTGTAGGTCCTCGCTGACAAACACCTCGGAGCGTAGTACTCTGTTGAGATCTGCAACGTTGCAGTGGCTTAAGCGTGGGCGCATGTGTCGCTTATCTGCAAAAGAAGACACCAAATCAAACGAACATGGTCAGATTCACACAACATATAATAAACCTGAATAAACGTGAATACATGTGAATACGCATTTTTTTTTTTGTGAGTGTTAGAGGAGTTTGTGCGGGGGGGGGGGGTTAATCCTAAGGTGTCGCACCTGGATCTCCCCACTCAACTGGGCAGTGGAGGCCGTCGTGCCAGTTCCCAGAGACGATCAGGTAGTCATCCTTCATGCCTTTGTTGGATTTGGGCAGACAGGAGATTAGCCTAACGACGCTGGAGCGGAATTTAATGTAGTAACCTACGTTGGAGAGTTTATGGGACTCGTACAGAAAGACGACATCGTGCCAGGTGAGGTTTAGACCCATTTGCTCGTTTAGAGCATCGACACTACCCAAAACTCTAAAAACGTTTGGGAGGCACTGATCGGGACACAACCGATGGTTGCGAAGGTACTCCCTAGTTACCGGCTTCATTGGGAGGGTCATCCCACCCTCTACAAAGGCTATCACTGGGATGATAATCTCTCCCTCTTTTCTAGAGCCGGCCACGGCTTCCGCCGGGCAATATTTTAAGCCTACATCGTCGGGAATGTGATACTTGGCTCTGAAGCCTTCCATTCCAGCGGCGGTATCAACTAGACACTTGAACCTTCCCATCAAATATGAACGAAAGGCTAAATTCTAAAAGGGGGAATGGTTATAAGGAGAGCTGAGGACAGGGTTCGAGGAGAAAGGGTTAAAAAAAAAAAAGGGAATGAGAACTTACAGACTTGAAGTTGTGCGAGTTTCCACAGAGTTGTGTAGACAAAAGGTGATTGCTGATGTTTTGATGGGAATAGTCTCTGGAGAAATAAATGAAGGCGCAGGTTCCCAAAGCGTCACGACGTGCGAGAAGCGGCCTCGAAATTATATTTGTCCCGCCCAAATTTTCGTGAAATGATAAGGACCGTTGGATGCTCATCTCACCGTTGAACGTGGGGGACAAGGTATAACTTACGGTAATAAATGCGCGCGTTTTTTAAAATAAAACCGCCAAGTGTCACCCTCCGGAACGCGAAACGGTTTTCACACGTGTGGTTATTTACAGAAAGTGAGGAGGAAGTCTTCGTTGGATCAAAACCCTATTTTTCTCCTCGGATGATGAAAAATAAAGTTTTGAGGGGCTATTGTGGGGAGTAAAAGGACCCAAGTGGGCATATGGGCCTTTGGGCTGTAACATGGAGGGCCGACCTGCTCTAGGTTTAAACTCTATGAGTTGGCCCATACGCCGAGAGTCCGAGGATACAGCCGAGGGAGAGTTTCACCTCGGACAGATCCAAGAGAACTCAAGATTTTATTATAAAGATCAAGGTACAACTCTGGAAAGACTAGTGGATAAAAGGGGATATCTTGAATCTTCTAGATGCACCAGTATTAAAGAAAATATCAAGAGTAAAGGCTGCCACCTCCGCATTAAAGGCTCTGCACCTACCTCCCTGGCCGCATTAATGGGGAGGTGACCCCTAAACAGTGAGGTGGAAACTTCTAGTCACTGTTCAAAAAGTATCAGGTAAGGAAGTATAAAAGGGGGGTAAAGGCCAAATAAAGGGGGAGGTAGATAAGAAAGAAAGTGAGAAATTGTAATCTTTAAGGAAGAAAGAGAAATACTAAAGAAGTAGTCCTCAGCTCGAGTCCGAGGAGATTTATTGCAATTTTTGTTTGTTATTTACTTGTATTTGTTTATAAAAACCTGTTATCGAGCTCCCAGAACTTCTAACCTAGGTTTCAAGCCCACACTCTACAAATTTTATTGTTTAAAGCTCATTGGGCCTGAGCCCATGATTGTCTTTGGGTCCAGGTGTAGTTGTGCACTTACAATTACCTTATTTATAATATATATATATATATATATATATATATATATATATATATATATATATATAATTTTCATACACTATTACTTTCGAAAATCTAATGAACAATGCTACCCCTCATTTATCGTCTTTGTTATGCAAATCACCAGTTAATAAATATATGATAATGGTAAAAAGCGCTACAAATGAGATCACTAAATATAATATATATATATATATATATATATATATATATAAAATTAATTAGCCACTATCATTATGGAGTAGTAGACTATAATTTTACACATCCAAAAAAGTGGAATATATAGAGTTTTCTTAAAAGTATGTGTAAAGATTCACTATATGTATGTGTGTGTGTGTAAAGGTAAAAAAATGTATATTTAAGGTTTTTATTAACTTAAAAACTAATGGTTAATAACTAAAATTATAGTATTAATAAAATATTTAATGAGACCATCCTAAAACAATTATCACGCACAACGCGCGGATATGCAACTAGTTTTAATAAATACTATGCAAATAAGGTATTAAAAACTACAAGGTTCGCATAATGATACAAATATATCAAGCTTAAGGCATTCAATATGTTTAATAAAAATTTGAGACTCATATATATATATATAATATATTATATAATATATATAATATATATATATTATATATATATATATATATATATATTATGGCTCCAAACATGCTATCAAGATATACAACTAATTAGTCAAGAGCTTTGTAGCTCAACTAGTTAGCATTTTTTGGTGTTTCTAATAAATACATCCAGGGTTTAAATCATCTCACCCCCAACTATTGAATTAAAAAAAAAAAAATGATGTATAACTGATTATTAATGCTTAAATTAAAGATTTTAGTTGCTGCAACTAAAGTTATTCTAGGAATATTTTAAACTAATGAACAAAAGAGAATGTGATCAAAATTAAGAAATTAAAATAAATGAAGATTTAAGACAAAATATAAATTACAAAAACCATCATACTCTTGTATTCCATAATCATTTCTTTGTACTAAATAAACTTTCTAAGATACAAACCAATGTTACTTTTAATAAAAGAATAAATATACGTCCATGAAAAATTCTGTTGTAATGGTATGGTACACACGATGATCATAATCATGTATTTTCAAATGTTTTAATATTCACTATTCCTTCACAAATATAAATAAAATGTTAAGATTAAAACACTTAAAATAAACCATTCTACTCATAATGAGTACCATATACTACAAAGGGGGGGGAGGGTGGAGCATTATACAAAGGGGTGTAATGAAAGACTATTTCGTTTCAATAATGAATTTTATAATAAAATTAATAAGATTTGCGAAAATAATAATTGATTTTATATGGAATTAATAATATATATCCAACACAATTTTGCAAAGCTAGCATAGCCATGTAAAAAGAACATTGCCTCCTATCCGTTGAGCCCATAGCCACACTCATGTCTGTATATCGTATATTTGTTCCATTGGTGTGTTTTCCATGAAAACATCAACTGTTTGAAGCTGGACACTGGCTATAACTAATGCTATGCTATGCCAAATGGGCTTTGCAACAAAAAAAAAAAAAAAACCATCCCAGCTGTAATTAGTTGAGCTCTCAGTATCCACCACTGTAGTGCACATAGTTGCTTAATCCCAAATTAAGAATACATTGATATCATCTTCCTTCAAGTTCAGATTCACAATCAATTGCATTTCTCTGAAGCTTCATCTTTGTATAAACTTCATCCAGTAAAGTATATATTTCATTAATTCTTGGATGTGACCTATCCCCCACAATGAATTTATGAATTTGGCCTCCCTCTTCAATGAAACTATATCCTGCTGCCTTTGTAATTTGGCCGCCCTTCATTAACTTCCTTAGCTTTGCAACTCCTTTCCATTGGCCTGCCGATGCATAAATATTGGAAAGAATGACATAGTTCCCTGGATTCCAGGGTTCAAGTTCAAAGAGTGACTCGGCTGCTATTTCAGCCAGCTTAACATTGCCATGGAAACTACAAGCCCCCAGAATCGTACCCCATACAACAGAATCTGGTTTCATAGGCATATTTTGAATGAGATCATAAGATTCTTGCAATTCTCCACAACGGCCTAGGAGATCAACCATGCATCCATAATGTTCTAATTTGGGTGTGATATGAAATTTTGTCTCCATTGATTCAAAGAGTTGTCGGCCTTTTACAACCATGCCTCCATGAGTACATGCTAAGAGAAGTCCCACCAATGTAACATCATCAGGTACTTTTCCTTCTCCCTGGTATAGGGTCACAAAACACAAAAGTGATAGTGAGAGGCTAAACGCTTATGTTTGCAACATAGTAATTTCCAAAACTAGTAATTCATTAAGGTAGGAATGCTAACCAAAGAGACAGCATACCAGCATTTTATCATAAAGCTCAAGAGCCTCGTTGCATCTTCCATGGACAGCCAAACCCGTGATCATGGAGTTCCAAGAGCACAAATTTCTGTGGCGGCCAATCTCATCAAACACACGCCAAGCCACATCAATTTTTCCACACCTTGCATACATTTCCAATACAGCATTGGCCACATACAAATTCTTGAATAACCCATTTCTTCTTGCATATGCTTCATTCCTCTCTCCAACCTCCAATGCCCCAAGATTCGCACAAGCCGGAAGAACACTAGCTATAGTCACCTCATTAGGCTTCACACCTTTCTCCTTCTCCATATTCAAAAACATTGCTAAGGCCTTAGCATACTGTCCATTTTGCGAGTACCCAGATATCATTGCAGTCCAGGAAACCACATTTCTAGAAGGCATCAAGCCAAACAATTCTAGAGCACCTTCCATATAGCCAGACCTGGTATAGCCTGCAATGATTGAATTCCAAGTGGGTATACCTCTTACTCTCATTTCATCAAATTTTTGGCGTGCCGAGGCCAACATCCCCAGTTTTGCATACATGTCAACCAAAGCAGTCAAGGCAAATACGTCATTCAAAACCAGACTTGACGAAATGGGTGTGGAGCATTTTGCCATGGTGAGGGGATGAGAGGGAAGCGCATGTCACAAAGAGAAAGGTGAAAGTGTGCTGGTTTGGCGGACAGCCTTGAAGGCACATCTGGGAGTAGAGGGACGCGCATTGGTAGTATTGTCCATGACAAGAATAGGCTTGAATAAGCTTGTTATAGAGAAACACGGTTGGCTTAGGAATAACATCGAACAGTTTTCGGGCATAAGAAGTTTGGGATTTGGAGAGAGTTGACAATGAGGGTTTTGGTGTAGCTTATGCCATTTCTAAGAGTGTAGGCGTGGATTTGTTTCAGTTGGTTCATATCACATTTAAGTCGTGTGGCATTATCCCACTAGACACTAGTAATCTAATATCAATATATAACACTAGTAGCAGAATTTGGGTTTAGGCAATATTGTCATGGAATGGTAGCCCAAGTAGGTCAAGGAGAGTGGCATTGGGATTGGCGGCCAAAGGGCTTTTGTTTATTTCCTTCATGTTTTTCTCTCAGGTCTATTTTATTTCTTGGGTGGCGGGAAGAAAGGAATGGTTTTTGGGTTCCTTTCCTTTCCTTAAAAAAAAAAAGAAAAAGAAAAAAGAAGAAGGCTAATTAAGGTTTTGAGTCTGTCAGATGTTAATACTGTTTTTGGTTGCCAATAGGTGCCCTAGTAGTGTTTATGGTTATATGTTTAGGATCCTTGACATTAGCTTTATGTTTCAAATCAATTTAACATGAAGGATATTTTGTAAATATAATTTTGCTAGCCCATCTAAGTTGGCATTGTAGTGTTAGCCAATTGCACAACAGGGAAACATCTGTGCATCTGGGCTTGCCATACAACCAAAATCAAATTTAGACAGGGTTAATGGTCAAAGAAAACAAGGTTATTAATTTGAACACCTTTCAAAGTCCAAATAATAGGGTTTTAGTGGTTGAAGAAGAAAAAATATAAAGGCAAAAAATCCAATTCTATATATTTTTTTTTTACTTTTTTTCATATACACAAGAATCACGAACTTGCATCCTAGTAATGGCAAAGAATCCAATTCTAATACAAAAAATGATCTCATTTTGGCTAACTAGTCAGCCATTGGTGGCAAAGACTTGATTTTTCTTCTTCCACCGGTGAATCAATTGAGTGTCAATGTACAGACACAACACATCCCATGGCGTGAAATACAAGCCACAGTTAATTTACTACCTGTCCACACTCCAGAGGTCTAATTTCTGGACAACAATATTGACATCGGATTTTGGTCACCTTGGGGTGGACAAAGTAATTGACAATACGTGAACTCAACTTTGCACTTACAGATCACACGGTCAATTAGGTTTGTCTTCTTAGCTGCAATATGGCATGCCAAATCACAGCAGGGAAAAGAGGTATGCCCTGCCCTCTTCCAGAATTGTAAAGGTTCGCATGCCTAGCTATGCACGTCTTCCTGCATCCTTTTGTTCATTCTTGCAAAGTTGGGGCATGAAACCAAGTTTTGTGCCTTATCTTCAAATCCTCTACCTTTTAGAAATATGAAGACTGATCATGAAGCACATTTAAGTGAGCAAGTATTCTTGCTGCCAGAGACTTCACACTACCACTTCCACGCTGTGTTAAGTCAACTAAAGGCATTTGAGCTAATGCTCCATACTTCATTTTGAAATCAACCAGCCGGAAAATCCTTTCTAGAGCATGTATAGCCTTCTCCTGCAAGCTGGGGGAAGGGGAACCAAGAAATTTTATTATTGGTGGTATGGCATTTGCTTCTCCAAGCACCTTACTACCACTCTGCAGCCTCTCACCTTCAATTAAAGTCAACAGTGCATCTAAAGAAGCCTCACAAGCTCCAGGATCCTGTTCTCCAAGAATTCTGACAAGTGGTCTCACAGCATCAGCCTCTATAAGGCAAAATGATGACTCAATACTACATATTCCTCCATGAACTGGGCAGACAGTTTCTGGTGGAGCCGAGAAACACAAGAATCCCTTACGCTTTGGTATCAACCTGCTTAGCACAAGTGAACTCTCAGAAAATCGACAAAGAGAAATTGCAGCACGTTTTTTTGTCAAGGTAGTTCCAGACTCTAGCAACTGTACCAAAAGAGGTATGATACCAGTTCCAGCTGCACTCTTTTGCCATTCCAAGTTTGTTGGCACAACGAAACGACATATGGCTCCAACAGCATTCTCTATCAATTGATTTTTATAGGGATTATTCTGCTTGCCATTATGGAGATGGCTGAAAATTATTGGAAGTGCCCCAGCATCCAGAAGCCACTGAGTGATCTGGGTTAATTCTGGAAGGTTAGAGACAATTCCCATCACAGAAGCAATCTCTTCTTCGTCTTTAGAAGACTTGATGATCTTGAGTAAAGTCTCAATGCATTTCTGATTTACATGCTCCACCAGGGTGACTTCATCACCGCCTTCTGACAAGAAACAGAATAGTTTTACAGCATTTGCTCGTACACACAGGTCATCATGCTCGCACAACTGAACCAATACTTGTACAGCTGCACACTATAAATGTAAACAAACTAGTTAGGGTATCTCACAGAATTTACAACATCAAGAATAAGCTACCATTTGGTAACGGTATAATCCAGATGAATAATGGGACAAATAAAATAACAAAAATAAAACAAAATCCTCAAAGTCAAGTAAAAGAGCATGTCATTCTCCATCTTCACAAAAAAAACTGATAGCATCTCCCCTAAATATTAAATTCTAATAAATGACAAATTTATCTGCTTGAATAGAAAGATGATATATAAAACGAGCTTTATTTATTTTTTTATTTTTAAATACATGTTTCATAAAAAGGTTAATACATATTTGAAATTTAAATTAACATATCAAGAAAAAAAAAGTTGTAATTTGTTTTTAATTTTATTTTATTAAATTTCATATCATAATATAAATCGTAAGGCTTTTACTTTTCAACAGTATTTTTAAAAAAAGTATTAAATTATTACAATCAATAGTTAAGTTGTTCAAACTTTTAGGAGTATGTTAACAACCCAACTAGTTCAAACTTTTTGGAGCATTTTGTTTTTTGGGAAAGTCGCAACAATTGGGGTGGAGGATTTGCACCTTGGACGTTTCTGTTGGAAATGGTAGAAGGTGTCAGTTGAGTTACAAGGCTCTTGGTAAACTTTTAAGGGTACGTTAACAATAAAAAAAAAATACTAACATTTATAAATGTCACAATCAACAAGTCTAACAGAGCATGTTACCCACCAAGTAGTTCAAAGTTTTCAGGAGTCAGGGTTAAGAAAGTTTGCAAACACTAATGGTTGATATCGGCAATAACAATAAACTTTTCAGGAGCCAGGGTTAACAACCAAGTAGTTGATAGTGTCAATAACAATAAAGAATGCATGTCATTGCATTACGAGAGAAAGCATTACAAGAAAGAGCTTCAATTTATGTCATGTCACCTAGACAAACCACCTAATTTTCTGTATGACACTCAGCAACTGGTGGAAACTAGACAATTCTAGTCACCAAAGCCTGCCAGTAGTTGGCTGAATGCAACGGTGAAGCCAGGATTTGACTTGGGGGGGAGGTGGGATTTATACTTGACACACATATACACATTTGATACCCTCCCTCTCTCTCTCTCTCTCTCTCTCTCTATATATATATATATATATATATATATCATAGGAGGCAATTTGGAAAACAAAAGGCCAATCATGTGAATACTAAGTGATATTTTAATGCAAGAAAACCCAAAAAAGTGATAGCATATTTGTTATATTGTGTTTATCTGTTAGTATTGTTTTACACATGAAAATACTTTTTTTTTTTCCAAGTGTTTAAAAATCATATTTCTATATATGATTTACAAGGATTTCTGGCAACTAGATAAGACCCAAGTACAACTTACCTAAATTTATGTTAGTTTGGTTAGTTTGATAGTTTAATAATATTCAAATTATAAAAGCTTTAAAACTATTATGGACATCTTTGCACCTTGAATTTCTAAGTGTAATCAAAAAATAAAATAAAAACAGTGAAGTTGTTATGCAATAATCCCCACAATTAATTGCTTTACACAAATTTTTTTTTTTTTCAATTTTATTTAATACCTCTTATTTCTTTATTTCCCCTTTCTCCTATCCTTGTTTTCCATTTATAGATCTTGAAGCTTAATATATATTGATAAAGTAGGAATTTTAAAAAAAAAAGTTTGAAGTATGAAAAGGATAACTCTTTAGATATGATATAAAAATAAATGCAAGAGGAAATCTATTACGAAAAAAAAAAAAATCACATATTGAAAAATGATGTTTTCACCCATAATGGGCCTTAACTACCAATTTTATTAATTTACCAATTAATAATTCCAAGGTAGTTAATTAATCAAGTTCAAGCACATCATGGATAAAAGAATTCATAACAGAAAAGAACAAACACTCAAGAACACAAAGATAAGGATTTGTTCACGAAGTGAAAACCCAATCGGAAAGAAATACTCTGAGGCCAAATCCAACTCGCCAAATCCACTATAAAGTATGTTGCGATACAAACTAACTTACTAGACCTCCATTACAAGTAAAAGGCACTATTGAACCAGCCTTAGTCTGATTCACTGATTCAGTGCCGCAAGTCAATCGCTGACTGCCAAACCAATTTTTTGGTTACTTCAAAGCCACTTGATCTGTGGTTCACAACAGCACTCCTAGTCTCCTACAACACAGGTGGTGATCTTGTATTTGGGTGGTAAAGTCTCCTCTCAAGTATAAGACAACTGGAGAGAGTGAAAGACAATTGGCTTTGGTACGGTTTTCTCAATGAGATTTGTGGCTATCTTTCTATATTTTTATATTAGGGTTATTTTGTTCTTCTTCTCAATGAGATTTGTGGCTATCTTTCTATATTTTTATATTAGGGTTATTTTTTTCTTCTTATAAGGTGTAGAGTTTGAGGTTTGAAACGCTACACAGACACATGAAAACTAAGTTGGGTGGCTTTCCTTAACAAGTTTGCTTGACCAAACATCAGGCGGAACTTTTTGTTTGACAAATTTTTGAACTGCTTCATTTCACTCAACCAACCTTGATTTCTATTAACCGAGATTCTCCAAAACTTGCACAACGACAACTTTCATCTGACTACAGCCTCACTCACACCAACCAATCACAAATGAGCTTAATAACAATTACAAAGAAAGTTTTGCAATGATTACAACCAAATTTGTCATGGAATTAGCCAACACCAAAAATACCTAACACACACACAACTAAAGATTATTGGGTGAGGCAGGGGGGACAATAGCCTCCCCCAAGCCTCCCAAGCTCTGCCATTTCTTGTGCACTTATAATCGGAGTTGGCTTAGCTTGGTCCGGCTTATTGTACAGATCATGATACTCTTATGCTTGGCCTCACGTTATTCAGTTTTCATTTTATCAATTTTAGGACGAATTTTTCCTTCCGAGAAAACTTTAAGGTGGAAGGTGGGACTATTTCCTTAATGGCCTTCTGAAACTTGGCACTTTCACTGCCAACATTTCCTTACACTGGCCAGCCTTTGGCAGTATCCCACCTTTTCATAGAAATAAAAACATGTTTCCAATAAGATGAATACCTGTGATAACTTTGTCTTGATAATTGGAGCAGAGGGGGATTGGCACAAGGCCTGGAAGGTTTGGATAATGCTTTGTTGTATTTCAGGCCCTGTCAAGTTGATTAAAGAGAATAGCATGAGAATATCTTCATCAGATTCCAACAATGAAACCGGAATCTGGCTAGATTCTTGAGACACGGTTGATACAGCTAGGTGCATAATTGTGCCAGCTGCATATTCACGTAGGCTAGAAGATGGTGCACTATGATTGAAGAGACTGTCAAGTAATGGGCGCACTGCAGCTTCTTTAATCATTTGCAGGCCGTTTTTTGGTAAACTTGAGAGGTTCCGAAGAGCTTTAGCAGCTACATTTTTCATGTGAGTGTCACCATGCGAGACAAAGTGAAGAAGTGGGCCTAGCACACCCCCTTCAAATAAAGACTCTTTATTATGGTCAGTCAATTCCATTTCTGCCAAAGTTGTTGCCATAGTCAATTTAACATCCTCTGGTCCTGCATAATCAAATGACACCAAGTTATAGCATAACTGTGTTTCTTTATACATAAGCCCAAGCCTTCAACGACACAAATGAATCAAAGATGCAAATTACAAATAGTCACCAAAATTCAACTCCATATACACATAACCAAATATTTTTGCAAAATTGATAGTCCTAATTTAAAATTTCTTAAACCTTATTCTATTGGTTTTCTAATAAATTAATGAAAATTAACTCTGTCAAGGATTTTGTGAAAAGCCAGGATTTTTTAATTACTGTGAAATTGAATACATGATTTCTGGGTTTAAAATTGTGTCTTCAATACAGGATTTGTGCATTTTCACCGTTGACATGGCCAAGCTCACATGGCTGAATTTAAGAAAGTCCATGTGGAGACACAATGTCAGTCGTTTTGCTGAAATCTTCAGTTCAGAACATGATTTCAGCAAAACTACTGAAATCATAAAATTTATGCTTTCAACTTAAGTTTCAGCACAAAAAAATCGTGTCTCGAATTCATGTCATCCTTTAAATTTTGAAAACAGTGCCCATACAACAAGAACTTTAAATCTTAGCTGGAATGCTTACTTTGATGACCTACCACTGGTCCATTGCTCTCCAGCCTCCAAGCTTCACTCTCCCCCAACACCACACCACTCTATCACCTCCATTATCACTTCTCACCCCAATCATTGCCTCCGTTTTACTAGGACATTGTCCTTCTGGCTTGGAGACCAGAAAATTGAAGAAATTTCCCTCTAGAGTCTCAATATCAAGGTAAAAGCACCTGTTTTTAATACTTATGTGCTCAGGACTTAAGTTGATGTGGGAAGTGCAAGGAAAGATTTATTTTAATTTAGTCTTCTTTGATTTGGAGTCAATTCTATTTGTATTGGTCAATTGTATTTTATTTTAGGTATTAGTACTAATTAGGCTATTAGTATTTTATTTTCTAGAGTCAAGGTTATTTTTGTAATTCGAATTATTCAATAATTGGGATTTCTCAAATCATTTAGAATTAGGTGATTGGGGAAGATAAGATATGCTGGAAACCTGATAAGAAAAAGGGCTTTAAGGTTGGTACCTATTACCATCTTCTGCATGTTGCTGCTACCACCAGTGAGCAGTCCTTTCCTTGGAAAATTATATGGAGATCAAAAGCCCCTCCAAGAGTAGCCTTCTTTGTATGGAATACAGTTTTGGGTAAAATTTTGATAATTGACAACTTAAGGAAGAGGAATATAAGAATTTCAAATTGGTGCTGTATGTGCAAATTCGATGGTGAATCTGTTTGATCACCTTTTGACTCATTGCCCTATTGCTTCGGATTTGTGGTACAAGATTTTGGTTTTGTTTGGAGTTTCATGGGTGATGCAAAATCTATTGTTGAGCTTTGCTTGTTGGGAAGGTCGTTTTCGTTGTCATCAAAATGGTCATATATGAATGGTTATATCCCATTGTTTAATGTGGTGCATCCAGAGGGAAAGGAATAGTAGGAGTTTTGAAGACATCGAAAGTTCTATGCATGATCTTAAGTTGTTCTTTTTAGAACTCTTTCGGATTGGCTGTCAGCCACGAGGAATCTCTCTTTATAGCCTATTATTGACTTGTTAGATTTATGCAATTTTTGTAATTGATTGTCTACCCCAGTATAGCTACTTGGACGACTCATTTTTCTGATTTATATAATCTTATTATTTATATTTAAAAAAAAAAAAAAAAGGTTTCCTAAGTCAATTAAAATTAGGGTTTTCCCACGAAAGTTATAATAAGGGGTATGGTAGTCTATATAAGCATAGTATTGTACTCCTATAGAGATGAGATTATTTTGATGTAAATAAAGTTTCTCTTGAAATTGAATGTCCCAAAGGTCTGGACTGGGGTTGAATCTAGCCATAATGCAGAACAGAAACGCAATAGGCTAGGTCTCATTCTAGCTTAACGAAGTCTTGACAAATCAAGAAAATTGTCTAAAATCCACCAGAAATTTGAGAAATATTCACAGAAATATTTTATTTCAGTCTAATGAAAACCAGTCTAGAAAAGTACATATTTATGGTAACCCTTTAAGGTTTCAATTAGGCTTCCTTGAAAGTAAAAATTAAAAAATACCCTTAAATTTCCTATGACATCCTGAAAGACTACATTACCCTCAAGAAAATAGCTAAAATGAAATAACTAAAGTAGGAAGCATAGATCATTTGGGGTGGCATATCTGTGTCGGACACACATTAGATGCTTGACACTCCTTGGATGCTTCTACATGGGTGTCCCAGTTGTGTCTTTTTAAATAAAAAATGCAGGACACAACCGGGACATGAGAACAAGAGGAATTGAATACCATTTCACAAAACAAAGAGAACATTCATGCTTTGAATAATAATATTGCATTTTAAAATTAATAAACATCCTGATCCTTGATTTGTATTCTAAATTCTGAATATACTTTAATAGTTACGAATTTGCTTTATTATCCATTATTACTCCTAATTTAATAAAAAATAAATGATTAATAATATATAGAAATAAAATATTAATTATTTCTCTTAAATTGATAGATGTTTAATATTATATGAAAAACAAATGCTTAACTATATATAAAAATTTAAATAAAAATATATTTAATAATTAATTAATATACGTATCCCCACCGTACCCGTGTCTTACTTTTTCAAAAATTGTGTCACTGCACCTATGTCTGTATCCGTGTGTTGATACCCATTTTCACAATACATTATGATCCAATCGAGCCCAACCTCGTTGTGGGCCTAATTCATGTGTATATTATATTTTATTCTTTTAAACATGGCCCAAGCCCATGTTACATATTGGGGAATTAAGGAAATGTGGTTTGGAGGATTTGGGTCGGTTTCTTTTGAACCTTTTGCATGAGCCCAGCATGCGTGCTACCAAGTGGGCAAGGAACACTGGTAGCACCTGAAGCTCATAGAGGAGATCTTGTACCTGAAATATCCACCCCAAAAGAGCTTTTATGCTCTGGCTGACTATGGCCCAATTTTTCTGCTCTACACTTTTTTTGCCTAAAACACATAGCTGAACCTAAGTGGCTAGCCTTGTCTGCTACAACAACCAAATGCAAACTCCAAGGAGCTGCTATGTCTAGGAAACATCAGCCCATGAATTTAAGCCACTTCATTTCCCAAATTATGCAAAAAGAAAGCCAACCCTCTTACCCAATTAAAGCAAATCTAACCATAACCTCTTTTATTGAAACCTTGGGGTTCAAAGCCTCTTTTATTGACCAAAGCAGTTACTTAGAGCACCCTAAACTCAATATAAAAGGCCCCGATCAGATTCAAAAGCAACCACATTTTATTCTTAGAAGCTAAAACTTTAGAGCAAAAGCTCATTCAGCCAACTAACAATCTCACAATTTGGAAGCTAGGGGGTGAAAATATGGATACAGGGGAACCTTTCCTCTCTTTCTCACAATCTTTCTCAATTTCCTCTTCTAACTGACTGTGAGTCGAAGTTTCAAACCTCTGTTGTTTTTATGCATTTTAAACATTTTTGTTATTGACATTTTAATTTCTCTCCTGTTAAAGCACCATTAGCCTTTATTTACTAAATATTGGAATTTTGGACTTGACACTCTCCGCAAATAATCACTTCTATAGAACCCAAGGGAGATTTGGGCCGTTCTCGCATTTTTGACCCTTGTCGCAAAAACGTCTCCGATACCATGCAAATGCTTCCTAAACTTAGTTCTAAAAATAAGCAATAACAACAAAAATTATTTAATTACACGTCCTTATGCCTTGACTTCTGAATGTCCTGCTTCTCAAGAAAATCCAAGGACATTTGTTCTATCCATCACTTTGATAGGGAGATGAATGTGGCTAAGTAGGCAATTACCATTGTCTATGATCAAGTTCCAAACTTTTTGTTGGACTGAACACTGTGAATGGAAAATTCTATGATGCTGTGATGGATCTTCCTATTTGCTGGATTGACCACAGTGAATGGAAAATGCTATGATGCTGTGACAGCTCCTCCTACTTTGAAGTCAGGAGTTTACAGTCTACACCACACAGGAATTCACCCTCTTTGTCCGCAATTTCAGCATCTAGCAAATTATCATCACCATAACCCTCTTCTCCTAATTCTCCACCATATTTTTTTTTTTTTTGATAAGTAAGAATGATATATATACGAAAGGTTACTCTATGTCTGAAAAAGAACACAGAGCAACGAAGGAGATACAAGAAGAAGAAAACAAAGAGAAACAAAGACAACAAGTAAATTACTAAAGGAAAAGGGAGCAAAGAAAAGAAAGGAGGGAATCACTAGTCGTGAGTCCCCACGCGCGAGACCAATTAAAGAGAGTTCCACTAAAAAAAACAAGCAACTGATCACTAGAGCTATCCAAATCCTCAAAAGTCCTCCGGTTTCGCTCCTTCCAAATACACCAAAGGATGCACAGCGGGACTAAATTCCAGATCTAAGATGAATGCTTCCCAGCCAATTCCACCAACCAAAAAGCAATTCAGGAATCGATCTAGGCATAACCCAGGCCAAGCCAAAAGTTATAAAAACAAAGCTCCATAACCGGTAGGCCATTTCACAATGAAGAAGAAGGTGATCAACCGTCTCTCCACAATGACGGCACATAATGCACCAATCCACAAAATTCAATCTCCTTAATCTCAGGTTGTCTCTCGTTAGGATCTTATTCCAAGCTACACACCAAACAAAAAAAGAAACTCGCCTAGGGGCCTTTACTCTCCAAATAGCTTTCCAAGGAAAGATAGTTGAAGGAGAATGATGTACAGGCTTACATGCTCCACCATATTCATCTGCATGATTTGCAAGATGTACAGGCTTACATGCTAGACATGCATTCGAACTATGACTGGGCTCATCACACCGGTAGCAATGTTTTGCAGTAGGCCTGGTACAAGGGTTCTTAGCAGCATCCCTATTATTTACCCCACCAGTCTGCCTTGGAACAGTTCTAGTGCTACCTTCAGTTCCTCGCCTCCTTACATCTTATGAGCAAATTGGATCTTCCACAAGTTGTTTCTCATTTTCAAAATTATTATGAGGCAATTTAGAAGGGCCCCGCTTGGAATTTTTTAGTTCAACTGGTCAATGCCATTAACCTTTCTGCCTTTGATGCCAAATTATGAGCCTCATCTACTGTCCAAATAGGCTGCAAGTCCATCTTCTCTTGAATTGAGAACTTTAAGCTGTTAATATATCAAAAATATATATATCACACTATCTGTTGCCACCTCCGATAATTCACAGCATGCTGCCAGGCAAAGAATTTCCGTTTATTCAGCAACAGATCAAACACCTTGCATACAATTCTGATATTGCTAAAACAGGTTTTGCTCATAAACAGGAGGCAAAAATCTACCCTTCAATAATTTTCTCATCCTCCCCATGTCCTCACTAGCCCCTTTTCCTTGCCACTAACAATTATTTTGTATATGATCCCACCAAATAGAAGCTCCATCTTTCAATCGGTATGCTACAAGTTTGACCTGCTTCTCATCCAGTACATCCAGCATCTCAAAAAAATTTCGACGTTGTAGATCAAATCAAGGACTCAATATCAAGAGTCCCACTGAAACTAGGAATATCGACCTTGAGAGAATAATCCTCAGCCTCCCTATTACGTCATGCCTCCCTTCGATACCCTTTGTATCCTCCATCTTCATCTTCAGAATCATCTGCATAGACTAGTGGCCTACAGTGATTGACATGACCCTATTGACCACCAACTAGACCACGAGCATTGAACCTGGCACCATCGTCCTTGTTACCTTCACGGTTCCTATTGGCATTAAGTCTCATAGCAGCTAGCATATCACGAATCTCTTAGAGACTCTATTGTGGAGCCTGGAGTGCATCCCAAATGGCTTGTACCCCTTGCAATCCTTCAACACGGTTGTTACATTTGCACTGGTTGTTTGCCATACCAGATCGCTGAGAAGCTCTGATACCACCTAACGCAGAATAGAAATGTAATAGGCTAGATCTCGTTCTAGCTTAACAAAGTCTTGATGAATCAAGAAACTTAAGCCTAAAATCCACCAGAAATTTAAGAAATTCTCAGAGAAGTACTTTATTTCAGCGTACTGAAAACCAGTTTAGAAAAGCACATATTTATAGGAGCCCTTTCGGGTTTCAATTAGGCTTCCCTAAATATCAAAATTACAAAAATACCCTTAAATTGCCTACGACATAAAAAAATAAAAATAAAAACTAAATTACCTCAAATAAAAGAACTAAACTTAGGTATGAAAATAAGCAATAACAACAAAAATTATTTAATTGCACGCCCCTCTGCCTTGATTTCTGAATATTCTACTTCTCAAGAAAATCCAGTGACACTTGTTCTACATCAAGCCAGTCATAGGTGCTAACTCCTAGAAATTTGCTTTTGCTTTTTCTTGGTGCTGACTCTAAGTTAGCTTGGGTGCTAATTCCTAGGTTCTCTATCTTTATTTTTCTTGTTCTTTACTTTTCATGTTGCATTGTTTTGATTTATCCTATGTCTTAGGTGCTTCTACCTTGATATCTAGAGGAATTTTCTTCAATTTTCTCATCATCTCAGAAGGACGACATCATAGCAAAGTAGAGGCAATGGTTGGAGTGAGAAGAGATAATGGGCGGAGATAAAGTGGTGGGGGATTGAGGGTGGGAGGCCAAAAGAGAAAGAGAGGGGATTTTGGGCCATCAAAAAAAGGTTTCCAGCTAAGATTTAAAGTTCTCATTGTATTGGCATTGTTTCCAAAATTTTAAAGACATGATTTCAATAGATTACTGAAATTGTTCAGCAAACAAGACATGATTTCCATATGAAAGGAATTTTTAAAATTGGCCAGATCAGCCAGAAATCATGTATCCAAACTGCTATATTTTACTAACTTTGAAAAGTGCTGTATGTTCACAAATAGTTTTTCAAAAATGATATTTTCTCACAAAAGCCCTTACTTTGTCTGTTTTCAAGAGGTCACTACAGTTCCAACTATAGCACAACTGTTTCTTTTGAAAGTTGGATCACTCTAGGCAACAATACAAATGAGAAATGAAAGTAGAGATCTTATTAGCTATATACCATATGATTCCCTTCGGAAAAAGCCTTCTTTTCTTTTTTTTGCTTAAGTTTTGAACTTAATACTTTATTTCATATCATGATTGACAATTAACTACAATAACTTGAATCTTATAATAACTCATAAGAGTGCAAGCAACACAGAATAACCAAAAGTGATGGATAAATTGGGTCTTTGTCAACCATCTAGTCATGCTCTACTTGGTTTCATTATTTCCTCGAAAATGTCCTTTTCATTAGATGGTTCTCTCTCTCTCTCTCTCTCTCTCTCTCTCTATATATATATATATACACATATGGGTGTTTTATTTCACAACTTTTCAAAACTAAGATGGATAACTATAATAGAAGGTGCTTAAAATAAAGGAAATGGTAGATTAAACTGTAACCTGGCTAGAATAGGGAAGATTCTTGACAAACCAACACAACATGAAATTGAATTAGGAAAAAATAAATAAAAAGTACCTGTGGAGAGACGCTGCAGCAAATGTCTAAAATAATTTGCTTTTGCCATCTGTATGATATTCAGGTCAGAGAATGAGAGATTCTCCAAGAGTGCCTGAGCATCTCTGGCAGCTTGACTGTCATCACTGCTAGACATAGTCACCAATAGCAAGATGCAACCTTGGACGTTTCCAATGCAGTCTCTTGCCAAATGACATTTTGATAATTCCAATAGTAATTCCACTGCTAACTTTCTTTCACCAACACGACGTCCAAGAGATCGAACAATAGATTCAATTGCATTATCAGCTTTTACAATTCTTTCCTGCATTTATTTATTCAGTTTTTGAGAAAAGTAAGATCTATGAAAAGCTTCCAAATTTCTAATATGAATCTATATTACAGCACAAGGGCATGGGCACATCTAGACCCATAGTGAAGTGAATTAGGCTTGCCATTATGAGAGTTACACCCCCCCCCCCCAAAAAAAAGTCAGCAATAATTTGTCAATAGCAATGTATCAAGTATCAAAATTTACTACAATGTTAAACTATTGGACCCAATTCACATACTTATGGATCCAATATAGAAATAAAAGTGTTCATTAACAATTACATTATCTGATATTCCTATATATAAATCTAATATATTCTTAGCATGCATGATCAAGTAACTAAAAGACTTATCAAAACTGGGTTTTTCATAAGTTACTATGTCCAATCAAACAGAATCCAACTCCTTAATGACTTATATAATAACCCAGTTTTAATGAGAATGGCAAGACTTAGATACAGTACTTAGGTGTTGTTCCTTAGGTTCCCCTGTTAAAATTCTACCATGTGGATTTTTCTCATGAGATCGAAGTGCATTTTTTAGTTAAGTAGCCACATGACTGAATCTTAGGAGAGGAACCTAAAGAACAACACCTAAGGTATTGTACCTAAGTTTTGTCCTAATGTGAGAATATAGCTAATTGTTGTACTTCATTAATAGACAAGAAAGGAAGGGGAAAAACCAATACCATTTAAATTAAATATAGACACACCTTAGCATCATCACTATCCTTTGCCAAAATGCAGAGGATGACAAGAGCACAATTCCTTATTTCACGATTTTTGGCAAGAAGTTGAATGAGAGTTGGTACATAGTCCTCCAATATTACCCATTCCCTGTGCAAGTCTCTTTGTTCACAGAGTTCCTGCAGCTGTTCCAGGCTTTGAAGTACTTCTTCCTCTTCTTCAGAATTGAGTTTTGGTTTGATAGAACCAATTGTAATCATAGTGTTTCTATCCTTCCATTCTTCTATTGATTGCCGCAAAGTTTTGTTAGGCCGTAAAATTGATGTGTTCAAAGACATCATGGTCAGAGGACACAGTTTATTCCCATCGGCAAACCACTTTTCAATTGCCCTTCTCTCAAATGTCTGTCCTGAAGAAGTTTCCACAGGGTCCTCCATAACATCACGGGTGATTGGGCAGTAAAATGACTGAAGAGGTTCCAATGGTTGACTACCTAAAGATTTCCGCTTGCTAAAATGCTTAATTTCTTTCTCCCTTGGAGAGGAAGTAGCATCAGCCCTTTCTAATAAAGCCATTATCTGATCCATTTGTATAGCTTCTGCCTCATCCTTCCTCAGCCGTGTACTTTCTATCTCATTTTTGAATTCTTCAAATTCCTTCTTCAATGCTGATCTCTCAGTTGGGATTCCAACAGCTTCTGCTATGAGAACCAGCAAATTATTGGCATAAGAACGATCAACATTCCTTTCCTGTATTCCTGTCTCAATTTTCTCCAAAATCTCTTCTTCTGCCATAGCTGCCCTAAACTCAGCTCTCTGCATTTTGTCACAAAGCTCTCCAATCTCTTCACTAATGCCAGATGTAAGATCCAAAGAGGCCAAAGGAATAAGATCTAATGCCCGGCTGATCTCTTTCACAGTGTCCTCTAAGCGCTTAACTATTGTCCGGCAATTCATTAAGAGATAGACCTTATTTCTCTTGCTGCACTCCAGAGTCAGCTGTTTTGCAGCTCTTATTTCTCGGTTGAGAATCTCGATAGCATTGTTTAAGCTCTCAGAATCGCTAACATTTTTCCTATTCAGCTCTTTCAATATAGGAATAATCCTTTCCAAGTAAGTTGCAAGTTCCTTAAAACATTCCTTCTTAACAAGGACATCATTGGCAGCAAGTACAATCTCGAGAATGACCTCCACTGTCTGAGCAACGGCTTCTCCAGCTGGACCACATGAGGCACTAGTGGCCATGTCTAGTGTCATCATATTGCAACCAAATAAAGTTAGGAAGTAAAATCCTCTGTTCCCATGAGATAAAAACACTAACTAAAGATGTCAGAGAACAGGTCGCAGAACAACAACCCAGGTCTTTTGATACAGAACAGAACAGCATTCATACCCGTATCACCCTTCTGATATTTTCCCTTATAATGCCTACCTACAATATCAATTTGGAATAAGTCATTCAGTTATTAGCTTAGTACTTTCTATATGAGATTGATGATAAATTTGACATATAATCAAAATAGAGATACAGCCAGGCCCATTTGAATTGGAAAGCAAACGCACATAAAAATTTCAACCTCATGGAAATGTTGCATTTGATTGCCTAGAAAAATAAATCAAAATAGGACCTGGATTTGACATTCTTATACAGTATGAAAATTGAAAGCTTTCACTCAATGCGTTTAGTCCAACTCTTGGGCTTCATTTAAGTTAATTTTCTATTCTTAGAAGAAAAAAAAAAACACCAAAATATTTCACTTGTCTCACCAAAAGTGTTTATTTACTTTCATTTCCAAGAAAAGGAAAAAAGAAAAAAGAAAACCCAAAATCCAAAAAGTAAGGCACACGCCAAATAGAAAAGAAGAATCTATAACTTAATCTAAATGAGTGTTCTTTTCCAACATGTTCTTGGTCACCACAACAAAAATACTTAACAAAACAATTCTAAATATGTAGTTCCAGTTTTAGATACCCAAAGAAAAAAAAAAAAAAAAAAAAAAAAAACCCAAAATCCAAAAAGTAAGGCACACGCCAAATAGAAAAGAAGAATCTATAACTTAATCTAAATGAGTGTTCTTTTCCAACATGTTCTTGGTCACCACAACAAAAATACTTAACAAAACAATTCTAAATATGTAGTTCCAGTTTTAGATACCCAAAGAAAAATAAAAAAAAATCATTATGTAGAGCAGCGTGGACTTGAAGTAATGACAGATAGTGTACGTACACAAGTGTGGGTATTCTAGTCCCAATCGAACAAAGATAGCCAAAGAACAACAAAGGTTCAGTTTTCAGCTTCTTCCTGTAATTGGGAGCTAAAAAATACAATTCAAAAGGAACCCAACAAAGAAGAAGAAGGAATCAACAACGTAAGACTTGTCATATATATATATATATATATATATAGTCAACAAAGTCTTCACTGATAAAAGAAGATAAGAGAGAAAGAGACAAACCTGAGAAAAAGTTAATGCCCATTAAAATTCACAAAAGGCAAAGATTGTTTCAGTCAAATTTCCAGACAAAAAAAAATGAGATGGGATTTCTGAAAAAACTGTGATTTTGTCTTCTGGAAGAGACTCGTGTAGCTGCCCTTCCAGACGACACACAGAGAGAGAGAGAGACAGAGAGACAGAGAGACCTCTAAATTTAATAGAGAGAAATTTATTTATTTTTGAAATATTCAATTATTAGAAGAGTACTATATTGCTCTCTTTCTTTCTTTTCTCTTTTTTTTTATTAAAAAAAAAACATTAAATTTCTTACTTTGAAAAGTTTTTTTTTTTTTTTTTTGGTTTCCCACCGTGTATACTTTGAAAAGTTCTCATCTCCTCTAGTCTTTGCCCACGTTTTTCCAGAGGCTTTCTTTCTCTCAGCCGTTTGGCTTGACCCTGCTGTGGGTCACTCCTGAAAACCGACCCCCCAAAAAAAAAAAAAATTATATATATATATATATATATATATATATATTTATAGGTTTTGGATTTAAAAGTTATAGAGCAACTTGGTGGAAAGCCTTGCAAAATACAAAAAATATTTTATTTTATATATTTTGACCAAAAAATACTTATATTGAGCGTAAAATTGTGCATAAATGTACAAGTACTACAATAATCGTGTATATATGCATAATTACTGTAGTTTATGCATTTAATATTTTAGTATTTTTTTTATAGTATTGAGTCTACGAGAAAGAGGAGTAGTGAGTGGGGAAATAATAAAAAATTGTAAAAGAATGAATATTTTATTGAATAAACGTATAGAATTGATAGATTAATATGGGTGTTTTGTAAAAATAGGTGTGTAAAATAAAAACAATAGTTTTTTTTTGTGCAAAATAGATGAAAAATTTGCAATGACTGATGTGATTGCTCATAGCCGATATTTTACATGTATTTCTTAAATAAATCATACAATTTATTTAAAAGTATATGTGAATGATTTTGGCATAGATCACATGGTTGGTGAGAGGTGTCCTCTTTCAAATAGGTTTAAAAATAAACCTTTTTCAATGATTAAAGTGTTTGAAGAGCCTTGAACTTGTACTGAATATTGGAAGAGACAAACCTATATAATGCATGCTTGTGTCATGCCACAACGTGGGGGAAAAGTAAGGTGTAGGTTCTTGGATTAGTGCTACATTTGGCTTTTTAAGTACACTCAATCGTGATGTTATTTAGTGGGTTTCAATTAGCTCAATTAGTAAAACCTTTGATCATTAAATAAGAAATTATAGGGTTTAACCCATGTCTAAACAAAAAACTTACTGATATCTGGATCTTATGTAAAAAGGCAAAAATCACAGAAGTAGACACCATAAGTTGAAACTCTATAATAAAAAAATCGTATTTTTATCATAGACGGCTCCACTTGGAGCCTAGAGGGTTCAAATGAACTCCTTGCTAGCCAAAAAAAAACTAGATATAATTTTTTTTTTGACCCCCCCTAAAATAAAATTTTGAACACCTTGATCCTGAATTTTTTTTAAACTCAGCTAAAATAAGTTTGAATATGATCCTCTTAACAATGGCCTAACATTTTTAAACACACACAAAAAAAAAAAAAAAAACCTCAATAACAAACCCATTTGATTTAAATTTTGGGAAAAAAAAATTAATAAGTCCAACAACATAAGTAAAAATTTGTCAATCTTAAACCATAGAAAAAGCTCATTTAGATCTTAACAAATTTGAAATAAATCAATTAAATGGGAGATCAATAGATGAATGATTGCTTGACTGTGTACACTTCAAAATATGTAGCCTGTAGGATTGATAGTGAATAAATCATGTCATGATTTCAAAAAATGAAACATCATAGAAAGCAATTGTAAAACTTTATATATTTCAATTTTTGTTTTTGTTTTTTGTAATGTCAATAAATTCAAGTTTTCTTTTATTTTAAATTTTGTATGATTTATGTTTCTTATTGACCCCCTAAAAAAATATCCTAGAGCCACCGCTGATTGTTATATTGGCTAATAAGTCACACGGTTAAATTTACTTGTCCTTAGAAAAGATCATTGTTCACATTATATATAACACTTAAGAAACTATATGACACCAAAGCAATTGTACGCTACTTAAGTTTTATCCAAAAAAATTAATTACATTTTATTTACATATAATTTTAGTCAAATTTTTATTTGTCACATATAATTTAAAATTTTATTTATTTATTTGAGTTTTAATTGTATTTACTTTTAGTTCATGAATTTCATATGTTTATATTATAATAAAGTTGTTATATATTTTTTTAATGTACTTCTCCAATAATGTGCTTTAAAGTCTAGACATACTATTTTTAAGCAGGAAACTATACAAAATTTCATGTGGTTTCCCATAAAATACAAAAATAACTTAAGGTTTCGAGTGTAATACTAAACTACATGTGGTGTTATTTTATTTGTAAACCGTTAATTGCATAATACTTAACTCTTGAGTTTCTAAGTATAACACAAAACATTATGGTAATTTTTTGTATGAAACTTCAACTCTAAATATGAAAATGTGCTATCTCTAAAAAAATATATGAAAATGTGTCACCACAAGAGTAAATTACTGTTCATTTGCATGGATGTATAACGGCTCTCACATAAAACAATACCACACGAAATTAAGTTTTACACTCAAAACTTCAAAGGGTTCCATGTCTAATGGTTTACATATAAAATAATACCACATGAAATTAAGTTTTACACTCAAAACTTTAAATGGTTTTGTGTTTTCTGAACAAAGTACATGGGATTTGTGTATTTTCACCTTTTAACTAGTTGGACAAATTTTTATTTAAGAATTAAAGCTAGGTAAGTCTTAGGGAAAAAATTTAGGTAGTTAAAGGGCAACCTTTAAAACAACAAATTAATACATCAAAACAGCAAACAAGTAAAATGTAATTATTCTAAGAAAAATAATGATTTTATCAGTGAAAATATTTTCATTAAAGCTTTTACTAATTTTACTCTAAAAATTTAAAATTTGACACATTAATGAATGTGATTGATACCACATCATTAAAATAATATAATTTTCTGAATTATTTTTTATGTCAAAATTTACACTTCAATTTATAAGGTTAGTATAAAAATAAATTATAACACCACTCTTTTATCAAGAGCAAAACTTTCACCAAAATTTTATATGAGATAAATGGTATTACTGAATTTGATATGTGGCAGATATTATCATTTTTAAAGAAACTCTTACATAAATCCAAATTCAGCCTACAAATTGGTCTATTTGGAAAGCTAGGAATACTAGGGCCTTTGATTTTACTCTCTCCAACAATCTAAAATATTAAAACTATTAACTTCTTGAAGTTCAGATCAAGCTTTTTTATTTTTTAAGAGAAAAAAACGTACATTAGATACATTAGATAATTATTACTTTCCTGAATCTAATTCTTCTACTATTCTCCCTTTCATAAGAAAGATTTCTTGATCTTTTACTTCTTTGGGTGGGTATGTATAAGCTCAATATAGAAGGCAGCTTATGGGTTTTTTTTTTTTTGTGGAGAAACCAAATATTAAGGGCTAAATAGCTTATGGGTTAATGCTGCTGAGATTTACTAATGCAACCATGTCCATGGTACGTGCTTCATTGCTACAATGAAATCTGTGCTTTAAGGCAAGGTTACCATTGAGTCAAAAACTCCTTAACATTTATGTCTCTCACCAAGAATCTCGATGTTAGGTTCCCATCTTTATAATATTCTCATAAAAAAAAAGAAAAAAAAAAGAATGCTTATATATGCTAGGTTTCATTTGAATAATATTCTTATAAAGAAATTGTGAGATCCTTAATTAGCTTGTTGATGGCATTTCTTTGAGCTGCATCACACTAGCCTCCTTTCTATAAGACCATCCATTTTCAAATGCTCAAAGGACTCGTTAAAGTACTTATTTAAACACATATAGACAGACACAAATTCTTATTCATAAACGTTCGTTCTACAATATCTCTCATTAATTAGATCTCATAGTCATTAGTCAACACAAGTATATTTAATGAAGTCAAAATTTCATACAGACCAAAGAGAGAAAAATGAGATATTTGCATTTTTGTTGGAGTGTACTATCACAGATTCACAATAATATTCTCTCCATTTCTTACTCATTCTCCTTTGTTTACCGTTGAATATTTTTATATGATATTTCTGAGTATATTTATAAACTCTGATTTACTATTGAATACATTTATCTGACCTTTCTGGATATATTTGGCAAACTTTGATCTACTGCTCAATGCTTTATAGTCTAGTTACTTTCATTAATTCGTTCTCAGACTATACCACTAACTGCCAACATAACCAAGCCCAGCATATGTAAATGACCCAACTTTCAACCACAAAAGGTATATACCAGAAAGACTTTTGAAAACGATTTGATCCTAAAGCTTCAACACACTCTCGGGGGAAGGAAGCAAATATTTAGACTTTTTGACAAACTGTGGTGTCCATGAATTTCCAAAGACATGTCTATCTACATCCAGCTTTAGCTTTATTGTTAGTTATAGATTCTGTAGAAGTTCAAACTCCTAGCTTTGTAGACCTTTGAGTTTGAGCATCCATTTGACCAAAAAAGAAAAGGAAGTTCTAAGCCCACAAATGACAGAATTTATGATTTGACATCATCTGTTCATGCCTTTATAGTGTTGCTCTTTGGTACCCTAATTCATGCTCCCATCGTGCGTAGTAATCTTACTTTTCAGATATACTAGTACAAGAGCATTAGCATCTACTTTTCTACTTTTTTTTTTTTTTTTTTTTTTTGGTCTATTTTACACTAAGAAGCCATCTTTTTCTATTTTACAACCATTTCTCAAAAACACCTACATCAATTTATCTATTATACACTTTATCTTAGTTAAATAATTAGTTTTATTTTTTTATTAGTATTTTCATTTAATATATATATCTCTCTCTCTCTTCTCAAATCTAAAAAGTAATAAAAACACGGTAAACACAAACACACATATATCAAATCTAGGCGTTGTTTGATAGTGTATTTTAAACAACAGTTTTTAGTGTTTAAACAATATTAAACATATTTCTACGCTTCTTCTTCCACACACTTTTTCATCTACACGTATTTTAAAAAAATATAAACAACGTTACTAGAACAACATTACTAAACGGGTCTCTCTCACCTCTTACCCATTTCTCATCCAAACCCACAATCTCTTTCTTCTCTCTTAGTCGCCGCCCCTATTTCTTCTTCTTCTTCTTCTACTTCTTCTTCTTTGCTTAGATCACCTCTCCCTTATGGTCAAGCTATATCTCCCTCTGTTCAAACCCCAAGCCGCCATAAGCATCCATCTCCACAAGCAGTGTCAAACACAAAAACTCATTCCAGTCAACCCACAAGCACCGAGACATGTTCTAGTCGACTTTCATAATAATCCGACCTCCTTCACAACCATTTGTTCACAACAATACTCTATCTCTATCAATGTGTTTGTTTGTGGGTGTGTTTGTTTTACATTGACTTTGAGGTCAGATTATATGTATTGTAATGTTGTGGTGGTGGTGGTTGAGTGGTGCGGTGGGTTGACGAATTGATCGGTTGAAGAGAGAGAGAGAGAGAGAGAGAGAGAGTGAGAGAGAGTGAGATGGAGAAGAAGAGTGAAGAGAGAGAGCATGGGGATCTGATGGTGAGAGAAAAAACTACTAATATATTAAAATGTAAACCTACCGTAGCCATGTAAATATACACAGTTACTATAGCATTTTTGCATATGAACAATATTATAGACCCACTAATATGAGTTTTTTTTAGCAAAAATGTCACTCATCACTTTTTGTATTTTACATTGACTGGTGTGATTGCTTTAAGTGAAAATCAGGAAAAAATATATATAAATAGTTGAGGAAGTAATATAAATAGTTTAGGGACGGACTTAGGTGGGGGCCCAAGAGGGCCCGGGGCCCCCCAGGTCCTAAATTTATTTTTTTATATAATTATAATATATTTCATTTTTGTAGTTGGTCTCCCTTCCAAAACCTTAGGCTCTAATTCTCTTTAATAAGTCTAACTAGCCTCACCCCAAATAACAACTATCCATCCCAAAAACTTAACAAAAACAATAAAAATATTCACTATGGTAATTGTATTTTAGCAACAAAAAAAAAAAAACTATTTTACCACCAAAAAACTAAAAAATCATTTGCTATTGGAGAAGCTAAAGCTAAATTTTTTTCAACTAGAATAAACTGGTATAAATACCAGTTAATTGTAGCAAGTTGTTAAAATTAAAATACAATATTTTATTAAGATTATTTTTTTTTATTAATTAAAAAATTCAAATTTTCTCGCTTTCTTTATTATTTTAATGAGTTGTTCATATTATTTTAAATGAAGTGGTCAAAAAATAGAATATTTGATATTGTATATATTGTAAAGTGAGGTGGTAAACTAAATAAAGTAGTTTTTTGAAATGTTAAAAACTAAAATCTTTAACAGCACCACCGTAAATACTCTAACTTACAAAAAAAAAAATCCTAGCCAGCCTTGTAATAAAAAAAACATTATTTTGTCTTTGTTAATGATTGCATCTTAATGTATTTAAAAACAACGATTTTGAGTATTTATATATATTTTTAATACTATATGGATGCCTATTTTGAGTTTTTTTTTTTCTTTATACTCCGACCCCCGCTAGCTTAAAATCCTGGATCTATCCTTAATAGTTGAGTTTAAAACTTAATGCTCCGTTTGGTTGAGAGAGTGGAAAATATAAAGAGGATAAAAAAGTGAGAAGATATAACTAATTTATTTCCACCATGCATGTTTGTTTAGGAGATAGAAAAATTAAAGAATAGAAAATAATATAAATTTCATTTTTTTGGTTAAGAAGGAAAATGTGGGCTGTGTGAATTTATTAAAAGGGGTTGGAGTAGGACAAAAATGATAGTTGGTGGGTAGGGAAAAAAAAGTGGTATGAAATGACAATTAAGGGTCTATTTGGATACAACGTATTTTGCTGAAAACTGAAAATACATAGCAACATAATTTTTAAATATGTAAATAGTAATGCGAGACTCATTTTTCATGTTTTTTTCTAAATAAAATACTTGTAGGTCACGTGAACAGTGCATAAGATCCATTGAACAGTGCTATATGTCCCTTGAAACACGTGCATCAAAAAAAAAAAAAGAGGAAACGCGCAGATGTGAAACACTGAATCCAAGCATATACTAAGTCAATTTGACTTTACTACCCATTTTCACGTTTCACCCCCAAGTCTTATCCTAAATTTGGAGAGAAAATAATTTGGTGAGCTCAGGTAGAAAACACATAACACTATCATTTTCTCCCCTATTTTATTTTATGTTAACCAAATATTGGAAAATTGAGTTTTCCACCCAAAGTTTTTCATCCATTTTTTTCACCTCAACCAAATGAAATGAAAGTCCTATATGAAAATAAGAAAAAGAAAAACTTTAAAAAGTTGAAAAAAAATAGTTGAGCTCAAACACTTAAATATAAGAGTCCTTTGAGGTGTTATTTAGGGATGTATATGGTTTTGATTGAAAGGTTTTTTCAATCCGACCCACCATGGTTGGGTTGAAAAAAAAATCCAACCTAACCCAACTCATCATAGGGGTCCAACCTAGCCTATTTGGATCGGGTTTGACCCATGAGTCAGACTTTTTTTAAATAAAAATTGAGCATAAAGCAAATTTATTACTTTATAAACCTAAGCATCACTCTAAACCAACACAAATTATCTTATTAGTGCTTCAAAGTTAGCAGGATATCATACAATTCTATCCCAACTCTTGATAAATAAAAGAATAAATAATAAAATTATATAATATATGTGGGGGGTAAAAGTTCTTGAATGAACGTTTGGATTTTGGGCTTGATTGGCTGGTACTAGTTTGTTTTGATCAGGGCCTTTAGGCCCACAAGTCAGTCCGCATGTAGAGGTTTGAGGAGTTGTCCGAAGAGGAGTGTCTCTTCGGACAGGTCCAGCAATGACCCTGGGACTTTTTAAACGGACTGGAAGCAGCATTCTGGAAGAATTGGTGGGTAAAAGTGTGATCCGAGCACCCTTTAGAAGCAAGAACGTGTGAGAAATATCTGAAGAAAAAGCTGCTACCACCACATTAAAGGCCCTGCATCTACCTCCCTAGCCGCATTAATGGGGAAATGACATTTGAACAGCAGAAGTCAGTCTTCTTGTTATTATTTGAAGACTTCAAGAAGGTGGTGGATGGGACAAGTATCTAAGGGGAAGATTTGTATGACACGTGGATGAACCAGTGAAGAAAAAGAAAAAGTATATAAGGAGACGAGAAAGGAAAGAGAAAGGGACCTGCTTCTGAACTAGAAAAAGAACTAAGAATTGTAATCTTTGGCATAGAAAGAGAAGGAATATATAATTCGTCATCGGCTTACGTCCGAGGAGGTTTCTTTGTCATACTTGTTTACCATTTGCGTAGATTGTGGCACTCTAGCTTGTTAATCAAACTTCCAACATCCCAAACCTAGGTTTCAAATCCATACTCTACAAATTTCATTGTATAAGGCTCATTGGGCCTGAGCCCAATACTAATTTTTGGATCTGGGTACAATTGTGCACTTACAATATATATTTTAAATATGTATCAAATATAGGTGGGTCAGGTAGGGTTAGGCAAATTTTTGAATTTTTTGACCTGCACCCAACCCTACCTTTCATAATATTTTTTTTTTTTGACAATCCAATCCAACCCACCAACTCCCATAAACTGACTCAACCTGGTGGGTTGGGTTGGGTTGAGTTGATTTTAGTGAATTGGCAGGTTAGTTGCATACCCTTATTGTTATTTCACAAACAATGAAAGGGATTGGTAATTTACAAAATTCTACTACCATACTCTACATGTTTTTAACTAGTTTTTGCAAGTGTAATGAGAGAATTAAAACCACTAGGGGTGGTGATCTAGTTGTTATTGGGCCTACTCCCTAGTAGTTTGGGGGAGGAGGTTCTAAATTTGAATCTTGAAATGGAAAGCATTTGGAAAAGATTCCACGCCCTTGGCTCAAAACCCATTAATACCCTTGTGAGGTTGGGATAACAACTATGACTCATCGGTTCCTCTGCTTGCTATCTCGGACTCAGCATGTAAGATACTACTATGGCAATGTCAAAGTAGGAAAGTCATTCTAGTCGTCCCTTCCAACCCTTTTACTCATTAAAAAAAAAGTAAAATAAATACTAAGTAATTCTAAGAAGGGGAAAAAGAAAAGAAAGAAAAGACAAAAAAAAAAAAAAAAAAAGAAGAAGGAAAAACTAGGTGTAGGTCCTAAGAGTACTAGTAATAGTAGTGCTAAATAACTATATTGCTATTTTTAGCACCACTAAATATCAAAATGTACACTACAATAATGGAGCCAGAGCTATATTTTTTGGCTCCACATTTACAAGGCACAATATATATATATATATATATTTACATCCAATAGTAGTAGTTTTATTTTAATTTTACACACAATAAAATAATATAAACACTATAATAAAATAATATTTCATTCAACTACCAAAACACAACCATAACCAAAAGTAGTGTGAACGTATAGTGGACATTAAAATAAAACTACTACTATTGGATGTATATATATATATATAATATATATATATATATATATATATATATATATTGTGTTCACACTGCTTTCGTCTCTTTGGTCACTACATCTCTGTGTCTCTCCCAATGTCCACTATACGTTCACACTACTTTTGGTTATGGTTGTGTTTTGGTAGTTGAATGAAATTTTATTTTATTATAGTGTTTATATTATTTTATTGTGTGTAAAATTAAAATAAAACTACTACTATTGGATGTAAAAAAAATAAATAAATAAATAAAGTGACTTGTTGTGGTGCTAAAAAGTTAAAAATTTAGATCCACTGCTGTGGATGCTAGGCATTACTGAAAATTTTCGTATTTTGTCTCTCTTATCCACATTTTCTTTTTCAAATATTTTTAGAATTGTAGAGTTTGGTGAAACTCACTGCCAGGTCAATATGATGCCATTACGAAAAAAAAAAAAGAATTATTATATTAGTGAAATTAGCACATTTGCGAGTGAAAATCCCACGTAAATAACATACAATAAATTTGGTAGGATAAAGATTCTTTTATTTAGACGAGTTGGTACCTCTTCGGACATAATGTTTGAATAGTCTTAGGGAGTAAGGGTTCAAGTTGTGGTGAAAATGACCACAATTGCGAGTAAAAATTCCACCCAACATCATACAAGATATTGGTAGGATCAGTGATAGTTCCTTTATTTAGGCGATTGGTACACGTAACTAGTAATAGTCTAACCATTATTAAAAAGATACATAAAAAGTAGAAAGAAATCTTGAATTGGTGATCACTTACCAAAGAAAAAAAGTTGGTGCTCGTGTCATTCACTTCAACCTTAACAAAGAGAATTTTATAATTGTGAAGTGCGGGTCTCATCCAGGTTAGTGCTTTCTTAACAAAATGTATGTACTTTATATTATTATTAACATGAAGAAGGGGGATCCAGCCTGAGATGCATATTGTGGCTTTGAATTGACTGATTTAACCTAGTCAATTCGAGTCCTGAGGCTGAACTGAATGCCCCCACTTTTGAATTTCACAAGTGAAGCGACTTATTCAATTGGCAACAAAACATGTGGCCAAAAGTAATTCGAAGAAAAATCAAAGTCCAATTCTTTTCTGTCCATAGCTGCCAATACAGCTAAGAACTCTCAAGGCAAACAGTGACAGCTGATACAACCAGTTAAGTACCATTAGAAAAATTCTGATGTCAAAAGCTGGAGAATTTGAATTTGTCATAACATTTTTAGAGTTGTGTCAGATTGACCAAAACCACAACATTATGTGAAGAGTGTGAGTGTCGGTCAAGTATAATTGGGTCGCTATAATTGGGTTCAAATTTCCTGAATTTTAATACACTCATAATTCCTTAATTCGGTTGAGTGATTCTTTGTTTCAGCTAAAAAAAGGCAAAAAGATAAGACTGATTCATCATTGTGTACAAATTTTCATTAAAAAAGAACTCTTGAGAATGAGATGTTGAACAATTTCAGCCCATGTTTTGGTCCTTAAAGAGTATTATTAGGCATGGAAATCTCATGCAATGCCGCGTCTTTTGAAGCCACCTTATTGGCAAAACTACAAAGCACCTATACCACTATATTTTTATGCATTCTTGCAAGTCAATTAAAGATGTAAATTTTGTTTTGTCCACTCACGTTAGACTCGAGGACCCTAGCTACCCACTTGAGTTGACGCACTCCATAGGTCAATGTTTTTAACAATAAAGAAGAAACAAAAGATATGAAAGTGATCTCAAGGACTTGGTCAGTACAATAATTATTTATAAGAATTATGGTTAAATTATTAGCTTTACGACTTTTTAATAGGTTAAAGTTTTAGGAAAGTTGGTAATTATCATATCAAAATAAAAGAGTTTGAATTTGATCCATGTCTTTATACCTAAATTTGTACCTTTTGTAGAAAAGTTTGTACATAAATTTTTTCTAAGCCTGTACATGTTCTGGGAGATAGTCAGTACATTTTTTGGGAAAGTTTGTACTTTTTTTTTTTTTGGAAAAGTGTGTATATTTTGCTTTAAAAACCTATATATTTTCTGGGAAAGTCTACAGTTTGGGAAATATTTGTATGTTTTGTGAATAAGTCTCTACATTTTGTGGGAAAGTTCGTACCTTTAGTAGGAAAGTTAATATATTTTGCGGAAAAAACATGTATATTCTATGAGAAAGTCAGTATAATTTGTTGGAAAGTTTGTATATTCTACTGGCCATTCTATAAATTTCGTGGGAAAGTCTATATATTCTATGAATAATTCTGTACATTTTGTAAGGAGGTCTGTATATTGTGCGAACAAGTCTGTACATTTTGCAGAAAAGTTTATATATCTTGACAAAAAAAATCTATATATTTTGCAGGAAAGTACGTATAATCTACGAATAACTTGATACATTTTGTGCGAAAATATGTAATTTTTTCGGAAAGGTCTCTACTTTTTGTGGGAAAGTCTATACATTTAACCTAAGTATATTAACCCAATGTATTAACTTGAATAATATATTTAATAGCATTTTTAAAATTATTTTTTATTGTGCCGCCTGAAACAACCATAAAATTCTCAATATGGGCTGGAATTTAATCCAATACATTACAAAAGACTGAAAGAGGATGGGTACCAATTTAATGGTAATACGGTACATACCATACCACTAGTGCAACCGGTACTAGTATGATATTAACTTAGAGCATTATTATTGGTGATGCTAAAAAGTCATATATTGCTATTTTTAGCACCACCAACTACAAAATTGAAACTGCATTGGTGGAACCAAAGCCAAAAATGTTGATTTCTCAGCTACAGTACTCAGCTACAGTACATAGCCAAAGATGGTTGTACACTGTAGCTCAAAGGTAAAATATATTATATTATTTTATGTTGCGTTCATCTCGTCAGAATATTTTAATCTTTTCTTTTCTTTCTTTTTTCTTCATTCTCCGCCCCTCTTTGTCTCTCAATCTTCCTCTGCTATCTCATTTTTCCTCTTCTTTGTTCTTCTCAAATTTTTTTCTTTTTCATCTCAAATTTTTTTATTTTTTCTTCTCAAATTTTTCTCTGCTGTGTGAGGGTCTCTACTTTTGCCGTGTGGGTGATCGAGTTCGTGGGTGTGCTAGGTGAGTCATGTCGTGGGGTTCGTGTGGTTTTTAGCTGATTTGAGATTGTTGGGACTATGTTGTGGGTTTGTGTTTGTGTTGTGGGGTTGGGTCAGGTTGGGTTTGGGTCAAGCCGTGAGGTTGCTGGGTTTGGGGTTGTTAGGTTTGGGTTTGTGTTTGTGGTGGTGGTGGTGCCACCGTGATTGCTTGAAGAAAGTGAAGAACAGAAAAAAAAAAAATAATAAATGAATTTTTTATTGTAATGAATATATTATTTTATTGTGTTGAAAGTTAAAATAAAACCACTGATATTAGATATTTTGTAAAGTAAAAAGGTAAAATAGATAAAATAGTTTTTTTGTAATGCCAAATAGCTAAATTTATGGCTTCATTAATGTGAATGCTCTTAGGGAAGACTATTTTAGATGGGGCTCCCCCTAACTCCATATTTGGTTAACTCAAACACAAGCTTGGCTTGTGTCCATTCCTCTAGACCGCAGTGTGTTAATCATTACACAAACACTAGATGTGTCTAAAAATAACCATGTCACTCTCGTTGTCGCGAGTCTTGTCCAATGCTCCAGTAGGCCCAGTAAACTGGCTAGAAGCCTTGCTACACAGAGGTTAATAACTTAGGAAGAGAATAAATCTCTCAAATTATTATTCTATCAAATAGCTTCTTTTATTGTCAAAGTAAAAAAAGTAAAATGATTACATTTCTTAAAGAACTATTAACTTTAATTTCTTACTTACCATATCTTGATGAAAAATTGATGCCTTAACCTAGCTAAAACATTTGCAGTAATGAGCTTCTGTTAGGGCTCCCCCCAACTTCATGTTTGGTTAACTCAAACACGAGTTTGGCTTGTGTCCATTCCTCTAGACTACAATGCATTAATCATTACACAAACACTAGATGTGTCTAAAAATAACCATGTCACTGTCGTTGTCTTGAGTCTTGTCCAATGCTCTAGTAGGCCCAGTAAACTAGCTAGAAGCCTTGCTACACAGAGGTTAATAACTTATGAAGAGAATAAATCTCTCAAATTATTATTCTATCAAATAGCATCTTTTATTGTCAAAGTAAAATGATTACATTTCTTAAAGAACTATTAACTTTAATTTCTTACTTGCTATATCTTGATGAAAAATTGATGCCTTAATCTAGCTAAAACATTTGCAGTAATGAGCTTCTGTTCATATAAGTAACTTTACCGAAATGCATGCATCCACTGAATTAATGTAAAATATAAGGGGGAAAAAAATAGAGATCACCGTTATCACTGGATCTCCTTAAATTTAAAGTGACATGTAACCCTAGACTGTGGATTAAAATGCAATCTGCTTTCTATTAATTGTGAATTTGTGATGACAAAACCCATATATGTGCACAGTAACCATTTTTTTTATAATTAAATAATTAAAGTGAGAAAATTTTGAATATTGGATGTCTTCGTTAGAAACACGAAATCATTACTATTTAACACTAATGAGCAAAAGTATTACACCCATGCACCAACATATACATAATTAATAATCATAATATTACTGTGAGAGACGTTGAGTTAGCAGAAGCTCTGACACTAAATTGTTGAAAAAAGATTGAACAAAGAGCTTTTATTTAAAACTTGACTCTTTAAATTACAATACTTTACAAGCACTAATGCTTGACTTCCATACACTGACACTAGTGCACTGCAAACACGGCACTTACTCACCAAATACACTTGCACACACCTCACTTCTAGACATCTACACACACTAACTCTTGACTCTATTTCACTCTACACACCTGCTACCTATGGCGCACACTTCACCTCATACAACTTTACACATCTCTCACTTGGTGCTTTATGACACACACCCACTTCACTTCACTTCACAAGTCTCTCACTCACCTCATTACATCTATTTATACTAGATGTATGTTGGTTAGGAAACCAACTTGAAGCTTCTAGCTTCTTTCTTTTTATTGGCATTAAATTAATGCCTTTCTCCAACCTTTTAGACACCTTATAAATTTGTGGCTGAAATTCACTAGTGTAAGGAAGCTTCTAGAGAACTATCTTGGAGAGAATTCCAGAAAGAGAGAGCAAGAGAGAAATGTTTGGAATTAGAGAGAAATTTCTAGAAAGAGAGAGATTTTGTGAGAAGTTCTAGAAGTTTCTAGAGAGAGAGAGAGGCAGTGCTTGATGTTTAACAAGATAGGGAGTGCTTCGTTTTCTCATCTGTTAAAAAACTTAAATAAAAATAAACCACCTTGGCCACAATCCACCAAAAGCCCACCTTCAAACCGCCTAACTACTGCACCCAAATTTCTAACAATATTAAACAAATGACTGAAATCAAATTATCATACGAGTGACTCAGAGACAAAATCATGTGAAGCAGAAGAACAAGGGATCAAATATAACAAAAAAATTAATAAATAAAACTTGTATACCACATTGTTAAGCTCTAATTAAGTTTACCCAATGTAGAGGCACAATTAGGACATGAAATTCTAAGGTAGTTTGAGAAAACACAAAATTATGTGCTGATTTTCACATCCTCCGCTCAATCCAACATTCCCATAAACGCTTCCAGGAGTTTTGCAGATCAATGACTCTCCATATAATGCTGAAAAAGTAAATCAATTCTACCAAAATTTTTATTGTTCTTATTTTCTGTGGGTTCAAAATTGTTTCAATTAAGAGGACTTGACAAAGAAGAATAAGATAAAAATAAATAAGTAAGAAATTCATTCTAAGAAAGATGAAAACTTACTCGCATTAGATTTATTTGAACAATACAACAGGAATTTGTGAGTAATCTTGCTTGAATCTTCGGTATGAAGTGTTTACTTCTGCTATACTATTCCTACTCCTAATTTACTCTAATGAATGTAGATACAAGTGTTACAGAAAATGTTGAATTCTGCGAATCTATAGCTGAATTTTGCGGGCTTATTTTTACAAAAACCCCTCCACGTGTCAATCTTAAAATGTTGTACATGGGAGTTCTAATTTTTGGTGTAAACAGACTCCCTAAGAATGTCAGCTACTGTGCAGAGTAATTTCACTTTCTAGCCACATGGATTCTTACGCATTGCAAAAGTGCAAGAAAGCATGAAGCAGGGATCAACTTAAGATGCATTCAGGAAAATGTTTAAAGTTAACATACAATTTACATATGGTGACTTTGATATCACAAAGACAAATTAGCAGATAGGACAAGAAGCATTTGAGCTATGCCACCATATATGTGATGCTTATAAAAAAAAATTTATATAGGTATTTGATGCTTATAGAACTGATTCTATTACACTGTAAAGGAGGTGGATTACTTGTTTCTAAACGGAATTATTGTGAACTGGCTAGGAAACAATGGTGTAACGGCAAATTTTATGATCTTCTAAGGGAGGCTAAGATGTTGAAAGCCAGGTTATACTTTTTCAATCTGTGCGGACACTTGAATGCATATACTACCTCGGCAATTCAGCGCCCCCACCAACCCCCACCCCCCCCCCCCCTCCCTTTTCCCCAACAGCCCTCCAAAAAAAATCAATAAATAAAATACCTAGAGAGAAGCCTTGGCCACCTTGCTTGTAGAGATCACTGATCCACATATCACCACAAATTGCCTTCAATATTTGAATTGATCAGGAGAAACACCTTCAGCTTAAGACTAATTCCATGAAGAAAGAGCATGTTTCTCCATCGTTGTTGGCATCTAAATACTCATATATCCTGGTCATCACCAGAACTTAAACATTCTGAAAGTTCACAATAAAATCAGTTTCTTCCTTGACCTGCCCAAATGCTTTTGATCGAACAATTTGAATTAGGCTACTAGCCATACCATGCTCCTAAAAGTCATTAATAGTTAAGAGCCCTTGCTATGCACTTCTCCAATGATAAATACTGGACAAAGGCAGCTCAAGCACAGTGTCCCCATGCACATCCCTGTTCTGCATGACTGACTATCGAACACATTTTAGGAGTGAAACACATAGCAAGACAAACTTGTTGAGGGATATCTTGGCAACCGCTACGCCTCCCCCCTCTTTCCCCTTGACCCTCAGATTCTTTGTAGTTTCCGGGAATAGAAAATGTAAATCTCCCCAGGGCCAGATGGTAAGATTTAGAAATCTACTGGATTTATCTTAAAAAGATACTCCTGTAAGAGACCACAAAAATGGGGTGTCTACAGCTCCTTACCCTCATGTCTCTCAAGTTGACTATATAATCCATGAACTTTTATAAACCACTCTCCATAAATATTCTGTTAAGACCATCAGTCCCACTATTGAGATTGACAATGATGTCGGTTAAGAAAAGACCCCAAGAATTACTATCAATTCCCCCACTTTACATGGCCATTGAAAGAACCTCTATGATTTCTTCTTCCTTTCCAGAGTCATAAAGCCCCTTGATCAATACAGAGTAAGTCGAATTGTTCGGCAAACATCCCTTTTCTAGCATTTCCTCCAGGATTTTGATCCCCTCCTTTGCATTGCCAACCTTACAAAACCCCTTAATCAACATGTTATAGGTAAAAGCATTAGGAGCACATCCTTTTTCCACCATGTCATCCCACACCCTCCCTGCCTCACACAACTCCCCCCTCTCACACATCCCCGCTATGAGTGTATTATAAGTCAAAAGACTCGGAATAGAACCCCTCTCAAACTCATCAAACAACTTTCTTGCTTCCCTTATCTTCCCTTCTTTACAAAGCCAATGTATAAGTGAACTTGATATTGCATTATCAGGCGTAACATTCTTCTTCAAAAGCCTCTTCCACAACGCACATGCATCCTCAACCTTCCCTTCTTCACACAACACATCAACCACCTTACAACAAAGTGTTGGGCTAGGTATATATCTCTTCTCAAGCATATCATCAAGCAAGTTACGTGCTTCGCCCGACTTCTGATCTTTACAATAAGCCTCAATCATGACACCATAGGTAACCTCATTGGGCTCAACCCCATTCTCCTCCATATCATCCATCAACTTAATTGCATCAACCAACATCCCTAGCTTACAAAACCCATCCATCAAAACCGTATACGTAGTAGCATCAGGCACCCACCCTCTATCAAAAAGCTCACCAAAAACCCTCCTAGCACTACCCATATCGCCCCGCGCAACATACCCACCTAAGACAGTGGTGTAAGTAACCAAATTAGGCACAAACCCCATACCAGGCATTTCATCGAGCACCTGGAGTGCACCCTCCACATCATTCTTTTTACACATTGCCTTAACCAAAATGTTACAAGTAAACACATTGGGCACAACCCCAAATCTAGTTTGACAGTTCTTGAACAAAACATGAACCAAACCGTATCGTTTGTTCTGAACCAAAGCGTTCAACAAAGTGTTCAACGACCTGACTGAGCGTTGAACATCGAAGGTATGAATGCGCAGGAAGGTTTTAACGGCGAGGTCAGGTTTAGAAGCGAGACCGTAACTCCGTATAACGTCGACGAAAAGGTTTTCGCCGCATTTGATGTGGGAGTGACGAAGGTCGGAGAGCAGGACTCGACGGCATTGAATTCTCGAGCGCGACACAGGCGTTGGATAATGGCGTGGTAGGTGTCGTAATTGTGGGAAAAGTCGGGGTGGAATTTGCCGGCGTAGTGGAAGATTTGGAGGGCAAGGTCGAGATTTTGTTGGCGGGTGATCATGGAGACTAGGCGCTTTGGGTAGAGGCGCTGGGGCCAGGGTTTGAGTGGTGGGGTCACAGTGTAGGATTGGAGGAGGAGGTTTGGATCCACGGTGGAGAAACGACGGAGGTGGGGGGCGGTGGCCGATAGCTGGGAGTGGCTGTGGCGGAGCATGACTAGAGTTAATTTTGAGGAAGCTGAGAGAGAGAGAGAGATAGAGAGAGCTAAAGACGGGTTTTACTACTTCTGTTTTGCATGTGAGTTGTTGTGAGGCATGATCATTACTGTCCAAGTTGGAAACTTTGGTTAGGACCAGGAGTTTAGGACTTCTGACGGAGCTGGGGCTTCAAAAATCAAAACGAGAGGAGAGGGGAATTGAAAAGATTTATTAGTTTTGCCCAGGTGAAAATGGCCAAATATCACTTTTTGTCAAAATGATTGGCAATCTAGTAATGTTTTGGAATTAATAGAAACCTATCACTTTTTTAGTATTTGAGTTCCTCACACTCGAGTTCTAAATGGCATTTGAGTGTATGAAACTCGAGTTCCTAAAGATTCCGTCACCGTGGCACAAGCTGAGCTAGACTGTGGGCATTAAAAAATGCCACTTGGTACTCGACTTTCTTGGACTTGAGTTAGTCTGGTACCTGAGTTTCTAGAACTCAAGCACAGCTCAAGTTAATAGGAAAAATCAACCAGGCTCGTACTCGAGTTTATTGGACTTGAGTCTAGTACCCGAGTCCCCTAAACTCAAGTATGGCTCGGGTTGCATAGTATTAAAAATACAAAAGATTCAACTTTTATTTGTCACTCTCAGTGTCACTCTCACTCTCACTCTCACTCTCACTTCTCACTCTCACTTACTAGAACACACTCTCACTCTCCTTCACACCCAAACATATAAACCCCAAACCTTCACTCCACCAAAGACAAGCGCATCTCATCGGCAGCAGAAAACCCATCGGCGACAAAAAACTCTCGTCTCCTCTAGTCAACAACCTCTCACTCAAATCCTCACTCAACTCTCTCACTGTCTCGCACTGAGGTCAGTAGTAAAACGCAGCCTTTCTCCTTCTATATTTACTCTTGATGCAATTTTTGAGTTTTAGGGTAACGTCTTTCATTTGAAACTTTAATGGATTCAAAATTAGAAATATTGTATTTGTTTTATATTGAAACTTACTCTCTCTTTCCTATTATTTTCTTTTGTAAAAAATTTGCATAGAATACATAGTGATTGATACATCCACTAACATAAAATTCTAAACTTTATTGATGCTGAAGTGAGTTTAGTTGTTCTTGTAGGGACTAAATTTTGCACCTAGGGTTGTGATGGTGGTAGAAGGGACTTTTTTTGTTAAGATTTTGATCTTTATTTCTTTATTTGTTTTTAGTTTGAGGGATTTGATTGGAAAATTTAATTTAGCTTCCAAGCGCATGGCATATGCTTCTCTTTGACAGTAAAACTTTTGTTGGCTTTTGAAGATGATTCTATTGTTGGCTTTTGTTTGTTATTTTGTTTAAAAATTTTACCCTTTTAGTGTCTTACTTCACTTGCATCTAGAGACTCGGTGCTCTGGCTTCTCTATAAGTTTTTATCACTATAATCTTCGTTGCAAATTGTGTTTCCTCAATTGATATGGGAATTTGTTCAAGAATCATTTCAAGTTTCTCAGTTATACAATTTAGGTGATGTGGCATTTGGTTCCTTCCTCTGGATATTGCATGTCACTTGATTTGATTTTAATATCTTGTGGTGGGGGCATATGCATATGTAATTAGGTCCAAGTTTGTGTAATTATTTTTCTGTATTTTCTATGTTGGAGTTTATTCCTAAGCTATAGGAGAAAAATGTTTAAAGATTTATGATTTACTAGGGTAATTTTTCACTATGATTTTTCCTTGATTGGGTAATAATAAATTATGATTTACCATAACATTTTGTTGGTAACTTGTATGATATGATATGATACATGGTGTTGTCTATTAAAAATTACGTTTTTATTAGGTGGATCTTTTAGTATAGTCTTAGATTTTTACGTTTTTTTAAGTTTGACCATGAAAGATGTGGCTGGATTACTTAGTAGGTCATAGGTTGTTCCGTTTGTAGGAAGCGCCAGGTGTACTGACTTGTCGTCATCGATCTAGTGGTGTTCCCGAAGGTGGGTTAGATCCATGAATTGTCGCTTATATCATAGATGTGGGGTTAGATGGGCTACTTTGAGTCCCAAATATAGACCTTGACCATGCATTGATCATGGCATTGGTGCAGAGATGGCGGCCGAAGACACACTCATTCCACTTACCCCACGGTGAGATGACTATCACGCTACAAGACATGGAGGTTATAATAGGAGTACCTGTAGATGGCTTACTGGTGGTGGGATTTACCTATATACAAGATTGGGGCGACCTCTACGCCAAATTGCTGGGCCATAGGCAGTCGAATAGAGAAGTCTGTGCTAGTAAGAACATCGCAGTGATGGAAGGGCCAAGGGTAAAAGCGTGTTGGCTTGAGGAGTGGTTTAGCAACCCTTTCTCGACTAATGCCGCTGAGGTGCTTGTGCAGTAGTATGCTCGGTTTTACATACTGGGGATGTTAGGTGGTATGCTGTTTATGGAAAATCTGGCGAACGGCTCTCAATTATGTATCTGCAATTTTTCAATCCAATCAACAACGGAAAAAATTATAGTTGAGGTAGAGCAGCACTAAGTTGGCTATATAGACACCATTGTAACACATTAGGGAAGACAGCCAAGCAGATTGGCGGTGCACTACAATTGTGGCCGTGGGCTAGGTGCTTGATTCGGCATTCCTAGCATATGTACTTGAGTACTATATATGAGAAGACCCCGCATCTAAGATAAAGAACTTATGCCACCTTGATTTGGCAAACCTAAAACACGAAGTATCTCACTACAAGGTATTTTTTAACTTGCATTCTTTTTTCAATACAATGTAGAGACATCAGTCTTCATGGAAGTATAAGCATGATCTTTTTTCCCAATGCCCATTAATACCTTATATATGAAAATGAAATGAAAAAAAGAAAAAGAAAAAGAAAAAGGAATAAAAGAGAAATATTATCTTCATCTTATAGCCTTGCAAGTCTTGATTTTTTTTTTCTTTGAGTATAATTATTTAACTTGTATTCATTTCTAATGTAATCATTATGGTTCACATACAAGGTATGGGATGCCAAACAAAAGGTCGTTGCAGCTATATACGAGAATTTTGAGTCTTATGTAGAGTTGTTGTGTTTTTTGGCAGGACTTAAGGATGCAAGTCCAGGTACAAAGAATAAGTTACTAGTGGATGATAATTATGAATAGGGAACCTGTACATTCAAGTCCATATTTTGGGCATTTCGTCCATGTATTTTTGGGTTCAAGCACTGTAGATCTGTGATCAACATTGATGCAACCCACCTCTATGGAAAATACAAAGGAAAATTGATGATTGCAATGGCGACAAATGCTAATAATTTATCCACTAGCCTTTGCCATTGCCGAGAGCAAGAGCACAGAGACTTGGGATTGGTTCTTGGCTTGTATAAGAAGATATGTTACCGACCGGAGCAAGCTGTGCATCATATCTAACAAACACCATGGGATACAAGCTGTCTTTAGAGACACTAGTCGAGACTTTTTGCAACCTCCCACGACAGAACATTACTAATGCCTTCATCATCTATGTAGTAACGTCAACACTAGATGTAACAATGAATTTTAAAAAATCTTGTATGAAGGGCAGCAAGTGCTACCTAAGAGCAAAAGTTCAATGCCACCTTTGAATTAATTGAGAATGTCAACCGGGATGTGCACCAATATCTGAAGGATGTGCCCAAAGACAAATGGGCTCTAACTTTTGACAAGGGTTACCGTTGTGCGGCGATGATTACAAATGTCTCTGAGTGCTTCAATGGTATTCCAAAGGGTGCTTGCAACCTGCCCATTATAGCAATGGTGAAACACATGGTTCAAACTAAATGCTTACTTCGATGATCATCGCAATAAGAGTATAACGCAGTTGAATTCGGGGAAAAATGGTGTAAATATGTCTTGGATATCTTCGTGAGAAATAAGGAGAAGGCTGAGTATCACAGGGTGACGACATTGAGTGCGCAACAACAATCATATCAAGTAGATACACCGCATAATCCAGGGACTATTGGACATGAGGATCACACACATGAAGTTAATCTGTTGCAAAGAACTTGCACATGTTAGAAATGGAAATTGTTCAAGATACCATGTTCACATGTCATTGCAGTTTGTATTAGATATTGACACGATACAGAGCAGTACATTGACCCATGCTATAGCGTGAACGTACTGTTCTGCAGCTATGCTCCCATTTTCCCTACATTGAAAGATAGATTATCATGGTCGGATCCTAAAGAAACTCGAAGGGTCGTCCTTAACCCTCGATTGATCCGAGAGAAAGGTCGCCCTATTTTAACACGAATTAGGAATTAAATGGACGAGGGAGGGAAACAACCGAGAACCACACCATGGAAGGAGGTCGGGAGGAAGGTGCAATATGGGTTGTGTAACCAAGAAGGGCATAACCAAAGAACATGCCCTAAGCCGAACGAGATACCAACGAGTGGTGGTCTCGCGGACTAGATACGCTAAGTTTGAACCGTGACATCCTTCTAAATGTAGCTTGAAACAAAATGCATGATATATGCCATTAGATCAAAATGCATGCTATATGCCATTCAATTATGTATTTTTGAAGCTTAAGAAAAGTTGGATAAAATTTTAAGACCAAATATGACATTTATACTATAAGCTATTTTCCCTATAGGATGCATACAAAAAGTCATCAGCATTGTCATTTGGTTTGTCGCAAAAATTGCATAATAATTGTTTAATGTAATGTAATGTGTAATGGCCTTATGTGTAATGTAATGTTTTTCATTTTTTTCCTTTCTGTTAAAGGTGTTAGGTCATTTGTGAGTTGGCCATGATTTCACTTTTCTACTCTATAATACATGGTCTTCATACCTTAGAACTCCCTTCAAATATTAGGAAACAAAAAACTGCTAGGCCTTTGATTTGGTTTGTTGCAGATTTTGCTGAGATTAATCATTAGCTGTTCAGTATTACCTTTTAATTTGTTTTGGACATGCACACAACACTATGGGGTCATTTCAATGTTAATACTTAATATTCCTCTTTATAGGAGATTATGACTTATGGACACTTCTAAAAGTAATGTAATGTATACATCTACTTTCTTGTAACAATTGTAACACTCTTCTCTTTGTGGTTAAATGATTTTGTATTATTTCTTACCATTAGAAAACTTTGCATTCAATCCCTATATATAGGTTATTTGTTGTGTCTTATGTGTGTTTCTTGTTTTATATATGTTGCAGCCATTAAAGCTCTCAACCAGACCCATTTTTCAACACCTCCCACACATCTAGAAGTAGATAAAATATTGCTTTTATCACTGTTTTTACCATTTATAATTCCTCCCTATATGTAAATGTAAATGATATATCATCAAACTTGGTTACTATTGGAAATGCTTCATATAGTAAGGTGGAGAGATCGATGGCCATATTGAACATTTTCATTAACTTCATTCAGGTAATTTCTTAGTAAAGCCTCAGCAATCGCTTGTGTAGTAGCTATCATGATAATTAATAAAGGCTTGTGATAATGTCTTCTACTTTCCAAGACACTCTGTCTTGGTTAGATAAATGGGTGATATAAAATTTTGGCTCCAAAGTGTTGATCAGAATGATGTACTTATTACATGAAAAAGATTTTAATTTTGACGTATGCATATGGCTTAATATAAAAGCACTAAGACTTGAAAATTTTACTTGGGTGACATAACACAATTTGGTCTATGACTCACCCAATATTGTGTTGGGGTTAGACATTCGTTGGAGACTTACCAAGTAACTGATATCCTTTATCAAAATGAATTTGTGCATGTTTTAGAATATGTCCTTCATTTTGCCTGCCCTTTGAGGTGCACCTATCAGGGTGTTTGATCAAACTCAAGGTCACTTTTGTAACCATCGTCACATTGTGGATGTCATGGATCCTTAGGCATACATTACAACATTTACATTTTCTTGTTTATTATATGAATTTTCCTTTCAACAAAGTCTGTGGGAGTCCTGCCCATTTATACACAACAATGTATCTAACATGTTGTTCTTTTGGGACCATTTGGCGTTAAGCTTAAGTTGAAACTTCCTTTTACTTTAGGCAACCTTATGGATGCTTTTTTCTTCCCATTTACAAGCTGTATTACTCAAAACATATGTACTTGATGAGTTTTGGGGAGGCTCTTTGATAATGTTTTTAGATCTTCATAATTGCTATGAGACTATTTAATCAAAATCAAGAGGAATCTGAAGGTCACTGTTAAGGAACCCGAGCCATACTTAAGTTTAGGGGACTCGAGTATGAGTTTGGATGCTTTTGCCTATTAACCCAAGCCATACTCGAGTCCAATAAACTCAAGTATGAGTCTAGATGCTTTTGCCTGCTAACACGAGCCATACTCGAGCTTATGGAGCTCGGGTACTACTAACACAGTACTCGAATCCAATAAACTTGAGTACGAGTCTGGTTGATTTTGCCTGTAAACCCGAGCCATACTCGAGTTCTAGAAACTCGGGTACCGGACTAACACGGTACTTGAGTCTAAGAAACTCGAGTACCAAGTGGCATTTTTTAATACTCACAATCCAGCTCAGCTTGTTCCACGGTGGCGGAATCTCTAGGAACTCGAGTTTCACACATTCAAGTACCATTTAGAACTCGAGTACTAGAAAAATGGTAGATTCCTATTTAGTTTTGAAACAATGCTAGATTGCCAATAATTATGCCAAAACGTGGTAGTTGGCCATTTTCACCTTTCTACATGTATATTTGGTTAAGTTGGAAAGATGGAAGAACAATAAATTTCTTAGAAAAATAAGATAATGTAAAATTGTATTTGTATAAATTTACTAAAATAAATTCACTCTTCTCATGTGAATATTCACTAGCATAATATTGTCAAAATCGAAATGTAAAAAAGAAAAAAGAAAAAGAGAGAGAGGGAGAGAGAGAGAGAGACATAAGAAGCGTCAAAATTAACAAAAGCATTATATTGTCAAAATTAACAAATACAATATTGTTATAGTTTTTTTCTTTTATAAGCTCAAGAGTTTATGCCTAACATTTCAAAGAAAATATTGGATTTAATCTCATTTCACTTGAAGTACATTTTTCTTTTCACACCATTTGAAAAAGTACAATTATCTTTCTCCAGATATGTTGAGATGTTATAACTAACTTGCTTGCAAAGGCCACAAGACTTCTTTTTCTTTCCTAATTCTCTTCCACCTTTTATTCATTTTTGTTTCAGGCAACCATTTGTCTTTGAAAGCGGAGAACAATTAATGAAGTAATATCTATCAATCATATCATTAACATTAGCATCAACCAAATTTTCCTTATCCACTAAATTTTCATCATCCACCATTAGCAATTCTTTTGGACTTAATGATGCTACACGACACCAACGTGGTGGTAAATACAAGGATGGAATTTGGTAACAACCTTTATGATGGAATACACTAAGTACGTGACGACAAAGTATACCCGAAAATTCAAAATTCTTGTAACTACATTATGTCATCTTACCATCCCATAATACTTTGTGCCTTTGACTAGTTTCATCTTTATAATATTGTAGTACAAATTCAATACAATTTTCTGGAAGCACCAAATATTGTGTTGCTCTCCCAAACTTCTCTTGAAAAATCTTGAAAGCATAGGACATCAAAACACTATGTGCTTGGTCTTCTAATGGTGACATTGATCTTAAAAAAGAACCTTTATAGGTCTCCAATATCGTATTATGTGATTGTGTTTGCTCAATATCTTCAATGGCAAGATCAACCTAAAATTACAAATAGTAAAATAAATTAAAAACTTTTGTATGACACATAAAGACTACAAATATTAACAAACAAAAAAATTATATAACAAAAGAAATCAATGGTAAATAATAACTTACATGTTTGATGAGTTTGATCGAGTTTGTGTGAGAACTAACAAACCATTTAATAAATGCATTTATACTTTTCGATCTTCCGGTTATTGTCATTCTACCAAAAAAATGCCCACGAAAGTAACATGGTACCCAAAAGTGCTTGATTTGAAATAAACCAATTACATGTTTGTTAGAGAGCATGTCATAACTTGAAGCCATTGATTGTGAAACTCTTCACATTTAACTTGTATAACTTATAGAAGTCCATGCACCAATTTGACTATTGATTATGAAGAATTGATGTAAATCAATTGCTAAATTTAGCGGTAATATGCCATATGCAAAAGGCATGTTTTGTAGCCGACAATTATTTTGATATTGCCTCTGTAATCCATGGATCTTGGTCTGTCAAAATTGTCTTAGGTTGATTCTTCATTAAGCATGCAAAAGTCTACTAATCAAATACAAATTTACTGAAGCCTGGAAATAATTCAAAGGAGATACATTATTATTCTACTAATTAATCAAATAAAATTTAAAAAATAATTATACAAATTTACAAGATAGAATGTACCGTCATTAACCATCGAAAGACACTTGTTGTTTCATTTTAAAGAAGTGCTCAACCAAAGAGAATTTTCTTTCCATGATTATTGACACCAACAAAAATACCAAAAGGCATATCATAAGTATTCACCTTATAAGTAGTATAAAAACAACCACATCTCCATATTTTGGGTACTAATCAAAACAATGAGTAGGTGACCAAAAAATATGCTCCAATTTATTTTGTTCATCAGTTGTAAATGCATATCGAAATCTAGAGTTCTCTTCTTTAGCAACTTTGCAAAATTGTAGGAGATCCATGGCATCATTCTTTACATTCTTTCTCCTCATTTTTGCATAAATATTACAAATATCTCTTTGAAAAAATGGAAGTTGTCCATGTTTCAAATGTCTCTCAAGTTCCATAACACGCATTAACTCTCTTATTGAAAGTCCAGCTTCTTTCAATAAGAAAATGTGTTTTTCATCATCTATAGTGATAACTCAATTGCACTTCCAAAGGGGAGAACAAATCATGATTATGGTTTACAAAAAACTTAGTGACATGCCATTCTCGAGGAAAAATATCAATTGACTTTCGCAAAATGATACTTAATAGATGGATTCACTTTTTTTAGTGGTTGTTTACTTTTTCAATGACAAAAGAAATTACATCTTACTATTTCTCTTCTTTTTTTTCTTAGTACAACCTTTTCGAATTGTAAAACTATATCGATTTGCATAATTTTTATAGAAAATGAAAGCTTCTTCTTTACTAGGAAAACATTGACCAACAAAAGGCTCAAACTCATTTTCTATTTAATTTATATCTTCATGTTCTTCGATAACTCCCATTTTATCTATTGAAAATTCATTCCAATCAATTATTTCATCTCCATATGTATTATTATTTTTTCCATTATTTGGAAGCTCATTTAATTCAACACAATTCTTTGAAACACTTCCATGAACCTCACTTGCAATCAAATCATCATCAACTTGTGCTATATTAAAAAAAAAAAATTAAAAATCAACATCATCTTATATGATATATGAATTATATATTACAAATAAAATGAAAATAATAATACATTTTTAAGACAATTCATTTAAGTCAAAACAATTCATTGGAACAAATTGATGAGTCTCACTTGCATCTACATTGTCATCCATTGGTGTTATATTAAAACAAGAGTTTAAAATATAAATGTCATATTCTATGATAAATGAAATGTAAATTTACAAATAAAATAAAATTTTAATACCCTCTTGAAGGGGTTCATTAAGTCAAAATAATTTTTTGGAGTAAAGTAGTGAGTCTCACTTACAACTACATTCACATCCATTGGTGCTATTTTACATGTATTAGAAATAAAAATTAACATTATATTAATTTTGGTGCTATACTAAAACAAGATTTTAAAAATATTATATGATAAATGAAATGTAAATCACAAATAAAATAAAATGATAATACCTTTCTTGAAGTGGTTCATTTAAGTCAAAGCAATTTTTTGGAGCAAAGTATTGAGTCTCACTTGCAATTACATTCCCATCCATTAGTGCTACAAAATACATGTATCAAAAATAAAAAATTAACATCATATTAATTTTAACCTATTTATAAAGAATAACTATGAATCAAATAAAATACAATAGTGGTACCTTGTTTAATTATTCCTCAATTCTTCATTGACATTTCTTCATCCCTTCTAATCTTTGATATTGGTAAAGGGGAAGAAATTGAGTTTTAGATTGGTAAAGTGAGAGAAAGTGAATAGTAAAATATTGGTAAAATAAAATTTGGTGGGAAATAAAAAGTAAAATGGAGGGAAATGTGTTAAGAGAGCAATATTGTCCAAAGAAGAAAAAATACCCCTACTTGCCGTGTCTTCTTTAAGAGGGCAATTTTGTCCAAATTTTTCTTGCCAACTGTGTGGTATGTTTTCTCTTATTTAATCAATTTTTTTATTGATGCGGGACTCACATTGGCAAACCTTAAAAGCACCCTATAGTGCTTGTTAACATTTTCTATTTTTAAATGATAAATATGAACAGTCTTATAAATTGTCAAGTAGTGGGTTAGAGAAGATTCCTCCAAACTTCGTTTAAAGAAAAACCTTGCCCAAACTAGAAACTATTCTCAACTAATTTTGTGGTCATTTGTACTTTTCCATTGTTTGAGTTTTTTCCTTCAAGGGGGAAAAAGAATAAATTTAGGTACATAAACAATTCAACACCCACTTTGACATCATTTGGAGAAGTCAATTAGGAGTGGTGGACACATTCTATGTATCAATTTTTTCATGGATCCAGCACTTTTTTCTTAACTTACAATTGATTATTTTAGTAAGTTATGAAATTGGGTGTGTTCGTAGTATGTTGAAATAAAATAATAATAGAGGGAAGACCTTAGAGAATGACTCACTTTGATAGGGGATTAGGGTGTGTTTGTTTAGAGGTAAAACAAAGTGAATGTAAAACTTTGGGAAGAAAATGGGAATGAGAACTTTTTTGGAGTGTATTTGGTTGGGTGAGAAGAAAGGAAAATAAATAGTGTTGCTCAGTTTTTTCTCTCTAGGCCCATCAAAATGTTTTCTCTCCAAAATGGAGAGAAAATTGAGTGGGCTTCGTCCATGTGCCCATATGCATGGTAGTTGTTTTTTTTTTATTAACAAAAATGTCCATGTGCATGTGCACATGGGCTTTGTCCACTTGCCTTCTTTTTCTTTTTTTCCCTTTTTCTAAGTAGTAATGTTGCCTTTTTTTTTTTTTTTTTTTGATTTTCTAGGTTTGGGCGTGCCTCTTTTTTTTTTTTTTTGGGCAGTAATGTTGCCTCTTTTTTTTATTCTTTTTTGTTTTTTGATTTTTTAGGACTTGGGTGTGATAGTTGTTTTTTTTTTTTTTTACTAGACGTGACTTTTTCTTGGGATATGATTTATATATATTTGTTTAATAAATTTGGGTGATTACTCTTTTTTTTTTTTTTTTTGATTATTTGTCACTTTTTTTGTTTTAATTGAGCATCATTCTTTAACAAAGGTATATGAGTAAATTTATTCAAACTCATTTTTTCCATCCCTCCACTTTTTCACTCCCAACCAAACAAAGATGAGAGAAACTAAAGTATTTTTTTATTCTCCCACTTTTTTATCCTTCCACCATTTTCTATTCTTCAAATTTTTCACACTTCCAATCAAACAGACCCTTAGAGTTTCTTCTAAAAGTTGCTACAAGAAACTATATCCTTCTAACACTCAATCAGACGGAGTGCGAACCAAATACAAATGCAAAGCGGGTGAGGGGCTAGTTGAAGGAGCTATTCTATTGTTGCACCATTAATAAGGGAAAAACCAACTGTGAAATTACGTTATTGGTATAAAGTATTTGCTTCTTAGGCATAAACGTCATTTAGCACCGTTTGAAAATTCCCCTATTTCTCTTGCTTCATTCTCCATCTCAAATTGCTATTTATCTACCATTGGCTAGGTAGACACTCTCTCGCATATAATTACCACAATGTAATTACTATGAGACATGCACAGTATAATGAAGATAAGCTATTAGAAGGAAGTAGATGACTTAGAATGACAGGGAACTTTCAAATGGTATGAAGTTATATTTGTGCTTAGGGATCAAATTGAATATTTTTTTAAAGTAGTACTTGGTATTATCCAAACCTCAAGCGTGGCTTTTATATTTTTTACCCATGCAAAAAAAAAATCCCAACCCCAAATGTCCATTCTACCATTTGAAACTTCTAGTATTACCATTTGAAACTTTTGGAAGAAGGTTAAAAAAGACAGCTAAAGATAGGTTGATATCGTTTTGTAAAGTGAAATTCACTTCTCATAGACTTTTGAAGTTTGTCAATTTCTCATTTAGTCACTATTGTCTTTGACCGGCTTATTCTCTTACATGTTATTATGTAGTCTTTGATTGGTTTTTGATCTCCAATTCCATTATTGGCTTCTTAAATCACTTTGAATTTTGATGGCAGTGAATGCTCATTTACTTTGCATCTTGTTTTTCGTCTTTTATATCATTGTTGGTTATTTGAATCACTTTGGACGCCTTTTTTTACTTTCTCATGATGGATGCATACTTTACATTTTGGACTCTACTAAATTCCTTTTACTTTTACCTTAAGAATGAAAATAAATTCAATTTTGATAGTCTTTTTTTCATGCTAAATACACAACTTATTTTGCATTTTGGATTTTGTTGGATACACTTTGGATACTTTGAAGTTTGTTGGATACACTTTACATACTTTAGATTTTGTTGTATGCATATTCCTTGGTTACAATAAGAAACAATTGAAAGTTTGTACTGGATGTTTAATATAACTATATATTATTATTATTATTATTATTTTTTATAGTTTTTTGGAAATATTTTGTGGGAACTACTCCTTCAAAATTAGGTCTTGCAGGATGAGGCTTAAGAATGAGAGAGTAAAGGTCTTCTAAAAACATTCATTTTCCCAATATGTTAAGTTAATATCCAAAAAAGAAAAACGCATAAATATATAAAGAAAAAATACCCACACACCCCCTAAACTTTTATTTTGACCAATTTACTCCTTAAACTACATATATTTGCTAATTCACTACATCTGTTAGTTTGTTGTCAAAATACTAACAATATATAACCTGAAACACACGTGATGTTATAATACCAAAACCAATAGTCTGAACCCCAATGGAAAAAGAGAGAGACATCAGACATGTTTCGAGTGTAAGAGAGAGATACGGTAAGAACCAACGCATCATCCTCTCCGGTGCTGGGAAATTTTTTCTTGCCTTCCATGGTCCTACCATGCCTTTCAACAACATATATGGATCGTTGTTTGATAGCCACCATGACATTGATATTTGCATTCCAAAGATTTCCCAAGATGCCTCAGTTTTGGAACTCTAATTTTATAATGCGCTTAATTTACAAGGTAGGAATGTCGAAGTTCAGTGATGTTTTACCCTTCAAATATTGTGTGGATTCCTTGCGAGTTGTATTTAACAAACAGATCAAAATCAACAAGTCCCCATCTAAATTAACAATCTTTACCGACCCAACAAAGAAAACTAACCAAAACCACCAATCAATTCCAAATCCCAACAACACAAACCACGAAATTCCATGAATTTCATCAAAACCAGATTTTTCTTTTGGTAAAAAAAAAAAAAAACCCAACCAATTAAATAAAAATTCCTTCAATCAATAACTAGAAAAAAGGTACCTTACTTTGTATGGGTTTGGAGATCAAAGTCTAGGGAGCGCAATCCCTTATGTCCAGATCCATTATAGCCTTCTTAAAACTGAAGCTAATTGGTTTTAGAGATTTGAGACCTTTCTTTTTTGGTGTGTAAGGTGTGGATCCATAGATGCTGTTGAAAGGTGAACCAAGAACTCGAACGGCAGGCCAAAAATTTCCGGCATCGAAGAGGGATGATGTGATAGTTCTTACCATTTCTCTCCCTTACACTCAAAACGTTTCTCTCTCTACTTCCACTGGGGTTCAAACATTTGGTTTTGGAATTTTAACGAGTTTCAAGTGCATATTCTGTTAGTATTTTAACAGCAAACTAACATATGCAGTGAATTGGCACATGTGTGAAGTTTAATGAGAAAATTAGCTAAAATAAAAGTTTAGAGAGTGTAATGGCTACTAGCTTAAAGTTCAGGAGGGTATTTGGACATTTTTTCCTATATATAAGAATAAACTTAAAGGATCATTATCAAAATTATTCGATATTAACGATGAGAGGAAAGTGGAAACATAAAGAAAGTTGCATCTGTCTTTAGAGTTTTCCACAAATTTCCTAGCTAGAAAATAAAAACAATTTTTTTGAATTAATTGGCCTTTTTTTTTTTTTGAGAATCAATTGATTGTCCACTTTAAAAGCAAAAGAGTAAAGCACAACATTAAGTGAATTTATTCCAAAGTGCATTAAGCAAAATCTAAAAATGCAAAATTAGCTGTGCATTCGAGGTTAGAAAAGTAAAAGAGCATCCAAAGTGAATTTATTTTTATTCCAAAGGCCAAAGCAAAAGTATGAAAGCAAAGTCTAAATGCAAAATGTGCTATTTACCAACATTCTGTGGTACACATTTTTTTTTTTTTTTTTGGTATGTGCCGTATATACGTAAGCTCAACCAAGATAGAATATTGCTTAATGAATATATTAAGGAATAATATTACGAAGGAATAGTAAAAAAATATTGGGGAAGAAAACAATACGTATATAATTTTGCCAAAGAAAACGATATTAGACTTTATTGATATTGAAAATCACTTTATATAATGGGGAGGAAAAATAAGGGAGCATTTTTCTAAACAAACAAAGATCTCATTCTTTTTTGCAACACTAACAATGCATAATTACAGTTTAAATAAACACTAACAAAAGAAAAAGACATTAAGTACAAAAACTTAACAAATAATGGAAATATGAGCATTGTACAAACAAAGCAATAGATTATAATTCTTTGGTTGTCATGCAATTTTGATCAACTTCCAATGCATAATTGATCTATCACAAAAACATGAAATTTTATTGTGAATTTCAGTTAACTCAACCCATAAGATTTTTTGTCATCAAATTATAAATCTGAAATTCGAATCCCACTTACATGTAAATACTGTCATACATCCACACATGGAATTTCAGCAGATGATTGTATTCAAGGTGGGGTGAATAATACTTGCAGCTCTTTCTTTTCGTTCAAGGTCTGCAATCTTATGTTGTTTATGATTGTAATCATACAGCAAAGGAAGGTAAGCTGTCATGAACCAAATTCCTAACCTTCACCTTTGTAGCCCCACTAAGCTTTTGAACCCTCTTAGCAATCCCAAACAACTGATCTTCTTCCATCTTTGTTGCTGATGAGACCAATACCACTTGTGTCCCGCTCAACTCATCATGAATCCTCTCAAATTCCTCTAACACCTCTTTCACAATTCCAACCTTGTTTTTCTGAATCAACATCTTTACCAAGCTCACCAAATGCCTATTGAATCTCCCCTTCTTGACCACTTCTCCAATAACTTGTCCCTTATCCTTCTCACTCATAAACTGGTCATCCAAGAATGCTTGAACTTGCTCATTCCTGAGAATCTTCAAGAACCTTTGGACGTCTTTTCCAAGAGTATTAAGGGAATTGTTGCATTGAGCTATGTCTACCAGAGCTGCAGCATAACCACTGGCTGGTTCTCGGTAAAGGGTTGGAGAATTTGGAGTAAAAGATGAGGCTTGAGAGTGGGAGAGGAATGAGGGAGTGAAGGTCTTGTGGGTGAGAGTTGTGGTTTTGTTGGTTTTGGTGGTAGAGGAAAGGTGGGTTTGTGGGGAAAGGTGAGAATATTGGGGTGTCTGAGGAGTTGTCTTGAAGAAACATAGTTCACGAGAAGTTGGATATGGGGTTGGAACTTTGAGGGTTGAAACTGAGCTTGACAAAGCATCCATGGAAAAGGAGCAAAGAAATAGGTTTGTTCTGGTAGAGAAGTTTTAGATTTTGGTTTTTCTGTTGCTGGATGAGATGAAGAATGGCAGAGAATCGCTCTCAGCCACAAAAAGTCTCATACCTTATTTTTCACTTAGCTTGGTTTAGAGATATACTCACCTTCTTTGGGTCTCAAACCGAAGACGTAGGAAGGTGCCATTAGATAAGACCGATGCGGTCATTGACTCATTGGCAGTCCAATACCCTTTGTAACTTGAAACAGTCATTTGCAATGCTTATTTGGGCTAGTCAATGGAAGTTTGCTAATCCAAGTGTAACATGTCAGCTCACTTTTTGGCCCACTGAGCAAGCTTTTGTAACAGATTTGGGCCTGTGCCAATTTCTACTCCACTTTGATCTGTTGTTGTGGCCATAGATGGAGATGAGTGAGGGGGCAATCACCTTATTTTGCTTTGTTCTTGTGTTTAATACAAGTATTCAATATGAGGGGAAAATGACTCTTTTTTTTTTTTTTAAGTAGTGTTCAAGTCTTTGGTCAAATCATTTTATTTCTTGCCCATGAAATACCCTGAGATTTATTGATAGTGTGGTGGATTGAATCTAAGATTTCTAAGTTTACATTACGCTCTAGACCAATGAGTCTACCACCCGAGTATCCTGTAGAAAAAATGATACTTTGTTGAAGGATAGCCGTATTAGATAATTTTGTATTATTGTATTGTCACACAAGTTGTTTAAATGACCGGGCTGTTTGGTTCATTTGGTAATTGAGACTTGAGAGTTTTAAAGATGATAAATTTTATTATTTTTTATTTATTAATAATTTGATAGTTAATAATGAGGGAGAAGGGATGCAAAATATTCTAGAATGCCACGCACTTAGCCAACCCAATCTTGCCTTGCACACAAGCAACCCCACACAATCAACTTACGTCTATGATCAAGCCCACATAATATTGCCATGGCTCACTACCGCACATGCTGCCCACAAATCTCACTCATAACCCGCAATTTGCCAAGCCATGACCATGGATTCGTTATAATCATATAGAAACCACCGTGTTGCCAAAATAGGCAAGCATGTACCACAAAAGGTAGCATAGCTTGATAAGAAATTTCTAGTAATATTGTTGTTTTATAAAAATACATATAAGTAAAAAAGTGTGTAAAAATACATCTAATATTGTTTAAATATTAAAAACTATTGATAAACAACAACAACAAACACTCCCTAAAATGTCAAAGTTCCCCCTTCCTATCACAAACAAATTCACCGTAATAAATTACATGTTACTTTCACGTAAAACTTAAACTTTTTTTTTGGATAAAGTCAATCGTGTGATTGTCACAAAATGTCAAAGTCCTACTCCTATCACAAACAAATTCACCATAATAAACTATATGTTACTTTCACGTAAACTATAACTTTTTTTTTTTTTTTCTATCAAGTCAATCGAGTGATAGTGACAAAATATGTTTTTTTTTTTTTGTAAAATAATTTTTTTAGTAAGATGTCAGGCGCACCAACTTTAAAAAAAAAAAAAAAAAAATTATTATTAAAAGCGAACAATATTCTCAAAGATAAATAGGCATAACATTGGCCCAACAATCCTCATAAATATAGTAGCCATAATTGGCATTGGTTCGTGTTCGTGGCTCTGGCTGTCCTCGATTTCATATTCCTTTACCACGCGGGCCTTAATAGCCATCATTCTCACGAATGTGAAATGTCATTGCATGTTGTAAATTGTAACCAATTCTGTCGGTGCAACATTATAAGCTCCACCCGTAAATGTAAGAGAGTGAGACATCTTTAAGAACTTTTCTATTCTGTTTCTTTTTTATTTTCTTTTTTTATTTATTAAAATTCCTATTCTGTTTTTTTATTATGGGTCTTTGGTTGGAATTACAAATTCAATTCACTTCCAACCTCGTTAATCCAATCAATAAAAGGAGATATGTACTAATGTATAAAGTTTTTAAAATAATATATCATAAAATGAGAGTTTTGGACCCACTCTCCATTAGATGCCTCTGGAATTTTGATTGATCCAATATATTAATTATGGAAAGTATTAAAAATATATTTCTCCAAAAACTTTTTTTGAAAAATAGACGTTATGAAGTAATGAAACATTGGATTCAAGATAATTAGTTTAAGCATTTTATCCGACAAAAGCTTTGAATGATAAATGGCATGTGATATGACATACTATTAGTGAATAAATCTTTAGTAATCGTGTGATAATTAAGATCATTCTCAACAAAAAGAAAATTGAGAAATAAAAATTCAAACAGGTTGACTTTTTATTAATAGAAGATAAAATTATTAGTTCGGTGGTATATCTTTTTTTTTTGGTTACAACTTACAAAATATATTTTTTTATAAGGTTTTGTTACAAAATATTAAAGATAAATGATGTGTTTTGGAATTTTGGAATAAAAACTATTAATTAAAATTTGATGAGTATTCGATTATTTAAGTAGGGGTCGTAATAGTCGTTGAAATCATTCATTAAACATACCTAATAAACCTTCTTTTTGGTTTAATTTTTTTTATGAATATTTAGTTTTGTCCATTAAACATACCTAACCAACCTCTCTCATAAAAGGCTACTGCCTGCCCACCACGGCACCCCCTTCCCCCAAAAAAAAAAAACCAAAATTGTACCAATTTGGAAAAAAAAATTCAACCCAAAAAAAAAAAAAAAAAACTTTGTTGAAGTCCTAGTTGCTGTTAATTTCAGATTATTTTCATTCTAAAAACAAATATACAACTTTAAGGACCATGTCTTTTTATGGTATATCCATATTTTGAAACACTTTTGCTTCTTTTTTTTTCTTTTTCTTTTTTGTCTCAAGCTTTTTACGAATAGGATAATTTTTTTTTAGAAAATAATTTAGTTTTTAGTTTTTTTAAGATCACATATTGAACATAAAAATTAGGCTAAAATGCAAAATTCACATTTTATGTTTTACCAAAATTCATTTCAGTCCTCTAACTTTCAATTTTATTCATTTATGAATTTTCCATCAACTTTAGTTTTATTTTGTGGTTAATTTCTCAATTTTTTAAAAAATTTCTTCAATTATTTTAAATTAAAAAAATTAATTAATGATTGAAAAATAATTTCTAAATTAAAAAAAGAAAACAAAAGTTGACGAAAAGACCTTAATGGAATAAATCTAAAACTTAGAGAACTAAAATAAATGAAAACAAAATTAAAAGATTGAAACGAATTCTGAAGAAATTTAGAGAATAATTTTGCATTTTAATCTTAAAATTATCAAACATTATATATATATTTTTGGAAACATTTTCTCGAAAATTGAAAAAGTTTTCAATACTTTTCAATTCCAGAGAAATTTTTTTTTTCTAAAAATGATTAATTATTATGTGTTCTTAGAGCATTTCTAGCAGATTCTCTAAATTTTTGTATTATTTGGAGAATAAATAGTGACTTTTACCTTTTAGCTACCCACATTTTCAAATACACTTCCCAACAGATTATCTATTCTATTATCTATCTCATTTAAATATTATTTCTTCATTTATTCTTTATTCTTTTTTTAACAATTACACATCTTTCAACATTTTTTTATTCAATACCTGATTATTATAATAGAAAAAAAAAACATTTGAAGGATGTACAGTAGCCCATCAAATTTGATGAGCTATTGTTCATGAGCCAAAAAAAATTTAGAGTTTAAGAATATATTGGAGACCATTTTTTTGGTCTTATGCTCTATTATAGAAAATATTTTGCCTTTAACTACACCATTGGAGATGTTCTTAAGGTACATATTAGCAAAATTATATTTTTTAACACCATATAATTTTTTTTTAAGAAACAAATATTATATAGTACCCAACCCACACTTGAATCCAAACATAACCCTCAACAGGGATTGAATGAGCTGTTCCACGTTGAAGGACCCACCTCTTTCGCTTTCAATAATGAAATCAACTTTGTAAACTAAAGCCACTCCTACTAGTCCTAAAATAAATCATCTCAAAGACTTGTATGGTATAATGCCGTAGATTACGCACGAAACCAAGACATGGTCAGTGCTATTCAGCTCTGGCATTTCAATTTTTACACCCACAAATCCCAAATCCCAATTCGTAATTATCCATTTAGAGCAAAACTGCTGTAGCTCTTTTGTCTGGCAGTCAGGTACTGTTGGTTTTTGTGAGATATCCATGGCCCCCAAAATCATGAATCATGCTACAACAAATACATATACAAACATAATGCATGGTACGTCCACTGTGATAAAGCAATTAAAGTTGAAGACAAGGACAAGACCATTTTTCATACTTAGCACTCTTTTTCCGCCACTGAATAGTTATTAATACCCCCCCTTGAGACCTGATAACTCTGTCTCTCTCATCACTACTTTTTCTTCTTCTCTCTTACTTACTCCCACTTTACCTAAAGACTTTAGACCAAAGCCAAAGTTTTGAGCTTTACTTTGTATTAACATTTAGTGAGTGTCATATAGTATAAATACGCAGCTCCCAGCTACCTAGCTAGCAAGCTACCTCTTTGTGTGGGCTTTTTGTGTAGTGAGAAAAAAATGAATCAAGAAATGAATGGGGTTGACACTGATAGTTACCAAGAGAATGGGTATGAGAAAATTGACTATGTGTTCAAGGTGGTGGTGATCGGAGACTCGGCTGTGGGGAAGAGTCAGCTCTTGTCCAGGTTTACTAAGAATGAGTTCTGCTTTGACTCCAAGTCCACTATTGGGGTCGAGTTCCAGACCAGGACTGTCACCATTAAAGGCAAAGTCATCAAGGCCCAGATCTGGGACACTGCTGGCCAAGAAAGGTTCTCTCTCTCTCTCTCCACAATTTTTTTTTTTTTTTTGTTGGATTTATCATCTATCTTTAATTAGTGTTTCTACGAGTTTGACTAATAAGTAAATGGATATATATAAAACACCATTTTGACTAATAAGTACACAGTAATCTAAGCTGTTTATGAGTTTATCCAGAAAAGAAAATAGTATACTATAACTGTTTGAGCAACATGCTGAAGTTTGGTAAAATATTCAAACGTGGCGAAGAAAGAATGTATATATCTTCTTTGTAGTTTTTGAAAGGTTTAATTATGCTTACATATGTTTGGGATCGAGTTTGATTTGCTAATTGAGGTTTGCAGACTTATATTTTATTAACATGATGTCAAAAAAAAAATTTCCTTTCTTATTCATTAAAATTTACGTGTATAACTCGAAAAGTTCCAATAACACAATTACAATTTGAACAAATTAAATTCATGAATTTAAAATTAATATAATAAGACTTCAAGTGAATGAATAGTGTAACTTTTTGGGCTGTATTCTGTTAATTGAAATTCAATTCCAACCCAAATTATTGGTGAGTAAAGTGTGTTTTCTTCTCTTTTAAAATAATTTTTCATACCTCCTTTAAGTTAATAGTTGGCAGGCTCCATTCAACAACCATGATGGAGCGAAGAAGCCTATATCATCAATTCATCTCTTCAAATGTTATTACTAGGGCTGTCCAACACACCCGGCGACCCGCCCGTACCCAATTCGCGTTCACTCGATCCGATTGCTCCGGTGGTCGGACGCGGGTCCCCAACTCCAAAACCCGGCACCGAACGGGTCAGTTTCGAGTCCCCTCCTTCAAAACCCGTGAAACTTGGCCCACCCGATGACATCAAATTCTAGCGAATTCTCTAGCGATTCCGACGAGTTTTCAGCTTGATTTGGTAGATTTCGGTGACCAAAACAATCAAATCCAGCATAGATACACCAGATTCGGCGATTCTCGGCACAATTTGGGGGAAAAATAGTCGGATTTAACGAAATCCTCATCGGATCTTGGCCGGTGTTTTCCGTCGATTTGGGAGATTCTCGGTGTTTTCCGTCGATTTCTTTTTGTTGATTTAAAGATTTGGGCGATTCTTGGTGTTTTCTATCGAGTTTCGGCCACACCCGAAACCAATGCCACCCGTCGACAAACCAACCCGCGAAACCCAACCCTCTTAACGGGTCAGTTGCAGGTTGGGCATCTGCCTACCCGATCTCTTACGGGTTGGTTGCGGGTTAGGCACAAACTCGACCCGCCCGACCCGTGGACACCCTTGCTTATTACTATCCAATAAAATCATATTTCATGTATAATTCTTTATAAAAAAAAAAAAGAATTTTAAATATGGTTATGCACGTCAAATTTCATATAAATCGAATTTTTTTTACTATTCAATCTATAAAGTTATACAGTTAATGTATTTCAAAATAAAATTTTGAACAAATTATACAAGATGATTTTTAATCTCTAATCATTTTGATATTTATTTGTATAATTGAAGATGGGACAAATATATACTTTAACAGTAGGTTTCATGAGTAGAGAACCTTGTAACTCAATTGGTCAACACCTCCTAGTATTTTTAATGAAAGTTTCTAGAGCTCAAATCTTTCTAACTATACAAGTTGGGTTCAAGTTATATCTAGTGTAATTCTAATCAATGTTACACCACTCAATATTTTTTAATTGGATGCGAATTTTGACAAATCCACTGTTAGGTTACATTATCTTCGTATATTCTTCATGCTTGCAAATTTTCATAGTGATCAAAGATTAATAACCATATCATCAATCAATTGTTTAAATTCAAATTTTTGTAATTTAAAATAATGCATAAAATATGAGTTTATGGATCGAATAGTAAATAACATCCAGTTGACATGAAAATTGGCAAGAATGCTAAAAACACATAAAAATGTAATTTAATGGTGAGATTTTCAAAATATGAATTTTATAACAAGTTATTGGATGGTGTAACATTAGTTAGAGCTTGTCCCATAACCATATCTCATTATCCAAATTAATGATATTCCCATTCATATTCCAATCAAGTATATATCATCTTAGTCATTTGGCATATGGAGGAAAATCCAACTATTATTGAGTCAATCATAGCTCAAGCTATGTTGAATCTCTCATCATCTTAATAAAGTTACAGTATTTCTCATTAAAAAAAAAAAGAAGAAGGAGAAGAAGAAGAAGAAAGTATATATCATTATATTAGAGGTTTAAGTGATAGCTCAGGGGCCAAGGGTCTTGTAGCTTATTTGACACCTCCTCATAAACAAAGTACTTGGAAGTTTGGAGGGAAAAGGTTTGAGCTGCAGTTCAGTGATATGGCATTCTTTGTGATACTTCATATATCTTGTTCAAACCCCACCTTGTCTCTCATTATCCACCTGTATATATAATTCCCATTCTCTACTTATCCAAGTGGGGCAAAAAAGTATCATTGTGTGTATTATTGTTGTAAACTTCAATTTGGTAGACTTGATGGCGAACATTGTCCTCAATGAAAAGGATTCCTTAAATTTGGCAAAGACTTCTCATGTTTTAGACCAAGAAATATCGGGAATGACTAAATTTGATTGTTTCAGTGTTACGCATTTTTAACTAAGAAAAAAATATGCAATAGTATTCAACAAGTTGGGGCTGACATAAATTTGGCAGTCCAAACAAGTTTCAATAGGGTACTTTCTCTTTCCATGTAAACTTCAATTCTGATTTGGGTTACTATCTCTTTCCATGTAAAAAAATGCAACAGTCATTCATCAATTTTGGGTAGACACTTGACATAAATTTGGCAGCTGATCAAACAAGTTCTTTTTTTTTTTTTCTTTTTTGAGATAGAAAGCTCAATCTAAGTGTATGTGTATGAAACTCCCCTCTAGAGGCTTAAACTTGGGTCTTTACCCCCATTTTGTACAATGAATTATGATTTTTTTTTTATATTGTGCAATGAATTCCTAGGTACCGGGCTGTGACAAGTGCGTACTACAGGGGTGCACTAGGGGCCATGCTGGTCTACGATATCACCAAGAGACCCAGCTTTGATCATGTGGCAAGATGGGTTGAGGAACTCAGAGCCCATGCTGATAATTCAATTGTGATCACCCTGATTGGGAACAAAGCTGATCTTGTAGACCTGAGGGTTGTGCCCACTGAAGATGCTATTGAGTTTGCAGAGGAGCAAGGCCTTTTTTTCTCTGAGACATCAGCTCTCAGTGGTGACAATGTGGACACTGCATTTTTTAAGCTGCTAGAGGAAATTTATGGTGTGATTTCTAAGAAGAATTTGGAATGTGTCAATGGAAAATCCAATGGGGGTGATGCCCAGGCACTCAAAGGTTCCAAGATTGATGTTATTTCTGGGGCTGAGTTGGAAATTAGTGAGATGAAGAAATTATCTGCATGTTCTTGTTAGATCCTTCTATTGAGAAGGAAATCTCTTCTGTGGTGGCTATCTTTTAGGGGAGTAATATAGTGGGAGATGCTTAATTTTTTTTATTTTTTTTTTATATGTGTGTTATATTGATAGGTCTTAACTCTATGAATGTCAGCTGACTTAGCTGACAAAGTTCTTTTGTCCTTGAAAAATGAGAGACTATAATCAAATCCGATCTGCCCAAAAAAATTGGGGATTGAGGATTGGGAGTTATAGTTGCTCGTGTGGACTAGAAAAGAAAAATAAAATTCTTAGTCCATGTATGGTTTAATATAATTGTTTTTGGATAAGTAAATAGTGGGGGAGTTGGATTTTTGGAACACCAATTTTTGTACTTGAAATTTAGTAAGATATTATCCACGTGCTACTGTTTGTCTCACTATATATATGTCATGTTCCTGAACTTTTTTTTTTCTTTTTAATAATTAAAGTTAATTAGAGACTACTAAATTTTATGATATCAATTAGAGTCACTTTACTGAAGTAGTGATTTTTCTATCAAACTTTAATTTACCTTGTACTTGGAATATATCATGCTACGTCTACGTTAATTTTAATATGAAATTATTCAATGTACTTTGTAGATTACACATCTCTCATATGAGATCCACATTTATGTGAGAGGAAGATGTAGTCTATCATATATACCAAATAATTTCTCGTATCATATATAAGTTGTATTTCTCAATAATATTCCTTCACAATAAATCACTATACGTACTTTTCACCTATCATTAAAAGAATCCAATTTCTTTCTTGAGAATGTTTTGGTGAGCAAAATTTTGGAGGCAGAGCATAATTGTTCCCCTTCTAAGTTCCAAGTTCCTAAAGACAATAAACCCAATAACAGCCTCAATTATACAAGTCACAGATAAGACATAAGAGTACTTCAAAGAACAAGGTTGTGTAGGTTAACCTGAACTACATCCTTCAAAAACAAACTAAACACAATGATGAGTTAGGTATGGTTGGTGACAACTAATATAAGCGGGGAACAAACTTATTTTTCTTTTCAACAACCATAAAATTTTAGGTCTACCACAATGAATGCCTTCGTTTTTACTGAAAAATAATCATGACCAAACTTATTACTTTTTGACAAATGATGAAATCGCTCTTAAGCAACGATCAAAAAAATGAAATGACAACTAGTTCTCATGTTTTTAGTTTGTTGCTATGTTTCCGGACAATAATGCAAGCAATTTAAACCAATTGGGCCTATTCGTTTCTTTGGTATGGTTGGTATAGCGAATAGGCTTTGTGTAAAGCCCAAAAAGGTGTCCACTTGGGCTGTTCATCGACCCCAAAATCCTAATCTTAGGATTTTTTTTTTTTTGGTAGTATGACCTATTTAAGTATACCATTTTTAGATTAGATAAAATAATATTTTTAGTCTGACAGTTGGGTTCAAGTTGTTAGCCCGAAGGTATCGATTCTATTTGTGTGGTGTTTGGTGCCTAGGGTTCAAATCTACCCTTTTTTTTTCTTTTTTTTTTTGGATTCAAACATTTTAAAAGTTGAATGAAAAACTAAATGAGTACAATTTATTTGCCCAATTATGATTTTTCTCATTTATGTGAAAACAACAAGTTATGCAAAAATTTGTAATTTCATTAAAGCAAGAAATTAGAAGTAATAAATCTTGTGACTTATATATCACCTTCCATTTAAATCCTTTAAGATGTGTTTGTTTGGAGGTGAAACAGGGTGAATTGAAAACTTTAGAGAGAAAATAGGAAGAAAAACTTTTTTGACTTTATTTGATTGGGTGGAAAGGAAGGAAGGAAAATAAATGGTGGGGTCCAAGTATTTTCCCCTCTGACTCACCAAAAAATTTTCTCTCCAAAATAAAGAAAAAATTGAGTGGAGATGAAATTTTTCTTAACTGACAAAAATGCCCTTTGCACATTCTTCAAGGTTTTTTTTTTTTTTTTTTTCCACTAGGCAGTACGTTGCCCCCTTTTTATTCCTTTTGGCAGTTGCCTTTTTTTTTTTCTTCATTGGACAGTACCATTGCCCTTCTTTTTTTTTTTTTCTTTTTTTCTTTCAGTACTGTTGTCTTGGGGGGGGGGGGTGTTGACTTTTTTTTTTCTATTCTTTTTGTTTCTTTTGATTTTCAGTACCATTGCCTTTTTTTTTTTTTTCCCCTATTCTTTTTGTTTCTTTTGATTTTCTAGGACCTGGTGCCTCTTTCTTTCTTTCTTTTTTTTTTAATTTTTTCTAAGCAGTAACATTGACTCTTCTTTTTTTGATATTATTTTTACTTTTTTATAAATTTGGATGATTGTTCTCTTTTTTATGGTTATTTGTCAATTTTTTGTTTTAATTAAGTATCATTCTTTAATAAGGGTATATGAGTAAATTTATTTAAACTTATTTTTTTCATCCTTCCACTTTTCCACTCTCAATCAAACAAAAATGAAAGAAAATAGAATATTTTTTATCCTTCCACTTTTCCATCCTCTCACCATTTTCTATCCTTTCACTTTTTTACTCCTCCAACCAAACGGACCCTTAATTCTCTCAAACTTTTATCTAAATTCAAGACACGGGGTATTTCTTTGATTTTGTGTTATTTACATGAATTTTTTAAATGTAATGTGTCTTACAATTAAATTAAAATTAGATAAAGAATTTAAATGGAAGACAATAATTTTCCAAAAATCAACACACTTTTCATTAACTTTGTCAGCTTTCTCATCCTATCATGAAAATTTTCACCCATTTTCTTACACATTATCCTTCTTTATATTCTATAGAATATTTATGTGGTAAAAGAAAGTTTATTTTCCCATTCTCGAGGCAAAAGTAAAATGAACTCTCTATTAAATCCTTTATCATTCCTTTGAGGGTGGAGGAAGAGGCAAGGAGATATTACATGCCTCTCATATAGCATATAGGATGTGGTCCACTTCCATGCAAGGAGGTATTACATATCAAATATCATAGTTACACAAATCAAAATTCCAAAATATTTATGAATGATCTTTTAATTTTTAGTTTTGGTTTGATGAAACACCCGTTCCAATGAGATGTACTTTCCATATTTTCTTAAATAAAAATCTACTAGAGACTTATAAAAAATAAAGTTCATATGTAAATGATGCTACATTTCACTATTGCACAAAATAAAATTTTCAAAATACTTTGCTGTGGATGATATTTTTGTTTGGTAAGATGCAAGACACCAGCCCCGATTGAAAGGTAGACTCAGCAATGACGTACTTCCCACAATTTCTTAAAAAGGAAATCTATTGGTCTTTAAATATAAAAAGATCTAAATAATAAATGTATTAAAATATATATATATATATAAAAATAATAGAGATAAATTTAGAATAAAAATATATAGTTGATGGTAATGAATAAAGTAAACCGTCCACCCATGGAGCTGTAATATACAACGGCAGAATATGGAACACCGGATCTGAATCTGCCAGAATATATGCTTTGCTATTGCCAATGTAGCATCTGCCTGGTGCCTACATTATTTCTGTACTATTCCTAGTGAGGCATTCAATCAATGACAGAAACAGCTGGCCTGACTTTAATAGAGTCCATGATGGCACTTTTCATGATATTATTTCCTTTTTTTTTCTTTTTTTCAAAAAAAAAGAAAAAATTTAAAATGCTTAAATTAATATTTACTCATGTACAAAATACTTAAGAGTTTACGAGAGAAAAAGTTCAAATTACGGAGTTAATAGTATATTATAATTATTTCTTAAAAAAATACAAACAAAATAGGTTAGGCTTAACCGCTTAGGCATGTCATCTTCAAATAAAAAGAATGAAAAATACTAACAAATACTTTTTAGAATAATAATTAACCATCTATTTAACCAAAATTTTTATAAAAGAAATAATTAATATTTTGACAATTTTTTTATTTTTCATAAAAATAATGTTTATTTTTTTTTTAAAGTAGATTATTAACTATTACATTAACATAATTTAAAAAGAATATTCCAAAGAAAATAAATAAATATAAAAAGTTTTTTTTTTAAGAAAATCAACAGATAAAAAGGGGTTTTTTTTTTTTTTTTTTTGAGAATCAACAGATAAAAAGGTTGATCGACTTGGTACTTCCTAAAAAATTAAAAGTTTGATTCCAAACTTAACCTGAATGAATTATTCGGTCCTTGATTAAAAATCAATAAATGAGTTATTGGTCCAGTTTGGCATATATTAACCACCAATATTCGTACATAATAAATAAATAAAAAGAAAAAAAAATCAGCGGCTGGTTTTAGTGTTATACTATAGGCAACATGATCGATTCGAAGAATAATGATAAAATTATTCCAGGAAATAAAAGGGGATAATTTTAGATGAAAGTTATAGATACGAGAGAATAAGTGAATTTTCGGTCAATTGGGCCCAAAAATATTAATCTAATTGGTTGGGCTGTTGTTGACATCTATAAAAAAAAAAGGCCCAAAACAAGTTTTATGAAAACTCATAATTTCAAATTGAAAATTAATTCGGATGTCAAGGATTTAAAAAAATTAATAACAATAACGGAATAGTTATAAAGTGGAGAAGGAGGATTCAAAATTTCAAATCTTGATTTTCCTTGTGTATAAGAGCAACTAATATCATTGAATTATACTCACAAATTAAAATTAAAATATTCAAGTGACATATGACTGGTATAAGTAAAAAATGAAACAAAATAGCTCACATATTTAGGACTTGCTTGGTAAGAGTATTTAAATATAATTTTTGTGTTTTGCAATCTATAAAATAGTGGGTCTCATATTTGAATTTATTGTTTGGTTAATATTTTCTAAATATAGTTTTCAAAAAACTGTATCTTATTTTCTTGGTTAAAAATAGGATTCTGAAAACGGCTAAGGGAGTGTTTTTAGGATACAGAAAATATTTTTAATAAAATAGTTGTAAATAGATTGAAAATAGTGAATCTCACAGATTTGTCCAAACTCTTTTATCCTTTTAACTAGTTGCATCACACACGCTTGCGATGAGACTTTTATTCTTTTATTTTTATTTTTTATAGTGTCATAATATTTCATTCATTCCAATTTGAGATTTACACGTCTTTTTATTAATATTATGCATTTAAAACCACTAATACAATCGGGAGCGTCATGAGGCTAGACTAAAAAAATGAACAAATATTACACGTTTATTATGTAGCAAAAAAAAAAAAAATCTGTGTTTTTATTATATATATATAATTTATATTTTGATAATCTAATTTATAAGTAGATAAAGTAATTTGAAAATTAATAGGAGAGTTTTTTAGGTAAAGCTTTAATGGGAGTTAGAGTTGTATTTTTACCTAATTGTTTTTTCAGTTTTGTTTCTACTTAAACATAAGGGTGTAAGGGCATTTTTGAACAAAAAAAAAAATGAGGATCCTAAACAGGGAAGCCCCTTAAATAGTAGTATAGAGTAAAGAGCTTATCTTTATCACAAAAGAATTCCCACCTTTCAAATTTGAAACTTATCATTATTAAAAAAATTACATGATAAGCTATACTCCCTTATCATTATCCATAAAAAAGTAATTTACAGATCCTAACTTTACTTTTTGAAAAAAAAAAAAAAAAAAAAAAAAAAAAATATATATATATATATATATATATATATTAAAATCTCAAAAATAGAAATGGTCTCCAAACTTTTTTTTTTGTATTTTGAAAATTTTTCTTAGAAGTGAGAGCCAAACATGTAAACTATAAAAATTTTTTTCTGAAAACTAATTTCAAGTTCAATTTTTTGAAAATTGTTTTTATATTGTTTTAAAAACAAAAACAAAAATTTTGCTACCAATCAGGCCCTTAGTATCTTTAGTTTTATTTCAATTGTCTAGTTACTTTTTAAGATTAATTTTTGTCAATTTAATCCTTCATTTTTTTCAAAATGAGTTAATCTAGTTCCTTTGTCCAGATAAAATAAATGAAGACATTTAATTTTTAAGAAAAATTATTTTAAATAATACACATCAAACAACAAAATCTATCAAATGATGCATCTCATGATTGTTTTATGTTAAATTAGAGATTTGTAAAAAATAAAAATGCAATTAAATTTTTTTTAAAAAAAACATAGGGGTGTGATGAGTATTATGCATTTGTGAGTGAAATAATTTTTTCATCACACCCTTGGATTTTTTGTGATTGTAAAATGTAACAATCTCAAATTATAATATATGCAAATTATTAAATTTTATCCCAAAAATAGAAGAGAGCACGTGCTTAGAGGCTAGTTTTAAATAATACACATCAAACAACAAAATCTATCAAATGATGCATCTCATGAATGTTTTTTGTTAAAATAGAGATTTGTAAAAAATAAAAACCTAATTAAATAAAAATTTGTTTGGAAAAGATGAAAACTAATTTGATAAGAATTTCTCCATTGGGTTATTTCTATGTAAAACAATGGTGAATTCTAAAACTAATGTTAAATTCTTTGTGTAGTTTATATTCATTAATCAGTTTGATAAGAGTGTCTTAACTTTGAAGTTAAGTAAAAGTTGAATATAATTTCATGACTTACTTATTTCAGATAACTCAAACGAGATTAAAATGAAGTCCTATTTTGGAAAATTTTGTATGAGTGAAATGTGTACGGGTTTATAAAACGACTTACTAGCTATATTTTCTCTGGCATCTATCAAACTATTTGTCCCAAACGTTAGAAAAAGAATCAAAATGCAAACAAGAAAAAAGCCTCGAATGGCTGAGAACCACACCCGAAAACAATAAATTCGGATCTTTTACACGGTGTGTGTGTGTGTGTGTGTGAGAGAGAGAGAGAGAGAGAGAGATAGTATGTTAGTGGTGTGGAGAACTCTGTTTAACGCATGAATCATTATAAGTGAAGTGACACTTTTCTATGCTTTACTTTTGTTGGCTGAGTATGTACCTAAAGACAAACTGACTTTATCAACAAAGGGCCCAATACATATCATCCCAATGATGAGTCATAGTAAGCAAGACAGCAGCCTGAACAAACTTCCTTTACAATTTCTGAACAAACAAAGAAACAGCAAGGCAATGAAGGCATAGACCAAGTTTTAGTGTTCTGTGAATCTGGTCAAGAATAACAAGGCTTACATAGATTTATCTTTCTACTTTCATCATCTCTCTCCTACACTTCGGCACATTCATGGATATACAAGTAGAAAATAAAGGAAAATCATGATTTTTTTTTTTGTTCCCCAAAAATACAAAAAAAAAAAAAAAAAAAAAAATCTTTGCAGCGTTTGTATGTGTCTTTCCTAAATTTGCACGAATGGTCCATTTGGTTAAGCGTTTTGAAAGCCTAAAATCTTGTAGTTAAAACTCAAAATTTTGTTTCGTAACGAAAACTATTCATAGCTTCTATATAAACATTAGTTTTAAACCAAAAACACACTATTTTGAAACCGTTTATAAAAACCCACCCAAAGTAAAATCTTTGAAACGCAGAGCACATTATTTTATTTGTTGAGAAGATGAAATGCATTAACTTGGTTATATGTTATCTCAAGGAATAGTACTGGAACCACGCATCATGAATCGAAGGTTATTGGTTCAAGTTTTTTTCTCCAGTCTTTTTCAGCTTAATTCCTCTCCGAAAAGAAAAGAATGAAAGGTTAATAAATGAGCTCCACAACTTGGCCTCACTATGCATATATACCACATAAATATTTGAGAAACAATCATTATTCGTATGAAAATCAATTTGATTTGCTTGTTCATGCTTATCACACACATCATTATTAATAATCTCATGAAAGCCAATAATAAGTCTTTTTAGTCTGTAGACACATATGCTTCTCATGTGTTCCAAGCCTTTGACAAATACGATTTGCCTCGTCCCTCCCACCTGAAAATAAAATCGGGTTTGGCTTGTGTCCAGTGACCATTGAACCCGTTAGAATACAGACACGTGTCCAGTCTTAAATATGTGTCCGCATCACAACGTGTCTAGTAGCACTGACCAACGGACACAAACTTCACCCAATAAAATCATACAAAAAAAACAGGTAAACTATACAAATCAACAAACTGTACCCACTACACTGAAACACGTATCATCATCATCTATTTGATTGTATCCTAATAAAAATAACCAAAAGCTAATGTAGCCATTTACATGACCAATGGGCTAAACTATCATAATACAACATTAATGAGAAGCAAACTATCAACTATTCCCCAGAAAGAAAGAAAGAAAGAAAAAATCATAGAATCATATTGCAAATCAAGGTATGAACAAAGCATTCCAACCAATCAAACGGTATACACATAGAACAATTTTGGCTGGCTTCCAATTGATGACAATTCTTTTTTAGGATATTCTTCCCCAAAAAATGAAATTCCGACACGTTCGAAACTCCCTGTCATTTTGTTCCCCCAACAAGAAACGTTTCGAAACGTTATGATAATCAGTCATTCATCAAAATCAGAACCCACCAATCACCGCCCTTCTCTCCTCCCCGAACCCGAGTCAAAAGAATGAGAAACTCTGTTGCTTTTCATCCTCAAGAAACCGTACAATTTCCTTAATTCCCGACCCGCATGCCCACCAACACCACCACCACCACCGCTACCGGTTTCGTTACAAAAAACGCCACCCGTTTCGCCCACTTCTTCAACAAACTTCTTCGACCGCCCGATCTTCCCCGACACCCCAGCATCGCCGTCCGTTTGTTGCAGCGCTGTGATGACCGATTTGATAGCTCTACTGGGTGAGTTCCTATTAGATATCATCAACTCGCCAATCTCAGCTGGGCTCAAAGTAGCCCCAGTTTGAAAAATCTCCCCAACCTGAGCAAATAGCTTGTGATCTTTAACCCCCAAATAAGTACTCGCCAAAGATTTAAACCCCGAAAAATCGCACAAAGGAAAATGGATATGAACGTCGATGCGACCAGGTCTAAGAACAGCCGGGTCAATGTGCAAATGCTCTTTACTGTTCATCGTGAACACCATCAATCTCTCTTCAGCGACGCACGAGTTCAAAATCCCATCCATGAACTTCATTACTACTGACAAATTCTCGGTCCTCGGTTTCTCCATCAGAAACCGATCAAAATCCTCGATCACAATAATGGAACGACTCGTCGTTGCTAACAACAACGAGTTCAGATCCGAATCTTTCGAGACCTTGGAGACGTCGATGTCGTAAACGTCGTACGACAAGAAGTTAGCCATGGCGGCTACGAAGCTCGATTTTCCTGTCCCAGAAGGACCGTACAAGAGAAAGCTTCGCCTCCAAACGCGGCCTAAACGATGGTAATACTGCTTGCCTTTGAGGAATGATTCGAGGTCGGACTTTACCTTGGTTTTCAGATCTTCTTCCATGGTGATGGTTTCGAAAGTCGAAGGATGCGTGAAAGGAACAGATCTCCACTGGTCTTTGCTAACGTTCGTGTACAGCTTCAAATCTCGAGGCTTTAGCTGTTCGATTTCGTCGGACACCGTGTGGATGTGTTGGAGATAAGGTCGGAGGATCCTGCGTTTGTCGGCTTTTCTGAGACTCAAAACGAAACAGTTCTTGGAATTGGTCCATGTTACCCTTGCGCCGAGGAAGTTGTCGTCGATGGTCTGGTTGGGATCGAGGCACAGAACGATGTCGTTCGGCTTCTTGCCCGTGACGAGGTTGGTGAAGTCGGAGTCTTCGAGCGTGGACAAGGAGTTTAGGTAGAGAGAGACTTTTCGATAGAGCTGATTCTCTTGCATGCTCTCGTTGAATTCGGGGACTTTGAGAACTTGCTGTACATGAATAATGTTCTCTATACATCTCCACCGTTTCTTCACCGTGTAAATCAACCCGGTTTTGAACAGAAGCATCCGAATAATCATCACCAGAGCACAAATTATCACAAACCCAACAAGAATTTGAAGAATCATGGTCAAAAGATTGTAGCTTTTTTTTTTCTTCTTCTTGTTTGTTTGGGTTTGTGTTTGTGTTTGATTAAAAAAGAAAACACATTTTTTTTTTTTTTTGTATTGTTTGAGAACAACAACAAAGAGAGAAAAATAAAATATATTGAGAAAGGTGAAAGGTGGAGTCTTTAAGAAAACGTGGGGTGTTGAAGATATGGAAATCAATTGTTTTTAATAGTGAGAAGGAGTGCACAAATGAGAGAGAGAGAGACGGCTGCTGTTGCCGGCTAAGTGTGGACTGTGTGGGATAGGTCAGAAAGAGAGAGAGAGAGAGAGAGAGGAGAGAGAGAGAGAGAGAGAGAGAGAGGCAAAGAGGGACTGAGAAAGCTTAGGACTAAGAGGTGGAAGGAGGAGAGGTTTTTGTTGTAGAGTTGTCAGCAGAATGAGTCTCCTCTTTCTATTTCTCCGTTATCGCATTTTGGAGGCCTTCCTAGCTACTTTCCAGCCAGGATTATAATTTGTAATAAACTAACGGGGTTTTTATATATTTTTTTTATTAGATTTTTTTATATATGATTTTTTTTTCAAATTATTGATTTATTAGAAAAGAATTTAACAGAAAATCTGATGTTATTAATTTAAGAAATTTTTTTATGAAAATCTAATTTTTTTTTTTGTGGAAAAGTTTTTTAGGATGAAATTTAAATTCAATGCATTCAGTGCAATGCATCTATTGAAATGGTGACATGAATCTAAAAGTAGACATATATCATTACTTTAAAGGTTCAGTGCAATTGAGCAGTGAACCACAAACTTTGAAAATTATTATTTATACCGGAAGAATTGTTGATGTGGTCTTTCCTAACCAATGAAATAATGTCATCTATGTAAATGTATGTCTAAATAACAATATTTTATTAGTTGAAAAATCAAGAAGGGCTACATCAATCATCTTGCTGGTGGACCTAATAATTTTTCTCCAATCTCATCTTCTTTTTATATATTCCATATAAGTATCATTAAAACATTTTAAGAATAGACTATTAATAAGGGCCGTTTCGTAACGTTATTTTAGTAACGTTATTTTTATTTTTTAAAAATATATATGAGTAAAAAAATATTTAAAAATATATATAATATTATTTAAAAACTGAAACTTGTTGCAACTATACTTAAATATTTTGAAAAAATGGGTAAATTAAGCTCATATTATTATATTATATAATATACATATATTTTTTTTATAACAATTATATTATATTATATATTAGGTTACGACCTATAAAGAGTTATTACGGCCCTCGTTCCGGTTGTATTAGCTATCAAATATCATTCATATATATATCCATCATATAATATGCCAGTTTTCCGTATGATTATGATTAATGCCACCTCACCTTTTTTTTATTTTTTATTTTTGGTGGGTGTGCTTTGCAGGCTTGCTGCTCTCAACAGTCAGAATTGTAGTTCAGCTTTTTTTTTTTCTGTAATTAATTATTACCTCAAATTCAATCCAGTGCAGTACTGTACTGAACTCTATAGGCTAGATGCCATAACAGACGGCCTCTTCTCAGCATTTCTTCTAGCGGGCCCACACATCATTGGCATATCAGGTAATGAGTTCCAGCTTCCAAGAAATTGATTTTCGTACATCACATTTCATTTTCAAATTGTGACCATTTGTAATACTAATACTTGGTATATATTATAACAGGATAGTATTTTTTTACTACTAATAAATAACGGTTGAATTTCAAAGTGATCTTCTTCTAAGATATTTAATTAGCATCCAATTCCAAATAACTAGACGTATCTCTCATAATTTTTTTTTTTTTTAAAAGTAACATGTCTAAACGGGATTATAAAGGAGAGTAGTTGTAGGACCATAAATGATTTCACAATTTTTATATGACAGTCGATAAGTGGTTAACCATCACTTACACATGAACCTATCACTTATTCTTTACTAATTACATTTTATTATGTCACAAATTTTTTTATAAAGAAACTTGCTATGTTACAATTGTAGCAAGAAGTTGTAAATATTTTATTGTCCTAAACTTTTCCATAAAGAACTCTTCATTATTTATTTTCAAAAGGGTTGATAGAAGGTTGATTTGCATTGCAGTGAGTGTCGAGACCTCAAGACATACATTTTTGATGGAAAGTCCTCAAAAGTTTATTGGACACACCTCGGCACATAGTTGACCATTGTTATTTATAGGAACCAATTAACAGATTTTGAGCAATGTTATATACAAACTAATTTTGATTTGTAAGGTTGTTATTAATTCTCATCCTTTCACAATTATTGATGCTATTTTATTATCTACTAATTATAACTTGTAGGGTTGTCTAAGCAACCTGTGGAAGCAACCCACCCGCCCTAACTGACCCGATTCGACATCTATGGCAATTGGTAACAGGTTCTCGCCCACAAAAACTGACTCTGACAAGGCAGTTGGCAAGTCATTGTATAAAAATCCAATTCCAATCAATCCGACTAATTTCCACCATCACAGATCATCGTTTTTCCATCAATATGAGCCTTTCTCTAGTTAGATTTTGTTGAGATATAATGGGATATTGTTGAGATCTTAACATATTTGGCTAGATTTTGTCGAGATCTTGACAAATCCTTCATTATAATTTTGGTACATCATATTTTTTTTTTAATATGACAAAATATATAGCTTCACATGCAGTTTTGGTGTTGGTGTGTGAATGTATTTTCTTATCTCATCCCATTTCTCCTATATGTGTGTGTGTGTGTGTGTGTGTGTGTTTCTCAAATATATATATATATATATATATATATATATATAGTTTCATAATCAAACACAATTATAAAGTTATAATCAATGTCTAATTCTAGAATATATAATTCCATATATAAACTTAATCATAATAATAGTCTCTCAATAATGCTTATAATTATCAACTTTCATATATTTAGAGAACAAAAGAAAATAAAAAGAAGATAAAAATTATATGAGCAAGATTTAGGTATGGTACTTAAGTACTATTCCTTAGGTTCTCTCTTCTTAAAATTCTGCTATGTGGCTTTTTTCTCATTGATGAAAGTATATTTTTTAAGTTAAATAGCCACATAAGAGAATTTTAAGAGGAGAACTTAAGAAATAATACCTAAGTTACTATACATAAATTTTGTCCAAATCATATTATATTATAATTTTATGCGCATTGCATTGTTATTGACTAGTATCTATATACCCCAACAACTGACTAGTATCTATATACAACTAAAGATGTTGATTTTTTATTGACCTCTCAATATTGTGCCACATAAATCTTTGGATGCCTCACAAATTTTCACATCCTTATTCTAATAAATATGTTTTTTTTTTTTTAGAAGGGGCACTGCAATGCTTTTATTAAAAAAAGTTTCTCTCCACTAGGAAAGTTGGGTTTCCATCTTCTCCTAGGGTGTAGAATAGTCATCCTTTCTCTCGAAGGAGTCTCTGTCCCCCAAGGTAACAGGTTTACCTTGAGGCTTTATGGTTTTTTCTTTTTTCAGGGGTTTGGGAAATAGATACTAGTTTAGGATGGAAGAACTCACAAAATCTTGGAGCTGTCTAATCTGTTAGAATGTGAAGGATCAAACTTTCCCATAAAGGAGGAATAGGCGGCGACGAAGTTTATTTTAGCAGCAAAATTCTTGACTAAGTGTGCTCTTAACATAGACGCTATAGCTAAAACCTTTACACCTCTTTGGAGATCGACAAATGGTTTCAAAATTAGAAAGGATGGTGATCATGTGGTCTTGTTTACATTTGATGATAAGAGTGAGATGGACAAAGTCCTCATAGTCGAGCCTTGGAGTTTTGACAAACATTTAATAGTGCTGCAATGTTATAATTGGGCTACAGATGTGGGAGATATGGAGTTTAATCAGGTGACATTCTAGGTACAACTGCACAATCTCCTAGTCAAATTTCGAACAAGATGAATTGCTGAACAGCTGTGTGAAGCTATTGGAACAGTAAATGAAGTGACAGATGAAGCAGAAACAGAGCGAGAAAATTTTATGCAAGTCCGAGTCACAATAGATATATCTCAACCGTTATACAGGGACAAGTTATTTCACTTGATAGTGGTATGGAACTGTGGGCGTCTTTCAAATATGAAAGGCTTCCTAACCTATGCTACTAGTGTGGATGCATGACACACGATGATCATGACTACAATCTATGGATTGAAAGTGAAAGGAGTCTCTCAATTGAATCTCAGAAATTTGGTCCCTGGATTAAGGCAGCGCCATTTGTGCCGACTTAAAGAAATATGATCAAAGTTCCTAGTTTCTTTGCTAGTAAAAAATCTGGTGTGTCGACGACAAACTCCAGATCAGCTAAGAAGCCACTAGTGGTGGTGGTTCATACAGGGAAACCTTCATTGGAGATCATAAGGCCTGGAAAGGAAAGCTTCGAAGTTTCCCATAGTGAAAATATGATCCCAAATTTTCAGGAGGAGAATCCGTTGAATTCAAGGTCATTGACTGGCAATGAAATTATGGGGGATTTGAATTCAAATCAAAAGGATTTAGTGGAGAAAAATCTGTTAGAAGAGATCTTTGAGGAGGTAATTGGGGAGACCGATAAGGAAATAAATAAATTTGATTCAGTTACCATAGTAATACCCGAATTTGGAGTTGATACAGGTAAGGAAAACTGCATGGAGTTCCTAAGCATTAATGACTCATGTGAGCTGAGCCACACAACACATGCACCCCATATTCCCTCTTCACCACGAGTTCCACTGTCAGAGCTACTTGCTTCACTTAACAAACATGTGCATGCTGAAGGTACATGGAAGAGGATTACTAGAACAAAGGTGGGATCAGATGTTGTTATGTTCGAAGCAGTGGGAGAAAAAACAAATGCAGGAATTATAGCAAGCCAAACTAAGTTACCAAAGAAAAGAAGGGTTTCTCAGGGAGGTGCAACAAAAAACAAGATATTGGTGGAGGCTGGTTACTAGCCCTGCCAAAAGCAATGAGTCTATTATTGTGGAACTGTCGTGGGCTTGGGAATTCACGTACAAAGAATGAGCGTGTTAGATTGATACAGGTAAAAGATCCATCTGTCGTGTTTATAGCCAAGACATGGACGGATGAAGCAAGACTATATCATACTTTGAGTAAGATTAATTTTGACCAGAAGTGGGTGGTCCCAAGGTTGAATGGATTTAGTGGTCTAGTTTTATTCTGGAAAAATTTTATTAACATTGATGTTTCCCACAGGTATTATATTAATACGATTATCAATGGAAACACTAAAAATACATGATGATTCACAGGTTTTTATGGAGAGCCCGAAACTCACATGAGAAGTGAAGCATGAAGCAAATTGGGAAGCTTGAATTCTATAATGCACATTCCTTGGTTTTGTGGTGGTGATTTTAACGAAATTGTCTGTCAAGAGGAAAAGTTGGGTGGGGCACCGAAAGACCATAATAAAATGCAATTATTTAGAGACGTGATCAATGAATGTAGCTTCATGGACTTGGGTTATGTGGGTCCTAAATTCACGTGGGCTAAACATTATGATGATGGTCATTCCATAAGAACAAGATTGATCGGTGCATCGCTACAAATTCTTGGTTTCAAAAATTTCTAGGAACTAGAGTACATCACCTTCAATGCATGTCTACGGATCATAATCCTCTATTGATCAATTTGTCGGGACTGACTGAACCTAGGAGGAAGAGATGTTTCAAATTTGAAGAAATGTGGTTATCAAATCCAACTTGTGGTGAAACGGTTGAAGAAGTTTAGAGCAGTACATGGGAGTCGAACCTAAGTATAGCCATTCTGAAAAAAGTGACTAAGTGTGAACAAGAATTAACATGGTGGAACAAACACAACTTTGGGCATGGAGGAGAGAATTAGAGATTAAAAAGAAACAGCTTGCTTTGGCAGAGAATGAAGCTACTGTGAGTGGGAACAATGCTTGGGTTAGAAGTTTAAGAATTGAGATTAACTTGTTGCAATACCGTGAATCAAGGATGTGGTGTCGGAAATCAAGGGTGTTGTGGCTAAGTAAAGGTGACAATAATACATCTTTCTTTCATAGCAAGGCTACAAAGAGATTTAGGAAGAATCTGATCAGAGGAATAAGAGATGGTGATGGAGCTTGGTTGACCGAACAAGAAGAAATTGGGCATGTGATGGAGAATTATTACAAAGACCTTTTCTCCACCTCCAAGATGAATCTGGATGTTGCTCCTCTTGAGAAAACTTCATGCATGGTGACTAATGAGATGAATGTTGATTTGGTGAGGGAATTTACAAAATTGGAAGTAAAGGAAACCTTGAATCAAATGGCACCTCTAAAAGCGTCGGGTCCTGATGGTATGCCACCATTGTTCTATCAACATTTTTGGTCAATAATGTAGCATGATGTTACTTCAGCCATTCTTTCATGGCTTAATTCAAGTATCCTACCTGAACCCATCAACCATACACTCATTACTCTTGTTCCTAAAGTAGCTAATCCTGAACTTGTGTTTGAATTCCGCTCTATTAATCTTTGTAATGTCCTTTATAAGATATATTCGAAGGTCTTAGCTAATAGGTTGAAGAAATTTTTACTTTCCTTAATTATAGAACATCAATCTGCTTTTGCTAAGGAAAGACTTATTTCAGACAATATTATGGTTCCTTTTGAGACCCTTCATCATATGAAACACCATAATTCAAGAAAGCATGGTTTTATGGCTACTAAATTAGACATGAGTAAAGCCTATGATCGGGTGGAATAGGGTGTATTTGGAAAGGCTTATGGAGAGCATGAGTTTTTGTTCTATATGGATTACTCTTATGATGAGTTGTGTGAGAATGGTGACGTACTCTATCATGGTGAATAGGGAGCCTATTGGAATGATCCACCCTAAAAAAGGTATTAGGCAAGGAGACCTCTTATCTCCTTTCCTTTTTCTCTTATGTACGGAAGGACTTCATGCTCTCACTAAACACTCAGCGAGGAATGGAGATATTAAGGATTTTTCCTTGTGTCAACGAGGTCCAAAACTAACCCACTTGTTTTTTGCAAATGATAGCTTGCTTTTTTGCAGGTCAATCTTTGAGATTGTAATAATGAGTTGAAGTTGTTGGCTGAATATGAGTGTTTGTCAGGGCAAAAAATCAACAGAGATAAGACCGCAATCTTCTTTAGCAAGTCTACCATGGATGAAGCAAAAACAAGTGTAAAGAATCTCTTCCAAATTCAAGAAGTGAAGTCTTATAAGAAATATTTGGGCCCTCCTTCCTTTGTGGGTAAGGGGAAAAAGGCTAGTTTCAATTATATCAAGGAAAGGGTTTAGAGAAAACTTCAAGGGTGGAAGGGTAAATTGCTATCACAAGCCGGGAAAGAGGTCCTCATCAAATTTGTGATCCAAGCTATCCCTACTTATGCTATGGGTTGCTTTAAACTACCTTTGGGGCTTTGTGGTGACATTGAGGCAATGATAAAGAAATTTTGGTGGGGGCAAAAGGGAAATAGAAGAAAAATTCATTGGATCTGATGGAGTGAATTGACTAAGTCCAAAATGGTAGGTGGTATGGGCTTTCGTGACTTGGCTCATTTTAATGATGCCCTTTTGGCAAAGCAAGCATGGCAGCTTTTGCATAGCAAGGAAACCCTTTTCTTTAATGTCTTCAAGGCTAAGTTCTTCCCTAATTGCTTCCTTTTTGAAGCTAAGGAATCAAGTTCAGGATCATACGCTTGGAAGAGCATATTGTAAGGTCATGATGTTATCCTACATGGTGCTTGTTGGAGGGTGGGGAATGGAAAATCAATAAAAAGCTGGCAACACCATTGGCTGCCTTGAAAACATCCGACTAACGTACTCTCCCCTATGGTAGAAACAATGGAAGAAGCCACTGTGGATTACTTGATTGATGAGGGAACTAGAACGTGGAATGTTGAGATGGATGATGGGATTTTTGCACCACAAGGCTGAAGAAATAAAAAATATTCCTTTGGCTAGAGATGCTACTGAAGACTCTCCATACTGGCCTTGAGAGCATGATGGGAGGTTTAGCTGCAAATCAGGGTACCGTTTTTTAATGGAGGATGAAGATGTTCTTTAGGTGGCAGAGCAACCAGGCCATGAGAAAGGCCTTTGGAAGAAGATTTGGGCTCTTGAATGCCCAAATAAAGTAAGGAACCTGATATGGAGAGCTTGCCGCAACTCAAATCCTTTGAAATGCAACCTACTACGTCGAACAATTATTGCAGAGTAGCTATGTGATTGTTGCAAGGAAGATAATGAAGATGTTGTGCACGCGGTTTGGAGTTGTAAAGAATTGGATGGCGTTTGGGGGATGAACGATATGTGGAGTTTTTGAAACCAACAGAGACTTACTAGCTTCAACGAGCTCATGGCATGGGTGTTTCAACATCAACGGAACTCGGACTTGTTTGCTTTCACCATATGGTCATTATATGTTTAATTGATTTTAAACTCTGTATAATTCCTTATAGAATCTTCTATTTTTATGTATTTCATTAGAATATTGCTACATTATATTCTCATTAAATAGTTGAAAAAATATTTAATATAATAATAAAATCAATATAAAAACAATATCAATTAATAAATTTCATAATTATCTATTTCATATATAATATTAATAATTATCACTATGCAGTTTGGCATGATCAAGGAAGGGGTAGGCCATGACCCCCTTGACTTTTCAAAAATCCTTCCTCCCTCTTGTATTTTTGGTATAAAAAAATAGAAATAAATTTCAATGATGGCCCACCTAGACTTTTCCTACAAACATGTAATGCATTCATTTGGTTCACATAACGAACAACTCGTTGTGCGAATGGTGTTTAAGTGACAAGGAAAGCCCATTACATGCATTATGGTCATGCAATGAACTCAGCTCGGTGTGGTCTTCATCGAAGTGGAGCTTTCGCCAAAACACATTCATCGCAAACTTCAAGGAGCTTCAGTCATGGATACTAAATAATCAAGGCAAATTGGAGCTATTTGCGATGATAACATAGGGAATATGGCATCAGCGAAATCAGGTTCAAAACCACAAACCTTGCTGCACCTCAGACCAGCTCGCATCGCAGGCGAAAGAGAAATTGGTTGAATTCCTCGTTGTACTCCTACCTACACCACCAGTAGTACCGAGACTAGTGGTGAAATGGAAGCCACCAGACGCAAGTTGTTTCAAAATAAACTTCGATGGAGCAATCTTTACGAATGAAAATAGAAGTGGCATAGGAGTTGTTGTTCGAGACCACACAGGCTCCATCATAGCGTCACTAGCTCAACTTATATCCCTAGCACTTCAATTAATTGAAATTGGGGCAGTTGCAGCAGCACAGGCTTTGGAGTTTGGATAGGAATAGGCATAAGTGAAGCAATATGATTCTTGAAGGTGATTTCGAGTTGATTATTGAGTCCTTAAAGGTGGGGGCAATACAATTGCTTCAGTGGAGCCTTTAATTCAGGAAGCCATTGTTTTTTTTAGTTTCTACACAAAATTGCTATACTCTCATTGCAAAAGAGACGACAATAAGTTAGCACATAGTTTAGCTAGATATTAGATAAAACTTTCTAACTATGTGGTATGGATGGAGGAAGTCCCCCATCCTTTATTATCAGTAGCTCAATATGATTTAGCCAATATGGCCAACCAAGTTCAATAAAGTTTCAAGTTCATTCTCAAAAAAAGAAAATATAGTAGACTAATGCATTTTTTATTCTCTCCAATTGCTCTTATGTCATATTTAGCTCATTAAATTAAAATTTAATTTAATGTATACCATACATAATTTAATCATGTTTTATTTTTATTAAATCGAGTTGTATATTTTTAGATATGTCAATACTTATTTATTTATTTATTTTTGGAAAGATGTAAAGACTTATTTGATTGAAATATTTTGTTTAGGTAAGAAAATATCATATGTTAAATCAAAACTACAAACATTCCATGTGTATGTGTGTATGTGTTATTCTTCGGATTTATTTATTTTTATTATATATTTAGCTTGGCCCCCCCTGAAAAATATTTCTAGCTCCACCACTGATGGTATTGGTCACTTGCTTCACAAGTACAAGTTCTTATGGAGTGGGAGGGGGAGAGGAGGGGAATAAGGACTAAGATTTAAGTCTTGAAAATGAAGTTTTACACTCATATGACCCGTCTGGATTTGAGTGGGGGAGGGAGGACGAATAGAGTAGAGTTGGCTAAAAATCGGCTAATCTTATGCCAACTATACTCCTCCTCCCTTCCCCTCAATCCAAACGGACCAAGATTAGGATAGAAGATTATGTTTGAAAAAAAAAAAATACAACTAGCAAAATATATTTGAGGAACTTTCATAGGCATTGCACAAGTAATTGACTAATTTATAATTTATAATATAATATATATAAATAGAACTTTTAACTTTTTATTGATCTAATCTAATATCGACTTGACACATCAACTTTTGAAAGCTCACATTTTTTTTTTCTTCACGTTATTGTTCTAATATATATTTTTAATTGATTTTAAATTCTACAAAATTTTCCTATAAAATCTTCTACACTTATACAATTACATTCTATATTAGAATATTTTCACAAATTAATTCAATATATGAATACGATTATAAAAATTTATTATTAGTAACAATTATAGTCCCTTATTCTCGTGGGCCTAAGCTCAATGGAGAAAGTGTTACTATGATCACATCTAAGTTAAAAATACCAACTCTAATCACACTTTCACCCATTTTTTTCTTTCAAAAAATAAAATAAATGACCATTATAATTTTCAAATTATATATTTTAAAAAAAATTAAGATTACAAAACCATTTTATTGAATTTTATCGGATTGCACGCTTACTAACCGGTTAAAAAGGATCTTTGTGATGTTAACACTTCTTTATGTTTAAAAATTGTAACATTTAAGTTTGAAAATACTTTGTTCAATTATCAAATTATAATATATATATATATATAATATATATATATATATATATATATTATGACACTGACAGCTCAAAGGAAACCCTTGAATGCTTGATCCAAGATAGTAGATGGGTCGGCCACAGCCAGGTCAAATCCACTTGTACTTTTTTAAAAAAAAATAAATCTACTTGTACTTTTATTTTTTGAAAATAAATCCACTTGTACTTACTCATAGATTGTAGGCTTTCTGAGATAATACTTACTGATAATACAAAGGATACTTGAGAAGCTATTGGAATAAGGGGCAAAAATGACACAATAGTACTCTCAATTTACCATTATTTTAAAAATATGGAGTCTATTTAGTAACGTTATTTTAGTATTTGTATTTTTTAAAAATATGTATAAGTAAAAAAATTTGTAAAAATACGTGTAATTTTATTTAAATAATTACAAATTTTTGCTTGAAATACTATACCAAACAGCCCCATATAATTTACTAGCTATTGAATACTTGAATTTGGAGAACTCAAGTTTTTTTATTGCACTCGAGTTTCATCAAATTTTTTTTAAGGCAAATTTGAAAGTTATTTTTTCAAAGAGTTTGAGTCAATGGAACTTGAGTACCCAAAAAGTGGTAAATTTTTACATATTTTTGAAACAGTGGTAAATTCAATTAATATATATTCTGATAAACAATGATATTTGACCATTTTGGCAAGAAGAAGGGATCAAATTGTGTTAATATATGGCAAAAGAGCTCGTGGTTTTCCATAATCATCTTAATATTTTTCATGGCACTCGAGTTCTATAAAAAAAAAATTTTGGCAAATTTGAAGGTTATATTTTTCAAAAAATTTGAGTTAATGGAACTCAAGTTCCTCAAACTTGAGTATTCAAAAGTGGTAAATCTTTACATATTTTTAAAATAGCGGTAAATTAATATATATTTTGATAAACAGTAGTATTTGATCATTATGGCAAGAAGAAGGGATCTAATTGTGTTAATATATGGCAAAAGAGCTGGTTTTCATATTCATCTTAATTTTCAAGAATGCATTCATTACCTGCTAAACTAAATCAAGTGCAAGTTGGTCACTAGAGACAGGATAGTCAGGTGGAGGTTCTTATTTTTGATAAGTAGTTAGTCAAGTGGAGTTACTTGGTTTTTTTTTTTTAATTTTTTTTTATGTGTTTTCCGTAGAAGAAAACTTCAAACAAGAGCTCGTCTTTATTTTAAGTGTTTTTTTACTCTAAGGTTGTGGGGGAGATAGTTTTTATTTTTATTTTTTATTATTTTAAGCGTCTATTTGACATACACATTGATGTGTGAGAGGTTAGGCTTGGGTTTAGTTTTTTTTTTTAAAAATTATTTTTTCTTATAAATAAAAAATAAATCAACTTATAATGTCTACTTTAAAATAATTATTTTTTTATCATCATATCAAGATACTAATTGCTTTTCATTATTTAGATGAGTTTATTGTGTAAAATTACAATCCCACCTTAAAAAATGTAATGCTTTAAAATACTGTTTTAAAAATAAAAATAAGTTCATCCAAAGGAATGCTAAATGGAGATAGTTTTGGGAAGACTATATGAGTAAGTTGGCTTGCTACTATTTTATTACCATATTTTTATGGTAATAAAATTGTGAAGGTTATTATTTCCATTTTTTGTTTCTTTTTGATGGAGTCATAAGGACCCTTTGGGTTCTATTTCTAAGTCAATTGTTAAAAAAGGAGGGTTGTTGTTGTAGTCCTTGTTTTCTTTAAAATAATAAGTCATTGTGGCCTTGTGGGTGAGTGATTAATAATAATTAGGCCTCATTCTTTTGTCCTTTTGGGTCTCTTTATCCTGCTGGTGCAGGTTGTTTGATTTTTGGAATGGATTTGCTTATTTATCAAAGAAAAAAAAGCCTCAACAAGTTGCTTGAGTCCAACCTAAAAAACTTGAAATTGATATGGGATATTGACTAATTGTAACCTCTGAATATCCCTTTATTTTCCCCTCTAAACTTAGCAACAATCAACTAATAAACTTTAAACAACAGGTTTCTTGCAGGAATTTTCTTCATGTGGGTGGTCGAACCATATTGTTAATTGTTACTTAGTAGACTGCCTAAACATTTGAACGGCTTAAAACTTAGGAGCTAAATTAAGCTATAAAAGATGGTTCTTCAAATTTCCAAGACCTTGCGTGTGCATGGCGCGTAATTCTAAACTGAATCAGTCATAGTCACAGAGCACATATGGCCTTTACAGTCATGAATGAGCTTTTACAGTTGAACAAGCAAATCAAATGGTATACTTTTCAAAATTCTCTTGAAGAGGACAATTGGCCCAATATCATAAACTTTCTATTTCTTGGCTTATCTTCACATTTTCTATGACATACTCCATTACACAACCTTACTTTAATTGTTCATGTGCCAAGTTAATTAGTCTTTGCAGAATCTTTGACCCTAAACGAGAAACAAATGACCAAAAAGAAAAAAGGGGGAGATATGTAGTTGGATTTTTCATATTTTTCTCAATACTTTTTAGAAGTCTTAAAATGTTTATATATAGTCTCTCTTTGGTGTGACCTAAAAAAGTTTTCAAACACAAACCATCGTATCGACCCAAAACCGGTGCCTTCCAGCTACCATCAACAACACAGACGACCACTATGCAAGAGAGAGGAGGGAAGGTGGGAGGGTTGCTTCAAAACTTGTAAAATATTTTACCGGGTGTTTTTTCGAAAAATATTTTACAAGTTTAACTATATTTTACAAACAAACAAACATCCAACGATGTGGAAAATACTTTTCTAATATTAAAAGTTGAGTAAAGCTAATAAAGACCCTTTTGAGAAAAATGATGATTTTGTAAAAGGCTAACGAAATTGCATCCCCAACCAGCAGACACGCACAAAAGTGATGAGACAAGTTCCCAACATCTTTGTTCCTACGGCACTTCAAGATGGTGGTAAAGATAATGAATATGTATAATATATTCTCTGTCTAACTACGAAATGTCAACCTCTTTGAAACTTTTTACACACGGATTTTACACGTTAAATTGTGGTTTATGAACTTTACCTAGGTGTCTATGCTAAATACAGACACAATGATTTTTTTTTTTTGATAGATACAAACACTAGTTAAGAAGCGTGACGCATTAGACCCCTATGGAGTTCCACAAATCCCCAACAAACACCTCCCCCTCCCCCCAAATAATTAGAATTAGTATACTTTTATATTTTATAAAAGGACTATAACAAATAATAATGTTTGTTGATTCTTTCATTTAATATTATAGTGCCTTTGAATCCAAATTAAATTGAGTCATATTCTATAATCATAATCAATAGTCACAAGATTCCAAAAGAAGAAAAATCATGACGACACCAACCATCACCACCACATTCTCCAATTTTGGCAATCACACACACGTTCTCTACATTGAGGAGTTCTAGGACATTAATGGAATCATTGTCAACTTGGATTTGGGTTTTCCCCCCAATTTATTGAGTTGAACTTGAAACCAAATACAAATCTTCTGTCATAAATTTTTGTGATATACTTTACTTTTCATTAATTATGATTTGTCATATATTTATTTAATTTTCTTTTAAAATTTTAAAAAAATAAAAATCAACTACATGGCATACCTTGATTAGAATACAAATTTTTTATACTATTTTTTTTTGTACCACTCTATATTCTACTAATCACTACTTGTCATGTTTTGATTTTGTTTTCCTTATAAAATAATTAAAATTTAAAATGAAAAACAATCGTACACATGGTAAGTAATGATTGGTGAAATATAGAGTGGTATACAAAAAGTGATATAGAAGATTTATATTCCTATGATTAATAGAGTATAAAGTAGAATACAAAAAATAATGCAAAAGATTTTGTATTTGTTGAAAGCCATAAAGATTGATTCTAAGGACAATAATTTGGTTAATGTGTGGAACGAATATGGCATGTATGGATCTAGAATGATGGTGGCACCTAAAGGAGGAGGGTTGGGGTCAAAAGGAAAAGATTAAGTGAGGTTGGGTCTAAACCTATAATGGTTGGAGAATGATGGAAATGGTGACATTTTTTTTGTTTAAATAGGGAATTGGTGGGAATAGTAGGGGTGGTCTCTTTGATTTTATTTTATTTTAGTTTTGAGTTGAGAAACAAATACACATGTGTGCACCCACACAAGAGAGAAGGAATAGGGTTCTAAAGAATTTATTTGTTTATTTACTAATTCTAGGTTATTTGGTGTATTATAACTTCAAACAAACACACACATGCTATGATGTTAATGATGACCATTTTGAGACCTAATAGCAGGAAAAACCTAATAATATGGGCAGGGAAGAGTTAGTGGATGGTTAAAAGAACTGTTAAGCTTGGATGGCAGAAGCAGTGGTTCATAAGCCCATAAAATACATAAATGGGCCTTAAGAAAAGCAAATTGGCCAAAAAGAGCTCAGAAAGAGAAGCAGAAAACTCATGGGCATTATGTGATGTAGCAAAGTAAAAATGGGTCACGGCAGACCCATAATAATGAAGTAAAAAGTAAGGGCTGATGAGAATCACATGAGCTCCAAGGATGAGGAATAAGGTAATTGGGCCAGGGAGCCTCAAGAGAGTTGGTAAGAGCCCATGGGTATACAGAATTAGAAAACGGGCCAAGGATGCCCAAGGAAAACAATGGGCCAAGGATGCTCAAGAAGAGAGAAATGGGACAAAGGAGCCCACAAGCAATGAAACGGATCAAGAAAAGCCCAAAGTAGCATGAGTATAATACCGATGACCGTATTAAGTCATTGGGAGAAGAATAGGCAGCAGACTCAAAGAGACCCAGTAGGCATGAGTCAAATAACACCGCAGCAGAGACAACAAAGTAGTATGACAGAAAATAGTAGCAAGACTACGAAAGAAGCAAAAGAGTAGGCCAAGGGAGGAAAAAGCCTACCATTAAGCAAGACCCAGTCCCTGAGGGGAGCAGGTCATAAAGAATGGGAAGTCAAAAAATAGTTCACGCCATAAGATGTCAAGGATGAGCGATAGAATGCACGGACGAGCCTCTAGGTCATGGCAAACGCATGAGTAGCAGACAAATTTTGGACAAAAGCAAAGCACGCGCAAAGCCCAAACACCACTAGCCTGTACCTAGTCAATACAAGAGGGGTGGGTCATGGGTCAGAGGTAAGAGAGGGTATCGTTTGGCGGAGGGGAGAGGGAAGAGCCTATTCTGGGGTTCCTGCTCAGGTTATTTTGGGAGAAATGTCCTACTGAGATGACACACCACTCAAAAGAAGTAAGAGTGAGTTGGAACCATTAGTTGCATGCCAAGAGGAATAGGAAGAGAGAACACCCACATTATGGCAGATAAGAATGCCACGGTGAGAAAGCAAACAAAATAATCTTCTTTGTTTGGTGGTGGGGAGTGGCATAGCTAACACATGTAAGTGGTGGTGGCTGGACAACTAACAAACCAGTGGTGGTCAATAAGGACACTCAGACTAGAAAAAAGTAGTTAAAAGCTAAAATGGTAAAAACTAGTCAGGACAACAGTATACAAAGGACCCTTGCCATGCACAGTAGGGGCGACGACAATAGCAACCACTTGGTGAGAATCACAACATTGTTAGATGAGTAAACACTGAGAAAAGGAAAAGAGGAGAAAAAGAAATTAGAAATAAGGAAAAACAGAGAAAACAGAGAGCATAAAATGGTAGGCATGAACCAATAGGCTAATTCATTCTCTCCCTCAAAGGCTTGCCCTCTGTAAGGAGAAAAGAAAATTCATTTTAGGCATAAGCCATTCAGGTCCATTCCCTCAGAGTGGGTAATTTTCACGACAGGATCATCCTGTGAAGTTACCCAAATTGAGGAAGTGGTTTTTCTCATTGGCCTCACCCCATAGCACAATTAAACGTGCCAAACTGATATTTCGTTCTTCAATATTTCTCACTTATTGTCATCTTGTCTCTGTAACCTCGCTAAAAAAAAAAAAGTGTTTTCTTTCTTTATTCTGACTAAGGATTTTTTTGCTTGTCTTGCCTTAACAGTAACTTATTTATTCCCTTATTATTTTATCATATTTGTCTACCGTGGGCACATGATTGAAGTTTTAGCAGACGAGGCATAGTGTTTGCGCACAAGCTAGTTTAGGGTGGGTCATAACTGAACCAGTCTCAACTCTTCTATCTGGAACACTCGGGCCATGATATGGCAAGAGACAGTTCAACCCAAAATCACAAAAAAAGGCCCACCATAGATGTTATTCATGGAAAGAAAATTGCTTTAACATTTAGTATAGATTCAATCATAGATGATTTCAAAAGCATAAAAAAATCAAGTTCTTATTTCATAAATGAGCATTGTAATATATTAAGAAACAATAATTTTGCATCTTTATTATTATTTTTTGACGGTCCGTTAATACTAAATGGATGCTTATTTGGAATTTCATAATAATTTTATTTATTTTTTGTTTATACTTCGGCCTCCTTAACTCCAAATTTTAGCTCCGTCTCTCCCAAAAAACTTCCTCAACTTTAGTGGTGCGATGTAGAGGACCCTATCAATGACATATGGGGGTGGTGGGTGGTCGTTGCCATTGCTGTGATTTTTTTTTAAATTATTATTTTTAATTTGTAACAAAGAATGTGATTATGTTATCAATTTATTTGAACACATAACGCTGGATTATTGATTGATTGGAACTAAGAATGTGATTATGTTATCAATTTATTTGAACACATGAAGCTGTATTTTTTTTTTTTTGAAAACTAATTACAACATGCTGCTAACTTCGCAACTCAAACCCTTTCCCTCCTAAACCCTCAAGCACTTTGTGCATGGGGAGGTGCCAATTCAGCTACAAGGCGTTTAGCATGACGTTGTATTATTGATTGGAAGGATTACTAGACATTACCGATGTGGTCCTCATCCAGTGTATTGAATAATTTTTATGTTTCTTTCTTTATATGTGTGTGTGTTTCACACACATGGTTGATTTTTGTTTAATGTTGCTTTCCCTCGGTCCCCTTGAAAAAGAAAAAAAAAAAAAGGCATGACTAGACATTCAATAGTCTTAATTCTAAGCCATATTCCAATTTTATTTCTGGAAGTATAATTTGACAGCAAAATCCTAAAAAGCATGAGAAGTACATAAAACAAAAATGTCAATGATCGAATTTGATGAGTTGCAATCTGTATGATATTTTTGCCACTGATTCTTAAGATTTCATTGACGCATCTGTCCTTTAGCCAAATTGTGGAGGCAGCTGTGAATTGAATAGGATACACAAAAAATACGTAATTTGCAAATGAACCACAAAATTAGCTAACAAATTAAGCGGTGTCAAAAGCTTAGAAGCCAAGCTGTGACTGTGAACCAGATGTGTGATGTTGTGGAGCAGCCAACTGTACAAGTTGCTCGAAAGTCCGATCAGATCAGATGGGCCACAATCCACATCCACATCTTGACGTGTGCAATCCACCACATTGTTTTAGTGGTTTCCATGTGTCCTCTGCGGGCCACAATTCCGTTTTGGATTGAGATTCCCCTCATGACAATAATACTTTTTTTCAATGGTTGAGTCCAAAAGTTAAAAAATTTTAATTTTTGATTTTAACCGTTGGGTCAAGAAAGTTAAAATTGTAAAAAAGTGAATAGTTTTAAAAAAAAAAGTTAAAAAGTTTGAAAAAGTTGAAATTTTTGTGCGATGGATTGATTTCAATCCTTCCTTTTATGCTGTCTAGCATTTCTTTTGCAGTGTTTGGATGTCAATGCTAAAATATTTTCTAATGCTTGGATGGTTTAGACACAACTGTATTTTAAGTGCACTCACATTTAAACGGATTTTTTTTCCTATTTTAGAATAAAAATGTTAATTTTTCTATTTTAAGTTTTCAACTAATGATTTTTCAATTCACTTATCTCAAAAAAATTAAGTGGTATTTCGCAAGATAGAGCCATGAACTTTACTTTGGAGGGAAGGAGGCAAAATATTGTATTAGCTCTTATTAGTTCTCTTTTAGGCCCACACCCACTATTAACATCAATTTTTTTTATCTATAACTAACTATTAGTTACATTAATAGATGATTTTTTTTTGAATTTATAAACTGTCTCAAAAAAAGAAAAAAGAAAAGTGTTTCAGTTAACTTGGAAGTATGTATAATATGGCAAAGATTTTTGTTAGAAATTTTTTATCAGTGTAATTCTTAATAATACCCAAAATACTAATAAAACTAAATGACCAATTGATCATTTTAAGGTCATTTTTTTGCCATTGAGTTTCTCCTATTCCTTTAAACAGTTATAGGTACATAACATTCATTGAAATAAAATATAAGAATATAATAAAGCTAGACTACATGTCAAGAACAAATAATATTAATAGAAATTATTTATAACATAATAACTATTAGCAAGCATAAAATAAATTGAATCTAAATTCAACCAAATTACATTACTATAAAATAAATTTAAGATCACTTTTGCACCTCTCAAATATATATAAATTTAACTTAATTAGAAAACCATAAGCCATAATCATAGGATTAGTAATTAAAAATTGAACTGTAGTAGAAATGAAAAGGCAAAACTAGAATTGTGGACCTCTCAAAATTCACATAGCTTCTTAATATAAAACTCTTTGTTAAGGAAGAAATATATTTTTTTTTTCTTAGGATATGCTTTGTTAAGGTAGAGTTTTAATGAAGTGAAATTGAAGAGAATTTGAGAGTACTAAGTGAAGTTTTTGGGTGACTAGAAGGTAAAAACTATAAAGTATTTTGGAAAAAACTCAACTAAAGAAGCTAGTAAAAATATGGGTGGTTGACATGTTAAAAGAGAGATGAAGAAAAACTAATGGACAAAAGATGAAAATGCATATAAAAAACCTAAGGAGCAAAGACGAGTTGGGGGAAGGGGGGTAGGCAAATCTTGTATTGGGGTGGCCAGTTCATGAAAAGACTTAATTGGAGCAGTAGTTTACTTAATGCCCTTATATTTCGGCCTTATAATAAAGAAACAGTTATTATCAAGCGGACATCATAGATAATAATTCAGTTGTGTTTGTGTATATATACAAAACACTTCTCAAAACACCGTTTGGTAATGGTGTTGAGCTAATAGTTTGCCTGAGGTTTTGGGTAACATTCTTTCCAAAAAGAAAAAAAAAAAACTTCCACAAACTAGTCCTTAGCTAGGCCAACTCTAATTAGCAGTTAAGCACCACCAATAGATTCCATCCCAGTTGCATTTCTGCCATCACCTTGTTTATCATTCGACATGAGAAACTGTAGTTTTGACATTAAAGTCTTGTTAGAAATATCGAGAAAAGCACATAAAAAATTCATTTCCTTTTATCATTTAGTTCAATCGAGTCCCCAACAGTACTCAGTGAAATGCAATTGTACATGGCTCGAGTACTGCTAAAGACGTTTTCTTTTTCTCCACAACTTGTCAAAATGATAGTCGGATTTGAGGGCAGCTTGACATGACCTAGATTTGGCACATTCCTTAAATATTCGAAAGCTCATCATAGAGTTAAGTGGACATGCTTATTATTAATCTGGTTTTAGCTCACCTTTGTTGTGTTTAAAAAAAAAAAAAAATTGATTACCGCAGATCAATCTTACAACTATGTGAGTAGGTCCATCTGCAATTTACTAGTCGAGAAAGAAATTATTGTGCAGATTTCTTGAGATAAACAAGAAATAGTAGTAGTGAGTATTTTTGTGTTGTACTTAGATCCTCCACAAAGATCCTCCTTTTGTGCGGATTTGATGTAGACCAAATATTGACGGCTGCTTGGGTGTTACGTACCTTAGAAGTTGGATTGTAGACGGTGTATTACTTGTTTAAAATAAATTAAATAACTTGTTTAAGACTTTAAGTGATAGATTGTGTTTTGTGTTTGAGGTGCATTTTTTTTTTTTTTTTTTAGAGTTTCAATGATGTCTGTTCTGGAATAACTCTTTATCATCAAACTAAAACACCAATCGGTTTTTAATATAGACATAAATTAAATTTTAAATCTCTTATTCAGCTATCAGAGACTCTTCTAGCTGATCGAGTTAATTGAAACTCACATAAATTATGATTTATTTTTACGTAAAATTATTATTAACGCCAATTTTATTATGCATTAATCACGTAACTGGTCACATCAATCATGGCAAAGATTTCATTGTCCCTAAACCATAATGGGGTCAATTTTTCTAATTATAGCGTGGCTCATGGGCCGTTAGACGGCCCTTCAACGTGGCTGTATCATTATGTTAATTATAACAATTATTAGAAGCATCAACACAACTATAATTCATCCTTTTTTTGAAGAAACTATAATTCATCCTTAAATGAACAAAACTTAATGATTAGCCCATATGTGGAGAGCCCATAAAGTAGTAAAAAAGAAGAAGCTAGTCCTCCTCATGATAATGTTTTATGAATCAGTTCGAGGAGACATATAGAATAAAAAGCTAGTCCTTGCTAGGTTCAACTAGCCCAATAGCCTTATAATTATTGGCTATTGGGCTTATAATTATACCTAATAAACACGGAGCAATTAGCCAATACGGCTCAACAAAATACAACAATCACAAATTTATTGGACCACAATTAACCAAAAACGTCTACATTCTCTCACTTGGGCCATGTAGGTTTTTTTTTTTTTTTTTTTTGGTTGGAGGTTGTGAGATTTGAAACGGAAAAAAATAATTTAGATTATTGAAAAATAATTTTTTAAAAAATATTTGGATTGAACTATTAATTTATTTTTGATATGGGAATAAATTATTAATTAAAAAGGCCACTCTTTTAGCACCGATAAAACTTAACTTTAAAATAGTTTGAAGCTATCTTCTTCGATCCACGGCATGATAATTTATAAGACTATTTATGTATAATATTTAAAAAAGACATATAATTCACTAAAAAAATTATGTGATTAAAATTATATATGAATGATCTTTTCAATTGTCACATAGTAGGTTGTAGCAAAATAGTTACAAAACAATTTTGCAATCAAACATTTTCCATCCATGTGTATTATTTAAAAAAGTTACATGACTCATTAAAAAAATTTCAAGTGACTAAAATTACATACGGATGGTTTGTTTAATATCCACAAAATAAGTTGAAAAAAAAAAAAAAACTCCAAACTTAATTCATCCTTTTTTTGAAGTAACTATAATTCATCCTTAAATGAACAAAACTTAATGATTAGCCCATATGTGGAGAGCCCATAAAGTAGTAAAAAAGAAGAAGCTAGTCCTCCTCATGATAATGTTTTATGAATCAGTTCGAGGAGACATATAGAATAAAAAGCCAGTCCTTGCTAGGTTCAACTAGCCCACTAGCCTTATAAATACTGGCTATTGGGCTTATAATTATACCTAATAAACACGGAGCAATTAGCCAATACGGCTCAACAAAATACAACAATCACAAATTTATTGGACCACAATTAACCAAAAACGTCTACATTCTCTCACTTGGGCCATGTAGGTTTTTTTTTTAGGTGGAAGTTGTGAGATTTGAATCGGGAAAAAATAATTTAGATTATTGAAAAATAAATTTTTTAAATATTTGGATTGAACTATTAATTTATTTTTGATATGGGATTAAATTATTAATTAAAAAGGCCATTCTTTTAGCACCGATAAAACTTAACTTTAAAATAGTTTGGAGCTATATTCTTCAATCCACTACATGATAATTTATAAGACTATTTATGCATATTATTTAAAAAAGACATAATTCACTAAAAAAATATGTGATTAAAATTACATATGAATGATCTTTTCAATTGTCACATAGTAGGTTGTAGCAAGATAGTTACAAAACAAGTTTGCAATCAAACATTTTTCATACATGTGTATTATTTAAACAAGTTACATGACTCATTAAAAAAATTCAAATGACTAAAATTACATACAGATGGTTTGTTTAATATCCACAAAATAAGTTGGAAAAAAAAAGCTCCAAACTTAATTCATCCTTTTTTTGAAGTAACTATAATTCATCCTTAAATGAACAAGACTTAATGATTAGCCCATATGTGGAGGGCCCATAAAGTAGTAAAGAAGAAGAAGAAGCTAGTCCTCCCCATGGGCCAAAATTGGGAATTAAGCCAATTTGTCTAACTATATAATTAGTAGGCACGGTTTCAAAATAATATATTTTACTAACATCTCGAGTCTTAAAAACTCTATTTTGGGCTATAAATTGAGTCACAAAGACTCGATTTATAACCCTAAAACACCCTTTACACCTTCTCATTAGAGAGAAGAGAGAGAGAGAGAAAAAAAAAAAAAAAAAACCAAAAACAGAAACATGGGTTAGTCAGTCGAAGATCAAGATCTAAGTGGGTGGCTTTAGATCAGCGTGGGACCATGGGTGGGTGGGTTTCAAGTTGGCGTGGGTGGCTTCAGCTCGACGTGGGCAGTGTGTGGTCGTGGGGCCGATACGGCGAGAACTCGGTTCGTTCACTTCAACTTTTCTTCTTCTATGTTGAAATACAGGTTTGAGATCGTACACTCCATTGAAGAAAACAATTTCACAATATACCTTAGATTCTTTCTCTCTCTGATTTGATTTGGGTTTGCTTAATTTTTTTTTTGGTATTTCTGGGAATGGCTTGTACATGACTTAGACTTAATTTTTTTTTGCCTTATAAATCGAGTCTTAGAGACTTGATTTTCAGGTAGATGCCACGTAGAAGAAATGCCAAATCAGAACACTGAAATCGAGTCTTTGAGACTCAATTTATAAGCTCAAAATCGAGTCTTTTAGACTCGAGATGTTAGTAAAAAAATATAATTTTGTAACAATGCCTACTAATAATATTGTTTGAAAATTAGTGTTAATTCCCAATTTTGGCCCCTCCCCATGATAATGTTTTATGAATCAACTCGAGGAGAAATATATGGCTCGTTTGATACATGTGTTTAAAAACTGAAAATTGTTGTTTGAAAATATTTGTGGAAATACATGTGGGTGAAAAAGTGTGTGAAAATACATGTAATGTTGTTTAAAAACTAAAAATTGTTGTTTGAAAACACAAACCAAACACCCCCATAGAATAAAAAGCTAGTCCTTGCTAGGTTCAACTAGTCCACTAGCCTTATAATTACTGGCTATTGGGCTTATAATTATACCTAATAGAGATTGATCAATTAACCAACACGGCTCAACAAAATACAATATAATCACAAATTTATTGGCCCACAATTAACCAAAAACGTCTACATTCTCTCACTTGGGCCATGTGGGTGTTTTTTTTAGTTGGGGGTTGTGAGATTTGAATCTGTGTGGGAAAAATAATTTAGATTATTGGAAAACAATTTATTTATTTATTTTTTAAAAAATACTTAGATTGAATTATTAATTTTATTTTTGATATAGGATTAAATTTTTAATTAAGAAGGCCACTCTTTTAGGCCCCGTTTGGTTGAGGTAAAAATAGGGAGGATGAAAAAGACAGAAAGAAAAGTAGGGTGGAAAATTGAATTTTCCCTTGTTTGGTTTAGGAGAGAAAATAAGAGAGAAAGAAAATAGTGTGGAAAATAATCCCTCTGAGCCCACAAAATTTTGTTCTCCCAATTTAGGAGGAAAACTAAGGAGAAAAGATGATGTGGGTAGTAAATTACACAAATATCCTTACCTTTATTGCACTCACTTACCCATCTCTTGATAACCTATCAATTCACACCTTCTAAGCAACTTCACTCCTTCTCCCTCTTCACAGCACGTCTCTAGGTTCTCTACTTTTTTTTGCCTTGTCCTCATTATATTCCAACTTCTCAGGGTGGCGCCACCTTAAGGCCAGGGTGGTCCCAAGACCACCCTAACCTAATTTTTTTTTTAATTTTTTATATATAATAATTTAAAATTCTTTATTTGTCTGCCCTTAAAAAAAATTGGGAACATCCTCAATTATTTTGATGCCAATAAAATTAAATTTTGTTCCATAATTTGTTCTACATTCAATGGATTAATGATTACTTGGTTGTGTAGAAAGGGATGTAGCTTGTAGTATTGATAATGAAACTATCATGCAACGATTTCAAAATATAAAAACTCCTAGAAGACAATTATAAAATTTATGTATTTGCGTGTTTCTTTATTGTTATTGTTGTCAATATATAAATTTCTCTTTTTATTAGATTGTATAATTTATACTTTTTAAGGAACACCTTGAGAAAAGTTCCTGGAGCCGCCATTGCAACTTCTCCATTGATATTTGATTATTATTATTTTTTTCCATTATTCCTAGAGGTCTTCACATAGCACGTCTATAATATAACTAAACAATAGACACAAAAAGTGCAAGTCAATAGTTGTTTGTTATGTCATTTCGTTGTTTTTTTTTTTTTGGTTGAAATTGTCTTCCCAGGCAGTAAGCAGGAGCCATAAATTTTAAATTATTATAATAATGAAATAATAAATATAAATTTACATGTATTTTTGTTAATTTTTATATTATTTAATGTGTAAATATATATATTTCTTATATATTATACAATAAGGATATAATAGTCAATTCATATTAACTATATTTTTCATCCTCCAACATTTTTCTCTAACCCAACAAAAGAGTTTTCTATCTTCCCACTTTTCCACCCCTTCAACTAAACACACATGAGGGAAAATCAAAACTTTTCTATTCTCCCAATTTTCTACCCCTCCAACCAAACACACATGAGAGAAAACCAAAACTTGTCTATTCTTCCAATTTTCTACTCCTCCAACCAAACAAAGCCTTAGTACCGGATAAAACTTAACTTTAAATTAGTTTGGAGCTATCTTCTTCAATCCACTACATGACAATTTATAAGGCTATTTATGTGTAATATTTAAAAAAGACATATAGCCCACTAAAAAAATCATGTGATTAAAACTACACATGAATGATATTTCAATTGCCACATAGTAGGTTGTAGCAAGATAGTTACAAAACAAGTTTGCAATTAAACATTTTCCATCCATGTGTATTATTTAAATAAATTACATGACTCATTAAAAAAATTCAAGTGAATAAAATTACATACGGATGGTTTTTTTAATATCCACAAAATAAGTTGGAGAAAATAGCTCTAAACTTGTTCCGAGTTAAACTTTTTCCTTACAATGGCTTATGTTAGATTGAAAAAAGTTTAGCTTCAAACCAATTGAAACTATTTCTTCCAACCCACTACGTGACAATTTATAAACTATCAATGTTTATTTTTTAAACAAGACACATGACTCATTAAAAAAATTCATGTGACTAAAACTACATATAAATGGTCTCTTTAATTATCATATAATGGGTTGGAGGAAAATACCTCCAAACTGGTTTGGTGCTAAACTTTTTTCTTTAAAATGAACCTTAATGCTTATATGGGATCCAATAGACTACTAACACAAGTCAAAAAACTAGTGTCAATGATCTTTAAGTTGACAAGCATTTCTTAGTATTTTTAATGAAGAAATCAATTATACAAATCACCTCCCCACTTAAAATGTATATATTTTGAAATAGTTTAGAGTTTAAATTGATTGAGTTTCTATTGAACCAATATTTTAAGGGACTACTTAGAGAGGTAAGGGACAAAGTGCACAACCCAATTATACCTAAGATAAACAATTAAAAGTGATAAATAGGATCGACTATATCATAATAAAGATGAAGTATATTAATCATATTATTAATTAAAAATGAGATGTTACCAAAATTTTACTTAGAATTTTGCATCAAAATTAAATAAATATCATAATAAAGATTAAATAGAGTAGTCATATTATCAATTAAAAATGAAGCTTACTTAGAATTTACATCAAAATTAAATAAATATATATAATTGATATTTAAATGTAAGAAGATAACTTAATCTGAAAAAAAATATAAGAAGATAACTCACTTAAAATTATTGTTTAAACTCCAAATTATATTGAATAACCTAATTTAGAATGAAGATGTCAAAGATACTTCATTTTTTTATTTTAAAAAATATTTTTCGGTTAGAACGAGATATACTAATTGATTAGAATTAATAAGTCCGTTACAAGACATATTGCTTATCAAAGGCTAAAAGAGCACCCACCACAGGTGGTGGTTCAACAAAAGCAACAAAAGAAGATAGAAGATAAAAGAGTACCCACCAAAGGTGCTTCATTTGTTTAATACACTTTTATTTTTCTTGATTACATAATTAAAAAAAAAAAAAAACCAAAATAGAAGATATTTGATATTTTTCTTCACTCAAAAAAAAAAAAAAAAAAAAACCCCCCTCAACTTCAGGAGAGTTCTCGTGGAGTCATCCTAGTTGTCAAAAAAGGGATGTGGTGGACCAGGTAAAGGAAATCACAGAACAGCAAATCAAAAGGTATCTTGAAATCACACTTCCTTATCTTTTGTTGAACAATGTTAACCCCTCTATTTCTGCCCAAGAAAGTGTAGATAGAGAAACAGCATGGCTGCCACACTCAGCCTCCTGAAACTCTCAATTCTTCCTCAAAAACCACACCACTCCAAACTACCAATTCCCCACAGCAAACCAACAAAATTAAGTATCTCCAAAGACTCAACAACCAACCCACAAAGCCTCTCACATGATACCATCCATGTTCTTAAATCAGCTTCTCTTCCTCTCACAGCACTCACAATACCATTCTTTCTTGACCCAAATGCAAGTTACACACCAGTATCAGATTATTAGTGCTTGTTTTTTACTTTTGGGCTTGAATTCTAATTTTCTTGTGTCAATGTGATTCAACAGGATGCACTTGCTGTCGGTGGAGAGTTTGGAATACTGGAGGGAAGGACATTTGCACTCATACACCCCATTGTGATGGCTAGTTTGTTCTTCTATACATTATGGGCTGGGTATTTGGGTTGGCAATGGCGCCGAGTCAGGACGATACAGATGAGATTACTGAACTCAAAAAGCAAGTGAAGCCTGCCCCAGTTACTCCAGAAGGGACACCAGTGCAAGTGGCACCCTCTCCGGTTGAGCTTCAAATTCAGCAACTCACTGAGGTAGGTATACTTATGAGTGATTTTGGTTATAGAAGATTCTTTGAAATAAAAGGCATTATTGGTTTAAACTTTGAACTGTAAAGTCCAATAACAATGTTGGTCGCCAGTTTGCTCTACAGGGGGTTGATGATAATATTCTTGTATGTATGAAATTTCTGGTGACAAAATGTGTATTTGTATGACACTGCAATAGTTCTAGTAGTATAAGTTTGCCAGATTATTTTTTACACAGAAATTTAGTATAAGAAGTAAAGTTTTGCTACCCCTTTGTTCCTCAATTTAGTTAAATCATGTGATTGCGTTGGTTGATAAGCACATGGTTGAATTTAGTTGTCCTAAGGATAGATAATATTGTTTGTACTGCATTGGTCAATGCCCAACACAATCATTTGATTGAATTAAATTGGAGAATCTAAGATACCAACTTAAAAAAAGTGTATCTAAATTTTTCAAAAAGAAAAAAAGAAAAAGAAGGGTATAATGCTCACTATAGGAGAGGCTGATATATTGGTTTGTCAAATTCAGGAACGGAAAGAGCTGCTGAAAGGATCCTTCAGGGATAGACACTTCAATTCAGGGTCAATACTGCTAGGATTCGGAGTGTTTGAATCAATTTTTGGAGGAGTGAACACATGGTTTAGGACAGGAAAGCTATTTCCAGGGCCTCATTTGTTTGCAGGAGCAGGTAAATCATTAGCTTTTCATTTGAGCAAAACTGAACATATCATGGCGAATAAAACTTGTTTAGCCAACCATAAGTATTTGACAGAAGGGTTGCTGTCCTGCATTTGTGCAGATCTAACCTGATTTTGCTGGTATAATTTATGTGAACAGCCATTACAGCACTATGGGCAGCAGCTGCGGCTCTTGTACCTGCAATGCAGAAAGGAAATGAGACGGCCAGAAATCTTCACATAGCATTGAATGTGTTGAATGTTCTACTCTTTGTGTGGCAGATCCCCACTGGAATCGATATAGTTTTCAAGGTTTTTGAATTCACTACATGGCCATGAATTACAGACGTTGCAATTGTGAGCTCTCTTGTACTTTCTTTGTTTTTTGGTCACCTGTGTTATCTGCAACTTCCAATTGTTTTGTTCTCCCCCCTTTTCCCACTCCTGTTTCTAGTATATATTTTCTACACAACCATATATAATTAGTTTATGAGGGGCGTGATTTCGCCATTGAATTAAGGCAAAATTCTTTAGTTTATGTTAAGCAATTCCAAAATACATGAACTACATTTAGTCCATTAGGCATAAAATACATTAATGTTTGACCGCATAATGGTTACCCTACTCTCTCTCTCTCCTCTCTCTCTCTCTCTTTTTTTTTTTTTTCAGTTGATGATTCAATAGTTACAATTGAGAATGAGGATTTGAATCCTGAATATTTTCATTGGGAATATGAGGAGGCGTTAATCAATTGAGCTATAAAATTCTTGACAGTTATCTTACTATTTTAATCACAATTTTGTTGATCCCAATTATGAGAGAATGAATTGCCTGACCAAATGACCTTGTGCCCTTTTGATAGATACAAGGCCTCAGTTTCATGATTGGATCTCAATACCGGCTCTTCTTTCATGAGTATGAGGATTTGTTTTTGTTGGCTAAATGTAAAACCTTTGATAAGAAACCGGTACAACCTAGAGGGATAGGATTTAGGCCAAATTAAGCCTTTTACATTTTTGCAAGAAGCCCATTTAGTTACAAAGATTAGCCATCCTATTTCTACAAGTTTCTGAATGTCTTCAGCAGTTTGCCTTCTCTCCCCGTTTATCTATCTTTTTTTTGGGTCTCGATGTCCAAAACTTCCTCTGTTACATGATTTCATGTATCTATGCTCATCTTCTTTTGTACCCAGTGATATTGAGTTCGTGCCCATGATGTATAAATTACACGCTTTCGATGCCTTGAGTAATCCCTTGCTAGTAATGAATTGAGTTTTTTCGAGCAGGACCATTCATAGCTAATAAGTAGAAAAAAAGTTCACACAGCTAGTGTTAGCTTGTATAGATTTTTGAAACCGAACCATTTTTCCACCAAGCAGTTTACACATCATAGGTAAAATGGGGATGTGCTAGAAACAGGGAGCAAATCGTGTACAAATATCTTGCATTACTTGCGAGTTTATTTAGATATACAATATCATTCACAAATTGACAGAAATGGTTGTATTTGTTTGGAAGATTTTTCAAGTATCATCATCTTAAAATCTTTGTTTACTTCAACTAATTGCAACAATATCAAGCAGTAATAATCTTACCATTCAGCTAGCCTATATCCATAATCCTTGAAATGGAGCCTGCATTGCTATGATACTTGTTTCTAGTTAAGTGCTAAATCCATCCTCTAACCTGCGAATTGGGCCAGGATTGTGGGCAAAGTCTGCAGACAGATTACTTCATTTGAGTACCAACCTTTGAAAGTATATGGGCCATAGAAGAACAAACCTTAAAACTTAGGTGCAGTACTTTGCGAGTTTATTTAGATATATAATATCATTTACAAATTGATAGAAATGGTTGTATTTGTTTGGAAGATTTTTAAAGTATCATCATCTTAAAATCTTTGTTTACTTCAACTAATTGCAACAATATCAAGCAGTAATAATCTTACCATTCAGCTAGCCTATATCCATAATCCTTGAAATGGAGCCTGCATTGCTATGATACTTGTTTCTAGTTAAGTGCTAAATCCATCCTCTAACCTGCGAATTGGGCCAGGATTGTGGGCAAAGTCTGCAGACAGATTACTTCATTTGAGTAACAAACCTTTGAAAGTATATGGGCCATAGAAGAACAAACCTTAAAACTTAGGTGCAGTACTTTGCGAGTTTATTTAGATATATAATATCATTTACAAATTGATAGAAATGGTTGTATTTGTTTGGAAGATTTTTAAAGTATCATCATCTTAAAATCTTTGTTTACTTCAACTAATTGCAACAACATCAAACAGTAATAATCTCACCATTCAGCTAGCCCAGATCTATAATCCTTGAAATGGAGCCTACATTGCTATGATACATGTTTCTAGTTAAGTGCTAAAATCCATCATCTAACCTGTGAATTGGGCCAGGATTGTGGGCAAAGTCTGCAGACAAATTACTTCATTTGAGTAACAAACCTTGAAAGTATATGGCCATAGAAAAACAAACCTTACAGCTTAGGACAATACTTAGTTACTGTTTTTTTAGATTTTTCTCTTAAAATTTAGCTATGTAGATTTTTTTTTTTTTTTTTCATGGGATAGAAGTGTATTTTTAGTTAAGTATTGCCATATGACTGAATTTTAAGAGGGGAACCTAAGGACAACATCTAAATACTGTACTTAAGTTTTGCTGTTTTTCAAAACAATTGACATGATCATTAGAACAATTTTTTTTTTTTTAAAGAAGTTCTTCCTGATGTTATTGCACCTCAACAATCAACATTCAAAACTTTAGAATCCATAAAAAAACTCTGAACATAATTTAATGGTAAATTTTGACTTCTCATCTTCATTTTACAACGTGGGAACTAATTTAAAGATTCCATAACATCAATTTTATATGGAAAAACTGAAAAACATTTATAAAACAATCTTAATTCGTACTACCATATAATCAGACTTTTAACTAAATTCATAAAATAATCATAAAAAACGAAATGATGCCTTATTAGAAAACTTGGCAAATTATAAATTTAAAAACAAAAATCTTCTTTTTAACATGCAAGACGTGCTAATGCTATGCCACCCTTCTGCTAATTTTATCATTAAGTTCTTAGTGTCAAACTGAAATCTTCTACTTCATAGGAATTGATATATTGAATAATTTTCTTTTTAAATACATTCTCTATAAACACCAAAACCTAAAATTCTTCAAGACCAAAATAATGACAAAATTACAAAATTTTCCCATAAATTTAATAGGGATTTGTGAGTTATGGGGCCAAAATGGGCATATACACTGTTTAGGAAAATATATATGGATCTACCACTGTTTGCAAAATATTTAGCAATTTATTACATATTTGAAACTTGAGTTCTTTGAAAAAATAGCCTTCAAATTTGACGTGTTATTTTTTATAATACTCGAGTTCATGAAACTCAAGTACTATGGAAAAACTCAAGTTCCCAATTAGTGGTAAATCCTTACATATTTCAGAAACAGTGATAGATTGCAAAATATTTTCAAAAACAGTGGTATTTGACCATTTTGACCTACGTTATAGACTTAATTACCATTGAATTTGATTTCAATTTGATCTCCCTCAATTGTCTCACAAATCTCAATCAAATGATATAATCTTATCTAGAATCTCCCTCTTTTCTTATTTTACTCTTGTATATAATCTGAAAAGAGAAATTATTGGTTTGTTTAGACCCAAAAATACCCAACAATAGCCACTTTAAAGGCTAAGTATTAATTAAATCAATTATAAACAACCTTTGGTTAAGGTAACTGAATCATTATTGTGCAAAAAAAAAAAAAAAAAGCAACGGAAAAATTACACACAATATGATGAACCAAAATACCAAACTATCCATTCAATCTTTTCTCAAAAAAAAAAAAAAAAAAAAAAAACTATCCATTCAATCATTTAAAAAAAAAAAAAAAAATCATGATACAACATGATGCTAATAAAGAGAAGGTTTATTTTAGGAAACCTTTGTACTAAGTTAAAAAAAAAAAAAAACAAAGTTTAGTTACAAAATTCGTTGTAGCCTAAGGCTATAATTTTACTTAATAAAAAAAAATATTACTACATATTTTGAAAATCTAATCATTAAATTGCATGTTCTTTATGCTTTTAATATTCATATCAAATTTTGTATTAATCGGATATTATTTATTATATGATTCATAAGCTTATATTTTATGTATAATTTAAAACTACAAAAACTTACAATTTGAATAAATTATTGATGACATAGCTATTGATATTTAATCTTTTAGATATTTTGCAAGTATGAAAAATATAAAAAGAATATGTCATCCAATGGTGAGTTTGTCAAAATTCACTTCTAATAAAAAGATATTGAGTAAGGTTGTAGCTTATTGTTACAACTAATTTTGTAGTTAAATTTTTTCCGTTAAAAAAAACATGTGTGTATATACATTATATATTGCAACAAAAGATGGTGTGACTATTACATTTAATTAGTTCAAGACTTAGGTACAGTATTTAATTGCTGTTCCTTAGGTTCTTCTCATAGATTATGTCGTGTGCCTTTTTTCTCATAGATGGAAGTGTATTTTTTAAGTTAAGTAGTTATATGACAAAATCTTAAGAAGGAAACTTGAGAAACTGTATATAAGTTTTGTTCATTCAAGAATTTTAATCTACATACTCTACAACATCTAAGAAAGTAAAAAACATAATCATAGCTCCTTTATAAATTAAATTGATGCAAGTGGAAAGCAACAAGAAATAGAATACATCTTGGGTAAGATAATAATTCTTGAACCTATAAGGGGTTTCTTGAATTCAAAAGGAAAATTTAAAAACCACCAAAAAAGAAAGAAAGAAGACAAATTCTCTGAAATTTTATTTATGAAAATTTGAATTGCCTTGGAAGTTACAATGAAGTTACAATGTGTTTAAATAGGGAAATAATTCTAAGGGTACTAGGAGACCCTTAGGAAGCCCTAAAGGCCTCAAGTTCTTCTATAATTGCTACACCCTAATTTGTGTTAACTGCAAAATTAGGCTAGAAAATAGGAAAAATTGTCAAAAAAGGAAAAGTTGAGAAAATTATTAATTCATATCCTATGAACTATAGGAGATGTATCAAAATAGATGGACCTTATTATGACTTTTGAATCAAAAGTTATAATAAAAAGAAAAATTACTATAAATAGCAAAAATGAATAGTTAAAGGCAAAAATGAGTGACTTTTAAAAAAAAAGCAACATAAGTTATGGTTGTAAAGTGACGTTATTTTGATCCTCATGAAAATTCCTTTTAGGTCACTAATTGTCATGCAATTTTGTCGGCAGCTCAAATGATTTCCCAAATTTTGAAACCTATTAATTAATAAGTGCTACAAGAATAAGATGGAAAAATTGTGAGTTTTAAAAAATTCACGTAAGAACATTAATAAAAGAAGTCAAAATTCCATAATTTTATACATACTAAAAATTATAACAAAAGATTGTGCGAATATTGCTTGCAAATCTTGTAGTCATTGATAAATTAATAAGATTAAAATTATGAACCATACATATACACTCAATATGGAGGGGCTACAAAAATCAAATGCACAACCTTTTATAAAATAAATAAATAAAAAAAGTGTAAAAGATTGAAGGTGACAAACCTGGTCCACTTCAGGTTCTTTACTTCTCTTTTGCAACCGCGAGATACCTGGGGGTATATTTCATTTTCTCATCATTGGAATATTGGCACCTCAATCATCCCTTAGCTGCCCTCATTTTGTGGCTTTTGAATTACCCCGTACATTGAAGGAAAGCCATTCTTGAAGCATCTCAATTCTCAACTCAAAGGCAAGAGAAGGAAAAAAAGAGAAAAAAGAAAAGAAAAAGTGGTGGACAGCATCACAATCTTACTACCTCAGCAAGCAAAGTCAGAGAGAAGACATACATAGCAAGAGAGACGATACAAAATTGATAAATTCTAAAATCTTTGCAGGAATCTTAATATAGCAATAGTTATGCATTGTTGAATGTTGAGCATATTGAATCTTTTGAAAGTGCTTCTTTGTGATCGTTAAGTATGATACGACTCATACGAGCCGCTACAAGCACAGTTTTTATGCTATGCCACCCAGCTCACTAGGAGGTGGACCGCGGAGGCTGCGTTTATCAGCAGAATAACTGAATAAGATACATTGCACAAAATGTGAACGAGACAAATTCACACAAAAAGTATGTGAAATGTATATTTCTAATTTGCTATGCAGATTGTAGACAAATGGTTTCATTAAGGTTCCATTTTTAAATTTTCAAAAGAAAGATTTACCTTTAGAACTTAGAAGAACATTACTATTATTCTGCTGGACATCTTTTTACGAATTACTCATGTAAAATTGTATGAAAATGGTATCTCTCTCTAGTCTCTAGTACGGGTTATTGGAATGAGTCTCTACTCTCTAGTCTTTAAAAGTATGTAACTTTAAGTTTCTATAGGTTTTGATGCAGGACAACCTAGGCTTCCCACCTAGATTAGTCCTATTGTAGACTTTAGGCTTCTCACCTAAGGTGTTTGGATTTGCCACCAAACAAACACAATGCAATCTCTGCACCTAAGGTGTTTGGATTCACCACCAAACAAACACAATGCAATCTCTGCAAATAATTTCAATAATAATAATAATAATAATAGTCTGTAAAAATACAAAAGGAATCATCTGAAGTTTTATATACAGTTTCTAGGAATCCTAATGATAAAGATAAATACTTCTAAACAAATCCTAAACAATTTCAAATATTAATATAATAATCTTAAATAATTTCAAATACTAATCCGATAATTCTAAATAAAGGATAATGATGAAATAATCCTAACCAAACTCAAATACCAATCCAAACTAAACAAATAACTACGTTACAATTTGAAATTATCCACTGAAAATCTAAAATAAAATATTGAAATAACTTTTAGTTATGCTCTGCATTAGGTTTTTTCAAGCAAGTATTACTAAATTGCATGAATTATAACCTTTACAAGCTGAATGAATTCCCACCGTATGCAAAGTCGCCCCTAGAGGGCCGCAAAAAAAGGTAGACTCTTCTAAAGGACTCCAATGGATACCAATCTTGCCTTGTGAATTTTTGTCGGCTGTAGGTGCTAGCTGAATCCGATGCCTTTCCTGTTCTCCCCTCTCTCTTTATTTGGGCGTGTTTCTCATGCCCCCCATCCCCCTTTTCCAAATTTCTTCCAAAGTAGAATTCTCATTGCTTGTAAAACTATAAATAACAACACATTCCAGCCATCCATATTTGTGCTCATTCATAAGTTTCTTGTTTAGTTCTAGTTCAAGCTCTTCGAGCCACTTTGCATAATTCCTCTCCATTATGGCAAACCAACCCACCCCGGCTCGTCCATGGTTCCGTTTAGCTTCCATTGCCCGCCCTGCGGCCCCAACCCCGATCCCGACCCCAGCCCCAGCCCCAGCCCCAGCTCCTGCCCAGGCTCCGGAGCCACGTCCACCTCTAGTAATTCGGCCTACATTTAGGCCATTAGCCCCCTCTCAACCAACTCAACCTCAAGAACCCACTCCACCACCACCCGCCACTGCTCCTCCTGCATCCACCGTTGCTCCTCCTGCATCCGCCGTTGCTCCACCCCCAGCCGCTGCTCTTCCGCGATCCTTTGCTGCTCCAATACCAACACCAGCCCCAGCACCAGCACCAGGACCAGTAGTAACAGCACGTCCTATTTTCGCTACTAGCTCAGTTCCATCGTCTCCAGTTCAGAGAGCCTCTGCTCCTGCAGCCCCTTCTTTTACTGTGAATCAGGTCCCTGTGGTATCACAACCTCAGACCAGAGTTTCAGCTCCTTCCTCTTCAGTTCAAACCTCTCCAGTCACTAAAGCAGTGCCATCCTCCTCTTCGGTTCGTACTTCTCCAATTGCTAAAGAAGCACCAACACAGGCTTTCCCCAATGTCAAAGCAGCCACCACTAGCTATGATACCACCACCATTAAGCCTGCTGCTCAAACCCCACCTCAGTCACCAAAACCCAAGCCTACTGCTCCACCACCTTCTCCTCTAAACCTACCACCTACACGATTGAAGGCTGAAACAGAGACAGAGCAGAGGATCCCACTGGAGGCAGAGCAGAAAACTGTGCTGGTCCAAAAGACTATTGAAAAGCCTAAGCCGTGGCTTGGTGGCATTGCTGACTCGCAGTGGGAGCATAGCGAGCATTACAAGCCCAGCTATGTCCATAGTGGAAAGCATGAAGAACACAAAGAAGTTGAAATCAAGGAGAAAGGTAGCTACAAAAAGCTTTCGGATTCAGAGGAGGCGGGTACGAGGGTCATAACAATTGCTGGAGAAAACAAAGGTGCTTTCATGGAACTAATTCGATCCCCAAAGAAACATGATGGTTCAGACAAATCTAATTCCTTGCAAGTTAAGAAGGGCATTACTACAACGGGAATCCAAGGCAGTGACTCGGAAAGCTATAGCAGTAGCGATAAGGAGGGAAAGCCAAAGAAAGATAAGAGTCACAAAGGGGCAAACACTGTGCCCATGAGTGCATTCATGAACAGCAATGTGCAAGGTATTAACAACTCCATTGTGTACAATTCCTCATACAACCACCATGACCCTGGGGTGCACCTTTCTCTCTCTAGGAAAGCCTCTGGTGGGTTCCAGGCCAAGGAACGCGTTAATGGCGATAAGGAATAGAGGGAGACGATGATACAGATACTTAAAAAAAAGGTTTTTTACTTATTTAATTTTAATTTCAAGTTTTAGGGTATAGTACGTAAGAGAATAAAGGTGGAGTGATATATGAGTGCTGGTGAGAAAAAGGCATGGATTCTGATTCTTCATTGTTAGGTTGCACTTCCAGTGGAGTGTAGCTGAAGATTGTCCATTGCCTACGTTTGGTAATAAAAATCGGAAGTTTGCTATGTATGTGCCTATATATGAATGCTTATAATTATTTATTGAGCATTAGTTGTACTTCTATAACCAGAATGGAATTTGTCCTTCAATTCCATGATGCCAATGGCCATGTTGTTTAAATTGCATGCAGAGTAGTTTCCTTTTCCTTGCTGTATGTGTTGAGCTATTGGCGTTTAATTGTGTACATATATACATATACTTAAATGTTGATGATGCTGTGTTAGATTCATCTACTGATTTGAAAATGGATTATTGTGAGTTTAAGAACTCAATGATAACCTAAAAATTCTAAAACATCCTACTCTTATAATACTGAGGATTGTTGGAAAAGTGAGCCTACAAGAGTGATCGCTTCCACAAGTGTACCAAAAATATTTACTTTGTTTTTACTAGTGAAGAAAAATAGTGGGACTTTGTTATGGCCCAACAAAAACTTATCAGTATGTGATTAGCGGCAATCAGCATGGCTCATTAGACCCAGCCAGGCAATTTAGTCACTTCAATGATCTTATTCTATCAGACCTATATATATAGTTTCGGAAAATTTATTTGGCATAGCATCACCACTCAAGTCTATACAATAATGCATGAATGACATTACTCTTCAAGGTCCAAAACAAAAAAGAGTAAGCCGATCTGAAGAGCACTTGAATGTAAAGCCCAAACATTTTTGGCACACAAATATATTGCCTCACTGCGTATTATGTATTGATAATTTTACATTGTTGATTGTTTATTTATAATTTTTTTAATTATAATCATCTATTATAAAATATTAATCTCAAATAGTATTTGCATGCCTAAAGTATTTCTTGATAAATTTGTTACTTGCATTATAATAAATAAGGAAAATTACATAAAAGGCATACAATTTATATCATCTTTTGTATTTGGTCCTATGTTTATAATATGAGTAATGTTACAGGTATAAACTATTTTACAGTATTTTTACAAACTGCTAATGTGGCCAACTTTTTATTAGTTTTTTTTAGGTCCACAATTGATATCACTTTTCCACTTACCAATAATTACTCACCACTTTAGTAGTTTGTAAAATTTTTTGTAAAATAGTTTATATTTCTAACATTATTATTATAATATTAATGTCAATTAAAGTCCCCAATTTATGAAATCATTTCAATTTGAAGTCACTGTACATTTTCTTTATTCATTATGTCAAGTTAGTGATTATGAGAGTAGAGAAAAGAGAGAAACCAACCTCTTAAGTGATGATGAATTCACCTCTGCGTTAAATGGGTTATATCTTTTCTTAGTGTCTATTTGGTAAAGATTATTTTTGCCAACTTATTTTACTATTCAGCTTATTTTTACTACTATTTATTGGTCTCACTATACTTTTTTGTATTATTTATGAATCTTATTGTACTATTTCAACTAACTTTTACTTTTATCTACAGTGCTTTCAGTAAAAAGTTTTCAATTTTAATAAAATAAGTAGATCCTAAACACACGTTTAGTATTAGTGATCACTTACTGATGTATGTTCCACAAATGAAGGGCATATATTGACACAGCTTTTTACAATGTATTGTCAAAATCCTCATTAGTGCTTAGGGAATCTTTAAAAATTCTCTAGTTTACCTAGGATTAAAAGTCCTATTAAAATGGGATTTGTGGGAACAATGGACTTCAGCTTAACTAAAGACATTTTTATTGGTCAAAGGATGGTCTTATAATATGCACGCATGCATGGGATGAAGTTTAGTTAAATTTTATTGGTCCTTAAAAGATTAATTAGTCAACTAAGGGCTTAATTCCCATTTGTTAAGATCTAAAATAATTATAAACATGCAAACATAAGATTATGCTTAGAGATAATGTGCAATTCTTTGAATTATTAAAATAAGTATTTGTCTTTCAAGGATGAATAATTGTCTTGATAATTTTAAAAATCAATTTAATTTGGGTTAACTTAACCAGAAAAGAGTACATCACAATTTTAAAACCTTAGTTTATATATCTCAGTAAGATTACCATTATCTCCATGAAAATTTGACAGAAACCTATCAACCCCAATGAAATCTTATTTTTGAATGTTTTCAAGCTCTAGGAAATTGAAACTTTGTTCATCAAGGAAGGATTAATCTTCTATTGATAAAAAAAATTAATTATATTGCTGAATGATTGCCTTTTATAGCACCAACATTGTGCTTGAATAGAGGAAGTTATATCAACGATGTGAGTTTTGGGCTCACCTTTTATGCATAAGACTTTATCTTCATCAAGCACAATCTTATCTCATTAGCTATGTTCAATAGAATAGTCTTCATAAATTGGTAGAGATCCTAACCTATGACACCAACTCTTTCAATGTGTTCATCCATCTCTTTAATATTGCAATCCTCCTCCCTCTCCACATAACACGAATTTGGATGGCGGTTATGAGGTTAATTTCCAATGGCTAAGGCAGTGAGATACTCTGATGGGGCATCAAACCATTTATCCATATGCTGAAAGAACACCTTTGCAACCTCATTGTATTTATACACGTCAACTACGCCAACATGGCTTCTCTCACGTGCTCTTCTTTGTGCCATGGCAGGAACGCTTAACCTTAGTTTAATAACAAATTGATGTAGTGTAGTATGGCTCCAATACAAATTAATGTAGTGCAGGCGTGTAGAAGCAGAATTAGTATCATTCAGTAACTAAAACTCTTTCACAAAACTTAAATTTCAGAAAAACTCCACACTAGAAGGCAAAAGAATAGAGAAATCCTCTCAAAAGAAAATTATATTAATAACAGCTTCATAATCACCTAGTCCCTCTAAATTATTTTTAGAGGATGAGATTTTCTCTGTCTCCTTTAAGAAAAACAAATAACAAAGTTCTACTTCTCCTAAAGAAATGAAACAGCTTAATTAGGAAAAGAAAAAAGAAAAAACACAAAATTCTTATTCAACTAGGAAAAAAGAAAGAACATAATCTAAAATTCTAATTTAACTAAAAAAGGGAAATAAAATTCTAATCCAACTAGAAAAGAAGAAACATATAATAATTATTTTATGTTCAATCAACCAATTTGCATTACAACCCCATATTCAAAATATCAAGCCTAGAAATCAATTAATGTACCCTACAGAAGATTAAAAAAAAAAAAACCTTATGGAATCCCCACATATCTACAAGCAAGAATCTCAAAATCAATGGCAATCTCGTCGGACCTAACCCATGCCCAAGCTCGTCACCTATGGTCTTGTCATTCCTAATAACTACCCATGCCTGATAATGGAGGGAGTTTGCAAAGTAACATCATTTTTCAAACAATTTCGTTAGCTAGCAATGTTTCCAAACTATTTAGAAAACTAACATCTTGAGTCTTTTAAACTTGAGTTCATTGTAGCAACTCGAGTCTTAGAGACTCGAATTCTATGCGTTAGTAGAGTGGAAGTCGAGTTTTATAGAATCGAGTTGTTGGCATAGTGGAACTTGAGTTTTATAGACTTGAGTTCCCTAAAGCATGATTCACTATTTCAACTTCAACCTAGAGAAAAACTCAACTTCAACCTAAAGAGAAACGAAATCACTTCAACTTCAATAGACCCAGAAAGAAACAAAATTAGCAAACCCAACCAAACCCAAAGACCCACAATGAAACAAATAAACTCATTTCAACTTCAACTTCAACTTCAACTCCAACAATAGAGTTTAGATACACACAGAAACCATAACCATGAAGATCAAACCCACGAAGATCAAACCCAAACAACGAAGAAGAAACAATGAAGATCAAACCGTGATGGTGAAGGTCACTAAACCCAAGTGGCGAAGGCTCCAACGGCAGCAGCGGCAAAGGTTTCATTTTCTTTTCTTCTTTGGGACTTTGGGTTTGTTGATGTTCCTTCGTCTTCTTCTCTAGTCTTTGGATTTGTTTAAGTTTCGTTGCTTCTCTTTGGGTTTAGGGAATGCAAGTCTCCACAGGGATAATTTTCAAGGAACTCAAGTCTCTAAGACTCGAGTTTCCACAGTGAACTTGAGTCTAAGAAACTTAAAATGTTAATTTCCTAAATAGTTTGGAAACCATACTAATTAACAAAATTGTTTGAAGAATGGTGCTGTTTTGCAAATTCGTCCATGATAATGAGGAAGACTTTAATTGATCTAAATTTGAACACTTATGGCTTTCTAGCGACCTCATCTAATTAGGTTGCTAAATACTAACATAAATCCTTTATACAGTGAAAACTCGAAGTAGTAATACAGGGATATGCAAATTATTAGTGTCTATACTCATGAAATTGTGATCGATAATAACCCTTATTTTTTTATTCTATTCTATTTTTCAACATTTTATTTCTTACTCATAGTGTCAATTTTATTTAACTTAACATTACATTAACACCGGAGTTCCTCTCCTTTATACTCTCTTAAATTGGAGCTTTTGTAACTAGATAGTTTTAAAATAGCATTCACATCCGATCTTCTAAATGGTATATGTTGGTATAATTTAGCATCGAAGCACAAAAAACCACCATTACCCGGTCTTCCAATTCTAAAAAAATTTACAATCTTACTACGATGTCATCTTACATATACAATGGTATTGTAGCTCTATTGTATAATTTTTAATATATTTTACTCCCTCTACAGTATCATATAAATTTATTATTTTCTCTCTTTGTTTCATTTCTCTCCATCTTCCATCTCTTCTCTCTCCCTTGTTCTTGTTCTACCCTTTCTACTCCTCAAACCGAAAACTCTCTTTTTTCAAACCCAAAACCCCATGTGGTGGTGGTAGCGGCAGAGTTAGGCATGACATAAAAGTTCCATTGATGTGGCGATGGTGGCGGCGTGGGTCTGGGTTGGGGTTGGTGGTGTTGGCGAGGTGGAGATCAATGTGGTGGGTTTCAATATTGGTGAGATCGGCCGTGGTGGGTTTCTGGGTTTCAGCGTTGTGGTTTTCAGCGAGATCGACAGTTTCGTTGTGTGTGTGTGTGTGTGTGTTTATTTATTTATTTTTTCTCTTGGTGATTATGTGATGGTTGTTTCTTGTGGATGTGGTTGTTGTTGGTGGTTTTTGGAGGCTTCTTTGTGTTTTTTTTTTCTCTGTGATGGCTCTTTCTTGTGGTTGTAGTTGGTGGTGGGTTTGATGGTCGTGGGTTTACTCAGATTGGTGATGGGTTTGGTGGAGATCGGCATGGATTTTGGATTCAAAGTAGTTGGTTTGGTGGTGGCATGGTGACTATGGTGGGTGGTTGAGAGAGAGAAACAGAGATTAGAGAGAGAAGTGAGAATATTTTTATATTATTTTTTATTTTACTTTATATTATTTTAATGTGTAGTATGGTAAAATAAAAGTTAGGATGTTATATGTGTTTTAAAATAGTATGGTATAAATGATAAAGTAGCTTTTAAAATGGTTAAATGAAATTTTTTGTAGAAATCGAATGTGAATGCTCTTCGAACATTTTAGTGAATGAGAAATAGATTTAAAGATCAGATTTTCGGTGACGAGATCTAAAGCTCTCTAAGCTCTCCAATTAGAAATCAGTTTAGCTCTTGCCCGTAGAACACAGTTTGGTTTACGATTCTTCCATCTTCTCTATATTGCATTGCAAGCAAACCCATTGGGTTGTGCCACGCATCTCAAGGGGTTATTTTAGAGTAATTTATTTTAGGGGTTATTTTAGAGTAATTTATTTTAGGTTTTTTAATTGACACCGTGTGATAATTTGACATGACATAATTTAATTGGTTGTGTGATAAATTTAGGTGACATTTAACTATCTTTTTTTAAACAATATGTTGTAGGATTGCAATTTTACAAGAAAAAAAATTAAAGTTATCCCTAATTTCAAGGATGTAATTTGCAATTGAACCCTTCATTTTTTCAATAAAATAGTTGATTTGAGATTTTTCTTAATTTTTCCTTTCTACTTAAATTGAGGGAGACTCCATATAAGTCTCTTATAATCAGGGGAGCAATATCTACAGTTGAATCTCCATGTTAAAATTAGTTATTGGGAGATTACTTTTTTTTTTTGGATACAAGATAGAATTCTACTCTAGCATAATCTAATGTGGCGTTTGGTACGTGGGAATCTACATTACTCTTGGCATCTAAATTCCTAGGAATGTGATTCCTAGGAATCACATTCCTAAGAACGTAGCTATTCCTATGTTTGGTTTCATTGGGAATATCTTAAGATTCCTAGGAATGTGAGATGATAATGTTTGGTTTATTCTCATGAATCTTAAATGAATTATATATTTTTCCTATTTTATCCTTAGATTTGAATGTGAACTACCAAGTCCTTAAAAAAAAAATCTTCCTCTAAATAAAAAATGAAAAACCAAATATAAACAATTAATTATGAAAAATTCATTAAAATTATAGTCTAACATTTCAAAATGACAGGTATAATACAAAAATAAATATTTAAATTCTCAAATGATTTTATTCTTAATAATAATTTAAAAATAGTTTAATCCATAATAATTTGTTTTATATTTTACCTTAATTGATTAAATGATAATGAAAAAGGGTTAAAATTGTCAATCTATAAAAAATACAGTTTCCTTTAAGCTTGGGAATCTGGATTCCAACCTGTTTTAAAGGGAATCCACATTCCCACTGAGAGGGGAATCCAGATTCCTCTGGCATCTGATTCCTTAGCGTGATTTGCAACCAAACATGGGAATCTTTAAACATTCCTAGGAATCCTAAAACATTACCCCATACCAAACGCCACATAAGTGTATATGTGTGTGAAGCTCCCTCCTGGAGACTTGAAACCTGCTGTAGCACATTGGCAAATTCTAAATTGGGAGATTACTTAAAAAAAGAATATTGGCCCTTCCAAATCCTAATTATCACAGAATAATTAATGTTCTTAAATAACTAGTTTCATACATAATATCCTGTCTTGTTGCTTCTTTAATTTCTTTCATTTGTAGGGACGTGCAAAGCAGTGTCCATAAACAAACACCCAACTTTGTCCATGTGACCTATTTGGTAGTTGCATGGATCCCCACTAAATTCTCCAGGCAGAAATGAGCCAATGGAATACTCCCTTAATGCACTTTGTTTGGTCTTCAAGTTAAAACTAATACTATCAAACATTAAGTGGGTCTGTGTGTTTTCTAAAGCTTTGCACATGTGCTTTGGATGACAAAGACGATACATCTATTTGATAGAGCTAGCATAGCTAGCTCTCTAGATTTTCTGGGTGGTGGATATTTGCAATTCTCATATCTATGCCGTGAGCTGTTAACCTGTTATTGGTAAAGAAAACGATTCTGAAGGAAAAAGAGAGGATAGGGCTCTGCCAGATAGTACACTAAAAATGATCAAGTGGATGGGTCACAATCTTTTTGACTAGATAAATGAATTCAATTAAGTAAAATAAACTTTGATGTTGCATTATTGAAAAGAATAACAGGTTGCCATATTTGATATTTCCCCTATGCTATATAGCTCTATTTTTCTCCTATAATTCTAGTGCTGCATTAGCATTAAGCTATGTTTTTTCAGATGAACTAGTGGGGAATGTGATTCACAGAAAATATGCTCGATTAATCTTAATTGTGGCAGCTGTGGTGATGCATGGAAACAATGTGACAGATTAGGGAAAAAAATTGTATTAAAACATATTTAACAATAAGTTTGTGCAAATTAAATTATGTTGATTTGCAGTTAAAATTACAAAGTTCTGTGTGTTGCATGCAATAGGTGCTGCTATGCTCTAGAATGGTGATGGAAGTGAATAACGTTTGGGGAGAAGGGAGAAAGCATAGGAACCAAAAAGATCAGTGAGTTAATTTTCTTGGCTCATGTGGTTAGTACGTAGTAGCTGTGATAATTAATTTTCCTGTTAACGTTTGAATAACGTTTGGTTAGTACTTCACTTTCATTCATTCATCTTTCAACTTTGTTCAATTCAGCCCTTCCCCCATTAATCTGTCAGAATTTAGCCATGAAGGACCCCCCAAAACAATGTAGTTTTAATGTTTTATATTGAACAAAGTTGAAAGTTAAACGTCCAATTATAACGGATTCTAACGGAATCACTAAATTGAACAAAATTGAAAGTTAGAGTACTGAATTGATAATGAAATAAATTTTAGGCAAAACTAAATGACGCAACTTGTAATTTAACCTATTTTTAAGGGGGAAAAAAAACTTGCATGGAGTTCAAGCCCAAATTATTAAGGAGCTTGTTGTTGTGTCAATCAATATCAAGCAATAACACCGACTTCAGTATGCCTGTTTCATTTGAATCTGAGATAGGACAAGGAAGTGAGGCGAATAGCATATTTTATTGGTGAATAACATTTCATTAGAAAAAGGGAAGTATTCCATTACAGACTACAGTCTACAGAGAAGAGATGTGACAGGGATAGTTCCTTCCAAATTACAAAAGAGGGCATTTTGCCAACACACTGCCTTCTCTAAATGCATGAACTGCATCTCAACAAGAGAAAAAAGACAAAGCATTCTTGGCAGCAATGATCAAAAATTCAATGGACAAATGGATTGTGCACTGTGGGGATTAAATTACATTTATTGCATTTCCTGGGAGAATGATGCTTAGTAAACCAGCATCTCATACTTTGAACACAGCCAGACATGTTGCTTTTGACTCGGCCATGAGAGGATCGATCATTGTTTGGTACCAATTCAGTCCAAAGACTCCAAACATGGAGAATTTCTGTCTTATGATTCCTACACCCTGTTGCTAGACTTGATCTTTTGCCCCGAGTAGCTACATCAAAGGTTATTTAATTTAGGTGGACCAAATCTTTATCTCTTTTCCTTTTTTTTTTTTTTAAATCAAAAAGTTGTTATTTATTTTTTCAGAAAGAGGGATTAAATTCTTGACAATCTGTTCTGCGTGAAACAAATTCCAAGCCTGCAAGTGATCTAATAGAATGCATTGATACTTTTAGTTACATGACATTTTTATTGAATCATGTGATTTGTTTAAATATTACATATAGATTGTCTTATAATTCATCACGTAACGGATTAGATAAAATTCCTCAAATCTAGTTTTCAAGCTAACTTCCAAAGAAATAGCTTTAGCCTTTCAATAATCATTAGTTTTCGTAATGATTTTCACTTGGCTTTTGTTAATGAAAAAGTTTAGGGACACAACTTTTGCCACTACTTTGAAGTGGTTTACTATGAGTAGTGGAAAAAAAATGGCCAGTCCTTGTAAGATGTATATCCACAATTCATAGTCAACCACTTCATTAAATTGTGGAAAACATTGTGGCAAATAGAGTAATTGTAGAAAAACTGTTTGCTTGTTAAAGGGTCTCAATCAGTGAAGTTAAAGAGAATGTCCGTTGCATCTATTCATGGGCATTGCAAATTGTACAGAGCTTGAAGTACCTTAAAGAGAACCGATTTTCATGTCTCAACCCAATTTTGTTTGTAATAATTTACAAATTATTGTAATTTCTATATTGTTTATTTGTATTCTCACCAACAATTTTGAACAAAAGAAAGTGCGTTTTTGTTGTATAAGGGGAAGCTTTGTTAATCAGTATACCACTTTGGTGGCCTAAACTATCATCCATTGGGACAAAAAAAAAGAAAAAAAGAGAAAGAAAAAGAAAAATGAGATTGTAAAATTTGGTCTTTATAAATGAGGCTAATTTTTTTAAAATTCTGGTGGTGATAACCTCCCAAAATTATATGCATAGTTGTGCTTAATTTAATGGAAATTGATTTCTAGAAAATATTTTTCGCATTTATGGGTGTTTAGGGCAACAAAAAATGTTGGTCAACCGAAAATTATCCTCCAGTTGACCATATAATAAAGGCAATTATGGTGAAAATTAGTTTATGCTTTCATTGTCCATAAATAATTTTCTGCCTCGTCCAAAACTTATCAATTGAACTTCCACTCCCCGCCAACCACTGTTTGCCATCCAACCACCACCACCCCTAATGTCCCTAGTCTTTGGTGGCCAACCATCCCTGTTGGTGGCTGTTACCGATCACAATATTTTTATCTAAAATTTCATCTTTTCTATTATATAGATGCTTGGGAGATGAGAAAATGTGAGAAAGTAGTAAAAAAATAATTTTGTCCATAGCATTTTCAATATCACAATCAAATACTAGAAAATATTTTTCGGAGTATTTTTAGAAACACAACCCAATGTTTGAAAATAATTTCTATTCGAAAAAATATTTTCACCTGAAAATATGTTTTGGTTCAAAAAACATTTTCTGTCGAACCAAACCAAACACAACATAAAATTTACCCCCATATATATATATATATATCATAAATTTATATTAATTTATATCCCATACTTTGACCCTTAGAGATTAGGGGGAGTTTGGTACACCATTTCAAAAAACAATTTTTAGTTTTCAAACAACATTACACGTATTTTTACATATTTATTTTTTTTCACTCATATGTATTTTTACACATATTTTCAAATAACAAAATACATGTTTTTAAGTGCATGTACCAAACACTTCCTTTGATTCCGCTCTTAATAACAGCCCGATTTAGTTATAAGGGCTTCGTGTTGGAAATGCCAAAAAAACAAATTGAACTATGGGGCTTTTAATGAATGCTTCCACTATTATATATTTCCAATTATTTATGTTTCTCAACCCCTCTAATAATTCCCGTAATCAAACAAAAAAAAAAAAAAAGTGCTAATAAACTGCCTTGAGTATGACATCGAAGAAGATGAGAGTGGCAGTTGGAATGACAGGAGTGCACGCAAAATGGTTAGATAAAGTGGGATACAAGTCATACAACATGGACTGTACAAATCTTTTATGCAATAAAGTGCTTTGTCATATACTAGATTTCAGCATATGAAGAATCAAGTCATTTTTCTTGCCTAAATTTTGCTTCTTTTGTGACCCAAAAATGTATGCTTGCAATTATCAGCAAGGACCAACGATGTCCCACACCACATTTGAAAGATTAGATTAGTTAGCTCTAAGAAGAATCCGAAGCATTTTATTAGCTTTTAGGCAGCAACAAGAGCCAGAGAGCCTACCGTCCATGCTTACCATCCTAATTCGTTTTAGTCCTTTTAGCCTTTGTTGCTACCAGACAAGTTACTAAGGGTCAAAAAACAGTACCATCAATATGACTTCGATTTCTTCTATGGCTGTGTTTGATGTTTCCCTTTGGCTAAGCTCTATTAAAACCTGCTCCAGCTAAGCTTTGATTCTCATGGTACGTTCTATATAAATGTCTTAGCTGCCCATATGGGTGCTAGCTAGCTAAGCTTGCTTCTTGTTTTTTTAATTGGCGACAACAGGAAAAACATGATAGCGATCCATTTGTACACAATCAATTAGCTCAGGGTATGGTCCTTCATGTGTACAGAGATGTTCCTAACATGAAAGTGATGCTTCATGTATGGGGAAAGGAAGCGTGACATGAAGTCATGCTCAAAAGTCCTACATTTTAAAGGTTTTTGGGGGTGGGGGTGGGGGGGATTTATTAAAGATTCTTTCACGATTACACATTTTGCCTCAATTTTTTAAAATAGTTGTTAGAGCTTTATAATTTAATTAAATTTTTTTGGCATTTCCAATCTATGATTCAAATTTTCCCTGGTATTGGATTATAAAATTAAAAGAAATAAAATTTTGATAAAATTAGTGGTTGAAATGAAGTCCTTATTAATAAAGCAATACAGCTTGGCAGTTGGGTAATCAGTGCCAGTAAAGGTGCAGTCGGTCAAGTCCAGGTCCAGCCCAATCAACAGATGGAATCTTGAGAGAAAAGTGATACTTTTGGGTCCAAGAAAAAGGCAAAGGAACTTTCATGCCGTTATAAGCGAAAAGTGTAAACTTTGCGCAACTTAACACCTGAGATGATGCAATCAGTTAAGGTTCACTTATTCTTATTAACTTTTTTTTCATAATTATTAATGTGGCATGTTTTGTCGTGAGTGTGACTAATGACTAATTAGTATCAATGATAAACTGATATGCTGTAAATTTGTTCCAATCACTTTGTTAAAATTAAAGAAAAAAAGAAAAGAAAATGAAAACTTGGATGAAAACTTTTTACCTTAACAAGTTATTAAAAAAAAAAAAAAAACTGTAAAAAATAAGTCCCTAACATTAGTCAATGATATGCTTACTAACATGGTTGTCAAAATCTTGATTTAGAATCTACGATCCTACGATTTTACGATTCTACTTGCTCAAAACGATCCAGATTTTTGAGATCATTTAGGATCAGTAAGATTGTTCAATTCCGACGATCCCAAACGATCTTGATTTCTTGTAATCTTCTTTAATTTGATAGAAGACTCAATTGGACCCAAATGAAAAATAACATCCCAATAGACCAAGTTTTGCGTTTCTAATGTGAAGAAATAGAGTGTTATTTGGACCTAAATAAAAAATAAAATCCCAATAGCAATGTATGACAATTACAAATGATGCTTACAAATGGATGTAGTGATGTATGGTAATTACATTAAATGGATGCAAATTTTTGGTATTTTATGAATGAATATATAATTTATGTGATTATTTAACATACCAATGTGTATTTTTTTTCTCAAATAATGTAGGACCTTACGATTTACAATCCGATCTTACGATCCATGATCACACCTACCTTCTACGATCTTATGTGGAATCTCGATTTTGACAACCTTGATTACCATGAGACTTGTCTGGGTAGCAAATAATTAGAAAAAGAACCTGTACTAGAATATTGGGGAAGTTATTTTTCCAATGCAGAACTAGAATTTCAATTTCATGCTCCTACTCTTGTCCCTTTGAATTTTTGAATGACTTTTTCTTAGAATTTATCAGGAACTGACCTTAAATTTAGAAAAGAGTAGGAGCTTGGAGCTAGCATGAGGTCCAAATTTGCAAAATAACATAATTATTGTAGCATTAAGGTTGCATTTGATATTGACTTAAAAAGCCAGCTTTTATCTTGCTATTTAGCTAATTTTTACTACTATTCATGGGTTCCATTACACTTTTTGATACTATTTATGAGTTCCACTGTATATTTCAGTTACCTTTTAACTTTGTCTATAGTACTTTCAGCAAAAGTTTTCAATTTCACCTAAAGAAGCTGTTTTCAAACATACTGTAAGTGTGCGTTTGGCTCTAAATTAAAGACCAACTTATTTTACTATTCAGCTTATTTTTGCTACTATTCATAAGCCCCATTACACTTTTTGGTACTATTCATGAGTCTCATTTTACTATTTCAACTAACTTTTATCTTTATTTACAGTATTTTTAGCAAAAAATTTTAAGTTTAAGCAAAATAAACGAATCTCAAATAGACCCTAAGTATTTAAAGTTATTTATGATGTAATTTCAGCACTTCAAATTTTAGCTGAGTTTTTTTTTTAAGTAAAAACTTTTGAGCTGAGTTCATTGTATGTTAAGTGAATTTGTGTTTTAATATCACCGTTTTTAATACTTAAGGTCTGTTTGGGATCCGCTTATTTTGCTGAAATTGAAATTTTTTTATTAAAAATACTGTAAATAAATGTAAAAGTTAGTTAAAATAGTACAGTGTGACCTATGAATGGTACTAAAAAGTGCAGTAGGACCTATAAATAATACAAAAAATAAATTGAATAGTAAAATAAGTTGGCAAAATAATTTTTGCCAAACACACACTTAAAATCATATTAAAAAAAAAAAAAACTGATAGATTCCCAAATAGTTTCAAAATAGCGTTAATTTATATAATAACTATTAAAAATAAAATTATTTTATAGCTTTTTCCCTAGCATAAATCCCCTCCCACTGTACTCTGAACATTATCTTGAAATCTACATGACATCGGTTCTCTCAGATAAAAAATGTTTTTATCGTGCACTTGTTAAGTAATCGAGTTTAATAGAATTAATTTTGTGAATTTTTGTTTAAAAGATCTTCTTCTTTAAAAAAAAAGAAAAAAAAAAATTGAGTTGCCTTATGGCAATTGGCAAGTCTTATATAATGGTGAGCCCCAACATGTTAGCCATTGTTCCTTTCACTCATTTTATCTATTTATTCACGGGTCTTCTTTAAGTTGGACCTTTTTTTTTTTTTTTTTTTTTTTTTTTTAAAATTTTTTTTTTGGGATAAAGACTTTATGTTGGACCTTGACTGCTCATAGTCTCGCACCAAGAAATATTAAAAGTTAAGCAACAATATAAATACTTTATTTACTTTATTTATTTATTTCTATAGTTTGGCCATTGTCATTTTGGTCATGTAAGTTTGTGTTCGTTGTCGCCGTCGGTCATTTCATCCATAATTTCTGTTATTTATTAAAAATTAAATTTTTAATAAAAAAGACAAAATACATATTTTAAGTTTGGTAAATTTTCATTTTGGTTTTGTAAGTTTCATGTGTCATTTTGGTATTGTAGATTCATATTTATTGTCAACATTAGTCCTTCCTTTTTCTTTTTCTTTTTGGTGTGGATAAATAGTGTCCTTAATGCCGATTTTTTTTTTAAAAAAATAATGGAGAAAGGACTAAAGGTAACAGCAAATGTGAAGTTATGAGACCAAAATGACAAAAATCATATATACAGAACTAAAATTATAATTAAAAATTTTAAGGGTATAATTTGTATTTTTCCTACCGTGATCAGCTCCTTAGATTAATTAGATATAATTTTAAGCTTATATTGGAATGTGAGACATGAACTCACGAAAATCAATTGGATAACAAATAAAATAAAAAGATAAAAAACAACAACTCACGATGATCAAATGTTTCATGCGTGTTCATCCATAGGACTGTTTTTCGTTGGGGAATATTTCAACAAAGTCAGCTATTAGATAACTCATAATTCTAGACTCAATGAAAGTAGTACATTGGAAGGAAAAATATGGAAAAAGTTATGGAAGTTTAAGTTCAAGGAGCCAAGAGCATTGTAGCTTAATTGACACGTTCTTATGCATAAAATGTTTGGAGATCTAGGAGAGAAAAAGTTAAGAGGTTAGCAGCATATTGTAACAATCTAAAAAAGAAAAGAAAAAAGAAGAAGAAGGAATTAGGACAAATTGTTATTTTATTTTGAAGAATATAGTTGATCATTATTAGTAAAAGAACTAATTTCTAAAACAAAATGCATCCTAATTGGAGTTGAGGGAGAAGACTTTAAAGTTTCTATTGTATGATACCATATTTAATAAATTGGAGGTGGTAACCCCAAAGGATTTGTTTAGTGGTTTCTAAGATTTCATTATATCCATGAAATTATGGGTTTGAAACCTTTTGCCAATATCTTAGGAATTTCTTCAAAGTTAATATGGAATTTCCTCATGTATAACTTGGTGTGTGTGTGAAACAGGAAAACCGCCTACATTTGAGGGAATAATAAGATACTCAAAAAGGTTTGGATATTTGCATTTGTCCAAAAAAAAAGAAGTAAATTAGAGGTGATAGAAAATAGACGTGGAAGCAGAAATGGAAGCATAATAGAAAATTATGTAGTTTAGTCTAACAATTCATGTTCAAATCCTATATTACAAAATAAACCCAATATGACAATTTATAGGAGTCTAAACATTAGACTAACCACATATTAACTATGGTTAATAAACTTAAAGTAAAATTATGAGGCTTGGCTTGCACACGAAGCAGGATTAGTCTTCAACCATACTATTGTTTTTAATATATCTCTAACATATTCATTTAGTGCCCAATAACAAAAATCATTTGGTCTTATTCACAATGGTTAATCAGGTTATTTGATATGAACATCAATATTCGAATGGATCAAAATAATCATAATCCAACCAAAAGATAAATTGATGTAAGAACCAGGATTCAAATATTCCTCTAGACGTGATTTGGATGGAGTTAGACAAAAATGCTATATTGAAAATAGGATGGAAGTTGAAGGACTTAATCGGAAAAAATTAACCTATAAAAATAAAAATGAAAACAGATCAACTTAGGTGTTGGGTTCAATGGACTTAAAAGATGTGTCATATATAAACCTAAAGGTCCTAAGTTTCATTTCATTTACCACACTATTAATCATTGGTGTTTTCAGTGTGTTTTATTTGTAGGAAATAGGATAGCTGGCAAAAGATTAAGACACCATTTCCTTTATAAAAAAACAAACAAACAAACAAAACTTAGAAAGTGTAATTTATCATAAAATTTTTGGAGAATTTTAGAGGTTTTCATTATATTAGCAATGTAAACTTATTGAAAACTTTTTGCAAATGTGTATACCATTTGACAAATTTTGTTTGTTTACAATATAAGTTTACATTGCTGGAACAAAATAAGCTAAGAATTTTCTAAAAATTTTAATTCAAAATTGGAATGCCATAGGCTGGTGTAGTAATAAATAGAGCATGCAACATGGGAGAAAAGCAGTAAGCAGTGAGCAGTAAAGCACTAAGCACATCATATCGAGAATTTCGGCACATCGATCAAGCCAGATAGACCCAACATGGTGGCTCGTCAAACAGGCCATGCACCACAAACATGGCTAAATCCTAGGCCCCACGCTCACTGGACACGTGTCTTCCCCTGATTATCCCCATACAGTTGGCCCCTTTCTTTTAGGCATTCCCAACACTCCTTTCCTTCACTCACTTTGACATTTAGTTCCATTGTTCCTGCAGACTCACTCACCAACTTGCAGAGAGAAGAAAAAAAAAATGAAGGTAATAAGAAGCATGCACATTGTTTTTCTAGACTATGCCTATATGTATTTCATATGTTTTTACGAGCCCACTTATTTATTTATTTTAATCTTCTTTCCTTGTGACAGATCTTCAACTGGGTACACAAGAGGTTTCATCACACTGTCCTTAAGGGTTTGATTTTTGTCACTTTGGCCTTTTATGAATTTTTTACTTAAAAAACCAAATATTCCATGCATTAATTTTAAATATTCTTGTTCAGCCATTCTTGTCAAGTACACTATTGGCTTTTATATATGCTACGTTTTTTACTAAAATTTTGACACAAATTAAGTGTGTATGATCTATATATGTGTATCTTTTATTTACAGTTTGTTTTTTTAGCACAGATGGGCTTGCTCGAAACGTGAAAACAACTGAATCAACTACTAATAACAGTGACAAGCAAGCTTTACTGAAACAAGTGGCTCTTGCTGAAGTGCTTGATGGTTGGAGGGATGGCATTCTAACCATTGGTACGTTTGGGTTTGATCCTCTGAAACCCTTTAACCAACAAAAGGAATATTTGGTTTTGGAAAGTGAGGAAGAGGATGAGGATATTGAGGAGGTTGAAGCTGGACAATATTCCAATGATGATGACGGGGATGGCGATGACAGCGACGAAAATGCCCAACATGAAGAGCTGAATCCATTGATGTTCACAACATTTGAACACAATTTTGAGGATTTGGAATTAAACCCTGATCATGACATTAATGTTTGTAAACCTGATGTGATTATGACTGTTGATGGTGTTCCTCTAAGTCCTCCAGAATATGATGAATTGGACAACAGGGAAGGAGAGGAAAAGAAAAAGAAAGGAGAAAGAATAACACTGGCCGACCTTTTCTTGGCTGATGCTGATGTGAAAGAGAAGCTTGATCCTGACCACTTCTTCCCAAATTCTGGTAAAAAAACTGTGCTTCGAACCAAGAATGGTCTCTCTTTTGCCAAGAAGTTCATTCCTCGTGTTAAAGGAGTTAAAGAGGATGCAAGTCCAATAAAAAATCTGCAACGAGTGAGTGATATTATTTTCTCTTCACCTCTACTACTTTTAGTCACCCTCATGCACTATCTTTAATCTTCAAATCACCCATTAGTGTTTTGTGAGTGTCATTCTAATACCATAGTCTTTTTTTTTATAATAAATTATTATAACAAGTTGGCCAGGGGAATAGTGATTTAAACCTTGATTCTCCTTATAAGAGAACTCGGATAATGCTATGAAGCTACAAAACTCTTGATGGTACTATAGTTAATAGATGCCTAAATATGATTGACGACATTTTATTTTGCTACTATTAAATAATTGCTACTTGTTTGTTTTAATTAGGTAGCCATACTCATCAAAAAAGAAAAAGAAAAAGAAAAGGTAGCCATAAGTTAGTAGAGTATTAATCTTATAGGCCTTTAATGGAGTTAGCTAAGTTCAATGAATTAGTTAACTTTTTTGTAATGCTATAGCTTATGAAGAAAATGTTGAAGAGGAAGATCCATCCAGAGTTTGAAGTCAAGATACACAAATCAGAAAGTCAGACGCCTGGAGAAACAGGAGTTATCACCAATGATGAACATGGAGTCTCTGAATCAGTCACTCTACTTCCAACTCAAGGTATTCTTCTCAATTTATTGAGACCCCAATTTTGTTTTTTCCCCCCATATTTCATTCGCAATTTTTTTTTTTTTTCAATTTACAAATTGTGTAGAATAGCTAACTGAGAGCAGGTACTTAAAATGTGAACTAAATTTTCATTGTAGTGCAAAGTCTCCTTCAATAATTGTGATTCGATATCATCTTGAACACCCAATCATTGGGATAAAGTACTAACATCGCCATGTCCCGTTTCGAATGTCATAACATCTGGGGAAAGAAGAGAAAATTCGATGTCGTTAGATCTTCCATTCCCTAATGGAAAAGAGGGGGAAAAAAGAGAAAACAAATCACATGTCCCCTAGTCTTGCCATCATCTAATCTAAATGGGACCTATTGCAAAATTTAATGGCCAAATTCATGAACAAAATGCTACATTTCTATGTCTAGTCGTTTCTTTTGGTCTGGTAGGCTGCAAAAAATTCCGTTTTTCACATACCAATTATCAGAAACTCTAATGGTACAAAAAAATTTCTTAATTGAAATGATATATTGGAATTGGTCCGTGTGAAATTAATTATACCAATCATAACTTGAAATTTTAAGTCAAAGACCTTATAGCTGAATTGACACCTCCTCATATACAAAGTGCTTGAGGGAGTTTAGGGGAAAATAGTTCAAGCTGCAAGGTTAGTAGCATGTTGTAATTATCTTAAAAAAAAAAAAAAATTGACACTTTAACAATTTGTGGGGGGAAAAAATGTAAATATTTTTTGTGAACTTAGCATTGCTCATCAGTTATTAATGGATTGGCCCAGGTATGGAACTTTAGCTTTTGTGTCCAAAAATGAAAAGAATGCAAGTCCCTTGTAATTTCACATTCTATGCTCTAGCCTTTTTCACCCTTCTTCTTGTACTATAGAAGCTCATTAACCTGTTCTACTTGTACATACTCTTTTAAGTGTTATGCAATTTCCACGAGAAGGTCAAGGTGGGTACACAAAAAAGAAGCCATCCTCACTGTCATCTTCAATATGATAAAACCATCTACTGGTAACGGGTCCCTTCTTCAATACAATTCGAAAGATAAATCCAACCAGGAAGGTATCAATATAATGACATTCCAATCATTCTTTGATATGTCTATAATCCAATGGTGGTTGTATTTTATTCGAATTTTACTTCGGCCCACGATTTCTCTTTAATGGGCCTGCTATGTCTGCCACAACTCGATTTACTATTGGAAAGAAACCCATTATCTGTTTGTCCAGTGATTCATTTGATCATAATTAGAGTCACCATGAACATCATGATATATCATGTAATTGCATATATTTTTGGAAATAGAGAGGTGCATGGGCTTTGTTGATAATTTTTCCCTCTTGTTGTTGCAGGTGCTACAGTCTGAAATTTCATCTGAATAATGGCCTGGTCTCCTAGAAATGTGTATTTTTTTTATTGTTATAAAATAACTTTTCATGGACAATATTAATTAGGTTTTCTTGTTTATGAACTACTGGACCATGTGATTCTGTTTTGTAAGGTTCCTCCAATGTTTTGGCTTTAGTGTATGATTGAAGTTTGATTTGTTGCGTAAAATGGTTTATGTTTTGGCATTTGGATGCATCATGTTAGGTACGTGGGATTGGACTTTAATGCTACAAGCCTACAACAATAGAATGAAAATGGTACTAATTTTTGAAAGTGTCTTGACTTGATTTTTTATTATGTGATAAATAACAACAAACCAAGAGTTCCAATTAATGGCTCTTCAGCCACCTGTCAGTACCTTGACTCTTGTGGTGGGTAGGGGTGTCCAAGCGGCCCGCCCACCCGTCCAATTTGCCCGTATTCTACTCGCTACCACTCAATCCGACAAATCCGGGTCGAACGTGGGTCTGGAGCTCTCTAAACCTAACATTGGTGGGTTGGTTGCAGGTTTCTTTTCTCAAAACCCGTGAAACTCGACTTGCCTGTAAGATTTATTGTTTCTGGCGATTTTTCAAGCATTTCATACTGGATCCAGCGAGATCTCTTCGAGATTTAGTCCAGATCCTTCAAGATCTGGCGAGATCTCGTTGTTATCCAACGAAATATTTCGTCAGATCCAGCCAGATATCGACTAGATATCAACGGATCCGGCTAGATATTAGCCAGATCTTGATGGATTCGGCTAGGTATCGACCAGATCTCGTCTGAATCGATCAGATATTTGTTGAATCTTGATAGTATCGGCCAAATATCGGCTTTGGTGATAAAACCAATACTGACCCGATACAACCTAAAATCGACAAGACCCAAACTAGTGGATCCGATTAGATCTTCCGAGTCAGTTTTGCATTATGTTTTCATTCACCCGAATTATTCAAGTTGAGTTTGGGTTGGTCACCCGAACTAGTGGATTCGATTAGATCTTCCGATTCGGTTTTGCATTACGTTTTCATTCACTTGAATTATTCAAGCCGAGTTTGGGTTGGGCACAAACCCGAACCGGGCCTATTTGTGGACAGCCTTAGTGGTGGGTATATCTTTGGCCATTTAGGCTGCCAAAAACCCCAGTTAGATTTTTTGTCTTGGTTTTTACTTCATTTTTAACTGACTCTTAGATTCTAGGGAGGAAAGAGTTCGAGGTGCAAGGTTGCAGCATGTTGTAACTACCTAAAAATTAAAAGGCTAACAATTTTCAAATAAACTAATTAATACAAACCTTTGTTGTGATAGGTACGATTTAGTTATCATTGGCATAGCAAATGAATCTTTGTAGAGGAATCAAACCATGAGATTACTGCAATACGTGTCTTTTATTGGACCATGTAAAAGGAATTTTCAAGAAATCAAGGTCTATGAAGCTATGATGATTAATAAGAGAGGTGAATCCCTCATTGGAGGATGTGGCTAGAGTACTCCCATCTCTTTTGGCAATTTGGGAAAGTACAATATTAAAGTCTCTAATCCAAAACCAAGGTTCGCTAGAGGATGAAGCGGTTTGGTGCAAGGCTTCCCAAAATTAATATTAGCAAATTGAAACCAAGTAGTAAGAACCAATCGTAGTTCAAGGGTTTCGTAAATAAAAACCAAATACTATTAGCAAATTGAAAAACACGTCACCACGACTTATTCATAGGGTTTTCCATGGGTCAGATCAGATCGGGTTTGGGTTCAACCTGTACCCTTGATCTGATTATGTGAAGGATATCTCAACCAATCGTTGACTAGAGAGATTGATTAGACCAAGCCTTCAATGGGTGGCGGTTGATATCGTAGAGGTGGGAATTTGAAGAAATAACACAAAAATTAGTGAAATTTTGGTGAGATCTTGCCAGATCTCGCGATATCTCACTGAATTTGGTTAGATTTCCCTGGATCAAGAGAAAATCTCAAAATTTTGTTGGAAATCTATATAGATCTAGTTGAGATCTCACTAAAAATGGTTGAATCTTGCCAGGAAATTCTTGTATAGTCGATCGGTTTGGGTTTTCCGGGTTTTAGGGGTGGAGATCTACTTTCATTCCCAAGTGCAGGAGATCATAGCAATATAATTCTCAGAATACCGGCACTACAACAAAATGTATTTTTAGCAAAGAAATTAGTGAGGAAATATTTTTCGTCGCTAAAAATACAGCTTTAGTGACGAAATATGAATTTCGTCACTAATAATGAAAAAAATTATAACATTTAGTGACGAAAAATAAATTTTGTCGCTATTGTGATCTGAAAAATGGGCGCCAGTGGAGAGAAACTTTGGCGCGAGTTTAATTAATCTATAGTGACAAAATATTTAGTCGCTAAAAGTTGAAATTTTTAGTGACGAAATATTTCGTCACTGTAGGTATTGCTGTGGATAGTATTAGTGACAAAAATCCTTTCGTTGCTATAAGTTCAACTTTTAGCGACTAAAAATTTCGTCACTGTAGGTATTGCTATGGATAGTATTAGTGACGAAAATCCTTTTGTCGCTATAAGGAAGAATTAGCGACGAAAAATATTTGTCACTAAAAATAATAATAGTTTTGCACTTATATGTTTTTAGTGACGAAATCACAATTTGTCACTAAAAGTATGATTTAGCGACGAAATATGAATTTTATCTCTAAAAATCTTAACAAAGATTGGGTCTTTAGTGACGAAATTGAAATTTGTCACTAAAAACTTAAAAGCCTAATTTCAATACCTAGCTAACCACAAAACATTTCAATACCCAGTATCATTTCGGTCAAAAAAAAAAAACCAAGATAAGCTCCCAAACCCAAAAAGCCCACCGTTGCCGATAAGCTCCCATTGTTGCTGATTAACCTCAACTATCACCGATTAAGCTCCCACCGTTGCCGATTAAGCTCAACGGCGACGCTTTAGGTCGCCGATCATCGGTGACGCTTCATCTGACGACGCTTCCGGAGACCCTTCGCGTCCCCTTCGTGCCGGCGACCTTTTGACTCCCCTTCGCACTGGCGACCCTTCGCCTCCCCTTTGCACCAACAACGACGACAACAACTGTGAGTTTCTTTGGTCTTTCTCTCTTTTGCTTTTTCATTATTGCCATGGCTGGATTTGTTATGATTTTTGTGTTTTCATTCATTTAATGGAAATGAGTTTTTCTTTTCTAGTCTCTAATCCTTATATGTTGTCCAAATTTATCTGCTTGATGTTTGACAAAATGCCTCAAAGAGTTGAGTTTGTTACACGTTGTGCTATATAGTTGACTAATTGAGTTTATGTTAAATTGTCAAGTCCAACATGGTTTAAAATTTGTATTTGTGTAGTATCCTTTGACAATTTTGTTAGAATGGAGAGAATTGTTTGGTTGTCATTTTGCAAGAGAAACATAAAAAATGGGTATTGGAGTTTATTGACAACTTATACTTGTTTTCTTGGTAATGGTTTTTGTTAGTTTCAGAACCAATCATGTATATGAAAATCTAATCTAGGCAATTCAAACTCATTTTTGAATTTTATATATATATATATATATATATATATATATATATATATAAAATAGAAGCAGGATCCAATACGACTCTGCTATTTTTACAAGCTTCTTCATAGTCTCATAGTTGATGGTTCAACTCATTGTGTAATGTGTACCTATTTGAGATGCTAACATATATTTATATACTTTTAAAATATCTTAGTTTAAAAAGCATAAAATTAGCAAACAAGAAATTAAAAATTTTAGGCACCACCGGTAAGAAGGAAGTCAGTTAAGGGTCATATTCTTTGATTTGAATTACTGCTAATAAGACTATTTTGTTTTTATAGTTATATATAGTTGTTTGTAGTTATAGTAGATGGAACACAAAGCTCATTATGGAATCTGTACTAATTTGTTTGTTCAACTAATTAGTCCCTCCATCAATTATTACCATTATTGCAATTCTCACATTCCTTGTTTTTCTTAACTACTTTTGAGTTTAGTCTTTAGAGAGAGCCAAACCCAACACTTTGTTTTGAAAAAGACACAAGTGAAGTGATCTCAAATGTCGTTGTGAACAAGAACTGGACATTGGTCATATATAATCATAAAGGTAAGATTATTCATGGGTCTTTTTATGTTTTGCTTTTCTGCACTCCCTTTGGTTGTTTTGTGTTTGTTATTGGTTTTGTTTGTGCTTAAGCTTAAGTAGGGAGCTAATTTTGGTTGATAATTTTTCTTTGGCGGGTTATCCATTTCTTAGTAAACTAATTTTTTTTTTTTTTTTTCCTTTTGTAAGTGGGCTAAAGCTAACTAAAAGTTATCTTTCTTTTATCTCCAACTCTCTCTCTTTTGAGGCTGAAGAAATTGTGAGGAACAAGGTGAAGAACACAAGTTAACTTTGGATTTTTTCTGAAGTTGTAAACTCGGCTTGAGCAAAGTAAGTAAATTCTAGTTAAAAACTTGTAAAACTCTATACTTGTGATGTTGCATGGTGTTATAAGGTGGTTTAAACTAATATTGAGAGTGTTTTTCATTCCTTGCAAATGTGAATGGACTTTGTTGTTTAGATGTGGTGAATAGTATTTTAATTGATTTTAATACTTGTAAACACTCTATACTTGTCATGTTTGTGATTGATTTTGTGGTGGGTTGTTGTGTTGGAGAACAGGTGGCTTGCATGGTGTTATTAGAAAAATTAAGAAAGAACTCTGAAAATTGGAAGAAAACTTCAAGCAAACATAGATGGGGGACAAAGGCACTTGCTGTTAGGGTTGATGAGGAGGTGCACGTTTTTTCGTTTTCTTAAACCTTAGTATACTACATGTTGTGATTAATTAAGTATATCTATCTAACACTTGAATGTTAATTAATCAGACAAATAATAATGGCGGTCAAGTTCCAGAATTGACAAAAATCTTCAAAGATGTTCATTTCAATCCAAATACAAATATGTGGATACACCATGAGGAGAAGCGACATATGTATATGTATCATTCCATCCCTATAATTCCATCCCTATCATGTTTGTAAAGCTATAAAATATATAGTATTAATGTTGAGATTATTTGTTTCTTTCTCTCTTTCAAATGATAGGAAAATATTCTCAAAGTGCAAAAGAATCATTGTCAAGATCCTAATGCAATTCCCCTGACACAAGAGGAGATCTCAAACTTGGTTTTAAAGAAGAAGTCTGGTATTGTAAAAGGACTTGGCATGAGACATTCCTCTTCTCTAGTAACCACCGCCTCATCTAATTCTTCGGTGGAGTATATCTAACGGCTAGAAAATGAGATAATTGAGCTCAAAGAGGCAAGAGCTAGGGACCAAGAGGAGTGAGTTCGGGACCAAGAGGCACAAGCTAAGCAACAAGAGGTCCAAACGAATATTCTTAACTTTTTGAGAAGCAAGGGTTATGATGACGCTTTTACCTATGGGGGTAGTTTAATGTTAAGTTAAAACACTTTTTGGTTAGTACTTTATTTTAGCAATTGACCCACACTACATGGTGTGACTATTTATTTTTGATGCATTGTTTGAAACTAATTGTATTATATTACACTTGAAAATATATATTTGCTTTCTAAAACTTATACATTAGGAGTTGTGATTTTAATTAATTGGTGTGGCTACTCTTAATGCATTGTTAGACATGTTTTTTATAACATAGTTAATATTTTTACTTTATGATTTCAATGCAGTATTGTTTTTATATTTGTGCAGATTTCTTATTGGTGGCTTTTAGGGGATTTGCTTTTGGCATTACTTGAAGACATATGAGGACATCTTCTATTAGTTCTAATTATATTATGCTACACTTTTTGTATTGTTATAAAACATCTTAAGTTATTGTATGTGTGGCAAACAATTATTGTATGTAAGGAGTTTGAATTGGATACTTGATTTATATTTTACTTGTGGAATGAATGGATCTTCTTTTATAAATGTGTTGTTAACATAAATGTGTTATTCAAATGTAAGATTTTAATAATGTAATGACAGGTTACAGGTTAATATCAAAGTCAGGAAAAAAATAAAAACAAAAAATAAGTTTTAGCGACGAATTTTTTCGTCACAAATATAGCAACAAAAAATTGTTTTAGTGACGAAATATTTTATCTCTAAATGTAGCAAAATTTTGTAAGAAATTATTTTAGGGACGAAAATTTTCGTCACTATATGTGCCTAGATTTTCTTAAAAATAGTTTTAGCGACGAACTTTTTCGTTGCTATATGTACCTGAACATAGTTTTAGTGATGAAATTATTCGTCACTAAATATGATTTAATAAACTAAGGTGTTTTTAGTGACGAAATATTTCATCACTGAATAGTATTTTTAGCGAGGAAAACATTTAGCGAAATAGTGTTTTTAGCGAGGAAAAAATTTAGCAACGAAATCATTTCGTCGCTAAAAGTATTTTATTTTTTAAACAAATCGGACTTTTAGTAATGAAATTTTTCGTTGCCAAGACTTTTAGTGATGGGGTTTTAGCGACGAAATGAGTTTTGTCACTAAAAGTCCAATTTCATCGCTAAAGGTTTTTAATGACGAAAAACTGGACTTTTAGTCACGAATTTTTTCGTCACTAAAAATACATTTTGTTGCTGTGTGGGTCGAACCACAAGGAGCGGGGTAAATTCACAGACAATGTAATTAAACAAGGCATTGAGGCATTTCCTTATATCGATATGAAATTCTTTGCGATCTAAGAAAATATGTATTTCATAATTGATTGTTCTTAGACAATGAAAAACTTATGATTCGATTGAATTGAGACAATTCAAGAAAGCATGATAACCTAGATTAATAATGTGATTAGAATAGTTTTCAGAAAAACTCATTCATTTTAAAACCTGATTTCTATTTGAAAGTATTAGAAATTCATCTAAGCAATAAGAAAAACATGATTGAACTTGTTAAAAGCATGGAAGAACTAATACATCACAAGAAATCTAATTCAACAATCAAATATGTTGTTGTCTCAAATTTTAGAAAGAATCACAATGAATTATCATACCGTATAGAAGAAACTTAACTCCTAGCCCTAGTTGAGAGCTTAGGCTGCCATGAGAGAATAATAAAATACAAGTTTTTCTTTGCCAAATTCGTTCTTCATGGCCCTCTTCAAAACCTTAATGTAAAAGTGTACAAAGAAAATAAAACTTTTAACTATTTAATTTTTGTTCAGATTTTTAGCAACAGCTTATGAGTTAATTTCAGCCTTTAAAAGTGTGAATTTTGAAAAACTCAAAACTAGAAAGTTGTAGATATTGAAGTCAAGGTTCCAGTCCATCCAGCCTTGAGTCAATTGGACTTTTGAGAAGAGAGATACACCAAAAATACTTATTTGTGCTCAAATATGATTTTTTTTCCCTTTTCAAACTATGCCTCTATGATTTCTTTCCTTAATTTGAAACTTCTAAACATGGTAAACAACCCAAGCACTCCAGCTACATCTCCTTATACATTTTAGCATGGTCTTTTAGCTGCTTTTTAATTCTAATTTAGCTTCCATTTTTCCACAAACTCTTATAAGCTCATATTTTACATGCTTATCCTAAAACTATAAAATTACACAATAAATGGCATTTTATTCAAGAAATTATGTAAAGATAAATAATAGGGACTAATTTAAATGATAACTTAATTATACAAATTAAGAATAATAATAATGAGACAATACCCAAATAAATATGTAATAAATATACATTTTAAGGCATTTTCGAGATCCACAACCGATTTGCCAACGTTGGTTCCTAGTGGAAGTGACCCACCATTGAGCACCAAAGTAATTGAGTCGGGTGGCTTGGAACAAGTCGGTTTTCTTGGGTGGGTTGCGTTTTGGGTGCGTTGGACAGCCCTTTCATCCCACATGTTTTAAAAATCAATTAATCACCACAATCTCATACTCTTATCGATGAACAAAAATTAGGTTATTTTGAGATAAACTTGTTTATTGATAAACAAGACTTAGGGTTTTTGAGATGAATACCTTAAACCGTCTAGAGAGAGAGAGATTTGGCTTTTGTTTGTTTAATCCAATGCTAAAATAGTCATCTTTACAAGGAATTTAGGATTGTTTTCCCCTTTCATAGGAGAATTGGAGCATTAAACTTAGAGGTAGGATTTTGTGTGCAACTCATCATTATTATATAACAGAACAAGGATTATGATCCATCAATTTATATAGTAAGTCATTCCTATTATCTCTTAAAAACCTCCACGATGATTTTTAGGTAAGATAAGAAATAAAAATATGTAAGAAAAAATGTCATAGAGGTGATAAAGTATTTTAAGTAAAATATATAGAATTTATGTTGTGGGTGTCCTTTCTTTACACCTTAAATAACTACCCTAAGTTGATTGGACAACCACTAGTCTAAGCTTTTGGTAAAAATGAACTAACACTCCTGCAAAATGTGCAATCAAGTTTTATCCTATCACTACCAGCCTACAAGCTAACACAAAATCCAAAATCCAAAAAATAAACAATATTATATCATATACTATATGATAAAAGTTTGATTTAGAAATCGTGGTTGTGTCAAATGGCTACTCTTACTAATTAAAAAATTATTTTATATCATTTGTTAGGATATTTCCTCAAATTAAGTGATAATATTTAAGAATTGTTTAATTTAGGTAAAAATTTATCATTTAAATATCAACAAATTTAAATTCTATTCAAACTAAAAGTTTATTATTATAAAAAAAATTTAAACTTAAATCTCAAACAAAAACTCATGTTTTCTTTCTAAAAAAAAAACCCCACATTTTGTCTTCTACTCCAACTAAAAGTCTATTATCAATATTTTTAAAAAACTAATTAGTAAAAGAATTTTAAAAATTTAAACTTCAATAAATTTAAGTTCTATTCAAACTAAAAGTCTATTATTATAAAAAATTATAAACTTAAATCCTAGACAAAAATCCACATTTTCTTTCTTAATTTTTCTTTAACTTCTACTCTAACTAAAAGTTTATTATCAACATTTTAAGAACAACTTATTAGTAAATTAATTTTATATTATTTGTTATGATATATTCCCTCATATTCAGGGATAACATTTAACAACTTTTTAATTTAGATAAAACTAACAGTCTATCATCAAAATTTACTAAACTTAATCTCACACAACTCACGTTTTTTCCCTCAAGTTGCATTTTATTGAATTAATATTTTATTACAATATTAAGTTATAAGACTCTTGACTAAGAGATAAGATTTAATAATAATTTATTTAGAAAAAACTTTTCTCTCAAATAAATTTTAGATAAAAATTTAGGGCAAATTATAGTAAACCCACTTGTGGTTTAGCCTGTTTGCACATTCTCTACCTGTAGTTTTAAATTTAATACCTTTTCCACTTATGTTTAGCTTTGTTTAGTTTTTGTTACCCATCTTTGTTGAAATTAAGGGGAAAATGTATTTTCTCTTCTCTTTTATGTCTTTCTCCTCCAAAAACAAAAAATAACATAAAAAACACAAAGAAACAAGATTGAAGATGGAATTTTGCAAAGAAACAAGCTATGTGTCAAAACAAGATCAAATTGATAGGCCAACTCATTCACTTCATCATTTCTCTCTCTCTAACTCTCATTCACTCCCATCATCTCTCTCTCACTCTCAAGCTCAAATTTATCCCTTTGTTCCATTGCACCGAAAGTCAATCTGAGTTGTTGATTTGAGTAAATTAGCTGATCTCTCTCTCTCTCTCCAGTGGCAGCGTTGACGAGGCCGATTAGCCACCACAGCAACAACCTAGATTGACCACCATTATCTTCGCTTCATGGGTTTTTTTTTTTACTTCTAAAGTTTATGAATCCTTGGATGAATGGGAGCAAATCCAATCCTCATTTCCCAAGCTCCCTCCCACAAGTGTGGAACAAGATAAGGTAGTTACTAGAGAAAATAACTACCTCAACGATAACTATTCCATTTACCCTCCAATCCACCATGAAGGCCTACAACAAGAAGTACCTCCAATATTGGACCTTGAACTTGAAGCCACTTAAGACCCAGATCCAGAATCAAGTTCTTCATCATCAGTGCATTGTTTTCAGAACTGGACCGGACTGGGTAGTCGGACCGTGAAAACCGGAAACCGAGATGAAAACTGGTTTTTTAAGCTTAAAGAACCGTATTTTTAGTTAATTTTGTGAACCCCTAAAACCAAGGTTGGACCACACGAACCGGTGTCAAGAACTGTGCGGTCCAACCCCTTAGCAATTTTTTTTATTAATAAAAATAGCTTAACACAATTTTATTTTACTTAATTAAATTATCCATCTCTTACAAGGAATAAAAAAAAAATTATAATTAAAATCCTTCAAAGATATTCAACTTTACTTCAAAAATTAATCATAAATTTTAATGTTTTCATGGTTATTATTATATTATCATTAACTTTCTTATTTAATTATTAAATATATGCTTGAAAATCATTAAATTTTCCTCACATATATAGATATATTAGTCAATTTTGCTAGTTTTATAAATTTAATATCTATATTTTGGCTTTAATTAATTATTAAATTAACTATGACATCATCACGGTTTGACCCCAGTTTGACTTCAGTTCGACCTCAAAAACCTTGAACCTCTCCCTTTTACGGTTCAATGAACAGTCCGGGTTTCAAAACCTTGCATCAGTGTCATCCAATTCTAAAGGTGATGTGGAAATAGTAAGGTTATCACAACCCCAAGTGGCAAATGAGATAAAGAGGGGTTGGAAATTGCGTTTGGAGATTTTGAGAGCTGGGGTCTTCAAGGTGGCTCATAGAGATTGGAATTGTGTAGCATGTGACAGGGGGTTTTGGTCCATTGTATCGGTGACTGGAGGAGTGGCAGCCATAATGTTGCTATCATTCTTGTATGTCAGGGTGCAAAGGTGGCATTAAGTTCTGTACAAAGAGAGCAAGGATCATCTCATCAGAGAGAAAGATGAGGTTCTTTCCTAAAAGCTTCATAACTTAAGCTTTGGGGTTGTGGGTTTCATTTTTTTTTTAAAATTCTCTCTTTGCTTTGTTTCTATTTTTTGTTTAATCTATGATTGAGTTCTAAAACTTTTTTTTATTACAATTTGGGTTTGAAAAATGAGAGGGATTTTGATTATGGATTTAGAGGATTTAAAAGGTTTTGGATGTGTGTAACTAAAAATTTTGAACTATATTTGCAAATGTAGTGTTCTTGTGTTCTTGGGTTTGAAATAACCTACTTTAATCTTGTTTGTTTATGTTTGTTTATATTATTTTTTGTTTTTGAAGGAGATAGACATAAAAAGGAAGAGAAAATACATTTCTATCCCTAATTGTAGTGGAGGTGGGTAGCGGAAACTAAACAGAATTAAAAACAAGTGTGCTAAGTGTTAAGTTTTAAACTACAAGTAGGCAAAATGCAAATGGGTCAAACCACAGGTAGGTTTACTGTAATTTGCCCAAAATTTTATCATCTAAGTAGTAGAAATTTAAATTATACTCCAAGTAATAGTCTATTCTAAAAATTTTCATATATATATATATATTATATATATATATATATATATATATATATATATTATGCCATGAATTTTTCAATATAAACTCTCCTAACCAATAAATTCAACCCTATAATAAAATCCAACACAATACACCTCGCGTTGTTGTATATATATATTTTTTTACTTTTTTTTTTCCAAGATGCAACTTATGCTTATGTTTTAATCTAATAAGTTCATCTTACTTTTTGTTTTTGCTTCTAAATCTGCGTGCAGGATATAATGTCAAAGGAAGTTTACTATAAAAAAGCAAAACACTAATGTAACCCAAATAGGAATCATCAAACTCATTCCATATCTCATAATAAGAAATTAACACAATATACAAAGAAAATTTTGTAATATAAAAATAGATAAACACTAATAAAGTCTAAACTCTAAACAATTAGAATAAAAGCAAATTTTTAATTAAATTTTTTTACTTATTTTTATAATTTATTATTACTATTTATTTAATGGATAAATTTTACCCATAAAATTAATTGTAACCTAAGGTTACAACCTTATTCAATAAAATAAAAATTACTATATATTTTGAAAATATAACCGTTGAATTGCTTGTTTTTTATACTCTTAATATATATGTCAAATTTTATGTCAATTGGATATTATATACTATATAATCTATAAATTTATATTTTATAGATAACCTTAAACTACAACAACTAGCAATTTAAACAATTTATTGATAGCATAATTATTAATCTTTAATTTTATAGAAATTTTGCAAGCATAGAGGCTATAAGAAGAAAATGTAATCCAATGTTGGAATTCTTAAAATTCATCTTCAATAAAAAGATATTGAGTAAGGTTGTAACCTTAGATTATAACCAATTTTATAACAAACCTTTGTCCTTCAAGAATTTTAATAAAACGTTAGCTTACATGTAAATTTTTATCAAGTTGTGTATTGCATAAGAATAATACTAGTATTATTATAGAGCAGTGTGGGTTGGTCAATATAAAATATGCATTATTCTTAATTATGTGTATTCATAGGAATACACATATGAGGCTTAAGAGAACTTTCTTGGCTACAAGGATTTTCGACTTTAACATGCTTGTAGCCTAATTTTTGTCGTTCAAACCTATGGGGATTGGTATCCCATTCAGAGTAGCATGTATGTCGACTTGTGATATAATCAAGGTTCTTTGTGAAGAAAGAAAAATACACGTGGGTAAGATAATGGAGAGATAGAGAAAGAGTTAAGGGTGCATGTCGTGGGCTTTGACTGCTCTAGTGTTTTTCAACCCTTTTGATAGATGAAATATTGATAAATTTTTTCATGGGTTTTAAGTTTTTCTCTTCTGCTAGGTTGTTTTCCCTCCTTGTCCCTTAGCACTAATTGAAAGCAACATACAAACTCTTGATTTGTCCTTAAGAGTGAAAGTTTTATTTATGCTTTAGGTAATTAGTGATGAGGAAAGTGCATGTTCCCTCATTTTAGCAACAAATGAAACATTCCTTTCCTCAATAGAATGGAAGACAAATTTTAGCAGAATGAATGTAAAGTTTGGCTTTCATAGGGGAAAAAAATGGTGGTTGCAGGTTATAAATGATAATGGAATCAAATTGGTGGCAATAGGCTCAAGGCTTTGTGAGGAAATGGACTTGGCATGCATGCACTCTGCAACATCTTCCCATTTGTTGATTTGGAACATGTATGTGTTTCCCTGCAAATAGGGATGGCAATTTAGATCCGGCCCGTGGATACCCGGCCCGGATCGACCTAATGGGCTGGATTTTACCCGGCCCGATAAAGAATAGGGTTGGGTATGGGTTTTTAAAAAAAACCCGAAGTGGGTTCGGGTCGGGTCCAGGTTTTATAAAAAAATCCGAAACCCGACCCGAAACCCACCCCGGATAAAAGCCCAGTTATGGAGGATAAGACATTTTGTAAGAATTTCTTAGTCTTTTTCATTTGTTGGTTGGAGGATAAGACATTTGTAATTTCTTAGACTTGTGTAGGATTTATTTTGTAGCTTTTTAAGTGATTTGTTGATTTAAAATCTTAGTTGTGATTTATTGATGTATAATTAATAGGTGATTTATTGATTTATGATTAACTTATAATTTGGTTTGATTTGGCTGCCCTATAATGTGGCTTAAATGCCAAATTTGGCATTTAGGTCATGTTAAATGGCTTGAATCTAGGAAAAAAATTTAATGGGCTTCAATTTTTTTTTTTTTTTTGGGCTAGATTTGGGCCCAAGAAGATAAACGGGGCCCGCGGGGCCCGTGGGGCCTGGCGGGGCAGGTATGGGCCCCAGAAAAAAACCCGATTAATAATCGGGTCGGGTCCGGGTTTCGGGTCTTGACTCACGGGTCGGGTCCGGGTATGCAAAAACCCAGCCCGAACTCGACCCGTTGTCATTCCTACCTGCAAACACAATAGCAAAACTCACTGCAAAATGTTACAACTCAGCTCTTCTTCCCATGGACTTTTGATTGGGATGTGGGTCATGCTCTCCCTCAAAGTACTATGTTTCAAATGAATTGAAGGTTTTATTTACCAGTCCCTCGTGAAGCATTTCGATGTTGTAAAAGACCTTTGCCTTCATTGACTAGCACTACAAAATTTGGGCTTTTCCTTTTTGTGGGGTTCAAGTTGCTCGCACTTGCCTTTGGGTTTGGGTTTGGGTTTGGGCTTGTGGTCGCATGCTAAAAATGAGAGGGAACATATGTACACTCATTGTTATATGTCATAAATGAAATGAGACAATATTTTATAACAAATTATAAGGGATAAATTGTTATTTGTGTATATAAAATTGATTTCAAAGATAGTTTTGAGACAAAGGCACTAGGTAAAACATGTTTTGAGACAAAACTCAACAAAGACGACCAAACTTTTAGGATTTTCTACTTTTTATGTGTTTTTGGATTTCTGACATAAAAGCAAAAAATGATTGATAAAAAACAATGCAAAACATTTTTTTAAAAAAACAAACTGAACATGCTATACAATTAGCCAACAAAGTAGTGTGTGTTCTATAAAGGATAAAGTAGAGAGGAAGAACACACAACACACAAGAGTTTCAAGGAATTGTACCAACTCCAATGGTCTTACGGAGTGATTCAAACCATGGACAATCGAGAGGTTTGGTAAAGATGTCCGCCTTTTGATTGTCAGTGTGTATGAACTCAAGACACACAACTTTATCTTTCACCAAATCTCGGATGAAGTGGTAGCGTATCTCTATGTGTTTTGAATTTGAATGCTGAACTGGGTTCTTAAAGAGATTTATGGCACTGGTGTTATCACAGAAAACACACATTGTATCTTGAGGAATCCCATAGTCATGAAGTAGCTTCTTCATCCAAAGGAGTTGTGTGCAGCAACTTCTAGCAGCTATGTATTCAGCTTCAGCCGTAGAAAGAGACACGAAGTTTTGTTTCTTGCTCATCCAAAAGACGAGGTTGTTACCAAGGTAGAAGCAGCCTCCTAAAGTACTCTTTCGATCATCCACACTTCCAACCTAGTCTGCATCTGAATAACTGGCAAGACAAGCATTCGAGTCCTTTGAATACCATAACCCATAATCTAGAGTTCCATTGATATATCGTATGATTCGCTTCACCGCAGTTAGGTGGGATTCCTTTGGAGTAGCTTGATATCTAGCACAAACACCAACGCTAAATGCAATATCCGGTCTACTAGTTGTAAGATAGAGTAAACTCCCAATGATACTCCTATACAAGGTTGGACTCACTTCTACTCCAGAAGAATCAACATTCAGCTTCGTGGACGAGCTCATGGGAGTGGAGGTATGCTTTTTGGAGTCTAGTCCAAATTTCTTGACAATATTTCTAGCATACTTTTCTTGTGAAATGAATATGCTTTCCTTTTTTTGTTTGACTTGAAGGCCCAAGAAAAATGTGAGCTCCCCCACCATACTCATTTCAAATTCTTTCTTCATCTCCTCAGAGAATTCTATATCCTGATCATCAATGGTAGCTCCAAATACTATGTCATCAACATATACTTGAGCCACTAGAAGATAATACTATGGTCGGCATACTCCCTTTTGAACCCTCTCTCCAGGAGGTAATGGGTAAGTCGATCATACCAAGCTCTAGGAGCTTGTTTCAAGCCATACAGGGCTTTCTTCAATCTCAACACATGATCAAGAAAGTGAGGATCCTCAAAGCCTTTGGGTTGTTCAACAAACACTTCTTCATTTAGGTATCCGTTTAGAAATGCACATTTTACATCAATTTGATAGAGTTTGAAGTTCATAGTACATGCAATTGACGTAAGAATACGAATAGACTCAAGTCGTGCCACAAGCGCGAAGGATTCATCAAAGTCTACTCCTACTACTTGAGTGTATCCTTGAGCCATTAACTGAGATTTATTCCAGATAATCTTTCCATTTGATGCTGATGACATGAACATTTTCAGGCCTTGGAGCAAGTTCCCATACATCATTTCTCATAAACTGATTCAGCTCTTCATGCATTCATCTTGGAGAGCTGCTTCTACCCTTTTTGGCTCAAATTGGGCAAGATAGTAATGGTATGTTACATGATTGGCCAGAAGTATGTTTCCCTTTCTAAGGCGAAGACCTTCATCTAAAGACCCAATGATGTTGCTATCCGAATGGTTCTTAATCACTCTTGATGATGGCTTCTTTGATGTGGAGACTTCATCATTCTGGGAGATAGAAGGGTGAACTTTCGGAGGAGTGAGAGGACTTGATGTTCTTGACATTGATTTTGTTTCCATTCTTGAATTCATGGGAGTTGATTCCTTTTCCGGTGTATGTCCTTCAACTTCTATATCAAGAGCTTCGACCTTAACAGTGGATTTTTTAGTGCTTGGTCCTTCTCCATCATCAACCATCTCTACCTTTGTTATGGCATCATCAATTTTTACATTGATGGACTCCATTACCGTCTTGGTTCTCTTGTTGAAAACTCTATATGCCCGGCTAGTAATAGAATACCCAAGGAAAATGCCTTCATCACTTTTTGCATCAAATTTTCCAAGATTGTCCCGATCATTTAGAATGTAGCACTTGCTTCCAAACACTCGGAAGTACTTCACTCTCGGCTTCTTTCCATTCCAAATTTCATAAGCGGTCTTCTTTGTTCCCACTCGTAAGAATATTCTATTACCAAAGTGACATGAGGTGTTCACAACTTCTCCCTAAAACTTTTGAGGAATTTGCTTGTTTAGTAGCATAACTCTTGTCATTTCTTGAATCACCCGATTCTTCCTCTCAACCACCCCATTTTGTTGAGGAGTTTTGGAGGTTGAAAATTCCTTTTTGATACCATTTTTCTCACAAAAGGACTCAAATTTTGCATTCTCAAACTCCTTGCCATGATCACTCCTTATTTTGACAATAGGAACCCCTTTCTCGTTTTGTAGTCTCTTGCAAAGAATTTCCAATTTTTCACAAGCTTCTGATTTTTCTCTAAGAAATTCAACCCAAGTGTATCTTGAGAAATCATCAACAATGACCATAATGTACCTTTTTTCCCCTAGACTCTCAGTTCTTGTAGGCCCCATTAGGTCAACGTGAAGAAGCTCTAAACAACGTGAGGTAGCGATCACATTCACCTTGTGATGACTTGCCTTTGTTTGCTTTCCCATTTTGCATACACCACAAATAGTCTTCTCCACCTTTCCAAACTTTGGAAGTCTCTCAACTGCTTCTAGTTTAGATACTTTAGCTACTTGTTTAAAATTTGCATGCCCACATCTATGACACCAGAGTTCCAACATGTCAACATGTGCACTTCTGCACGAAATGGGTGCCGTAGGAACTACTCCTTAGCGATTATCAGTAGTCCTATTTCCCTCCAAGACTTGAATCCCTTTTTCATCAATGATTATGCACCCCTTCTTTGAGAATTGAACAAGGAAGTCTTCATCACATATTTGAGTGATACTTAAGAGATTCGCCTTCAGCCCTTGATGTACAAGACATCTTTCAACAAAGGTAATCCCAGTATCTCAACAGTCCCTTTGCCAAGAACTTGAGCATGACTCTTATCGCCAAATGTCACATAGTCACCAATCTTCTCTTTGAGTGACTTAAACAATGATTTATCTCCTGTCATATGACGAGAACAACCGCTATCAAGATACCATAAACATGAATTAAATACCTTCAATGAAGTGTGCACAAATAAGCAAGCATGGGATAAGCATTCTTGACCCTCAAACAGAAACTCATCTTCATTTTCCATGCTTTTATTAGATTGAATTTTCTTTTTCAGATTATCAACCTTCTCACACAATATTCTATTTCTTCTTTTATACTTCTTAATCAATGAGTTAGACTCACATAGACTATTATGTAAGATGTGATTCTTATTTTCAAAATATTTCAGCATGTGAACAAACATCCTAGCATGTTTCTTTGTTTTTAATAACTCTAAGAGTTCATTGTTGGGACACTTTTCAATCATACACATAGAGTCATTATCACAAACATTTAAACCACAATTCAGCATAGCCTTTTCCATAACAAAGGGGGTTTAGGATCACATTTAGGTAATAAAACCACAGCAAGTACACCTGCTCTGATACCAATTGAAAGTTCAAAATGTGTATAAAACACCTATGAACATTTAAACCCCCAAATTACAAATTACCAATTCAAGCTTAATATCAAACAAAGTATATACGGAAAATGAACATAAGCTTAAAACAATCTAAACCAAATAAAATCACATCCATAGTAGAAATTAAATGGCAAAAATTAAGGGAAGAGAGATGCAAACACAAGGACAACACAACGATGTGTTATCGAAGAGGAAACCAAAGCCCTCGGCGTAAAACCTCTCTGCCATCCTCCAAGCGGCCTATAATCCACTAAAGAATGTAGTTAGGATACATGAACAGCAGAAGACCTTCCAAGTTTAATCTACCCAATGTACCTAAGCCCTCCAAGCTCCCATTCCAACGAGGTTGCGCCGAACCTATTTCTTCTTTAGCTTACCGATTCCGCTATAGCCTATAGCATCAACCAATATGAAATTGGTCCCTTCCTAACTGCTTCCCAAAGTACCAAACAGCCTTCTCACAGATATGGGTATGGTGAGAAAATGTTTTGGTAATGTACCTCTCAAGGATGTAACAATGGAGAGGAAGAGAGTAGAGGAATTTGAAGAGTCTTTATGTGAAGATTGTAGATGAGTCAATCTTGTTTTTCTATAGAGTTTCTCTCTCAGAAATTCTCTCTAGAAGCTCTCCATATTTCATGGGTATAAGAGCTATTTATACTGGAGAGAGAAAGGAATGTGAAGAGTCAGTTTTTTCAAAACAAAGCTGACTGGCGACTTGACCTCGAGACTTGACTAAGTCGCAAGTTCAAGCCACAAGCAAACAGAATGGTCAGACTGAACTTTTTGTCCTGTAGTGCTCTAGCTGGCGTGACTGTTCATCTTCTCTACATGCTTCACTCATGTGTATCACTGCACAGTCTTGAGCATTTCTTCACACTTTCTCACTTACTATCCTTGCATGAATCCCACCTAAATACAGGATTTTTGAGTGTTGAAATACAAACAAATTGGCACGGAATAAAGCTAACAAAATGGTTGATAATTTTCAACCTTACCCATATTATTTAAGAGTAGGACATGTGAAGGTATATTCAGTACACTTAACAAGAATATGAAGTATTCAATAGCTTTAAACAATGAAAACTACTGAAATCTTTAAAAAGAGAAATCTGATTATGATTTTCTCGACAATCAGGTAATCAGATTAACCAAAGACTACATAATAATAATAATATAATAATAATAATAATAATAATAATAATAATAGTAATAATAATAATAATAATAATAATAATAAATTCATCTAGCTATTTTTGTTGTCAGGTGAATTGATATGGCTGAAAATCACTTGTTGACTAAATAATGATGGACCTTGTAGGCCCTAGTTGTTGTCGTCTTAGCCTTAGCGGTTTCATAGTCTAAATTGGCGGATGTTGGGCTTTACTTTGCGGGGCCTAGTCTGGCCATTTTTGTTGTCTTATGGATTTCAAAGGCTATATTTTGTAGATTTTAGGGCTCGGCTTTGTGGGTCCAAATTGGACCAAATTTATAAGCTGATTTCAATGGGCTGTATATATGGGTTTTGGGCTTGAATTGCTGGCACAAGCTTCTAGGCCTTAGGGCTTTATTTTAATTTGTTTAAATTCCCTTAAAGCCAGTCATGCCAAGTTACCAACTCCAACGACGTTCCAAGATATGGTCAAGTCTTGCCTGTGTTTGGTTTCACCAATTACTCATTATTTTGTTTCCATTGCTCAAATTTAGTAGGTTCCACGCCTAAAAAGTATGTTTGGTCAAGTTTTATTTTTAGTTTTCATGACCCATAACTCACAACAATGAGTGATGAGTAAGTGAATATGAAAATAACATTTCGGTATTTTTGAGTTATGAAAATAAAGTTATGATGAACATTTTGCACTCAATTTGTGGAGCCACGATCTGTGAGTTGTCTAATCCTTGCCAACCCAAATTACTCCCCAAGGAGATATCTATTTTCTTTGTTTTTAGTTTTCTTTCTTCCTCCTCTCTTCCTAAGCCACTCTTTTCTTTCTTCTTTTCTGTTTTCTGTTTTCTTCTTTCTTCTTCACGTTGGTGTCTCTGCTTTAGTCACTTCTTCTTCTTTTTTATTATTTTTTTTCTTTCTCTTTTCTTTCCTTTTCACGTTGGGTTTCTCGTTTTAGCAACAAATGAAACATTCCTTTCCTCAATTGAATGGAAGACAAGTTTTAGCAGAATGAATGTAAAGTTTGGCTTTGATAGGGGAAAAAATGGCGGTTGCGGGTTATAAATGATAATGGAATCAAATTGGTGGCAATAGGCCCAAGGCTTTGTGAGGAAATGGACTTGGCAATTGGCGTGCATGCACTCTGCAACATCTTCCCATTTGTTCATTTGGAACATGTATGTGTTTCCCTGTAAACACGATAGCCAAAACTCATTGCAAAATGTTACAACTCAGCTCTTCCTCCCATGGACTTTTGATTGGGATGTGGGTCACGCTCTCCCTCAGAGTACTGTGTTTCAAATGAATTGAAGGTTTTATTTACCAGTCCCTCGTGATGCATTTCCACGTTGTAAAAGACCCTTGTCAAGTCACTTTCCATTCTGCCACACATACCCTTCTTTGACTTGCGGCATGAATTAGGTTTGTTTTCCTAAGTTTTATTGGCCCGCTTGGTTGTTGTGGGCTCTTAGCGTGTGTAGGGTTGAATTTGGTTGGTTCAATTAATGCTAAAGATTTTCTTTCCATAGGTGGTTTCTTGCCTTCATTGACTAGCATTACAAAATTTGGGATTTCCCTTTTTGTGGGGTTCAAGCAGCTTGCGCTTGCCTTTGGGCTTGGGCTTGGCTTGGGCTTGGGCTTGTGGTCGCATGCTAAAATTGAGAGGAAATACATATGGCCTAATTTTTATATAAATGAGACAATATTTTACAACAAATTATAAGGGAAAATTGTTATTTGTGTATATAAAATTAATTTCAAAGATAGTTTGGAATTAAAACTAATAATAACTTACTATCTATAATTTATTTTAAAGTGTTGTGAAAATGTTATGGATGTAACAATTTTCTTTTATATATATATATATATATATATATATATATATAATATATAGGATAAATTGACCAATGCAACACAAATAATGTTATAAAAACATAATGTCATCTTTTATAAGAAAAATTAAATTCAATCTATGTGCTTGAATTAATTAAGGAACTTGACCAAATATCTATACCTAAGTTTTGTGCTATATATGTATGAGATGGATTTAAGTTATACTTGGTGTAACTTTACAATAATTACACCATATTTTAACTGTGGATTTCTATTAAATGTAATGGTTAAAAATGTCAATTGTTCATATTATTATTACAAATTTATTACTTCTCACACCTGCTAACCAAATTAATGATAGAAAATATTATATTACCATTTTTTTAATTTTCTCTCTCTCCCTAATTAATTTATCCCAAACTTTGCACAAGTGTTAATGTGCTATTCCTAACTTTCTGAGTTGTAGGTATGACCTTATTCTTTTATATATACACTATCACTTAAAATTTTAAATTTTATAAATTTTATTATTCAATAAATAATTACTTCATTAGGTGCTAAAAATCTTTTAACTCCACTACTAGTATATTGTGTTTTTAACAAAGAAATTCGGTCAAATCTTTCCACCCAAAAATATCGATTTAATTATAAAAAATAAAAATAGAAACGAATAGGTAAAAACTAAAACGTGGTAGCTAATAATAGAATTGATTTGGAAAGGGATTGATTAATTGGATCGCGTGATGTGAACACTGACAACTACAAGGTGTGCGCACCAACTTAGTGATCATCGGTATTCAGCCATCACGATTTGCTCGCACATGGTATACTTATAGAACTTAGAGTCAACGTGAACTTTTGAAAAGAAAGTACATTTGTAGTTTGTTAAGTAATAGTATGGTTAGATTTTAAGGGTTTGTTTAGATTATACTTATTATTAAAAATTAAAAATTAAAAATTTATTGTTGAAAATACTGTAACAAAATAATTTTTAAATTATAAATAATATCTGTGAGATCCAGATTTATTGTTTCTTGCGGTGTTTTTTGTACTTGTGAGTTATGAACAGTGCACAAAACCCATAGAAAAACGCAAAACGCCTGCCGAGGAGGAGCAAACGCACACTAAATAGTCAGCTCTGCTTAGGTGAAAACTATCATTCAATTTCAAGACCTCCACATCTTCTCTCTAACTGCGTCTTCTTTCTCTATCCTGTGTAAGAAAATTTTCATCTAATCTTTGTTGTTAGATAATTTTTTTTTTCCTTTTATGTTTTGTTATCAAATTCAACTATGAAACTTTCTGGCTATTTTTTTCATTTCTTCTTTGTTCATAGTTTTTATATTATATATTTATATTTGATGTTTTGATTTCTTGGGGGATCCAGCTCTGTTTTAGGGGCAAGGATGGCTTCTAATGTCAAAGTTTATACCTTGGAAGAGGTGGCAAAGCACAATAATAAGAAGACCTGCTGGATTATAGTTTCTGGGAAAGTACGTAAGCTTTTTGGGGCTTCTATTTGTTAAACTTATATCTCCTTACTTTGTAATTATCTACATCATTTCAGACTTTTCAGTTTCTGGTTTGCTTCTTTCAGTATATATTATCTACTTGTCTTGGTTTTGTGGATAATATGTTGGTAATGACATATTCCTATATGCTTCTTAATCAACCGTAACTCTCTATCATCTGCATCTTACTTGCTGGCAATGTTTTTATTGTCTGCTCAAAGTTCAAACTGACGAAAGGGAAAGTTGTTCTTTAGGTCTTACTCCTTCAGATTTATTTTGCCCTTCTCTGTAGGGACAGATTTTCAAAACGAAGGAAATTAAGTAAAAGTGTGAGGCAAAGTAGGGAAAATTGTAGTGCTCCGTGTTGCTTTAGTACTCACATATTAATTAGCATATTATCTGAAGCTAAAACGGCCTGTGATTGATAAGAGGACTGTCTATGCAACTTTCTAGATAGGGAAAATTGTCAGCACACAATTTTACAACCACCTTAATTAAATAAAGATTAATTACGGTTAGAGTACATTAGACATATTAGCCCAATCCCAATCCTACTTGTACTAGTAGTTTAGGGTCTAGTTGTTTATATATACTCATGTTAAGGTTCATTATAATATAAGTTTTATACTACACTCTTACATAATAAAGATGTAGCATTTAAGGATTCCTCGGTGAATGTAGGTTGATAAGGCTGAACCACATAACCCTTGTATTTTCGGTGTTCCTATTTTATATTTCTCCTTCCGCATCCACTTTAGCATATACAACATCGTATAACACATCACGTTGCTAATAATATATTTAACAATTACACTGAAATCATGTGGCCAAGTTGGAAGTAGAACTGATCTCTAATGAGATGTGTTAAACTAAAAACAATTCCGTTGGATCATTCTTTATGATATGATATATAAGACCCCATGCAGATTTCTTCAGGCTTTCCTTTATATCTTCCCTGTAAACAAGAGGATTGAAAATAAAAAAGAATGGGATGAAATTAGATTTGTTAGACATGTATGGATGTACTTGAGTGTGTGTGTGCCCGGGTGTATGGATGTTTATAGGGGGAGGGGGGGTTTCAGTTCAGCTTCAGCTACAATCCCCATTTGTTATCATGTAAGGATTCGATTCTCCCAAATTGATGATTTTGCTCACTAGTAAATGCTTAAATGCTGTCTCAGGTGTACGATGTCACCCCATTTTTGGAGGATCATCCTGGAGGTGATGAAGTTTTGATATCATCTACCGGTAAGAAAATCTCTTCATGTCATTTGCTTCATTTCTTTGTTTAAAATAAGGTGATTAATAATAATCTCTTCATGATGATGATGATGATGATAACAATCTCTTCATCTAGAGTTTTGCAGAGAGAGATGCAACAGATGAGTTTGAATTTGTGGGCCACAGTGACTCGGCAATGGAGATGATGAAAAAATATTACATTGGTGATTTTGACAAACCGGCTGTTCCAGTCAAACAAAACCGCAATCCACCTCCCCAACAAAACCAATCTCCAGGATTCACAATTAAAATGTTGCAATATCTGGTGCCCTTGTTGATTTTAGGCCTAGCTTTTGGTCTGCAGTACTTCGGCAAAAGAGGGTAGTTCAACCTTTCATCCACTAAACCAAAGTCTTTAGAACAAATTATCAGTTTGGTGATTCATTTTGTACTTCACGCTGCCCCCATCCCGGCGTGGGTAGAAAAAAGAAGAAAGAAAACCTGTCATTTGATAAGTTGTGGTATGAATAAGAATAAATATGTATTTATGCATATGCTAGGAACAATGTTTCATGACTTAGAATAGTTCATTTTAAACTTCTCAAAATAATGATAATTCCCCCCCCCCCCCCCCCCCTGCAATGAGATGTTTAGGTGTCCCCATTATCATAATTAAATGTTTACTTGGATTATCTTGATTAGTAAATGGAATAAAGGAACCGGGCATTATCCTAGTTTCATTTCTAAGTTTATAGTTTAACTCTCTCTCACTCTCTCTCCTTTCTGGTAACACAGATTCTTATCAATGCTGAAATAGCTTTCTTTTTCCTAACCAGACGTGAAAAAAATTGCAGAAAGTTTTGAACTCTTTCAAGTCATAATTTACATATTAGCAATGCTTGCTCGAGCCTGAATCAAGGCAATATTTTCCCTCAGCAGCATAAAATCTAGGAAAGTAAACTGCACAGTCATGTTTGACCAGTTGTTTGGGGTCGTTTTCCGATTCACTAAGTGTCTGAACTTGTTTGGACCTCTCCTTGCGGACTTGAGTTCAGTTCAGGGAGCAAAATTTTCTACTCTTGTCTACATGGATTGTTGTGCCTTTTAAGTATTACACAACACTCAATAAACCTACAAAAGAAGGAATTGAAAGAGCACTATTTGCAGCTGACACAACATAATGTTGGATTCATAATAAAGGATAATTATGAGTAATGTGGTAAAGGAAGATGAAACACCCCTGTTAAGTGCATTCAGAAACTCATGGCAGGATTCCCCCCCCCCTATCTGCTGAATATGTTTAAGGATGTAGAGGAGTGTAAAAGTATGTGAAAACTTTTTTATGGCTTAAATCTTTCTCCTAAAATCTGCCCCAAATGTTGTGGTCCTCTTTCCTATAGTCATTAAAAGATTTCCTATATATGGAGAAAATTTGATGTATTTATTGGACATTAGTATTCAATAACTTTGGCCTTACTAAATTATAGTTATGCTGCAACAGGTCACACTGTACCATAAGTTACTAATTACAAAGCATAAAAAAAGAATGTTAATAAGTAGCACACGGTGCCGACCTCACACTTGAGGGGTATGATTTTTAATTTTTATCATCTATAGATATTTCATATTATTTAGAAGTAGGACATGTGAATGTATTCTCAGTGCACTTAACAAGAGTATGAAGTATTCAATAGCTTTAAACATCGAAAATTACTGAAATCTCTAAAAAGAGAAATCTGATTTTGATTTCCTCGAAAATCAAGTAACCAGATTGACCAAAGATTACAAAATAATAATATTAAAAAATTCATCTATCTATTTTTGTTGTTAGGTAACTTTTCTCTAATGTTTGGATTCAGATGAATGTGTCCACATTTTGTCAAAATGAATTTCAGTTTTTATTTTTATTTTTTGACAGTGCTTCTTACACTGTTCATTGTCCATGAACAATGCAAGAGACTTATGAACAGTGCTAAGCTGGCGTTTCACGCCTTTATGTTTTTTTTTAGCCGTGATTTTTTACTTTTTCGCACACCAGTGGGTCCTGTGCATTATTTACGGGACCTACAAACTTTACTTTTTAGCAACTTTTTCATTAAAAATGTGTCCTACAGTACTATTCACACATTTAAAAATTATTTTATTATAGTGTTTTTAACTTTCAGTTTTTAGTTTTCAGTTTTCTACTGTATCGAAACGGGTCTAAAAATCACTTGTTGACTAAATATTGATGGACCTTGTAGGCCCTAGTTGTTGTCGTCTCAGCCTTACGGATTTCATAGTCTAAATTGGCGGATGTTGGGCTTTACTTTGCAGGGCCTAGTCTGGCCATTTTTGTTGTCTTATAGATTTCAAAGGGTAAATTTTGTAGATTTTAGGGCTCAAATTTGTGGGTCCAAATTGGACCAAATCTATAAGCTGATTTCAATGGGCTGTATATATGGGTTTCGGGCTTGAATTGCTAACACAAGCTTGTAGCTGTTAGGGCTTTATTTTAATTTGTTAAAATGCCTTAAAGCTAGTCATGCCAAGTTACCAACTCCAACGACATTCTAAGATTACGGTCTCTTAGTCTTGCCTGTGTTTGGTTTCACCAATTTCCCTTACTTTGTTTTCATCCCCATTACTCAAATTTGATAGGTCCCACACATAAGAAGTGTGTTTTGTCAAGTTTTATTTTTAGTTTTCATTACCCATAACTCAAAACAATGAGTGATAAGTAAGTGAAAATGAAAATAACATTTCCATGTTTTCAAATTATGAAAATAGAGTTATGATGACAATTTTGCACTCAAATTGTGGGGCCCACAATTGGTGAGTTGTCTAATCCTTGCCAACCTAAATTACTCCTCCAAGTGCTCTCTCCCCTCTCATACTAGACCATCTCTTTTCTTTGTTCTTAGTTTTCTTTCTTTCTTCTTCACATTGGTTTCTCTACTTTAGTCACTTCTTCTTCTTCTTCTTTTTTGTCTCTTTTCTTTCCTTTTCACGTTGGGTTTCTAGGCTTGGTTTCTTTTTTCTTTTCTTATTTTCTTTATTTCTTTCTTCTTTTCTCTATTTCTTTTCCCTCTTTGCTTTCTTTCTCAGCTTCTTCTCTTTCTAGACTTGGAATTTAATGTTTAGAGTTTGTGGGTTTTATGGGGTAATTTGTTGTGGGGTTGAAGTTGTTGGTGGTGTGAATGGATCTGCTATGGTGGATGGATTTGATTTTTTGTGATTTGTGTGGTGATGGATGGAAACGACGACGGTGGGTTGGGTTTTTAAGAGTTGTGATTGTTGGATTTGTGGGTTGTTGCCTTGTTGGTGGTGGTAGGAGGCAGGGTAATTGGCTTTTTTAGTTGGGTGTTGGGTTTGAGGTTTTTGCAATACATATCCAGTTGGGTTAGTTTTTAAAAATTTTATTTCTTACTACTTTTGGTTTATTGTTTTGTTCTCTACTTTAGGCTATCTGATGACTTGTGGAGAGAGAAAATTGAAGAGAAAGAGGAGAGTGAGAGGCATAAAACTGAAAAATAAAAAAATTAAGAGAGAGAGAGAGAGAGAGAGAAGATATGTGAGTAAGGAAAGAGAACCATTTTGACTTCAATCAGCACATGGGCTCCACTAATTTCAGTAAAATTTGAGTCTTTTAGCTGAGAACTTCACTCAAGAATAAGAGCCTAACACAACTGAAATAGACTTAAGAGAAAAATAGAGATAAAGATATGAGATATGGGTTCAAGGAAATCAATATTGTATCGGTACTGGTTGTAATGGGAAAATATATTGTACTGGCCATTAAATCGGTACTGAAACTTCTCTAAAACGTACTAGAAAAAATACTAAGTTGTATTGGCCTATTTTAGCTATACTGGCCTATATCAGCTTGTATCGGCCAATATTGCCAATTCAATCGGTACAATAAATACAAATAATTTTTAAAAAAAAAGTATTTAATTTTTTTTATTTAATCTAATATATTGATTAATGTACTTAAGTTAATATGTAGGCTTATAAAATATGTGGATTCTAAATTTTATGTTGATAAACATAAAAATTAATAAATTCATACTTACATAAATAATACAAATATATATACATATATACATTTATTTATGTATAGAAATATATAAATAGCAGTAATCCTATAACAGTACACCGATATCAACTGGTACCGAAATGTTTCTTTCTCTTAGCCAAATCGAAACAATATCTGGTACAAAATTGACTCCCTTGTATGGATTAGAGTTTTAAGTGATGAGAAATGAATATTGAAAAATGAGTTTTGAGTCATCTTTAAAACAAACACAGCCTAAACTTTGTAGATTTTGGGCCTTGGCTTTGTGGGTCCAAACTGGACCAAATTTATAAGTTGATTTCCATGGGCAGTATATATGGGTTTTGGGCTTGAATTGCTGGCACAAGCTTGTAGGTCTTAGGGCTTTATTTTGATTTGTAAAAATGCCCTTAAAGCCAGTCATACCAAGTTACCAACTCTAACGATGTTCTAAGAATATAGTCTCTTAGCAGTTTGTTTCTCCATAAAAAAAAAAAAAAGAAAAAAAAAAAAAAGAAAAAAAGAAAAAAAAGAGAGGATTATAGTCTCTTGAGTCTTAACTCTGTTTATAGACTTTCTTCTTTAATCTTGGCAAAAACATGATCAAATGTAAATTCTAGTCATATTTGAACCAGGACAAATTCGTGCAACAATTTGATTATGTATTAGTTTTTGCAATTTGTGTGTGCTTCCTTCGTGTTAACAGAATTTGATAGAAATGTTATGTTACCCCCACCACTTTGTGTGTTTGATAAAAAACTGTTTATACCACCATATGAACCTCACTTTCACAGTTTCACATAAGGGTAAACACAGACCAATTATTATATAAACTGGGTTTTCATACCACAAGCCCATAATAATGTCAGCAATATAAATCAGCTTCGTCCCATTCATCCATTCTCCTTCACATGCTGAGCAAAGCCCATTTCTGATCAGTGCGATACTTAGTCCTTGACCTGGTCCTGTTACATGCTAGGAATACCAGACTGAAGCACCATTTTGTTTTGGTCTTTCTACATTTTCGAATAGCCCACTAAACCAGTAAGATAACAATTGAAAATTACTATTTTCTTTTCCTGTTTCCAGGGTAAAAGTAAATTTTCATCTCAAATCTCAAATATATATATATATCTATATATATATATATATTTTATGGAATTTCATCTCAAATCTTGGATAGCTGTTTGAAGTTGTATGGTTTTATGAAGAATGACCACCATAAACGGGCCTGAAAACAAATATTTTGGACATTGGGTCTGGTACCCCTTTTTATTAGCTAATTAGATAAACACAGAAAACATATTATTTTATTTCACTTTTAAACCATATGCCCCAAAATTTTGGTTTTTCACTTTGGTCTGGCAATCCCTAAACTCAAACCTCTTAGAAATTTAAAAAAAAAAAAAAAATTTATTTCACTAAACTTAGGCCCGATGATGTGGTGGTCACTTGTTAGAATTTTTTTTCTTCCCCTCCCCCTACGACCATACTTATCAAAATACGTATAATATTAATAATGTGGTTCCCACAGATTTTTTTTTTTTTTTTTGCCTCTCCAATTTCTTCAACTAAATTAGCATCTTTGACTTGAGTTGTATGTCCGCTCTCTCCCATAGAAAAAAAGGATTTTATGTCACCATTACACATTTAATGACACTAACGTGGGGTTAATACTAATAAAATGTTTGATTTGTCACAATCGTAATATCTAGAGGGCTCATTGCTTAAATTGAAAGTTTAACAACCAAATTAATATACACATCAAAGTCTAAGAGTGAAGCTCGTAAAAATATATCCATCTATTTTGAAATGAGTTGATTGAATTTTGCCATATCATCAATAATTTAAATAGATACTAAAATGGTAATAATCAACATTTACATAGCAAAATTCAGTTCACTTATTTTAAAATGGATGGGAGAATTTTAGGAACTTCATAGTGAAGTAACCTTAAAACTCCAATCACTTGTTTGGGAGGAAGGAAAGGAGTGGATAGGAATGTGTTAGGTTAGCATTGGCAAATCCATGACAATGTAAATTTTTTTTTCTTTGGGTTGTCATTTTGTCATTTAAAGTGTAAAAACAAAATCCAAGATTTAGCTAAAGTAAAGATAGACATTCGTTCTTCAACTCCATCTCAATTGATTAAGAATTTCCTATTAATTGACTCTCGATTGAATATCGAGCATAGGGAAACTTGATTTTCTTGAAGGCCTATTACATTGGCTAATGAGTTAGAATTTGAGCCCTACATGCAAAATTATATAATGAATAAATAAATACTACTACCTATTACTTGGTTCCATTCTATTCATTTTGTTTTCATTTCTTATATGTGTTTCATTCCATATTTTCATTCCTTTATAATTTATTCATTCTATTCCTTTAGGAACTCCCAAACAATCCCTAAGGAATCATAATTTCTTAACCACATGGACAAAAGTCCTTCGTCTTGCAAACATTCTTACCCAAAAAAAAGAAAGGATGAACTCTGTATGGAAGGTGCTAAATATATAGACATATTGGCAAGGTTTCTTGAGAAATGTGAGATGTGGATATGGATAATGCAATAATCCAAAGCAATTAACATTAAATGGAGCCCAAGTTTATCCTAACCATTTGTTTGTCCCAAAATCAGGGAGGCAATTAGTTTTCTTACATCGGCTGCTTATATGCTTCTATGGAAAGTTTTGGGTCCATACTCCAGAAGTTTGGTAAAGCTTGGTTCCAAGTATATGGACGATTTGTGTGATTACATAGGACACACAAGAGATAAGATACCTGCCGCCAATGCCATTATAATTAAGAGTTTCACAAGAGATTAAAGAAAAAGAAAAAGACATAGAAAGCAAGTTTACTATAGTGCTGTTTAGGCATAATTGAAAGGTTTATATTTCACAGTACATCCAAAGACACATGATTGATGATTATAGTGATAGTGAACAGTTCTAACAATTCTATCAATACTCACCATCACTTAAGATAACCCAGCTGTAACATAAACGAAATCTATGGAAAAGATAGAAGAATCTCACTGTGTCGAAGAATCTCACTGTCTGGTACTAGGGGTATGCTAGCTCTCTATTGCTATCTATCTTTCCAAACCCTCGGCACTATTTTTCATCTGCTGAAGATGACAATGCCAACACTAAAAATCAAGAAGTTCATTGTTCCGGACTATTCGTGCTTCAAATCTGCAAGATTCGTGGGATATGTCGTGTTCATGATCTGGAGGGTAGATTAGATGTTGTGAATGAGCAAGTTCAACAACTAGATAAGAAAGTTGATAAATAGGGACCTTCATGTGAAAGATAAGCAACTCCATCAGCTAGGCAGATGGGAAAGCTCGGAATAGGAAACTTCATGTGAATTAATTTAGATGCCACTTTCAGTACAAAAATCCTTATCAATTAGATCGTGATTAGTTTATAGTAGGACATTCACGTGAAATAATATAGGAAAAGAATCCCTAATAACCACTAATAATCGTAATTAGACTGGCGGAAATTTAGGTTATAAGGACTTTTGCTAACCTTGGCTTTTCCTTGCTCTGTACTTTTATTTATGTACACATTTTTGCCAAAGCATAGACCCCTTTTCTACAAATGCTGAACCTATGTTGCTAGGGATACATGGAATGAAAAAAAAAATTATATTAGCGTATGTAATTTTGAATGATGAAATGCATTAGTTCTTCAATGACATCCTTTGCCAAAGGGTCGGTGCACACACAATAACATGTATAAATGATTAGTGCTTGTTTGGTAGAGTTGTTTGAATATTGTTGTTTAAAATGATGTGAAAACATGTATTTAAAGTACTCATAATGCAAAATATGTGTTTAGTACTATATTTTTAATAATGTCTTTTAAAAGTGAAAAAAACATAATTGTGTATTTGGTAGGTGTATGTTTTTTTTTTTTTTTTAAAGTGATGACATGTAGTCTAATTAGTGAGATCTACAATTTTTAAAATATTTACAGAAGTGTCATTGAACAATGTTATTTAGAAACTGAAAACTAGTAAGCGGAGTTTTTTAATTTTAATGTTTAAACACCATAAAATCAGAAACATGACTCAAACACTTCTAAAAAAATACTCCTTCCAAACATGTTTTTTCTTTTTTGGCTTACAATTTTTCAGTGTCTAATCACTAAAAATTGTTGTTTGAGTTACATTAAGTTTCCTTTGTATGTTTTCCCAAAGTCCCTAATCAAGTATCTCACTACCCATGCCACCAAAAGCACTTGGTGATACATTATTTGTTGTCTTAAAAGTTTAATCTATGAGAAAATGATGAATTTAATCACTTAATCATAATTTTATTTTTAATACACATCTGCACATGTGGATCTAAACTCTCTTTTAATAAGCAAGATCCAACATATGAGATTTTCATCACTTTAAATAAGAGATAAAGTGGAAATAGGCATTGAATTAAGGATATTTTCCTCTGATACCAAGACAAATTATTGATCGTCCCAAAAACTTAATTTGTTAGTTAGAAAATGGTAAATTTAATCACTTAATTATTCTAACACTTTTGACAAAACAAATGAATCAAACATTAAAGTTTTTTTTTTTTTTTTTTTTTGAGAAAGTAGCAAACATCTAAGTTGAGTTACTAATTAAACAGGCATCTTCATATATAAGGTTCATGAGTCTCAAAACCTAGCATAAACGTCCAATTATATAACCTCCATTGAGCTTATTATAAAAAGATAAAAACAGTATTTTACTTCTGTAATTTAGTTTCTTTCATTGTTGGCAAGTAGGCAATTTATTACATAATCAAGAAACATACCTAAGGGGCAACTGCATGTATAGTGACAACATAACTTTTAGAACTAGCATGGATCCAAAGGAGCAAGTAATCAGATTGAAATTGTCATGAACCAGTCCAGGGAAACCAACGTATTTTGTTTATCTTTGCTCCTTATCCAAACATAGGAAGTCATCCTGTTTTGTTTGTTCCGTTTAGATGTCTTTTCCAGTCACAATCTGTCTACGAGTCCGGTTTCTGGAGAGGCTCTCTCGCAGCTAAGATCAAAGCCATCAGTATTAATAATTACCCAATTACCCTAATGAATTGGTGGGGGGTCTTTTTCAAATTCATTAAGAGAAAGCCTACATATTGTTCTTTTGATCATTGTCATTGGCTCCATATGCATGTTTCTCTCAATCGACTTAATTATAAAAGCCAAATGAGCAACAACAACTTATCAGCAATATTGTACACGCAAGACATGAGGTAAAAGGCTATTGAAAATTGATTTCTTATTGTTGATTTAAGCTATGAATGACTAAAGAATATATTCAAACATTTCTAAGATTTAATAGCACCAGCATCTATCCAAAAAAGAAAAATCAAAATAAGTCATACATATATAGTACAACCAACCTGCCTCACATTGTTTGAGCATAGAGCACTTGCCATCATCATAGCAAGATTTGATATCTAATTTAGCTTTTTAAATGGGAGATATAAAGATAAAGTTTGAACTTAGTACAAATCATATGTCCCAATTTTTTTTTGTTACATTTTATACTCCACTTACAATTGTGCTTAGAGTCCCTCTCAATAAGTTAGGTCTATCACGTGGGATTTTTAAATTTTCAAATGAGGTATGAAAACAAAGTTCGAATTTAATATAAATCATCTATCCCACTTTCTTGTATTATATTTTATATTCTAATCACAACTAGTTACATATTGTTTTTACTTTTCTCACAAAAATGACAAAAGTTTATAATGGATAAGACCATATGCGGCGCTAATACTGTGATAATACCCCATTATCCCAAAAACTTAAAACCCTAAAAAGTAGTAAAATTAATCATTTAATAATAATACTAACATAATTATATGAAAAAATATCTATCCTCCATTTCAAAAAAAAAAAAAAAAAAGTATATACGTATCTATTCCATCCTAGAGTTCTTAGCTGATTTAATGTAAGTGGGATCACGTAAAAAGTGATCTTGATGTGTTCACATCTTTAACATGTCTCAATAGAAAATGGCATGGAATTTGCTTTAGGACTCTTGCGAAATGGCAAAAAATATGATAATGATAAAAATGAAAAAGCTTTCTTTAGTTCCAGGTAATTAAAACTGATTCAGTCGTCCCAGCAAATGTTACTGACTAGATAGGAATTTTGAGTGTCTTAATTCTCTGTGTTTTCCCTAATATACATATCAGCTGGCAACAACAATCTTAGAATGATGTGATGCGGGCAGAAAAGTCTGCTAGATTAGATTCTTAGTGTGTATTTTCTTCACTCATTCTTTTGCGTGGTGCTTTTGGTTTTGGAAGCAAAACGATTTATGGTGCAGAAGAGACGGCATGAATAGGGCCGGCCAGTACTTCTATTTATATATTATTAACACTAATCAGCTCTTATTCTTAATCATCACACGCATTCTTGACCTACTGCTTTTTACATGCTGATGTAAAGAGACTGAGAGCCACACATTGCCATCATTTTGATTAGGTTTCGAAATAATTAAAAGTTGATGTAAGATTATATTGTGTCAACTATAAACCCGTGACCACATTTTTAAATTAATATCGAAGCTCCTGATTGCTTGGAAGAATTAAATAAAAAATAAAAAAACTTAACTGTTCTTGAAGTCAACACGGTATTGTAGACGTTTCTGAGGTAATAGTTAACTAATATATAGATTTAGAATTTAGACTGCAAGTCTGCAACATACGCATAATACGTTGTGATAGACTGATAGAATGGCAACAATTCATGGTCAGACAAATCTTCTAGATAATGTACGAGATAGCAATGAATTAAGTATCAATGGTTAGTTGGTTTCTATCTTTAAAAAAGAACGAAGTATCATCACTGGTTACATTATTATTATCAAAATTTTAGATAACCATTAATGTTGATCTAACTTAAAGAGTGTCGTTTACTACCCCCAAAAAAAAAAATTAAAGAGTGTCGTTGATATCCTAATAAAAATGGCCAATAATATTGTTTAAAAAATTCCATCAATAAAAACGAACAATTATCAAATAACGAGTGCTATATATATAATTTTTTTTTTATCACATCTATAAAATAAAATAATGGCCAATAATGAGCATGATTTATTGATTTTAGTTCAAATAAAAACTATCACGCATGCACTTTTTTTGCGATGATCACTCCATGATTTTTTTTAATCAAATCTATAAAATAAAATAATGGCCATGATTTTAATCCAAATAAAGACTATTTCACTGAGTACTTTTAGTGTCATGATCAGTATAAGTTCTTGGGTTTAAATCTTTCCATCATCAATTATTGATGTGTCTAACAAAAAAAAAAAAAAAAAGATCTCTATCAAATAGATTGAGAAAATCTAAACACAATTAAGTCATAGTGAAAGTTCAAAGAAGGAAAATTAAATCCATTTTATCACAAAATTTAGAATACAATGCCCATAATTAGAGTAAACGGTTTAGATATAATAAATTTCATAATTATTTAATTTGATAGGAAGAAATATTGTAAAAGTCCAAGAGTGGACCCTGATATTCTATATTTTACAAATAATGGGTGAACCACATAATGAAAGTAGTTGTAAAAGAGTTATAAAATAAATAAAAAAATGTTTTAACCCATCCACATGATGGAGTATAAACCACTTTATTCTCTCGATTCCAACTTATATATGAAATACATCTATATAAATATAGATTAAAACCATGCGCGCATCAAATGATTATTGAATAAATCAAAACAAACGACGAACAATGTATGACCTAAATAATTAGCACATGAAAAAGTTGCCAACACCTCCCCCACATGAACAACTCAACAAAGTATGACATAGTAACACATTGGTTCTGACCTATTTACCACAAAACCTACCCAAAGAGAGAGAGAGAGAGAGAGAATAATAATAAATATATACCCTTCAACGTTTTACAAAAAAGTTGGAACATGATATTAATGGGTTTAAAATTTTGTCTAACCAAATCCACCATAGCTGGGGCCTGAGATCGATACTCTGTTATAATATCACAAGATTTACAACAAGCTGGAGTACCTTATTGATGGTCGCAAGTTGTTTGATTTTAAGAATAATTAAAGAGTAAGAGTCTTTTGTTGACCCAAAGCCTTCTCAAAATTTTAATCATTTATTTTAATTGTGTTTTCAGTTTCATTTTTAATCACTGCTGTGTTTTCAGTATTTCACACCATTTTCCATTGTTTTCAGGAAAAATATACATAATAAAAGTCTTATAAATGGGCTTATATCTAAAGTTTTCTTTCTTAGATAAATCAAATCATGATTTTTCTCATAAAAAAGAGTAACCAATGCTACTAAGTGGTGTATAATGCTCAATTGAAATATGTGTAAAGTTGTTTAGAATGTGTTGAAATGTGTTATAATTGATTTGTCAAACAGCCCCTATATATTTATATAGAAACACACGTGTGTAATTTGAGCTAGTTTTAAACAAATGATAACAAGAATATTGTACATTGTTTGATTCAATGATAATAAAGGTATTGACCATTCATCCTATACAAATGTTATTAATAATATTGCTTGAAATTGTATATGCTAATAGGGCACATCTCAAATAAATTTTTTTCTTTTCAAAAAAATAAAAAAGGGAACAGTAGTCTTAGTGTAAATGAAAAATGTCAAACAGGTTGATAAGTGAGTAAAAAAATCCATAAAATGATATACTTTTCAATATTATCCAACCAATATTGCGACCTTTTATGGTATAATTCTCCATACTATATGGATGTAAGCGTTGGTTGAACCCATTTGAGGGAGTCTTATCTTCCTCCATCTCATGTTTAGGCTTTTCAAATATTCTTTTTTTTTTTGTTTTTGTTTTTTTGTTTTTGATAGGCAAATATTGGTTTCTTAACAAGTTAAGTGTTGTCATGGTCATGCTGAGACATGTATACTTTAAAACACTTATAACCAAAAAAAAACCAACAAAAACCAAATAAGTTATTTCCAAATGGACACAAATTCTTTCATGAATTCTCATCCTTTATCCTTTCTTTTGATCCCCTATAATAAAGAAAAAAAAACCATGGTAGCACGTCATGAGTGTCAAAATAGCTTAAAGGTTTGAGAAATCAAGTACTTACTTTAGGGATGGCAATAACAACTAGACCCACGGGTACCCAGCTCGACCCGACCCTAATGGGTTGGATTTTACCTGACCCGATAAACAGTATGGTCGGGTCTAGGTTTTTAAAATAAAACCAAGCAAGGTCCAAGTCTGGTCTGAGTTTTGTTAAAACCAGCCTCGAACCCAGACCCGAACCCGATCCGTTTAGCCTAAAGGTAAAATTACAAAAAAAAAAAAAAAAAAACTACATACATATTATATATATATATATATTATATATATATATATATATATATATATATAAATCATAATCCTAACCCTAAAATTTCACTCTCATTCTATGATTTCTCTCTCAACTCAGCCACCTCTCTCACCTCACCCTTACTCACTCACTCTCACTCTCACTCTCATCCACCCCTCACGGTCTTACCCAGTCACCCTCACCCTCACTCTCATTCACTCACCGACCCACCCTCACCCTCACTCTCATCACATGGTGGTTTCTGTTTGTCATGGAGGAGCATGAATCTCGTGGTAGTTGCTGTTTGTCATGGAGGAGCACGGGATTGTTAGATCGAGAGAGATGTGATGATTGAAGGAGCTCTTGGTAACGTTGAGGTCAAGCAAAGCCCAGAGGTGGGATTGATGGCTGAAACCACCACCGATGGAGCCTGGTTGTTTGAGTTCTTCAATTTTTTATTTTTTATTTTTGGGTTCATTTCCTCTCTCAGTAGTTTTCAATTTTCAGTATTTATCTGAGGATTCAATACATATAGAATGTAAGGCATGTGTATATTTTGTGTTGGTTTAGTTGACTATAGCACCTGAGATGATTTCAAAGAATGTAAATCAGAGTTGTTGTGTTTCTTCTATTTTTTGTGCTCATAAATCAGTCCATAAATGGAGTTTTGTTTCTTCTATTTCTTTTGTTCATTTACTATTTATTTTCTGTCTAAGAATCTCATTTCATCAAGACTGATAACACAATGTTGATTTATTATTTACAATTTATTTCATTGTTAAATGTGAGTTTGTGTTGGTGATTTTTGTGATTGTGATAGAATCTGTGTTGCTATTTTTGTTTGGGTTTTTTGTTTTTTTTTTTAAGATTGGGTCAAATTGGGCCACGAATTAGGCCTAAAAGTGGCTGGACGAGGCCCGTGGAACCCGACGGGACGGGTTTAGGGTTTTAAAAGAAACCTATTTATTAAATTGGTTGGGTTCAGGTAACAGGTTAGGGCCTGCGAGTTGGGTTCAGGCATCAAAAAATCCACCTTAAACCTGACTCGTTACCATTCCTAACTTGCTTAGAGTTATTCCCCCCCCCCCCCCCCCACCCCCCACCCCCCCTCCCCGCGGCCGCCAATTTTAATTTGAACTCAACATGGGTTACCTTGAAAATGATTGTTTTACCCAAGTTTCCAAAAACTAAGATGATCAGCCCCATTTACACTGATTAACATATGAAATTACAAATTTTGTGAAACTATTGAAAATATCAATCTTGACAAAACCAGGAGTAACTGAGATTTTACCAAAGAAATAGACTATCCAATCAGAATAGATGAGGCATCATCTTGAATCATATGAAACTTCTTTTGTGTTGACAAATCACATGCTAAAAATTGACTTTTGACAAAGTGAGATATTACAAAAATAAATGGTTCATCAACAATCATTTTTTGTTGTGTCAGAAAAGTTTCACGTTAGTTCGAATGTAGTCAAACTAGGTCAAACGATCCGGATTTAGATAAGTTAGATATCATTGGAAAAGGAAGCACGTTAGTTCAGGGATTCCGATCGTGAAAATTTTTAAAAGAAAAAAAAAAATTGATCGAGCTCACAAAAAGAAAGAAAGTGGGATTTTGTCCAAAGAGCGTTCAAGGTCCATGCCACTTTCATACACTCATAACTCTTAGAATAAGAAATTGTGAGCTAGAAACATGGAAATGATCAAAGTTGATGTTACAAGCTTTCCAATGATACAACATTTAAGGAAAGTTTGCGCGGTTTAAGGATTGAAGCTATTTAAGGTGTCAACTTTTGGAAGTCATAAATCTCTTCATAGTATTGAACTCCTTATATTCCTCTTGATTTTGGCCAAAAAGACTCCAAAACTTTTAGTACAAAACTTCTTTTGGATCTTCCAATACCTTGAGAAGCTTGTGGTGGTAATATCTCCTTACGAACCTTGAAGTCATCCAAACAATGGATTTTTGCTCACGTTGTATAGCAAGTGCCCTTTGGAAGGAGAGTACCAAAAATAGGTGAAATGTTGTCTAATTTTCATGTCAAAATTAATCGATTTAAAAATGTCAATATTTGTGTTGGCAATTGTGAATATAAGAACAAGGGATTGATGCATGTCATTGTGTGTTAAATATAAGTAGATTTAACCTTTATTAACACTCCATTTATTTCAATGGAAAATCATATGTAAAAATAATTTTCCTTATTTTTCAGTGTTTGGTAGCATTAAAAAAAAAAAGATGAATCAAAGAAAAACTATCTTTGCTCAACATAAAAAATATGGGTTATTTTTTAAAGATCATTTTTCATTAAATATTTTTTGGAAAACAATTCTATCTCAAAATAAGTTAAACAAGCTACGTTCCTCAGGTGATGGGGTTTTTTTTTTTTTTTGTGTGTGGCTAAAACCGGGTGATAGGAACTTGATGATTATTTGCAAAATAAAAAGTGTAGTTGTTTTGAGTAATATCGAAATTCCAAGTGTGTTTTGACGTTGAATTATCAACAACTCATTGTTTTCAAAAATAAAAAGAAGCATACGTTCAACTCCCAATCAAATCAAAATCATGAGATCATCCATTATGTATCATTGTTGATACATGGCACATGCACTATATTATGGGACAAGTCTCTCCAGGTTTAAATCTAATGTTTTAACTTATTTCACATTTAATATCGTTAAAAATGATACTCAAAATTAGATATCGCCTCTTAATCAAGCATCGTAGGGGTGTTTAATGTCGAGTTGGGCTTGTGTTTATTGGCCAGTTCTACTGAACACGTTGAGATATAGATACGTGTCCAATTTTGAATACCTATTTGTATCCTAATGTATTCAGTGAAACTGGTCACTGAACAGTGAACAAAAACATCTCCCTTTAATGTCTTAGCTACACTAATCAAACATTTGAAACTATGTTGTTGGTTTAAGACACGATTTTAACTAATTCAAGTTAAAGAATTTTAGAGATTTTAAAACAAAGCCTTTAACTTGAAATCATGCAACGCGGGTGATCAATCATATTTTAAAATCCCAACAAACGATTAGTGATGAATTAAATTTTTATATCTTCTTTTTCGCTCACCATCACTTACAATCATACACACATGTGCGTCACCATTTGGTGATCGGTCTAATGTTAATTAAGCCCGATACCAACGGCTAGTTAAGTTAAAACGAGTTTTCTTGCATTAATCAACACACCATTTAAGACCAAATCATCACATACACACTAATGTTGACATCTGGCTTAATCATCATGAGTCATGACACGTAAGGGCCAAGTTCTAAATTAATTAGCAGAAATGGGAACAGCTGTATGCACAAAATCTAAACAAATTCAAAGTACCATTCCTTGAAGGCTTGAACAATTACTTATTTAATAATAATTACTTCAAGACTTGATGGTTGACAAATATTTTTATTAGATCGTTTTAAAAAAATCATTTTGATTGGATGACGTGAATAATGTGTTTTGTCAACTACCCAATTGTGTATGTAGTAGAATTAATTAATTAAAGAAAATGGGAAAATTTGAGTTTTTTTTTTCTTCTTCTTCTTGTCTTTTTAGGCTTGAAAGCATAAAGTACATTACTTATAACTTTTGACCGGTCCTATTGTAATTAGTGTATAATAAAAGTGATAGTACTAAACAAAAATGATTGGAGTATTATTCTAATTAATCTCTATAGATCATAGATAATAATTGTAAAAATCAGTTGTCTTTAACATAATTTAAAAACAATTGATTTAAGTTTTATCTAAGAGAGAGAGAGATAATTAAAGTAAATTTATTCAAAAGTATACATCAACAATGTTAACAATGAGTGCAAGAGGTGAAAACAAACAAACAAAAAAAACAAACTTGCATTAATATCACCAATATTTATAGACAAGTGATGAAATATAAAATATAGAGAGAAACAGACAGACCAAGGCCATCCTTATGATTATCCTTATGATTATCATCAAGTTGATGAGATAAGATTAGGAATTCTTAAACCCTAAGCACAAACTGTTTGTTTTTTTTTTTTTTTTTTTTTACTCTTCACTCATATTTTTATCACGTATTTATAAAAACAACTTAAACAGTTTTACAGTATTTTTTTTTTTTCACTATTTTACCTACGCCTCGGGCGCACTTTAACGATCAGAGGATTGGCCATCTCACAAGACAACTTTAGAACCTCAGATAGGTCAACGGTATTCTGATCAGACGGTAGAAATTCATACTCATGTAAAAGTGAGGCAACCCAAAAGCTGACCGTGGTTAAACCCAAAGTCTTGCCGGGGCAAGTCCTCCTGCCCGACCCAAATGGAGCAAGTCTAAGATCCGACCCGAGTACAGAAAACTCCACCTCACCCTCCTTGGTGACAAACCTTTGGGGCATAAATTCTAGTGGGTCAGACCAGACATGTGGGTCCCTAGCTATGGCCCACATGTTCACCATTGCAGTGGTCCCATGAGGCACGTGGTACCCATCAATGGTCGTGTCATTGATAGCCAGTCGGGCCCACGAGAGAAGTGGGCCAGGTGGGTGCAACCTCAGCACCTCTTTCACCACAGCCGCAAGATACACCAGCGAAGCCACGTCAGCCTCATTAACGCCACGTGATTTGCCAACAATCTCATCAAGCTCATTGTGGACCTTTGATTGCTCGTCAGGATGAAGCACCATCCTGGCTAGGATCCACTCGATCAAAACAGCTACCGTATCAGTCCCTCGGAAAATCATTTCCTACACACAAAAAAAAGAAGTAAACCATTTGACAAGGATGTTTAAATCATATAGCGGCATAAATATTTATAATAAATTATTTGTGTGCCCCCAAACATTTTTAATATATATATATATATATATATAAAGTAAAATAATTAATTAAAGCAAATGATGATATTTAATTAATGTACACATCAATTAACGAAACAGTTTTTGTTGGTAGCGGGAAAGTACTTTTCTCACTTCTGTTCCGTTCTAGTTCAAGACTGGACTTTAGCTTTGAGAGTTTTCATGTTGACACGCACATATGTGGTCGAGGGTCTATCAAAGTATTTAAGACTATTTGTATTTTTTTATTATTATTTTGACTTAAATAAATTAAAAATAAATAAGTCAATGCATGACCGAATGATTGCATATATTAAAGGGTGTATCCGTGTATGTTATTGTTAGTCTTCGTTCTTATTACGACTAATTTAGAGGTATTATCCATTCCTTTCTATAAAAAGAATTATTAAAATAGCACCCACTAATACTATTTATGGTATAAAAAAAAAAACCAAATTTTTGTTGATTTTAGAGGAAATTATATTAACCTCACTTGAGATTGGGAGAAATATCAAAAACCCAATCTCTTTTCTTAATTCCTTGAAATTGTTATTATTATTTTTATCTAATTTCTTATCATTTGAGCAAATAAACATTCATTTGAGTTTATATTGAATGCAAAATTATATATATGTGTATATATATGTTAACCCAATTTATAAGAGCAGTCATGTCATATGGGTTATTTTTATTACATAAATAAAAACTTCAAGAAAGAGGATATCATTTAAAACATGAGCGGAATCAGCGGATATATTACTATATTTTCCCAAAACTCGGTACAGGTTATTATAATTTATCCTTAGTTTTAAATTAAAAATTATGATTGGAAGAATAGTTATGTAAAAAAATAAGTGAAAATAACATAATAATTAGTATAATAAATAATAATAAAAAGTTACCCAGAGAACGGCGATCATATCGGACTCAGATAACTTTTCAGGGCCTTGAAGAGAGAGCAAAACATCAACAAAATCCCGGGTTTTTTCACTGGTTTGAGCTCGGTGTTGGGCTATGATTCGGCCAACAAAGCGGTTCACTCTTGGGACAAGTTTGGAGCATCTGGACCGGATTTTTTGAGCATCAAACTCTGCTAGCCAAGGCAGGTGGTCTGACCAATTCAACAAGCCCAATAACTCGTACCCTTCAGCCACCAGTCTCTCTAGCTCTTCCACTTCCTCGTTCGATGAAGCCAGACTATATTTGCATCCGAAAACCGAGCACATCATGTTGTTTAAGGAAGCACGCTTTAGTAGTTGACGCACAGTCACACTCTGTCCCTGGTCTCCCAACATTATTGCTATCATTTGGGAAGCAATTTCTGACCTTTGGGACTCGGAAGCTTTGATTTGCTTTGGGCAAAACATGTGCGTGGCTGCGATTCTCCTCAGGGTTCGCCAGTAAACGCCATAAGGAGCGAACCCAATTGCCCTGTTGAACATCAAGCTATAGGCTGACTCCTTTATCGGACGATCAGCAAACACAGAGCTATTCAGGATTTCTTTGGCCACGTCTGGGTTACATGTGACAATAACGCGAGTGTCACCAAGGCTAAAGGCCATAAGCCTCTTAGCTTGGCATGCTTCTGCTGCGGCAGCAATTTTGTGGTGAGCGAGTGAGACCATTAGGTTCATGCTACCAATTAGTGGAAACCCTCTTGGCCCTGGTATAATTGGCTTATTGGCTAGGGTGATAGAACTGGAAGAAGATGATGATGATGATGATGATTTTTTGTTTCTGATATAACTGTGCCTACCCCAAGCTGGGCCACCAGGGTGAGCCCAGAAAATAAGGGTCATGCCTAGCCAAGCCAGACACATGACTAAAATTAGCCATGCAATGTTTGATTGTGTAAAAGCTTGGCATTCAGAGGCCAAGGCAAATACCCAGAGGCTTTCTATGTCTGTTCTCATGGTGTGGGAGTTTCAACTTTCAAGAGTGATGAAAGGAAACTAGAAAGGAGAGGAGCTTTTGCTTGTGGCAGAAACAACTTAGATTGCTGCTATATATATAGAAGGAAGCTTAGAACTTGGCTTCAAATAATACTCCACATATATGAATTTAGTGGGACCTTGCGTATTCTTCATACATGAATTAGTAGAGTAAAACCTTTTTTTTTTTTTTTTTTAAGCAGCGCCGCCTTGGCGAAATGCGAAAAAGTAACCATTCGACATTAGAAAGTGTTAGTGGCACGCCCTAGTCACATGGGATCATATTCATTTTTCAGTTGGGTTTTTTTTTTTTTTTTTTTTTTTTGAAGACATTTTTTTTCAGTTGGGTTTGAAATTGCGCATGGTGACGTTTTTCGAAGATAATTAAATTTATAAAACTTACAGTTAAAGTCCGAATGAGTTTTGCATTAAACAGTATAATAAGAAGAAAGAAGCAAACAATGTATGTTATCAGTAGTACAATAATAAATGGGCTTGAGCCATTTGGGCTTATATTCTAACAACTTCTTTCGAACTCATGTTGGATAAAATGATATTTGTAAGGACGCGAGCTTCGGTGGTCCAAACCCACTTAGAATAATAAAGCTCGTCCCACCTTACTAGGCCCAACCCAATAGATATTTGTTTAGAGGGAGTGAATAACAAGAAGTTGAGCTTAGCCTGAAGATTCAATCATGAAGGAAATGAACTGAGTTCAAAATTATGTGTGTTGGCGGTTCTTTACAAGCTCACCCGAGGATGATATTCTGATGCTAAGATATACATTGTTCATGTCCTTTCTTTCTTATCACTGTTCTTATTCTAATATCTTTTTCTTGATTTTTTCCGGATCCCTCCATCTGAAAGTTTTCTTCCTTTATATACTTCTTAGCTTCTTGTATCCTATCCCTCCATTTGCGACCCTCTTGGCCCTTCCTTAGGACACTTACCCCATTGGATTTCTGTTAAAGATAGTAGAAGGAGTTACTTGGCTGTGAATCTACTGTTCAGGGGTCATTTCCTCATCAATAGAACTATAAAGCTGTTGCCAGTCATTTAATACAGAGGCAACAAGTGAGCTTTCACAAGAAACTTCTTCCAACTAACTTAACTCTCTTTCTCAGCATCATTCTCCCCATTCAGACTTCTAGGAAGTATTTTGTCTCTTCCCATCCTATCCTCAAGCAAACCCATTCCTCAGGCTTAGAGTGCTTCCATCTAAAGAACAAATGATGGTCACAGAGATTTCATTCTTTCTCGGTCCTCAGATACCCACAATATTAATTAACTTAAGTTTAGAAGTTATTACAAAAAACCATGTAGTAAATGGTGACGAATGAAGTGACACTTAATCTCAACATATTTTCGTAAGCTCGTGGAAGATGTCATTGTAGGTAATTCGAAAGACACTTCAATTGTCACAATGGATCGAGGTTGTAGTGGAGACAATCAACTCTAAGATACTATAGCAGCCAACATAAGCACAAAAGCTTGAATATGGTGTTTGTAAGAGCATGATGTTTTACCTCAGTACTGGATTGAAAAACATCAGTTTATTTTCTTCATATTTTCTCATATACTTTATCTTCTTTAGTATTGTATCAACGTTAGGCTTTTATGGCCTCCCTTAATCTATATCCCCACTTGGTTGATCTAGGTACTTCTCTTACAATCTTTCTTAGTCACTTTGTAGTCTCATTTTAATCTATTTTATGTTGTGGACAATGTCAAGGTTCTTACTATTGCTATTGCTACCAACTACTCTGCAGCTTATCCTGATTTATTCCCTACCATGGATAGCAGCTGACAACATCATACACATCCTTCTTAGATCTGATATTTTACAACAGGACAGTTAATCTTGACAATATCAACTACATTTGATGAGCACGTACATTTTTCTTCTGCACATAGCCTTTGACTTTCCTTCTAATCATGCAGCGTTAACCATCTTATCGGGTATCATAAATCATACTAACCGATAAATTTTTTGTCGACTTTCTTTTTGGTGATGCATCTTTATCATCTTTAGATTGCCTTATATTTGATTAGCTTTCTTTTTGGTGATGCATTTTTATCATCTTTAGATTGCCTTATATTTGATTAGTAGTCGTTATTGGGTTTGTTTCTAGTCCTGAGTGCCTATAATCTTCAAACAGTGTTTTTCAAACTGTTAGAGATATATTAGACATATTAGCCCAATGTAATAGGCCTAAGCTCAGTTTGGCTTGTACTAGTAGTCTAGGGTTTAGTCGCCTATATATACTCATGTTAGGGTTCATTGTAACACAGATTATTGTACTACACTCTTATACAATAAAGATGTAGCCCTTAAGGAATTCCTTCGTGGATGTAGGCCGACAAGGCTGAACCACATAACCCTCATGTTCTCGATATTCCTATTCTATGCTTCCCCTTCCGCATTCACTCTAGCATATACAATATGGTATAACACATTGCGTTGCTAATAATGCTATTTTAACATGGTATTAGAGTCAAACTTCGTTCTTGGCATCAAACAAACATCTCTAGCAAGCAAAGAAGATTATCATGTGCACACCACCATCTGAAGTTACACATGCTTGTCTGCTGGATCTAGACTCCACAGCATCTCGCAGCGACCATGGCTCTGTGTTATGTCAAAATCCAGCAACCAAGCAAGTCGTGACTTAACTTATCAAATCTGTGCAAATCGAAGCATCGCCTAATGAAACCAACACCATAGACGTGCTCCTTGACTTCCCATGAGGAAAACCTAGAAATCCGTTCACTCGAAACCTATCCATGCTCCTCCACGCACCTCAATTAGCTTCAAAAAATTCCCACGCACCACATCGGCATTATCACACGCAGATCTTCATTAGAGACACGCGCCGCCCTGTCTGCCTCCTTGTACGCCAGTCTAGGGAACCTGAGATTTCGGCCCTCATCCGACCTCTCAAGCACTCACACGTGCTGCTTAGGTTTCTGTTTCTCTTCCATGCACCGGTGACATCTCACCAGCCACACGCCGAAACACTTGCTGATCTCATCTAACATCATCAAGACCACGTTAGCAGACACGCAAGCACGTCCACGTCAGCTTGATCCACATCAGCCCTAGCTACATCATTAGCCACACAAATTACCACGTCAGCAGTGTCGCCTCGTCAGCACTACATCACCTAGCTGACCGTTGACCCAAATCGACCCGACCCGGACCACCCAGATCTGACCCATGAGCATTGACTGTTGACTTTGACCAGGATCCATTGACTTTCGTTGACTTTGACTTTTGCGTTGACCAAATGACCAAAAGTCAAAGTCAATGGAAGTCAACAGATGCTAGTCAAAGTCAACAGTCAGTGCTCACAGGTCAAATCCTGGTGGTCCAGGTCAACGGTTAGCTAGGTGACGTAGTGCTAACGAGGTGACACTGCTCACGTGGCGATCTACATGGTTGATGATGTAGCTAGGGCTGATGTGGGCGTGCTTGCATGTCTGCTGACGTGGTCTTGATGATGTCAGATGAGATCAGCAAGTGTTTCGGCATGTGGTTAGTGAGATGTCACTGGCGCGTGGAGGAGAAACAAAAACCTAAGCAGCGCATGTGAGCACGTGAGAGGTCGAATGAGGGCCGGAATCTCAAGTTTCGTAGATCGGTGTACGAGGAGGCCGACAGGGCGGCGCGTGTCTCTAATGAAGATCTGCGAGTGATAATTCTGATGTGGCGCTTGGGAATTTTTTGAAGTTAACTAAGGCTCATGGAGGAGCGTGGATAGGTTTCAAGTGATCGAATTTCTGGGTTTTCCTCATGGGAAGCCGAGGAGCACGTCTGTGGTGTTGGTTTCATTAGGCAATGCTTCGATTTGCACAAATCTAATAAGTTAAGTCACGGCTTGCTTGGTTACTGGATTTTGACACAGCATAGAGCCATGGTGGCTGCGAGATGTTGTGGAGTCTAGATCCAGTAAACAAACATGTGTGACTTCAGATGGTTGACTTTGACCAGGGTTCGTTGACTTTGACTTTTGCGTTGACCAAATGACTAAAAGTCAAATTTTTTGAAAGGGCCTATCTTGCTTAGTTTTTCGCGTAGATTCTAATTTTGGACCTCTTACTAAAAATTTCTGAAAAGGGTCTATCTTACTGAAAATACTGTAGATAAAGTTAAAAGTTAGCTGAAATAGTATAGTGAGACTCATGAATAGTATCAAAAAATGCAATAAAACTCATGAATAGTAGCAAAAATAAGCTGAATAGTAAAATAAACTTTAAAATTTTAAAAATAAAAATAAAAAACTATCCAAACTTTGAACACCAGTTATGAGAATTGTTGATTCTCAAAAAAAAAAACAAAAAAAAAAACAAAAAGAAAAAGAGAATTGCTGTAATTTTTTAGTGTGTGTTTGGACTTTCCAGAAATTATCGCAGTAACTAGCGAGGGTTGAAGGCCGGCCCCATGTGAGGCCCACCCTCTTCCAATTCTCAATACTCTCTTTTTAGAATTTATGCTTGATTTTTTGAAGATATAACAAATCAAAATGTTTTTAATTTTATAATCATTAACGTGACATATTGCTATTGGAATATAATAAAAATAATATCAATGATAAATTCAAATCAAAATATTATTGTTTCAATGACAGGAATCTATATATCAAAGAGTTACACAAATAGTTGTGTTATTAAAATTTTCATATATTACAAACATATTACTTGTTTTCAATGTTGTTTTTAACTTCTTATAATTTATACGCCCTTCCAATTTCCCAAACATCAAATACATCACAATACATATCTATATTCTTTTATAAATTACACCAAGTTTAAAATTTCTTTCCATAGCATGATACAGCTTTGTTGCAAGTGCTAATATTATAAATCTTGTCTTCCCATTTTTTCATTTTTCATTATCTATGTCTTTTTTCTATATATAAAAAAAAAAAAAAGAGTGATCTAAAGTACCACATCAGTCAGTTAGTGAGTAAGTCTTCGGTTTATAAGTCTCGTTAGTACTTATAAAGGTTAGACCTTTTTGTAAGTACTAATGTTGTAAGTTTTGCCTTCTCACCTCCTCCTTTCCCACTTATTGTGTCTTCTGTCTATATTATCTCACAAAAAAAAAAAAAAGCTTTGTTGTCTGTACCACCTTTTTTCTTTGAGACGTTCTATAATGTTTGCACACTTTTTTTTTAAGGGTATAATACCTCAACTAGTAATAATGTTACATGTGGCAAAAACTTTTTTTAAGAAACAAATACATACACAAAGAAGAGAGAAAGAGTCCTAATACAAAGTCACACCACAACTTCACTTAAAAATGAAGACACGTGGCAATAACTTTAACATGGGTAACTTCACTTTGAGTAGTAAAACCATACATATATATATATATATATAGTCAAATAAAATAGTATCTACATCAAATCCATTGGAATATACTGCCATATCATATGATAAACAATGTGTCTTATTTTTTGTCATTTTGTTTTCTCAAAAAAAAAAAAGTTGTGATTATGAAATATGAATAATTAGTCACACATGACAATAATTAATCACACTTTTTTTTTCACTAATATCTCATTTTTAATTGATAATATTAATAATACACTCGTTTTTGATGTGGAATAATCAATTTTAAGTAGAACTTTATTTGTTTTTAATTTTCTGAAAAACTTCTTTATGAAAAACAACTATAACAAGAATTTTTAGTAAAATTTTGTAAGCAATATATGCATTTAAAAAGAAAAAAATTAGTATCTTTATATAATTAATTATTATTTTTATCTCACATGTGAACTTTAGAATGATTATTTTCATTGTAATCTTTTTGTTTTATTATTTTTTTATCTTTTAATTAATTTTTATGAATTTCTTGTTTATTTGTGATTTTTCATCTAAATTTTTTTATATTGTAGTAATCAATTTATCAAAAGAGCCTAATTTTTTTTTATCAATCTCTCTCTCTCCTGAAATAAAAAGTTATAAAAAGATATTTAGTTCAACTAAATATTGAAAAGAAGTTATAGTGTGCATTCGACTCATGCTTTGTCATTTCCACAATATATGAGAAAGATAATACATATTAGATTAATAAATTAATTATTAAAGAGGATGTGGGCATGCTTTCTTCTAGAACATATGATATTAATAAAATAATTATTAAAAAGGTTGTGGGCATGGTTTCTTCTAGAGCACTAAACAAGTCTAGTTGAGCCGAGTATAAAAAGTCTATGAGTATTCATATTATTAATAAATTACAAATAATAATTTGATATAATATGAACTTATTTAGAAACTTATATAATTCATTATCAAGTATATATAAATATATTTTTAAACACACACACACACACACACACACACACACCACACATATATATATATATATATAAAGTAATTAAATTGAGCCTCATATTCAAGAATGTTTAAGCTTTGTTTGTTTAATAGAAAACTTAAATTTGAGCTTGAGTTTGGCTTATTTGCCGAACAAACGAACATGAATAAGCATTTTATCAAGTCGAGTTTCAATTGTGTCTAAACAACTTGATTTATTTGTGACCCTAATTTCTTCCCTATTAAGAAAGGGGAAAAAATAGCATTCAAGCCAAGTCCAATAGAACATTTTTTAAATTTAGGGCAAATTTAAGTTGTCTACTTGTAGTTTAAAATTCCATGATGTAAGTGTTCCGATGGATAGTTTTTTATTTTATTTGATCTTCTATTTTTATCTTCTTCTTTTTTGTATTTTTGGAGGAGAGATATATAAAAGTAGTGTAAAATTATATATTTAGCTCTGTTTCTAATAGAGATAAGTTATAAAAATCTAACTAAACTAATCTCAAATAGATAAAGTGCAAGAGTGGAGCTAGGGGAGGTCGAGGGGCCCCCCTGGCCTGCCCAATTTTTTTTAAGTGATTTACTTATATGTCATGAGTTTGCCACCTCCAATCATATGCCTACACCCTACACTAAATAACATGAATATGAGGAAATAGAGCTCAAGCGTAATTTCTGTTGTGTGAGTTTCAAGGGTTTTGTCCTTTTATCAATTTGTTCCCTCCCCTCCATAAGGCTGGCCCATCTTAATTTTTTATCCTTTTTTTTTTCTTGTTCTATTACATGCATGGATTTGCTTTACGTATTTCCTTTTCATTTATAAAATAATCATTGGGCTAATTTTTTTATGGGAACTTCATTAAATATTGAAGTAAAATAAAATCATTAATAATCTATTGATGTAAAGCTCAATATAGAAATATATATATATATATATATATATAAATGATAAAATAAAAGTACTATTAAGAAACACAAGCTTTAATCGAAAAGATTGAAAATAATATTATTATTATCTGATAAAAATGATAAAAGAATCACAAATTTCCAATGTAGTAATTTATTCTTCGCTAATAAAATTTGTGTAAGAAATAAAATATAAAGATAATTGTATAATAAATTCTAAAGCTCAATATTATTTTCATGTTAAACTTTGAGTTTTCAAGTGCACGTAAGTTCACAATTTTGTTTTTAACATATTACAATATCATATTCATTTGAGTTGTACTTGAGTTTTCCAACTACTAAAATCTTTTATGAGGGAATTTTTAATTAAGAAAATTATTCATGTGTAAATGAATCCCTAATGGAAAAATCGTATAACAAATATACTAATGTTATTTTTTGTGTTTGTGCAATTGCTTATAAATTCCCCCGCCCCCTCCAACTTAGACTTTGACACAGGTATTGATAAAATATCAAATTTCAAATTACAAATAAGTAATTTAAATTTTACCTAAATCATAAGTTAATAAATTATAATTTGTCCTTAAATTTATTTTCTCCTTTATTATTTATTTGGAGGGACAGACAAAAGACAAGTAAACATGGGAGCAGTAAAAGTTTTTGGATCGAGTGCTGACACGTGGGGGTTCAGATGCAGTGGGGGCACATGATATTCCATATATATTTGCAACAAAAACATGGAAGATAGATTATGACATCGGTTAGGAAGTTGCCACGTGTCTGTTTCATGCACTTGTCCATGTACATGAGGGTGACAACACGCCCGGCAAACGTGGCCCAACATTGCATAAATTCTCTGCTTTCCTGTAATGCCCTTGCTTTTCTAATTATGTGGAGGATTGGTAGGGGCATTACTGTCATTGTAATACAAAGGGACTTCTTTATTTATTTTTTATTTTTTTATAATCTTACAGAGCGACTTCGATCATATGAAGCCAATGAGTTAGATTTAGCCGATTCTAAAAATAAATTTAAAAAAAGTTATACCTATCCAAACATGAAACGCCTTTATTCAATTAGTTAACACATTTTGATGTTTATAATTTAAAATGTGCTAAAAATTTTGTCATTGAATTAATACTTTTTCATGTACAAAGTACTTGGAAGTTTATGAGAAAATGAATCGAGTTGCAGAGTTAATAACATGTGTCTGTTTCATGCACTTGTCCATGTACATGAGGGTGACAACACGCCTCGACAAACGGCCCAACATTGCATAAATTCTCTGCTTTCCTGTAATGCCCTTGCTTTTCTAATTATGTGGAGGATTGGTAGGGGCATTACTGTCATTGTATTACAAAGTGACTTCTTTAATTTTTTTTATAATCTTGCAAAGCGGCTTCGATCATATGAAGCCAAATTAGTTAGATTTAGCCGATTCTAAAAATAAAATTTAAAAAAAGTTATATCTATCCAAACATGAAACATCTTTGTTCAATTAGTTAACACATTCTGATGTTTATAATTAAAATGTGCTAAAAATTTTGTCATTGAATTAATACTTTTTCATGTACAAAGTACTTGGAAGTTTAGGAGAAAATGAATCGAGTTGCAGAGTTAATAACATGTGTCTGTTTCATGCACTTGTCCATGTACATGAGGGTGACAACACGCCTCGACAAACGGCCCAACATTGCATAAATTCTCTGCTTTCCTGTAATGCCCTTGCTTTTCTAATTATGTGGAGGATTGGTAGGGGCATTACTGTCATTGTATTACAAAGTGACTTCTTTAATTTTTTTTATAATCTTGCAAAGCGGCTTCGATCATATGAAGCCAAATTAGTTAGATTTAGCCGATTCTAAAAATAAAATTTAAAAAAGTTATATCTATCCAAACATGAAACATCTTTGTTCAATTAGTTAACACATTCTGATGTTTATAATTTAAAATGTGTCAAAAGTCTTGTCATTGAATTAATACTTCTTCATGCACAAAGTACTTGAAAGCTTAGGAAAAATAGATCGAGTTGCAGAATTAATAACACGTTGTAATTATCTCTAAAACAAAACTCAAAATTGACATATTTTAGTATTTTTAACAAAAATGTGCACGGTTCAAATTCTCTAATGATTGATTTTTATATAAATAAAAAAAAATTACTACAACTTATGGCCCATGTATATGCTCACTTCTTGGTACATGATAGTGAAGTTAATCGATGACTAATCCCTAAGCAAATTATAACTGATGCGGTGAAAAGTAAAAACTGAACAGGGTATCTAACATCCATGAATCTAAGAATTGTGTCAAAAAATATATACATGAATCTAAGAATTAGGAATGGACAACGTCACTATTCACTAGCATCAAAGGTCAAGGACATATCACATATTCAGGGTCAAGAGTAAGACCAAGACCAAGTTGATATCCTAGTTGAAAGGTCACCAGTCACCAGTCTGAATGCTGGTAATTTAATAGATTTCCCTTAATTAGGGGGACTAGATCATTTTCTTCAATATAAAAGTACGGAATTTAAATACTTTTTTAGTTTACTAAAATATTATTGGTCCAAAGACTCTGGACTTGTGACTTTGTACAAGCTGGTTAGAATCTTCTAATAAACAAAGGCCTTTTCAAAAAAAATAAATAAATAAACAAATAAACAAACAAGCAAACAAAGGGTTTTAATTTAATAAAAATATGATGTAAAATTTCTCTTTTACACCTTCCAATAAGATAGCAACTTATCAGTTTTTTTAAAATAAAACATTAGTTACTAATACACACAATCTTAACCAAATTTAAAAAACATTAGCAAATACTTTAGGTCAATTTATGTTTTTAATTTTTGTTAAGAAAAGAAAAAAAAATAAAGAAACTATATGTATAATAACTATTGTTGGAGAAACTATTGGAAATTACCTCGGACTAGCCATCAAGAGCAGGAGAAATCATTAAGTCCATCAAGAGAACTGTTAAAGTGGTTCTCTCAACCAATGAAATAATAACACTTATATAAATGTGTGTGTCAAATTTCTAATCAATACAAAAATCAAAATTTAAAAATAAATTACAAAATGATGTCACAGACATTTGTATAAATGACATCGTTTTATTAGTTAAAAAGATTAGGAACTTCATCAATTCTCTCGGTGGACTTAATAATTTCTCCCAAGAATAGCCTAAAGCTCCAGATTATTAAATATAAATTTAAGATTTTTTGCAACAATCCTCCTAATTTGCATTGGACTCTAGATCTTGTTTAATCATGTTATTGGTCTTCATTTTCTTCTTTAAGAAAAATATATCTTCTTTAACGTAAACATAAGTTTGAGGAGAGAGATTTTGCGCTATATCCTTGTTGAATTTAAAATTCAAAACAAGCGACAACTGCCTATAAAAAAACATATTTTGCAACATAAGATGGGCTGGAATCTCTTTGAGCACATAGATTTAGGTATGTATACTCTTGGCACGTTTTCATAAATAAAAAATAATAATAATAATAATAAAAAAGGCATCAAATACAATTTCTTTATTTACATAAATAATAAGACATATAATCAAAAGAAGAGAAATTACAATAAAATCAAGTTGACCCAGTCTAATGAATAAGACTTATATTTTTTATAATGATAGATGGCTTGGTTCGTTAGCCCTTAAAGTCCCGGTCAATTAAGAGAACTACACCGAGCTGAATCTGAATATTATTGTTTGACATTATTGAGTTACGATACTCGGATGAACTTGGAATATCATGTTTTTTCCATTAAGTCAATTGGCATTGTGTCGACATTTTTTTGTTTACACCAAGCTGAATCTGAATATTTGTTTGAGTTTACAAGTTAACTACGTACCACTGACACTGTTTCTCATGCTTTTGTACCACAGACGTGGTACATGGGGACGTAACATAATATATATATATATATGGCAATTAAAAAAGTCAATTTCGTATAGAAAGCTGTACTGATTTGATCAACAGAACGATATATTTTGATATCGGTTAATACCGATGTATTGTTTTGAGTTTACCGTTATTTTATATATTTATAAATATAAATATATATATATATATATATAATAATAAATATAAAAATTTACCATAAAACATTATCTCAATTAAAAGAAAAAAACAATATAAAAAATAGAAAATTTAATTGTTGTTTGCATACTAAAAAAACAAATAAACTAATAAATTAATGCAAGTAAGTTACTATTATGTCCTTACAAAAATTTAAAAATTACAAAATAAAAAAAAAAAAAAGCTTTTTTTTCTGTACCGGCCAGTATTACCCGAAATTAGTCGGTATTTAAATCGGTACGAAATGTTGGCGTTTCGGTACCGGTATATGTACCGGTACAGTATCGACCATCTTGATGTCAATTCCTATTTTGTTAGTTTATTTTCATTTTAATAGAGAATGTACGATTTTTTTAGAGTCTCTCGTATTTTAGGATACATTTATACTTTTGTTTAGTTTAATTTTTAAGCAAAATAAATTAATATAGAAATGGTAAATTACGAATACCATCCTTGTTGTATACCTTTAAAATACAGAACTGAATTATGATTTTTTTTGCTGCACTTACTTTTCTTGTGATTTGCTTCATAAAGCATTTCCAACAACATCAATTGAAAAAGAACGGGTAATTGTCACACATTGCTTAAGAGAGTGTATTGTGTGTAGTATAATTTGTCTCGTCCTCCTTTAAAAGTTACCATAATTTTTTAGTGGAGTTGTGGTATACTTTTGTGTTAAAACCTCTTTTCTCCTCCCTTGTGTGTGTGTTTGTTTCTAAAAAAAAAAAATTGAAAAAGAATTAAAGAAAAAGATTTTTCTACCATGAAATTTATACCTGGTGAATAGACACAAAGCCAAATATAGACTCAGTAGATTGAAGGAGAAAGTTTGGAGAAAAATTAAAGATAGAACAATCTTTTCCTTAATTTCTTTTTCAATGAGTTTTTGTTAGCAAATACCCCATCATCAAAATCTGTTTAGAACAATGGAAATATGGGTTTGGCTAATTGGCTCCCCTCCAATATAAAACCCTCTATTCTCTCCTCATTTTAATATAAATGGGTGACACGTGGCAAAAAAAACAAACAAAAGGCTAAAACAATCTCACTTCCTTCTTTCTCAATATGATCTTTCTTTCTCCAACTTCATCGCCCTCATTTGAGCGGCATCCATATCAAAACTCATCAAAGAAGAACAAGTCAGTTTTGACCCACAACCTTGCTCACCAAATCACGAACCCTCAACCCAGCTCATACCAAACTCAACATGCCAGAAACCCATATATCAAATCCAATCCAATTTTTCGCAAACACTGTATCTAAATACAGAAGAAAAAAATAAATAAATAAAAGGTTAAGGTCACCAATGACCCATCAACCAACCTATTACTCTATTAGGTATAATACACAAAGTAATCAAGAAAGAACAAAGTGAACACAAAAGACAAATAGAAAACTAAATAACTTGAAAGCACAAAATTGTTATCCTTAGACAATATTTGCCCCTACACTATTATTGCTAAAGGGTTATTACAAATTTATCTCTAAGATACAACCAAGTTTGTTGGTTTCTACAAATAGCAATTTTGGAGAATACCCACAAAATTTCTTATGTTTCTTTGAAACTAATTTCAAAAGAAAAAAGAATTTCTTATCAACTAAATATGAACCATTATTTATACGCATAGGGTTATAATCCATCAAAAGGCACGAATGAAAAGTTAAAATGTTTCACAAAACCGTTCACAAGGTTTAAAAACCTTTTCAAACGTTCTTCACAATTACTATAAAAATTCTGCAAAAATTCATTTTTTACAAGTCTCGATCATCGAAAGGAATTAAGCATCAATTGAAGGTTCTTCTCGATTGGTTATATAGGAATTGAACAGCAATTGGCAGAGGCAGAAGCTCTAGATCAAATTCCTTGATCACTTGATTGATCGAGCAAATCTTCAATTGATCGAAAATTCCTGGACTTGAATTTTCACATTGAAAATTTCATAACTTGAATTTCCATTTTATCATCTTTATAAATGAATACTCTCCAAACTTAAATATTTTTATTACAACCTATTCATGACCTATATCCGAAAATTCCGAAGAAACCAAACCCATCTAGCTACCCAGACCTCAAATGATTTTCTTTGCAAAACCTACCATACATATTATTCATACCACTTTTGGACTTCCTACCCTTCACCACCGCAATCCCGTCACAGGACCTCCATCTCGAGCACCACCGTCAAATCGAGCCTCAACACTAAAAAAGTTTATATGTTAGCTTTTCAAGAATGCAACAATGGCATTCACACTATGAAAGATTCAATGTGAAGCAATGAACACACAGTAGAAGAAGATACGAAAAGCAGAGAGATGTGAGAGAGAAAATAAGATTGATTGGAGAGAAAAGAAATGAATTGCTCGATTTTCTATTTCACTCAATGTACAGTATTTATAATACAAAGTACCCTTAACCACCTGATCAACGACTCCTAAATTCACGGGATTGATCCGTGAAATGTGGAGGGAAATGAGGAGCTAACTAACTAACTGAAAACTACCTAACAAATTGGAGCTGATGCATTACATGAAATGCAGCGTATTCATAAGTTCAATTCCTCATAAATGAAACGCATCGTTTCATTTAAATATATGTACAATTGTTAAATAGAACGACATCATTCCGTGACACTTCTTCAATTACTGGAACTAGCCGTTGAAGCACTAGCCGTTGGGTTTTGAAACTAGGTTTTGAGTAATGCTCTGTGATGCTCTCTTGGATTCTTAATAAACGCTCTCAGTAGTGAATTCACAGTCGGGTTAATTAGTCCAAATTGTCGCCGATTCCTTTGCCACTACACACTATTTCTTGTGTATGTCCCTCGTTACCAAATTAAACTACAATGGAAAAACTCGACTTATTGCCGGCAAGTTCTGGTCTCCTTTGATGTTTAGGCGAGGGTAGTGATGTTGTAGAAAAAGACAAAAAGAAAAAAGAAAGACAACATTGAGAGAAGGCCGTGGACTTTTTTTAGATTTGGATTGTTTTTTTTTTTTTTGCCACATGTCACTCATCTATATTAAAATCGGAGAAAATAAAAAGTTTTCAAACTGGAGGGAAGCTGGACCGTGGAAACCATAAAACAAAACAAACTACAAAAGAGCTAAGTGTCACAAATAAACAATTGGGTAACTACATGTTCTTATAAAACAAAACAAACTACGAAAGAGCTAAGTGTCAGAAATAACCAATTGGGTAACCGTAACTCCATGTTCTTAGGACTTTTCTCTAGTTAATTTGTTTATTTTTTTTTCTTTCTTTTTTGAATGAGATTTTCTCTTAACCGCCTCTACTAGAAAGGACGATTACTTATATCTATTCCACCATATATCATATCCAAGTTAAGGTACACAAAAATACACTTATCCATCTCTAATCCTTGTTTTCTTAATTCTTTGTTGATCAATTCCTTTCTGAATATTGAGTTCCCACTTCCCAAATGAACTAGTACAGGAAATTATCAAACACACACACACAACACACACACACACACACACATATATATATATATATATATATATATATATATTTTTTAAAACCCACTAAAAAAATAATTCAAATCTAACTATGAGAGCCCAGTCCAGTGAATTTTTTGAAAAAAATTAACTCTGTTTGTTGTCAACGACAGAGATGTTATTGAGGATGATGGAGTTTTTGGATTAATTGTATATGATTTAATCAATGGTTTTTGTAGGGAGTGATTGCTGAGGAGGAGGAGACATTTTTGATAAGCAATTATACATATATTATTATATTATAATAAACCGACTGAACTTCTCCCATATAGAAAAATTAGACAATACATTTGACCCCTACAAAGTTTCTGCGAATGTATCTTGGTAGCATATATATATATATATATATTATACCATTAATGCATTTCATTATTTTCGTAAGAAATACGTATTGCCTAATAATATATATCTATCAAGTATGAACACAACCGCTTCCTTAAAAAAAAAAAAAAAAAGTATGAACACAACCACTTATACTATAATTTAATGAGAGCTTCTTGTGATAGATAATTAGCAACGCTTGAAAGAGGGAACCTTAGAAAATTGCAGTCCTCTTTTGTTTACTCAAAAAGATTTAAAAAATAATAAAAAAATGGTACTTTTATTAATTAAAAAAAATGAAATTCACAACTGTCACGAGGCTTTTGAGTATTATATAGTGAAGACCATAACCAAATCATATATGCCTATTCTTCTTGTTGCCCCCTGGGGGAGGCAAGAAGTACTATGGAATATGAGGTCATTGAATAATAGTTTTTACTGATAATATACAAATTCATAACCTTCTTAATTAATTAAAATTTGAGATACAATATAGCACAAAATAGTTTCTGTCATGTGTATTAAGTATTAACTAATAGCAAAGCATTGTCCAAATCTTTCAATGCTGCCCTCTGTGGCTCTGTCTAATAGGCTTCCATGAACTGTTGCAGAGAATGAGACAAATTACAATCCGATATGATTGTCTTTTTCTTTTTTAAAAAAGTATTTAGGTGTGAACACTGAGTTTATGGTATTATGATTATCCCCTTAAATAAAAAAAATAAAAAAAAGTCTTTGGTATTTCAAATGGGTCCACGAGCAATTTTTATTATTATTATTATTACTACGTTGTTAATACCTATCAATCATCATACACACGAGCAATTATTTTATTTTATTTACTTTTTTTAGGTACGTAGCATTAGTACACCATATGGTATAGTTTATCTTTTTCTTTTTTTTCCTTTTCTTTTTCTGAGAAGATGGTATAGTTTACCTTGATATAAGTAGGGTTTGGCGGGTTGGAAAAACTCCCAACCACCGCCAACATTCCAAACTACCAAACTGTTGGGTTAGTTGAAAATTTGGGTTGCTTCAACTCAAAGAATTGGGGGGTTTAGTTTTAGTTATGTGTTGTGTACTAAATTTCAAACTTTATTTTATCATTTACAAATAAATTTAAAAAGTATTTACCATAAATCCTATAAACCATTGAAGGACTTGCTACAAAAATATAAACCATTAAAGGAAATCATAGAAGTGTCCACTTTTCCATAAATCAAACCACACACACGTCTTATGATGTGTGTGTGTGTGTATATATATATACACATTCTCATTTTCTCCACAAAAAAAAAAAAAGGAGGTTCTAAGCATATTTATGTCGTCATTATGAATGCTTATGAATATGTTAAAAAATATATCACATATTCCATATTAAAATATGTAGATCATGGAGTTAAAAAATAAATAATAAAAAACTTAAATTTGATATGAGATATGGATTAACAAGATATGAATATATATTATAGGTGAATTGGGTCGAGTTTTAATGGTTTAAAAAACTCAATTGCTATCCAACTTGACCCGCTACTTTTAATAGTTAAATTCACCCCACTTGCTTGAAAATAAATATCATATTAATCTAGGGTGGGAAAGAGTCGAGCAATTTAAGTAGTTTAGGCCAATTGAGCGGGATATTGCACTGGCCCTAGATAAAAGTGTAACTCTCCACATCTTTTATTGTAATGGGAAAACTTTTGGAAAGAAATTGCCCAATTAAGACCTACTTCTTTTACCTAACTCTCAATCCTTAGTCGGTTAGGATCTAAAAGAAGACCCGTGTTTGACATTGTGCTTGTGTTTCCATTAAGGTTTGACATAATTGACTGGTTCAGTTGTCCCAAGTCGAAAAGAAGAGAGAGCAAGAGAGAGAGTGAGAGAGAGCTGTTTAACAGCTAAATTTGTCCTGTTAATGTACTTGGTACGTATGGTATGGTATTATTCATCGTATTTCTTATCTTTAATATACCTTTTAATACTAACTCTTGCTCTATAAAAAGACTTTAGCATGGATTTGATTACCTTCGTTATGCAAGATTTGATTACCTTGGTTATGCAAGTAGTGTTAGTAAGTTGTAACAATAATCCATTATTTTAATGGACTACTTACAACCTAACCCACTTGGTTTAAACAACTGGTGGGACGATTGGATTCGATGCTATAATACGATTGAGAGTTCTTTCTGATTCTCTTGACTGACATAGTGGGGTGCGGAAGGTATAGAAATATATTCTTGACTTTCTTTAAAAAAAAAAAAAAAATCTGTTTCAAACGGTGAATCTTTGAATGTAGAATAATTTGTCCACTTTGAATGTTCTTCAGGCAATCCACTAATTGGTGATGACCAGCCCTTCAAAGTTCAATCCCACTTTATGTTGACTAGAAAAAGAAGTTTGAATAAGAGGCAATTGAGAAGCAACACTAGATAGGTCTTACATGTGAATCTGTTGACAGTGAACTATTCCGCATCACTGTTCCATATCCTGTATATCTGCCATATCTCTCAGAAAAGTTTTGCCAAGAATTGAGGAAATTTTCTGTATAAAAATGTCAACTATAGCGTTTTGAACACCTAAAGAAACTGGTAAAAATTTTGAACCAATTATTTTCTCAGGAAATCTAATACATGACCATGTAAATAACGACTGAACAATTTTGCATTTCGTCAACACAAGTGGAAGAATAAACTAAAGTTGAGCATGACCAGAAAAAGAAGGAAATCTATCAGAGACAGACTGCTTAATTACTTTAATTAAGGGAGAACCCACTTTGTATATATCTTTGAGTTCTATTCCAGATTCTGATGGCATAACCAAAGTGCAACCAACTGGATAATTAAACAATAAATTAAGAACAATCTTTGATCTTATATTCCAACTTCCCCTGTGAAGATTTGATTCGGTATGCAATTTAGTTTTATAATTTTAATTCTTCTGCAACTTGCTTTGCCTGCTTAATATTCACCACCAATGCACAAGACTAATTTAGTTTCTTTTCCCTTAAAAAAAGAAGAAAAAAAAAAAATCCTCTCTAATGTTTTCTTTATCAATTGCTATTACAATTGGTTGGTACTCAAAACTCAATTCTGGTTCCACACAGATTTACTCGAACAAAGCATATGCCACTTACAAAAATATGTAGAGTAATGCCTTTAACAGTAGTATATAATGATATCCACATGAATAATATGATACTATATTGTGCTAATAATCTAATTAGCCAAATATTTAATTTTAAGGTTTCAATCTACGTCAGGTATACTGTCATGGTTAATGAGGATTAAAGATGCTCGTCTGTGTTAAAAATTAAAAAAGAAAAAAAAAAGAGAAGAAAAAGAAGATGCTAGTCTTTGTCGCATTGGAATCATATCTTACTGTCATTGTACTCAATGATTCTGTTATTTTTGTGTAATAACTTGTCTGTCAAGCAACTGTTTGTTTTCGCCTGTTTAATTAATATTAAGCTACTTAATTATCCATCTTTCCATATTGATGATATGGGAAAGAAAATATTTAATTTGGGCACGAGGACAGCACGTTGTTTATCAAGAAAAGGAACATATTTCAACGCACTAATATAACTTTTTTTTATATATAATTTTTTTCATAATTGCTGAGTTGACTTGCTTTGGTTATGACAATATCACTTTCATCGGATGTTTTGCACTGGCATTTTTTTTTTATACACTAATTACAACCAATCAAGTTAACAATTGTGAAAATATTATGTCCATAAACTTATTGTGTATATCATTGGCATAGTTTACCCCCAAACTACAAGGTGGCAATTCAAATTATTATACATGACTTTTAGTTACAAGCCATATTTAATGACTCGTGATTTAATATATGCGGACATGAATAGTTTTATAAATTGTCAAATAATGAATTGGACCTTTAAGGAAATTACTTCAAACCAATTTGAAGGAAAACTTTGTCTATATATTATAATATAACTCTTTAATTTTTTTTTTTTTTTTTTTTGAGAAGAGCTCTTTAATATTTAATGTTAACTTCTCTCTCAAATTTTTTTTCCCATACTTCCAAAAATAATTCTAATTCCATTAATAGGAACTACTTCGCCGTTACAACTTGGTAATGTTATATATATATATATAATTCTCTTATAAAAAAAGAAGTTTTCAAAAGAGGCTAGTCATTAGTTATCTTAAACTAGCCTAAAAATCTTATAAATTGATAGTATGGTGGATTGAACTTGGAATCTTTAGGTTTACGTCATGCCTCACATTAATGAACCCATTACCTCAGTACCCAAATAGACCAAGGGTGAATTATGATAATTGAAAGTTAATAGATTTTTATTTCCATGTTTTGAATTATTTAATTGTTAATCCCTTTGTACCATATTGTTGGCTATGCAATCTATTCTATTTGGGATGTCCGGTAATATGATTGTGTTTTAAAGTCAATAAACACAATTTTGATAATGTTTTCATTTATCTTCTACATTATTTAAAAAATTAATACCCTTCTTTCATTAATTTTTAAATTAAATCACATCCAATTAACTCAAGTAGCAAAATATTTTGTTATCAAATAAAAATCTAGGTTTGAATTTCATCTATTCCAAAACAAATTAATGTGAGGTTTAAGTGATAGTCCAATATGATAATAATATCCTATGTGGCTTATTTATAGTTGGAACCCACCTTCCACCTCCCCCACTATCTACCTATAGAAAAAAAAATTAATGTCATTATCTAATGATAAAGAACATTTATTATAGAGTGAAAACGGTAAGTTTTATCATATCTATCAAATATCTTATATATTTTTCTTTAAAAGACAAAGCATGAAAAATGATATTCTCCTAAAAAGTTTTTAAGTTTGGTAACGGTCTTTATTTTCTATTTTCAAAAACTTGTTTTTGGGAATATAAAGAAAAAATAATTTTTTTTTGTATTTTTAAAATCAAAAACATATTTGGTTCATTGAAATTAAAAAGAAAAATAGTTTTTTGAGGAAAAAAATAGAAAATACTATAATATGTTGTTACTAGGATTTGAACTCTAATGTTAACTCATTAAATGAGAGAACTTTATTAAATTAAATGTGTGCTATCATTGACTTTTGAAAATAAAAAACTACAAATAGTCTTTTGCATGTTTTCAGTTTCCTTCACAAATTGAGTTTTGAGAACATTATTTTGTTTTCTGTCTATGACGGATTGCTAAACAAGATTTTTAGTCTCAAAAATAGAAATTGTTTTTAAAAATGGAAAATAAGGGGGAAAAAAGAATAATGAATGCTCTTAGGATTCATATTTAATACTATTTCTCTTTTAATTGCTATAAAGAAAATTTGAATTGTACACAATATTAAGAAACACACCCCACTCCACTGCGTTAAACATGATCACAAAAGAGTGCACAAGCACAAGTTATGGTCAGGCCCTACTGACAAATAGAAATGTAATTTTTTGTTTCCTTTCAAAAATCATTTGCAGTTATTAACTAATAGGGTATTATCACTGGATAGTACTACTCCTTTATGCTAGCAGTGTGCTTCAAATTATTAATTAGCACGACATTTTCTTCATGGCCTATTATCACCCAGTTTATATTTCTCTGTTTTTGTGTAACCAATCAAGTGAATCAACTTCTTCGCTCAAGTTATATATAACTTGCAGATGAGTTGAGGGAAATATAATATATCGCGTATAGAAAGAAAAACCGAAGTATCAGCCTATCTCCATCGTTGACTATAATTTTTCCCCATAGTGACCCATCTAGTATATGAAAATGAATATATCCACAATGACCTAGTTTATATTTGACATGATATATATATTTACTTCGTTTCGCGCATATGCAAAACACGCATTTTGCTTCACAAGAACACACGCCAAGAACAAAAATTGCAATATTAAAATATTAGATGAAAAGTTTTTTCTAATGAACAAGAAACTGGCTTGTCCTGACTCTTAATTCATTCGAAGACAAGGCCAACTTTGACACTATAATAAGCATTATTTCATTAGAGGTTTCTTCAAATAACGAGCCTTCTAAGTAGATATATATATATTGAGTGATATAAAAGAGCATAAGCATTGCTATCTCATGTTGTCCAAACTGAACCGTACCTAATTTCGTAACCAATAAAAGTTCAATATATTCCCATTATTGAAAACTAAGACTTAAACAAATATAAAATTAAAGTAGTTCCTTGTAATGCTTCAAGGAGAACAAGAGAATATGAATACATACATATACTTCCTCTATTATTGTTACGTCATAATCGTGACATTATCGACTACGACTAGCAAACGGTACATATGGTTTCTAAAGTACAAAATGTCCACGACCACAAAGTGATGGAGTCTGCCAAAAATGCCTGTGAATTTGGATTTATAAATGTATAGAACCAAGCATATGCCACACTTAGATACTTTTAAGTTACAACTTATTACAAGCAATACTAAGTTTTAAAATTCAATAAAATTAAAAATTAATCAAATGGAATGATCTTGATTCTATATAGCTTACCCTACTGGATAATGTCATCACACATTATTGCATAAAAAAAAAAAAAAAAAAAGGCATCACACGTTAGATGTCACTATGTGCTTATAGAAGGGTAAGCTTGAGTGTATCGTGCATGAAGAATTATTTTACATAAATGCATTTAATTACTACACCATATTTTCTGCATTGTTGTTGTAGCGAAGTAGAAGACATCATTTTGCAGCTTGCACACAAATTGTTATAGAAGGAAGACATTTCCAAAACTTTTTAAATTGGCGTAGTGCCTCTTGGGTTTATCTGAAGTTTAGTGACTAATTTAATAGATCGTTAGAAAAAACCAGAGAGAGAGAGAGAGAGGGAGGTTATACATGACAATTGGGATGGGAAGCACGAGAAGGCCTAGCCGACAATGACCAATTGTCCATTGGAAGGTTTGAAGATTTTTTTTTTTTTAATATAGTAATAATGTATTTTTTTTAATGAAAAAGATGTATTATTATTTTTATATTAGTAATAATGTATTTTTAAATGAAAAAATATACTATATTTTTATAATAGTAAAAATGTATTTTTTAATAAAAAAATGTATCATTATTTTATAATAGTAATAAGCTGTTGTCGTCATCCTCGTCGTCTTTATTTATACTACTATTCAATGGACATTCCCTGTTTCGAATAGATATTTTGTTATTTCAAAAATAAACTTATACTTTTAAGTTTAAGTAGAAATAAAATTAAAGAATAATCCGATAAAAATATATCTTTAACTTTCGTGTACAACATTGCTTACAAAATACAACCACTTTCCAGTTGGTTTTCAAATTCAATCTAAACTTCAATTTTTATTAGGTCAACTTTTGTTTTTTGTTTTGTTTTTTTTTTTTTTTTTTTTTTGTTTTACAATTTGTTTGGTAGAGGATTCCTTTACTAATAGCCCACTAACCACAAGTATCTTCTAAACTCAAGCTATCAATCACGTTTTTTTAAAAAAAATCAAAAATCCCCCCACATTGCTTTCTATGAAATTTTTACTAATTATCCTTTTTTTAGGAGTTACTATCTCTAATTTAGATATTCTCAAACAATTTCTATATATATATCACATTCACTTATTTCCTAAATCTAGCACACACAATTTTAATTAAAAAATCTCATACGTCTCATTTTCAATTTCTGTGCACAAGCTTTTATATTGACTCTCCATTCATTCCCACTCTCATTTCTCACTATTGCCGAAACCGTGTTCTAAAACTTTTGTGGTTGAATTGATCAAATCACGGAACCAAACCAAAGATCATGATTTATTAAATTAGTAGTAGTTTAGTACCGTACCGATTGACGGATGGGAAGAAATAGTTTCTTTTGGCGTTTTTATTACCACAAAAGGAATCAAATTTCGTCTTTGGTTTTTTTCTTTGTGCCATTTATTTCACTAGGTTTACAATAGTAGCTGTCATATTTATAGTTTTAAAAACCGGTATGGTAAAAGAACCGAAAAATGAGCTAATTATCGGTTTTATGGTTGAACAGGTGACGTCATAAATAATTTAATTATTATTTATTTAAATTATATAAATAATTAATAATTTTTTAATATACTAAAACTAACAAACCAATAGTAATAAATATATTTCCTTTAAAAAAATACAAATATATAAGTATATAACATCTTTTTAAAGAATTTAACATAATAACATTACAAATCAATCATCCTTAACATAATAAACTTTCAACAAAACCAAATAAATAAGTTCTTTAATCATTACATTTTCATCCAAATGGCAAATAACAAATAAGTTCATTACACCCAAATAGCAAATAAGTTTTAAAGTTTCAAACAAACAACTACTAAGTTTTAAGATCCAAGCCTCATTTGTTATGAAGAAAATTGAAATCAATATCATCATGTGAACCAAATGCTCCACCACTTGCATCATTATCATCATATTCTATAAATCAAATCCACAACATACTCTGTAAAATACTCTGTAAATTATATTTCACAAACAATAATGCTCTGTAAATCAAATCCACAACATACTCTGTAAAATACTCTATAAATTATATTTCACAAACAATAATGCTCTGCAAATCAAATCCACAAAATCCACAACATACTCTGTAAACTAATAATTGAAAGATAGAAGTTACCACTTACCTAGTGAAGTCACGGAACGGAGAACCTGAGATGAAGCCGAGAACATGAATGGAGAATCTGAGATGAGGCCGAGAGAAATGAAAAAAAAAAAAAAAAAAAAACAGAATTGAGAAAAGAAAATGATCAAAATCAAAAGAAAAGAATGTTACCTGATGAAGCCAAGAAGCAGAGAGCAGAGCACTTTAGAGGGCGAGAACGAGAAGGAAAAAACAACAAAGAGGGCAGAGCACGATCACAACATACCAAGTAAATTAATTGCAACCTTTGGCTCTAAGGTCTAGAAATTTCTCTTGCAAACAACAAAGAGAATTGAAGCATGAGGTTTCAATTGAAATTTCTCCTGTAAATTGAGCTTAAACCCAGCACTTCATGCACAAATTGAAGCATGGAAATGAGAAATTGAAGTGAAAAAAGAAAAGAAAAATGAAAAGAAAGGGAATACAATAATACCTTGATCGGGCGAAGAGGTGATCGTGGGCTGAGCGAGAAGACGTCAATGCTGTTATGCTTAAGGGCGTGATCGTGGGCGTGGTGTGCGTGCGTGGAGGCAGAGAGAGTGAGCAGCGTGAGAGGGTGAGGCAAAGGTAGAAAGTGTGACTCACGTGAGAGGGCGAGGCATGCAACGGTGAGGCTTGAGAGTTGAAAGGCGTGAAGAAGAGAGAACACTAAGAAGAACTAAGATGTGAAATCACATGAAAGTGTGAGAGTGTTAGCTGTTTATTGTATTAGCTGTTAGGGATTTTGCATTGTCATTGGAGTCCAAATGCTATATGGGAGTAAAGATGAGACTTTGAGGGTTTGGGGTACGTCTGGGTTGGTTGTTATCTTCTTTTTATTTTGTTTTATTTTTATTTTTTGATTATATTTCATTTTATTACTTGATTTGGTTTGAAAGTGTCTATTTCTTTTACATTGACAATTCTAAAGTCAAATGTAAAAAATGAATCAATGGTCAATTTGGGTAGAAGTTGAACTATGGAAGAGTGTTATTTTTGCAATCAATGGTTAATATGGATTTTGTGTTGAGATAAAAGAAATGAATGAATGAAAAACTATGACACTAAACCCAAAATAAGTAAATAAAAATCTTATCGCATGCGAGAAGTGTGTATGATAAAGCTAGTTATTATTATTATTTGCTAAGACATTGTATATTATATAGTAGTATGTGCGCACATGCTTTTGTCCATGACTAACACCTCTCCTTTAAATTTTAATGGAGTCCAAAGGATAGTAAGAGCAATAGTAGCAGTTTACCTATATTTTTCTCCCTTTTTGTTAGTTTCCCTATTTTAGTTAACCACTTTTCTTTTTCATCTACATCAAATTCTTTATTCTAAAATCTATTTCATTTAAATTATTACTAAATCAGATTCCCCAAATATAAGTAACCACTGTAGCTTAAATGAGTATGGGTAAGCTAATGTGGAAGGTTTTTGGATGTTTGGTTACCTATATTAATCATTTTTACCATTTTAGGTAATCTCCTACCAATTCTTTAAACATAAGGTATTATCCATTGGCAACATTGAAAACCCAAAAAACACGTGCGCGCGCACATGCATATAATTTTAATCTTGTTTACACATTATATTTGTATTTTTTTTTTTATAATTACAGATTACCCACCTGTGATTTTGCCTAGTACATACAATATGAACATCTTAACATATCAATAATTATGATAGAGTGAAGAGCATCTAAACTGAAAGATGTACCACAGAATCAGCAACTTGCGCAACAACAAAAAGGAAAAAAGAAGTCACTAGCCATCGTGAAAGATGGGTTAATGCTCTCAGCATTGAGATTTTTTTTTTTTTTTTTTTTGGGTGGGTTTGTTGTTTTCCTTTAAAACATGGGGCTCTTAAAAAAGACCTTGGGTTTGTTGACAAAACTATGGTTAAGGAAAAGAAAATCGCAAATCTTAATTCTTAAAGCTGGGTTTATAAACTAAAAAGACCCACATTCTAATCTTCAAGCTGAAAAAAGAAAGTGGGAAATTGGAAACTAAGCTTTCAAAACATCCAAAACACGTTTCAAATTCCGAACTTTTCATAGAAACCAATCAAAAAATAAGAAAAATTGAAACTAAGATGTTAACTCTTCCATTCTACTCTCTAATTTGGTTGCCAAAAGAAATTGGTAGGAAAAAAAAAAAAAAAAAGAGTTGAAAGTGGGGTTTTAACCACAAAGAAGAAAGATTATTTCTTTAATAAAAAACCTTAAAACTGGGGTTTTCCATTGATTTTCTTAGGGTTTCTGAGCAAACAAACAAAGAAAAAAAATTCAAAAAAAAGGAAAATTTGAGAACCAAGAAAACGTACTTGGTTTCTGTGAATTGCAATGTCTAATTCCCCAAACATGGCTTCTCAGAGAGAGAGAGAGAGAGAAGAATGAGAAGGACAAAAGATTATGTATAAACGAATCCAAGAGGCAAAAGGAATATATGAATGGTAGCCTTGGGTTTTTTTTTTTTTTTTTGCAGGTTGGCTTTCCAATGAAGGTGATTATGGTGGTCTTCTTGTGTTTTGGGTTTGAAAAAATCTTTATTTGAGCCATTTTTTAAGAGATATATATTCCTGGGTTTAAAATAGCCCATTTTGATCTTGTTTTCTTTTGCTTTTTTTGTTTTTCTTGTTTTGGGATGAGAGAGACATAAAATGAGAGTAAAAAAACTTATTTACCCCTCTTTTTTAACAAGGTGAGTAATAGAGATTAAACGAAAGTAACCTTAGGTGGATAAAGTGTAAAAAATGAAACCACGGATGGTAAGTCAAATTCGGGCTAAACCACAGGTGGGTAATCTGTAATTATCCCAAATTTTTTTATTTGCATGTTTTATTACTATCCCTTAAAACGTTTGACTTAACTCCCCTTTAGGGCTCTCACAATTTCCTATTCCATTTTTCTTTCATTTCTACCTCAATAATATCAAAACTACCCAATTAAAAATTATCAAATACCTCAAACTCACCTTGCTCCTGCCCTAACAGGCTCTTGCCTCACTGCCATCTCTAACTAACATTCAAATTTTTTGGATGAAAAAAAGTGTGATGCTTTAAGGCTTGTTTGGTTTTCCTATCACTCAATTTTCTTAACTCAGTTTCCAAAACTCATAACTAAAACTCAAAACTCATCACTCATCACTCAGTTCTCAAATCTCACTTTCACTGAAAAGTCCCAAAACTCATGTTTGGTTTAAAAACTCAATCACATAACTCAACTTTTTGCTAAAGTTGTGGACCCACCCATTGACACTACACAGTGGTAAAACTGTTTCCTACCCGCGTGTCCAAGTTCTTTTCTTCTTTTCTTTTTTTCCTCTCGTTCATTTCATCCCATCAGAAAACCACTTCTTTTCTTTTCTTCCCTCGCCTCCCACATCAACACAGAAGCACAACAGAACAGGTCCTCTTCTAGTTTCTGATCTTCCTTCATTTTTCAATTTCAGTTTCCTACCCACAAGACTCATTAACACACCTCTTTCTAGCAATGAAATTGTACGTCTTGCCCTCCACTGAACTGAGATCGTGGTCAGGGGCAGTGAGCACAAATCAGTGAAACCCATGCCGCTCTGCCCTCGTCTCCCACATCAACGCATGCGCACAATAGGTTCTCTTCTTCTTTTTGATCTTCTTTCTTTTTTCAATTTCAAATTCATACCCTTAATACCCATTTAACACATCTGTTTCTAGAGAAGCCATTTTTTGCCTCGCCCTCCATTGACTTGAGATCATGGTTAGGGGCCAGTGAGCTCAAATCAGTAAATGAAATCAGCTATAGAGAAACCACTCCAATTCAGATGCAGTGAAATCAGCTGGGTTTGGTGCTTAGATCGGAGACCCAAATAACAAAATTAGACACAGAGATGAATCAATCTGGGTTGAGAGAGAGAAAACAACAAAGGCCTGATCTACTGGTTGCTCTTGGTGGTTGCTCATGATGGTGACAACTGGTGTGGTGGTGGCGGCTTTTGGAGGAGCAATGAAGGGTTAGTGAGAAGAGAGAGCTCTGGGTAAAAGAAGAAAAAAATTGAAGAAGGAGAAGAGACAAAGAGAAGAACGGTTGGAGAGAGACGTTACTTGATGGGACAAGTCATACAGGTGGGTCCCATTTTTTGCTTAATTTTACAAAAATGCCATTGAAACTCAATTCTCAAAAACTGAAAACACCCCATTTATTGTTTCCTATTTCCATCACTCCAACTCAAATTTTTGAGTTTTGAGTGATGGAAAGAAGGGTTGGAAAAAAAAGCCAAACAAGAATCTTTTGTGGGTCCCATGTGTTTTAAGAACTCAATTATGAAAACTGAATGATATGATCCAAAAACACCCTTATCCAAACAGGTTCTTATTCGCTATTTTGGTATTTGAATCATGCAAATTGAAAAAGCTCTAATTTTTTTTTTATTAAAAAAAAAAAAAAGACTTGGATATATATAGTTTGATTTGTAAATGCAATTCAACTAAAATCGGACTACCAAAAGATTTCATTTATTGTGTTTAGTGTCAGCATGCGTGTTTCCTCGAGTCTAAATCTTCTATTCTACTTTTTCTGCTCCACTATATACTCCACAAATAAAAACATGTCACATATCTATCTAATTTATTAAATACTAAATTTATGCCTTCTATTATTTCAATTTCCTAAAATAAATAACCTATCATATTTAGGTCATTGAAATAATAGAAGGCATAAATTTAGCATTTAATAAATTAGATGGACATGTGACATGTTTTTATTTGTGGAGCATATAGTGAAGCCAAAAGAGTGGATAGAAGATTTGGATTCTATTTCCCTTGCGAAAAAGCTTATTCAAACAAGCTCATTACCAAAAATAAATACATAAAGAATGATATCCAAATTAGTCACCACTGTTAGGTAAAGTACAGGTATGCTATTCTTTTGGCCCCCCCTTTTCTTTTCTTTTTTTGTTTCCTTTCATTTTGGTTAAGTGCATCTCTCCTAGTCTTCTCCCATTCAATCTTACCCCCAGGTAGAACTCCAAAAAATAATTTTTAAAATACTAATTAATTAGTTAAGAACTTATTCTTAACAACAGAAAATTAGCTAGACAAAGTTGTCTTGACCCGAAAGTCAATTCAGAAACGAAGGATATCAACTTGGAATGTCATTAATTAATTAGCTTACTTTTAATTGAGGTTTGTTAGGATGTTTAAGTCTTATTAGCTAGATACTAGGCTGTGCCATCTTTTACTCTAATATCCTATAGTGGAGTGAATTTGAAGGTTGCCCTAGACACCCATTTAACTAAAAAAAAAAAGTTCAAACGGACTCAGTAATTTTGTTTATTTTTCTTTAATTTTATTATAAATAAATATGTGACTGTCACTCTTCCCAATTTGTCAACTTCATATTGGTTTATAATAAAACAATCCCTAAGTTTATTGTCATTATAAGTTGTATATCATCTAAAATTTTTTAAAAAAAGTTAAAATATAAAAGAAAGCACCGGTCACCATAAAAGACTTGACGGTAGGAGGACAATATAGACAGTCAGCAAAAAAAAAAAAAAAAGAAACTTCTCAAACAACTAAAATCGCTAAAAATAAAATTAAATGTGGCCATTTGGCTTACTTCAAGGGTGCAAGAGAATCTAGCTGGATGACTACATCTATATTTTCCTTCAAATGTTTCTTTAATTCAATCATAACTTTGACATTGAGCATGACTACGTACCATGCGGTGGATATAGGTTTTTAAAGTACAATCTGCATGACCCATGACCAGAAGATGTGTAGGATTCATAGTCATATACCAAGTATATGCTTCATGTTAATTCAGCTTTAAATAAAAAAAAAAAAAAAAAGTATATGCTTTATGTTGCCATCAAGAAGTAACTAGAAAACATTTTTGGTAGAACCAAGAAAACCCATAATCAAATGAAGAAATTTGCAACCTTTTTGTTAGTTCTTACTTGCAAGAGAATTACAATTTACTAGGGAAGGCTGGCATCATGGATAATCTTAACAATCATGCTGATCCGTTTGTAATGGATTTTGAATTGTAAGCAACAAAATACTTTCAAGCATTTAAAAATTGTAAGTTTTGTTTTCGAAGAGCACTGAGAAACCCAAAATTTTGATTATTGAACCTCAAAAGTGGTGTCCTCTTATACTTTAACATTACAAGCGTGCCCATCTGGGATTTTATTGATAACCCTTAGTAAGGAGATGCCAAAATTTTGGCTGAAAACCGAATGCAAATTATTTGTCCCACTTTTTAGATTTCACTTTAAAATCTAGTAATTATAAGTTCATGTGTCTATTTTTTAAAGTTTTAGTTATTTTATAAGAAAATTCAAATAAATACATGATAAGTTATGATTGAGAGAGAATAGAGTGGAATACAAAAACTAGGACAAATGATCTGTATTCCTCAAAACCGAATACAAATCCTATGTATCATTTTTTGTGTTCTACCTTATATTTCACCAATCATGTTATGTTATGTGTTTGATTGTATTTTTTTAAAACTTTGGTTATAAAACAATTACATGGCAAGTTGGGATTGGTGGAACATAAAATGAATACAAAAAATGGTAAGAAGGATTTTCGTGCCTCAAACTCATTTCAGTGTTGATTCCCTAAGATCTAATTATTAGTTTATTACTAAACTTATAAATTTACACCAACCTGCTTTCTAAAAGAAGAAAAAAAGTTTTACACCAAAATATATAGGGAAAAAAAACCCTTTAAATTTATTATTTCAAAAGGAAAGAGCGAGGGAGATTTTGGGGCTCTTGGGCTCAAATCCTTATTGGAATATGTTAATGAAGCATGTAAATGGTAGACAACCTATGTCAGGACGGATTTGGGTGTATAATGCCTTCATAAACTCATACCCAAACTCTGAACACAATATTTAGTGTGTTAGACACGTGCATAAGGGTTAAGATTGGTTAGTAGCGTACTCCCAAGCCCACGTCTAAGATGGGCCCACACTAGGCAACGCCATCACAGGGTGCTTAAATTGTATTAAGATCCAACATTACTAAATAAATATATTTTTTAAATCCCAATTTAATGTTATTGCCTTAGACCTTAAATTGTATTGAGTCAACCCTAACTATACCCCCATTGTGGGAAAAATATTCAAGCACCATAGTTAGGTCCCCAAAATAGTAATAAATATATTCTTGCACTTAATAATGTTTGTGTCTATTTTACTTCCTCAATCAAACGAGAAAATATTAAGGTTTGCAATGTGCCGTGGATATAGGTTTTTAAAGTACAATCTGCATGACCCATGACCAGAGATGTGTTGGATTCATAGTCATATACCAAGTATATGCTTTATGTCGCCATCAAGAAGTAACTAGAAAACATTTTTAGTAGAACCAAGAAAATCCGTAATCAGATGAAGAAATTTGCAACCTTTTTGTTAGTTCTTACTTACAAGAGAATTAAAATTTACTAGGGAAAGTTAGCATCATGGATAATCTTTAGCAATCATGCTTATCCGTTTGTAATGGATTTTGAATTGTAAGCAACAAAATACTTTCAAGCATTTAAAAATTGTAAGTTTCGTTTTCGAGGAGCACTGAGACCCAAAATTTTGATTATTGAACCTCAAAAGTGGTGTCCTCTCACACTTTAACATTACAAGCGTGCCCATCTGAGATTTTATTGATTTTACTGATAAACCTTAAGAGCATTAGCATCCAAAAAAAAAAAAAAATTATTTCACACAGGGAATGACAATTCGTGTTTGCATGTTGAATTTGTGTCTTGTCAATTCATGAGTATTCGACTATATAGGTTAACACTAACTCAAAATGTTTATTAAATGGATCGAGCTTTCTCAACCCTAACACAACCCATTAATTAATTAATTAATTAAACGGGTCAATCGTGTCGACTTGTTTATTAAATTTTATCAAAATGAATTAAAAACAAATTTAGAATTAACCAAATTGAATTATAAAAAACCAAAATTTTTTTTTAATATAAAATTCAAAACTAACAACTAATAGCATCACAAATAATCATTCAAAACTAAAACATATCTCAATATCACAAATAATCAAGTATAATGTCAAAAAATGTCATTTAATTAAACAGGTCAAACGGGTTCTATGAATTGGACACTAACCCAATCCGTGTATTAAACAAGTCAGTCATGTCAACCCAAATATGACACTAACTCATTAAGCCTTACCCATAGCTTGCTAATTTTTTATCATGTCGTGTCGGGTTCGCGAGTCGTGTCCAATTTTGCCAACCCTAATTTTACATCCTCAAACACCACTTTATCAATTTTACTATCTCATTTTTTAACTCACCCAACATCTCAGTTTCTATTTTTACATACAACTCACTAAAATAACATAAACCATACCATCAAATATAATATAAATATAAAGAGAGAGAGAGAGAGAGAGAAATTGAATAAAATATATTATTTTAGTTTACAAACTCATGAATAGTAAGTTCTAAATATAAGAACTTACTATTCAAAGGTTGTAAAAAAATTTAGTTATACATCCCCAGATAGAACTTTTTTTTTAGATGGTTAGTGGCTATTTTAGCAACTTGGGGGGTTTTACACCCCCTAGTGCTAATGCTCTTATTAAGGAGATGCCAAAATTTTGGCATAAAACCAAATGCAAATTATTTGTCCCACTTTTTAGGTTTCACTTTAAAATCTAACAATCATAAGTTCATGTGTCTATTTTTTAAAATTTTAGTTATTTTATAAGAAAATTCAAATAAATACATGATAAGTTATGATTGGGTGAGAATAGAATGGAATATGAAAATTGGGACAAATGATTTGTATTCCTCAAAACCGAATACAAATCCTATATACCACTTTTTGTGTTCTACATTATATTTCACCAATCATGTTATGTTATGTGTTTTTTTTTTTTTTCATTTTAAACTTTGGTTATTTTATAAGGAAAATAAAAAGATTACGTGGCAAGTTGAGATTAGTGGAACATAAAATGAACACAAAAAAATGGTAAGAAGTATTTTCCTTCCTCAAAACTCATTTCAACATTGATTCCCTAAGATCTAATTATTAGTCTATTACTAAACTTATAAATTTACACCAAACTGCTTTATAAAAGAAGAAAAAAAGTTTTACACCAAAATATATAGGAAAAAAAACCTTTAGATTTATCATTTCAAAGGAGTTCTTTGGCTCAGATCCTTATTGGAATATGTTAATGAAGCATGTAAATGGTGGTCAACCTATGTTAGGACAGATTTGGGTGTATAATACATTCCTAAACTCGTACCCAAACCCCGAACACAATATTTAGCATGTTAGACATGTACATAAGGGTCAAGATTGGTTGTTGAATCTAAATTAGATGCTAACTCCCATTCTCCACCTTAGCCCACATGGTTAGTGGTGTCCTCCCAAGTCCACATCTAAGATGGGCCCACACTAGGCAACACCATCAAAGGGCGCTTAGAATTGTATTAAGATCTAAAATTACTAAATAATTTTTTTAAATCCCAATTTAATGTTATTGCCTTAGACCTTAAATTGTATTGAGTCAACCCTAATTATAACCCCATTGTGGGAAAAATATTCAAGCACCATACTTAGGTCCCTAAAATAGTAAAATATACTCTTGCACTTAATAATGTTTGTGTCTATTTTACTTCCTTAATCAAAGAGAAAATATTAAGGTTTGCAAGGTTTAGATTGGTAAACAATCTTATCCTTAAATTTTTTTTTGAGAAGTTGATTCCTAAATTTCAATCATGAAAGTAATTTACACAAGGGTTTTATTGGGCTTTATTATGGACCTATCATAGGAAAAGTGTTTAAGGAACATGGTTAGGCCCCAAAAATACTGCCACCATCCTCTTGCACTCCACAACATTTGTACATATTTTTACTTACCTAAAAATGGGGAAAAAGATGTTTATGTCTACTTTGTAAAAGAGTAAAGTTAAGGTGATAATAAGATTTGCAACAATTATACAAATATCAACCAATTTATATCAACCAATATGAAGCCCTAAACTATTTCACACTACGCCGTTCAAAATGCAAATGGATCTTGAAACCTACTGGTCTAATGGACCTAAGTACACAATACATCCCAATTTTGGGCCCAATCTACTATTGTATAATGAGCGACATGCAACTATTATCCATCCTCCCCCCCCCCCCCCCCCAACCCAAAAAAGTAGTACTAGGAAGACACAAATTTTCATAACAATTGACATGATAAATTATGATTAATTTGAGCAACATCATTTACATATATATATAATTCGTTTTGTTGGGTGCATTGCACCATGGGTCCAGCCCACTTGTAATAGACATGCTCGTTTAATGAGCTTGTCTTTCATGTCTCTTAGTTTTTCTTCATCATGCACAAAAGTAGAAAGTTTAAGTGAACTTATTGGAGAACCTTGCCAAAAAGAGGAGTTGAAGTCATCTTTGTTATGTACAAAAGTCAAGGTAAGTAGGTTGCATTTATTGTGAATTGATGTCAAGAGTGTGGAAGGAAGAGAAGAAGAAAAAGGTGAAGAAACAAAAGGAAAGGCAATTTGGTGCAAAAGAGAAGAGTGAAGAGAAGAAGTCCTAGTGAGTGAGACTGAGGACAGTGCAGTCTTGAAGAATTGCGTTGTTAGGACATATGTGGAAATTGTTATGAACATATGTCATTTAGAATTAGTTAATCCTTTGACAAAACGCATTTTTTCTATAATTGGGTAGATCTAGGATGGTTTAAGTCTTCAAGCAACATATTGTTCAAGTCAAGAGTTAAAGCCATGCAAATCTGTTCAAGAAACAAGTTAAGAAGTGTTGTATTTTAAAACTCGACAGATAACTCAATAAATTGTATCTATCGAAGTTTAAAAGGTGTTTTTTAGCCCAATACTCGACAGCATTTCGACATATAACCTATCTATCGAGGATTACAAAAATCATATTTCCAAATCTATTTTTCATGCATATCCAAGCTATTTGTGTAGGGTTTCTTCTCTCACAATCCTAAACATATATAAGGATTATTTTATGGGTCATCTAAGGTGATGCAACTTGATGCAAAATGATTATTCACTCAAATTATGACTGGAGACAATTTGCCCTAATTCATCTTTCTCTTGAAAAAACTGCTGCGTTTGTACGTCGTAGAGTTTTGTGACCAATGAGCTTCTTGATCTTCATTGTGTGGATAAACTAAAGAATTTTGGAGCCAACAGCTTTCTCAAGTTAGTGTGTAAGCTGCGTACTGGGATCCGCGTATCGATTAGTTAGTCATGTACTGGAAATCGTGCATTAAAATGAGAGATTGTCACTACATTGCAAGTCTAATTGTGTATTGGGGTAAGGGTTCAACTGTAGATTAGTATAAGGTACTGAGATTCCTTTACTTGTAACCGCTTGTTTTGATAATAATGGATTCTCGGAAGTGATGACCTTAAATTCATCTGGTGGGATTTTACCTTGGTGGTTTTCCCTATTTGTAAAAAAGCACCCGTGTCAAATTTAATTTCCACTGCATATAGTTATTTGGAGATTTATTTGTGCTGCCATGCATATTGCATGTTAAATTGACTTAATTAATTCACTTGGCTAATTAATTGGTTAATTTAGCCTAGGGGTCAATACATTCTTGGCCTATCAAGTGGTATCAGAGCCGGCACACTCTGATTAGGGTTAATTTTTGTTGTGTGATCCAATTGACCCCTGCTGTCATGGATAAAGGACAATCATTAATTATTTCTCCTTTATTTGATGGCACTAACTATGCATACTGGAAAGTGCGCATGAGAGTTTTCTTGCAATCATTAGATGAGAAGGTGTAGCAAGATGTGGAGATAGGCTGGACCAAGCCAAAGGAAGCGCCAATTGATTGGGATGATGCTAAGATCAAAGCGAAAAATTTCAATAGCAAGGCATTGAATGCTTTATTTAGTGCGATCACAAATGAGGAGTTTAAGAAGATATCCTCCACTGAAACTGCTAAGGAAGCATGGACCATTCTCTAAACAACTTATGAAGGAACTAAGGCTGTTAAGAATTCAAAGCTTTAAAGGCTTACCATGAGCTTTGAAAAGATTAAGATGGAGGAGGATGAGTCATTTGATGAGTTCTATGCCAAGCTGAAGGAAATAGTGAACTCTGCTTTTAATCTTAAGGAAACCATTCCAAAACCCAAAATTGTTAGAAAGGTACTCAGATCTCTTCTAGAAATATTCCATGCCAAGATCACCGCCATTGAGGAATCAAAGGACATTGACCAAATTCCTTTGACAGAGCTGGTTAGCAACTTGTAAACCTATGAATTGGGTTTATCTAGGATCAGGAAATCAAGCAAGAGCAAGAGCAAGAGCATGGCACTGAAGGCCAAAAGCAGTGACACCGATGAGTATTCTAATGATGAAGATTCTAAGATGAAATCCTATATCACAAGGCAGTTCAAAAAGTTTATGAAAAATGCTAATGCGAAAGGATTTGACAAGGACCAAAAGCAATCTAGTTCTTCACAATTCAAGAGCCAAGATAAAGGGAAGAAGGATGCTAGGGATGGCAATCAGTACACTATTCCCTCCAGACCAAAGTGCTTCCTATTTCAAGGTTTTGGACATATGAAATAAGAATGTCTAACTTATCTCAAAACCATTGGGAAAAGCAAAGTCCTTGCTGCTACCTTGAGTGACACCGAACTTGAGGATGATTCAAATAGTAATAACAAGGGAATCTTGAATGCCTTCACTGCCACAATGAATCCTACTGAGGGGATTGTTGAAAAGGTAGATGAAGAAGAGGACTTGGTGGAGTCTAAGTTTGAGAAAATATTTGAATAGGATGGCATCCATACAGCCTATGCAAAGCTATACAAGGTCTCCGAAAAGCATGAGAAATTGTATAAGCTAGCCACCAAGAAGCTGAGTGATGTGGAACTTGATCGAGAAGAGCTCTCCACAAAGGTTGATGAAGCTAATCAGACTATTAGAGTATTACGATTTGAGAACAATTTCTTGACTAAGAAGACCAAGAAGCTTAAAGCGGAACTGTTTCAAGTTAGAGCTCAATTGGAGAGGACTTCTAGTGCAAAGCATGATGAGATGCTTAGTTTTCAGAAATCTGCTTCTTATAGAACCAGTTAGGGGTATGATTTCTCTTTTCCTAATATCGCTTCTTCTAGTACTACTGTGTTTGTTTCACCCGTTAATAATGTTAATTCTGATAACAATGATATTAAAATTGTTTTAGCTAGTGAGAACATAGATAAGGGTAAGTCTATTTTAGGAGCACCCCCCTAAGCTTGAAAAGAAAGAGACTAAAAAACTTAGGGCTAAGAATGGTAATAACCAAAAGTCTAAACAAAAGAAGCAACATATCTATCATCACTATGGAGCTATAGGACATGCTCGACCTAATTGCTACAAGTAGTTAGCCACTCAACAAAGTAACAATATGATCTCATCTGGAAACCAAAATTAGTTTACATCCTCTTTTGCTCTTCTTGGACATCTTCTTAAGATCCTTATGTTCCTTTTGAACTTGAACGGTTTCAATTCTTCCCCTCACCTCCGATTCAAGGGTTCACACAAAGGAAAGGTTCTTCCAAAGTCTGGAATCAAGTTGATTTAGTCACTTTTTCTCACTCCCTCTCTTTTTGTTTATACATTACTAGTGTGTTTTGCTTTCATGTTTTTGAGTCAGTCTAGTTTTATGTTATGCTTTGTGTTAACATATTTTTATTTGTTTGCTTTCAGTTTTTCTTTATTTTGTTTTTCATAAAAATAAAAAAATAAAAAATTGAAAAATCAGAAAAATACAAAAATACAAAAATAGTGTGTTTTATGTATATTGGTACTTGTGTACCTTGGATGGCCATTGAAACAAAGTTTTCTAAATTTTGTATCTTTTGTAGCTTAAATGGGCATCTCAATGCACAACTAAGCAAGTAAGCTTTGTGGCTCATATTTTGATGAGTAAAATTAAGTAATCTTTTGTACTTAACACTCGTATCACTCTTGTTTACAGAAATGACTAAAAAAAATCCTAAGAGAAAGGTTTAAATAACCATCTCACTACTAAAGCCCACCAATCATGTATAAAAGTTGTATGTTTCGGCATAGCAAAATTGTGATATTGTTGACTTAACATAATTAGGTATTTATTCTGTCTCTTATATGCCCATGCATGATATGCTCAAATAAAAAAATCATATGCAAAGAAAATCAAAAGCAAAGAGAATCAAATTGCTTTTAAATATGGTTGCAAGCTTGTTTCTAGGAGATGTGAGAGTTATAGGATGTACCTCAAGGGTGATTGTTCCCATTAAGCAGTTATAATTATGTGTAAGTTAAATTGATTTTCTCATATATTAAATCATCATAACGTGAGACACTTATATAATCTTGCGATGTTTTTACACACAACACACAAATTTTTTTGCTACTTATGCTACATGTGCATGTACAATGTAATTTGGCCATCACAAGGAATACATGTGTTAATGTATGCTCACTAAACTATCTTAACTTGTTTTGAAATATAAAATTGGTTAGACTTATTTAGAGTGTGTATGTGTGTGTATGTTTTTGTATGTTTTGATCTTAAATGCTATACATTCTTCTTGTTGAGAGATGTTTTTGAAAGCTTAAAATGTTGTTTGGATCTTTAGTTGAGTAGCTTGCTTGATTACATTCATTTGTATGTGTTTTTCTCCTATTTGAAAAATCTATTTTTATCAAGCTCAACAGCTTCTCGACAGATAGCTATCCATCGAGACCCTTGGACTTCTTTTTCTTGACAGATCTTAACACATCTTCAATCCGTCAAAGCTTTCTGAAATTTGTCTCAATAGCTTCTCAACAAATTCTTGATCCATCGAGAAAGTTTCTGTCTAGCCGATAGCTTCTTGACAACTGTTTGATCTATTGAGGAACTTTTGCTATCGACAGCTTCTTGACAGCACCTCAACAGATTTGTCTGTCGAGAATCAGTGCTCAACAGATTCTCGATAGGTCTCGATCCATCAAGACACGTTTTATATAAATAGATCCAACGCGATTTCAGATCTCATTTTCTTTGATCTCTCTTGACTGGAACCTGCACTTTCACCTCCCAAACACTTTTCTCTCTCTCCAAACCTTAAATCCATTTTTTTTTTTACCTAGAGTGATCATTTCTTCTTTGATATGATCCTTCTTTCTCTCATTCTTCATGCATTTCATGCATTTAGATTTAGGTTTTGGGTTTTTGAAAATTTTTTGGGGTTTTTGAAAATCTTTGAGTATTTTGCAAAATTCTTGGGTTGGGTTTTGCTTAAATGATGTTCTATGCTTATGAATTGCATTACATTTGCATTTTCACAATGTTTCATGCATTTAGATGTGTGTTTTATATGTTTGAACCTTGTATGCTGGTAGGATTGGATTGTGTTGAGCCCATCATATTTTTGTTGTTGCACGTCACATGATCATGCATTACTCATGCATGCGTGCCTTCTTTTCATTCCTTTTGTTACATTTGTTGATTGGTGCTCTTTTGTTTCTCTCTCTCTCTCTCTCTCTTTCTCTCTCTCTCTCTCTCTCGGATAGTCTGCGCAATGGCAGCCAAGTGCCAATCTACTCCGTCCCGGAACCCTCTTCGTTCTAGGACATCGTCTTCTAATTCTACACCTCTTCATGTCAGGTTCCGTGATGAGAAAGCCCGTAAGGACTTCTTGGAGAACTTCTCCAAACGTGGCATTCATTCAGAATGCCATGTTATCTTATCCAACTTCTCTGATACTGATCTTTCAACTATCATACACAAGCGGGGTGGGAATCTCTATGTGAGATACCCATGAGTTGTCCCTCCATAATCATACAGGAGTTCTACTCCAATAGGCACGGTTTTGATTCTTTAGTACCTCAATTTATTACTTTTGTTTGAGGTACTCGTTTGGTAGTTACTCCCGAGCTTATCTTTGAAGTGCTACATGTTCCAAGGGAATCGCATCTTAATTACCCCGGATGTCCACGTCTAAGGACTGTGTCCAAAGACGAACTTCTCTCTCTCTTTTATGAGACACCTTCTTCATGGGGTAAGCGTCAAAACACCTCATGCTCGAGCTTTGCAAAAGGTCCAAGGTTCTTAAATATGGTGATGACATTTGTTTTATATCCCTTGTCTCACTATAATTCTATTACTGAGCCTTGTGCTCGCTTTTTGTTATCCCTCATTGAGGATCATTCTATAGAATTTCCCTCTCATTCATTATCTCCTTTATAGATGTCTATAAGGATACGGCGACCCGTGATAAGCTTATCTTTCCTTCAACTATCACGAGGATCATTCGTCACTCCTTGTCTCCTATCCCGAGTCTAATCACTTCCCCATCATGCATGCCATTAACGCCAATATTGTTCGTCGAAGTGGGGCTCAGCTTCGACCAAAGCGGCCACAAACAGAGACGAAGACTCCTCTATCCACCTCCGCAGGTGGTGTGACACTCGATGCGATCATGGCGCAGCTTGATTGCATGGATGCTCACCTTGGTACTCTCACTATTGAATTGTATCAGGTGAACACTCGTGTGCGGCGTATTGCACGAAGTCAAGCTCGTCTTGGTGGCTTCATTGCTTCTCCTTCTCCATCTCCACAGGCTTCAGAGGACGAGGATGATGATGATGGCTCCAGTGATGATGATGATAATGATGAGGATGCTAGCTCTTCTGGTGATGAGAAGATGACTGCTTCTCAGTGACTTGCCCTTTGTCATTCATGACAAAAAGGAGAGTAGTTTTAGGTATGAAAGTAGTCGTGTACTTTGAAGGAGAGTTAGCATAGGACCTATTTGTTAGGAGGAGTATTTTTTTTTTTTTAGGGATGTAGTGAGGATTTATGTATCTTTTCTTTTCTCTTTAGATACATTATCTTTTTGTACAGGCGGTGTGACCATTTAGTGATAGCAAACATTGTATTTATCTTTGAGATATATATTTGATGATGTTGCTATCATGTTTCACCTATCTCTACATGTGTTTTTTCTTTTCTCTCTTTATACACATGTTTGTTATGTATACAATCTTCTATTTTCTGTTTCACACTAAGATGCCTTGATGAGTTTTGTTTAAAGTGTTTCAGAAATACAGGTTGTCAAAATCTATCATGCCATGAACTCTCTTCTTGCAAAGTTTTTCAAGAGTTTGTGTTAGGATTAGATTTTATTATATTCAACAAGTGAGTATGAGTTTAATGATTTATGACTTCTCTCATATTTTATTTGTTTGTTGTGGTTTTGTCACGGATTGCCAAAATGGGAGATTGTTATGACATATGTGGAAATTGTTATGAGATATGTGGAAATTGTTATGAACATATGTCATTTAGAATTGGTTAATCCTTTGACAAACGCACTTTACTTGTAATTTAGTAGATCTAGGATGGTTTAAATCTTCAAGCAGCATATTATTCAAGTCAAGAGTTAAAACCATGCAAATCTGTTCAAGAAACAAGTGAGAAAGTTTTGTATTTTAAAACTTGACAAATAGCTCGATAGATTGTATCTATCGAGATTTAAAAGGTGTTTTTTAGCCCAATGCTCGACAGCATCTCAACAGATAACCTATTTATCAAGGATTACGAAAATTAGATTTCAGATTTGTTTTTCACATATATCCAAGCTATTTGTGTAAGGTTTCTTTTCTCACTACCCTAGACATATATAAGAATTATTTTAAAGGCTGTCTAAGGTGATGCAAAGTGTGATCGAAGACAATTTTTCCTAGTTCATCTTTATCTTAAAGAAGTTGTTGTATTTATACGTCATAGGGTTTTATAACCAGAAAGCTTCTTGATCTTCATCGTGTGGATGAACTGAAGAATTTTGCAGCCAACATCTTTCTCAAGTTGGTGTGTAAGCCGCATATTAGGATCCACACATCGATTGGTTAGTCATGTACTTGGAGCCGTGCATTGAAATGAGAGATTTTCACTACATTGCAAGTCTAATTGTGTATTGGGGAAAGGGTTCAACTGTAGGTTGGTATAAGGTACTGAGATTCCTTTACTTGTAACGTTTGTTTTGATAATAATGGATTTTCGAGAGTAGTGATTTTAAATTCACCCAGTGGGGTTTTGCCTCGGTGATTTTTCCCATTTGTAAACAAATCACCAGTGTCAAATTTAATTTCCACTGCATTTAATTATTTAATGATTTGTTTGTGCTACCACGCGTATTCCATGTAAAATTAACTTAATTAATTCACTTGGCTAATTAATTGGTTAATTTACCCAAGGGGTCAAACATCTTGCCTTCATGTTGAGTGGCGAGCAAAAGGCAAGAGAAAGAGCAAAAAAAAAATAAAGAGGAGAGAAAAATTGGGAAGAGAAAATTGTGAGAGATACATAGTGAGGAAAAGAGCAGTGAGTGAAAAGAAAAGGACATTTTTTTTTATATACTTGAATTGTATATCTAAATGTTGTAATCTCTATTTAATATAGTGAAATTATTTAGAGTTTTTCCTATGGTTTTTCCCTTCAAGATGAAAGAGTTTCTACGTAAATCTTTGTGCTCTTGTATGGTTGTGCTTTCACTGTGCTTGCTGAAATTTATTCCCACTTATATAGAATTTTTACCAACAAGTGGTATCATAGCGTAGTTTCAATTGGGACCAATGGCTAGAGAAGAAGGAAAGTCGTCGGGAATTGAAAAGTTTGACAGCATAGACTTTGGCTTACATCTTCCTCTTTTGGCGAAGAAACCAGATAGTATGGAAGAAGAAGAATGGAGATTCTTAATAGGTAGGTGCTAGGAGTTATACGATTAATTCTAACAAGATTAATTGCACACAACGTTGTGAAGGAGAAGACCACAATGGACCTTATGAAGGCATTGTCTAGCATGTACAAAAAACTTTTGGCTAACAACAAGGTGCATTTGATGAAGAAGTTGTTTAATCTGAAGATGGTGGAAGGTACTCCTATGGCATAGCATCTAAATGAGTTTAATACCATCACAAATCAATTGTCCTCTATGGAGATTGATTTTGATGATGAGATTCGTGCATTGATTGTTTTCGCTTCTTTGCCAAACAATTGGGAGGCCATGAGAATAAGTAATTCTGCAAGTAAAAACAAACTCAAATATGATGATATCCAAGATTTGATTCTAAGCGAGTAGGTTCATAGAAGAGATGTTGGTACAAACAATGCACAAGATCAAGCTCTTGTCATGGAGAACAGGGGCAAAAATAGAAGTAGAGGGCCCGATGATTGGGCCAAATCCAATGACAGGTCACAGTCAAGAGGTAGATCTCAATTTAAGAAGATGAGAGAATGCTTCCATTGTGGGAAAAAAGGTCACATAAAAAGAATTGTTGGCAATGGAATAAAGAACAAACTGAAAACAAAGATGAAAAGAATGATAATGAGAAGAATACTGCAGCAATTGTTTTTTATGAGAATGTTGTGATACTCTCTCTTGAAAAGCAAAAGTGTGAGCATGTTGTTAAGAATGATGTTAAGCGTGTTATTGATTCAACAGCCTCCCATCATGTTATCTCCACAAAAGGGTTGTTCACCACATACAAAGCAAGCGACTTTGGAGTTGTGAAGATGGGTAACTCCAATTATTTGAAAATTGTGGAATTGGTGATTTGTGCATCAAGACCAATGTTGGTTGCACGTTGATGTTAAAGGATGTCTGGCATGTTCCAAATTTAAGGATGATCGTGTTTTCTACACCGGCTATGGATCAAGTGAGTTATAGTAACCATCTTAGCAATGGAAGATGGAAACTTAAAAGAATTATTAGTTGTTGCTAGAGGGTGTGCTTGTTGCAGTATGTACTCATGTGAGGGCTTGTAAGAAGAAGTTCAATGCAGTCAAAGTTTTTGAGAAAACTCCACAATTGAGAGTTGATATTAATGGTGTTACAGCCAAGAGAATTTCTCTCTACCTGACAGTGATTTAAACGAGAAAGTGATATTTGATGAAAAATAGCATGATGCTAGAAAGAATGATAAAGTGAAAGATCATGAAGGTTTTAAGCAAGGGAAGCAACATCCTCCACTGGAGAGTGTTGAATCCTTGAAAGGAGGCATACTGAAGGACATCAAGTAGTTAGTTTCGAGAATATTTGGGCTTCTAATGAGAGGGGGCCAAGAAATTGGATTAAGGATATCCAAGGTGAAATAAACTATTTGAGAATGAAATGTAATAATTTTGATGAAATTTTCTCAGTATTAGTGAAGATAAAGAAGAAGGTTGAGTCTGGTGTTGGCCAGCATAAATTCTAGCTGAAGAGTTGAGTTGAAGATCTCCACCATAACTGGGCTGGAGGGGGAGATTACTGGGTGCACTGCACCATGGGTCCAGCCCATTGGTAATAGACATGCTCATTTAATGAGTTTGTCTTTCATGTCTCTTAGTTTTTCTTCATCATGTTCAAAAGTAGGCTACATTTATTGTGAATTGATGTCAAGAGTGTGGAAAGAAGAAAAGAAGAAAAAGGTGAAGAAATAAAAGGAAAGGCCATTCGGCCATTTGGTGCAAAAAAGAAGAGTGAAGAAGAGAAGTCCCAGTGATTGAGATGGAGGACAGTGCAATCTTGAATAACTGCGTGAGTGAGAGCAAACAAAAGAGAAGAGAAAAATATAGAGCAAGAGAAAATTGTGAGAGATACACAGGGAGGAAGAAAGCAAGAAAAGAAAATGAGAGTTTTTTTTTTTTTGCTCAAGTTATATCCCTAAGTTCTGTAATCTCTATTTAATATAATGAAATTATTCAGAATTTATCCCGTGATTTTTCCCTTCCAGAAGAAAGGGCTTTCATGTAAATTTTTGTGTTCTTGTGTAATTGTGTTTCCGTTGTGCTTGCTGAAATTTATTCCCAGTTACATAAAATTTTTCCCAACACGTTTAGAACCACATAATTTGGCATGGCTTATCAAAAAGGTTAACTGTGGGTAGTAAACAATCACTTTCATATATGATGGGGACGACGAGAAGGGCTCACAGACGGGTATAATGCTACAGAGGACCTATACTCCCCCATGACGAGCGAAACATTGCCACGTCACTGACGATGATACCAAAATCATTCAATGCCGGCAGTAATACCTCAAGCGTTTACGACGCCAGCTAGGTAGACCGTTGGAAGCATATTAAAGACCCATTACTCTGCCAGAAGCACCATTAAGCCAGGAATTAATGCCACAACGGCTAGACACCAAAAAAAGGTATATAAATCCCTTGCACCACCCACATAAGGCTCATCAACACAATTATATGAGAAACAAAGTGATTCCATTATAAAACTCTTTTTCTTTGTGCTAACTTTGGCATCGGAGGTGTTGAGGCAGGCACCGTACCGGTGACCGAGTAAAGAAGCTTTTATCTTATCCAAAGATGCAAGAGTGATATAGTCATCACCTGGACGAACTACCACCGGCTGGCATTCATCTGGACGAACCCTCCTCAACTGACGATATTTTGCTTCATCAGTTTGGCACCGTCTATAAGGACGACGTTCTCGTACTACAATCCGAAAGCGCAGTTCCTACCAACTTCGATATCCAAATGGAGTCCAACCAAGACTCAGCAGCCTTGGCTCAGCAAGTTCAAGCTCTTGTGGCCACTGTGGAAGAGCTCACCAGGCAGAATAAAGAAATGAGACAAAAACTTCAGCAAGAAGATAACCGATTGAGAGCGGTCCAAGAAGACGAAGGAGATAGCCACGGGAGAACTGACCGACGAAGGACCATCACTCCGAAGGAACAACATTCTAATCTCCTCCAGGAAATGAGAAAGGAGATGAATGAGCTGAAAAATGCCATCAAGGAGAAGACGGATCAGAGCCTAGATAGGATGGTCAGGGCAACAGATTCACCATTTACCATGGCAATTTTAGAACGGCCAATACCAGCAAAGTTTCTGTTACCTCAGCTCGAACCCTTTGATGGACTCAAAGACCCCCAAGATCACCTTAATACCTTCAAGACGACACTGGATCTTCAACAGCCCTCTGACGAGATAATATGTCGTTCCTTCCCTACCACGCTAAAGGGGGCTGGTAGGGAATGGTTCACGAGGCTGCCCACCTCATCTATTGACAGCTTTGAATAGTTAAGTAGGGCCTTTCTACGCCATTTCGTCGGAGGGAAACATCCTAAAAGACCCGCAGATCACCTGCTCACTATTAAGCAAGGGGAGAAGGAGACCTTGCGCTCATATGTGAAGCGCTTCACTCGAGAGACCCTAGAAGTGGACGATGCAGACGACAAAGTATAGCTGACGACATTTAAAGCAGGGCTTAGGTCTCCGGAATTCGTCGTCTCGCTGGCAAAGAATTCGCCTCGGACAATGGCAGAGATGCTCCGGAAAGCGCAAAATACATGAATGCCGAGGACGCGGTGGCAGCCATTGTGGACGAGAGCAGGTCAAAAAAGGAGGGAAGGCACGAAGACGAACATAGGGGCAAAAGAGGGAGCGTCCAAACCGTCAGGGAAATGACGTAGACAAACGAAAGGACGAAAAGACACCATGAACGGTAAAATTTACCCTTCTAATTATGCCTATTGACAAAATTTCGACACAGATCCAGGATCAACACTACCTTCAGTGGCCAAGGCCTTTGCATTCATCTCCTAACATTCGGGACAAGAACAAATACTGCCAATTCCACAAGGATCACGGCCATTACACGGAGAATTGCCGAGACCTGAAAGGACAAATAAAAGAGTTGATACAGAAAGGAAAATTGCAGAAGTATGTAAAGAGGGGAAAACCCAGCAGGTTTAGAGACGAAGGCAAGGGCCAGCACGAGTCTTCGTCAAAAAATGGGGTCAGCACTTCTCAACCACCACAGGACGTGATTGGAGAAATACACACGATTGCAGGAGGGCCACCGACGGGGGGGTCGTGCAAGTCCCTCAAGAAAGCATGCCAAAGACAAGTGAATAGCGTCCATATGCAGCCCTCATTCAAGCAGAGACGAACAAACCATGACATATCTTTCAACGAAGAAGATGCCCGAGGAGTAAGGCAGCCACACAACGACCCCCTAGTTATAACACTCACGATCGAGGGATTTAACACCAATAGGATACTTATAGATAATGGCAGTTCCGCAGACATTATGTACCTGCCAGCCTTTCAGCAGCTGAAACTTGATCCCAGGAGGCTGCGTCCCTTCGACTCCCCTCTCGTCAGCTTCAGCGGGGACAAGGTATACCCCAGGGGCATAGTAATACTAAAAGTCACGATAGGAACTTACCCAAAGCAACAAACACATCAGTTGGACTTTCTAGTAGTAGACTGCCCGTCGGCGTACAATGTAATCATTGGCAGACCTACGCTCAACAGGTGGAAGGCGGTCACGTCCACATATTGCTTAAAGGTGAAATTCCCAACTGAGGACAGTGTTGGCGAAGTTAAAGGAGATCAAGTCCTAGCTAGGGAATTCTACCAGGCTGTAGTGGCTACAAAGGAAAGTCACACATGGACGATCGAGAAGGAAAAAGAAGACAAAGCAGAGGCTTTGGAAGCAGTCGAGCTCGTTGAGGGGGAAACCGCGAAGATGACGAGGATAGGGACAGCACTAAGCCCTGAAATGAGAACGAAGCTCATTCAATTCCTCAAGAAAAACCAGGATGTCTTCGCATAGAGTCATAAGGATATGCCCGGCATATCACGACAAGTGATTCAACACAAATTAAACGTAGATCCCGAAAAAAAACCCATCCAACAGAGGCGCCGAGTCTTTGCCCCCGAACGAAGCCAGGCGATCAATGATGAAGTTAACAAGTTGTTGCAGGCAGACTTCATCAGGGAAGTGTATTATCCCGAGTGGGTCGCCAACGTCGTGCTGGTAAAGAAAGCAAACGGAAAATGGAGAATGTGTGTAGATTTCACGGATCTAAACAAGGCATGCCCAAAGGATAGTTTCCTCTTGCCTAGGATAGACCAGCTGGTGTATTCCATGGCCAGACATAAAATCCTGACATTCATGGATGCCTTTTCAGGATACAACCAAATAAAGATGGCTGAGGAAGATTAAGAAAAAACCGCCTTCATCACGAGCCAGGGGCTCTACTGCTATAAGGTAATGCCCTTTGGACTGAAGAACGCGGGGGCAACGTACCAAAGATTAGTAAACAAAATGTTCAGCAAGCAAATCGGCAGAAACATGGAGGTGTATGTGGACGACATGCTCGTCAAGAGCAAAAAGGAACCGACACACCTGGACAATTTGGAAGAAACATTTAACACCCTCAGGAGATATCAGATGAAGTTGAATCCCAGCAAGTGTGTTTTCGGGGTAGCATCAGGGAAATTCTTGGGATTCATGGTGTCCCAAAGAGGGATAGAGGCAAATCCGGAGAAGGTACAAGCAATACTAGACATGACGTCACCGAAGTCCGTCAAAGATGTCTAGAAGCTCACGGGGCGGATCGCTGCACTGAATAGGTTCGTCTCCAAAGCAACGGACAAATGCCTCCCCTTTTTTAAAACGTTGAAGCAAGCTTTCGCCTGGACTGACGAATGTGAAGCTGCATTTCGAGAGCTCAAACGCTACCTAGGCAATCCACCCCTACTAAGTCCGTCAAAGGAAGGGGATAGCCTCTACCTATACCTAGTAGCGTCAGCCATAGCCGTCAGCGCAGCCCTGATCAGAGAGGAAGACAAGAAGCAGCTGCCAGTTTATTACATAAGTCAAGCCCTCCAGGGAGCAAAAGCCAAGTACCCTAGGATTGAAAAAATTGCATTCGCTTTAATAGTAGCTTCACAGAAGCTGCAACCATACTTCGAAGCACACCCGATATTGGTAATGACAGACCAACCGATCAGGAAATCCATGAACAAACCAGAGGCAGCCGGGAGAATGATTCAATGGGCAGTGGAACTTAGCCAGTTTAACATCGAGTACCTTTCCAGAACTGCCATCAAAGCTCAAGCTTTAGCAGATTTCATTGCCGAGTTCACCCCTAACGACGATGACAACCGCGAAGATGCTACAGAACAATGGACGATCCAGACTGATGGATCATCAGCCCAAAAAAGAGGAGGAGTAGGGATCATTATAACAACTCTCGACGGAGAAAAACTCAGATATGGAGTTCGACTTAAGTTCCCAGCCACCAATAATGAAGCAGAGTACAAAGGAATATTAACAGGGCTGAGACTAGGGAAGGCAATCGGAGTAAAACACCTAGTCGTCCAAAGTGACTCGAAGCTAGTAATAGCACAGATCAGAGAGGAGTACAAAGCAAAGGAGGAAAGAATGCAGAATTACCTCAAGATAGCAAAGCATTTGGCCCAGGAATTTGACAAATTGGAGTTCGTGCAAATCCCAAGAGGCCAGAATATGGAAGCAAACGAGATTGCGAAAATAGCCTCATCAGAAGATGAACCGATGTGCGTGGAGCTGACCATGGAAATACAAGAAAGCCCCAACATCAAAGAAATCTCGATATTCGCAATCCAGAGAATAAACAGCTGGATGGCGCCAATCATATCCTTCCTCCAAGACGAGCACCTCCCCTAGGATCCCAAAGACGCTAGGAAAATCAAGCAGAGAGCAACCAGATTCACCATTCTGAATGATCGACTATACAAAAGAGGTTATTCCCTACCCTACTTAAAGTGTGTCGACGAGGACGAAGCCAGATACATCTTAGAAGAAATACACGAAGGTGTGTGCGGGAACCACGCTGGCCCCAGGTCCCTGGCGAGCAAAGTCATCCGAACAGGTTATTTCTGGCCAACTGTCCAAGCGGACGCAGCACAACTCGTCAAAAATTGTGACAAGTGTCAGAGATTTAGGAACATCTAACGACTCCCGGCGGAGAAATTGACGACCATATCATCCCCGTGGCCATTTGCACAATGGAGAATCGACATCGTCGGACCACTACCTTCGGGAAAAGGACAGGTAAGATTCCTACTCGTTGCAATTGATTACTTTACAAAGTGGGTCGAAGCCGAGGCAACGGCATCCATCACCGAAGCACAAATCCGAAGCTTCGTGTGGAAATGTATCATCTGCAGGTTCGGAATCCCACGGACAATTGTCACAGACAATGGGCGGCAATTTGATAACCAAGGCTTCAGAGATTTCTGCTTCGACCTCGGCATCAAAAATCAGTTCTCATCCCCTGGGCATCTACAGGCGAACGGGCAGACAGAAGTAATGAATCGAACATTGCTCCAGATAATTAAAACCAAGCTGGACGACGCGAAAGGCGCCTGGCCAGAAGAATTTCCCAACGTGTTATAGGCCTACAAAACCACGGCGAGAACTCCAACGGGCGAAACCCCATTCAGGCTTACATATGGCACTGAAGCAGTAATCTCGGTCAAAGTAGGAGTAACCAGCATCAGACGAGAAGCATTCCACGACGAAAACAATGACCAACAGTTACGAGTAAACCTGGACTGCCTGGACGAGGTAAGAGACAGAGCCTCGAACAGGGTGGCGCAATACCAGAAGAAAATGACCGAGTACTATAATAGAAGGGTGAGGCTCAGGCAACTCCACATTGGCGACCTCGTCCTGCGGAAGGTGACTACAGCAATTAGAGACTCCACCCAAGGAAAGCTCGGCCCCACATGGGAAGGATCATACCAAGTCACCCATTACTCCAGGCAAGGCAATTATCACCTGGAAACCTTGGACGGGAAAGTGCTTCCTCGACCATGGAACATTGAGCATTTAAAGAAGTACCATCAAAAGGTGTAACAAGCTAATGTATTCACTTTTTTGAAATTAATAAAAGCATTGCCTACCTAATACAGTCGTGCCAGCAGACCAAACCACATTACTGACGAGACAAAAAAAATGTGTCTTCAAAAAATCTAAGTAATAAGATTCCGCAACGACGGATGTACATTAATGACGAGACACAAAGACTGTCTCTGAAAAACCCAAGTAATAAGATTCCGCAACGACGGATGTACATTACTGACGAGACACAAAGACTGTCTCCGAAAAACCCAAGTAACAAGATTCCGCATCGACGGATGTACATTACTGATGAGACACAAAGAATGTCTCCAAAAAATCTAAGTAATAAAATTCCGCAACGACGGATGTACATTACTGACGAGACAAAAAGAATGTCTCCAAAAAAATATAAGTAATAAAATTCCGCATTGACGGATGTACATTACTGACGAGACAAAAAGAATGTCTCCAAAAAATCTAAGTAATGAGATTCTACATCGACGGATGTGCATCACTGACGAGACAGAAAGATTGTCTCAAAAAATCTAAGTGAAAGGATTCCGCAATGACGGATGTATATTACTGATTAAGTGATTGCTTTAAGTAAAGACAACATAACAGGTAGTATCCTCAAAATATGAATAAAATTGAAGATAACAAAACAAGTAGCTACGAAACCAAGAGCAGTAAGCAATTACTTTGAAACGAAAGTAACATTCTCAAAATACGAATAAAATTGTTCTCAAATTAAAGCCCAAAATACAAAGGGCACACCCAAAAAAAAAAAAAAAACAAGAATTGTAATAAGTTTCATTCGTTGTCTCTATCATCAATAGGAGGAACTTCCGCTGTGGCACTAACATCAGGAGCCGATTGCTGCGCGGCCTTATCAGCAGACATCTCTTTATCCACCTCCTCCATATCCAGCGTCTCCAGGTTTACTCTAGAGGGGTGCTTGATCAGGTATCTCCGCAGCAGCTCGAATCCTTGAAGTACCAGCTGAAAAGGACAGAGTTGTACTCTTCAGTTTGCTGGAAACCCTCTATGGCCCTCGCAGCAACTCCCTTCAACCTCTCCCGGGCAGAAGCAAGTTGTTCGTCCTTCTCTAGAACCAACTGTCGCTCAGTCCTGAGGTTGTCTTGAAGCTTCCTGGCCTCTTCCTTTGCACTATTGGCCTCACCCATGGCAGTTATAAGCTCCTTCTTCAGCTTTCAATTATCCATCTCCAAGACCGATATTTGCGATAGAGCAGACTCGACCTTGGCCGCCTAAGCTAAATACTCGGAGGAAAGATGAATACTCTCCCCCAACACCTGTAGAACGCACAAGGAGGTCACACTAAAAAAAAAAAAGAGGAAGAAAAAATGGACGAGCATGTGAAGCAAAAATGACACAAGGGCATTACCTGGACTAGCTTGTGCAAATGACGATCCACGAGGTCCTTTGTCGACGAGCCTAAAAAGACCCTCAAGTCCTCTGCCGTCACAATCTCACGAGCCCTGTCCACAGCTAGTTTCTTGTCGTCCCAAATTAATGATGAACGAGAATCAACCTTCTCCTTCCCCTTGTCTGAAGTTCGCTGCTTCTTAGAAGCAGGAGTGGGGATCTCCTCGATAGAGGCAGCGGGAGAGGCATACCTCGTCGTGTCAGTCCCGGAGGCAAGATGTGTGACAGAAGCTGCAGAAGTAACCGGAGGGCCCTTCCCAGTAATGCGTACCACCTTCTTCCCGAGGTGGGACAGAGGTTCGTCTTTTTTGGCTCTCATCTTATCATACATGCCTTTGTTAAATTTGGTCGTCATCTCTGCAAGAAATAAACATACATGTGAAAGAAACATACATGTGAAAGAAATACACGGGGCGAACATTACTTTTTTTTCCCTTAATCCTGAGGTTGCGCAAGACAAAAGCAGAAGGTTTTGGGTCGAGGGAATAGAACGCGAGAGTTCGCGGATCCACCAGGTCGTCCTAATCCTTAATCATCCGCGCGTACTCGATCGCCTTCTCTACATATTCCTTATACCTGCTCTTGAGCTTAGGGCGCCTTTTGACTGCGCAAAACAAGGAACAGAGAAGTTAAAAACTAGAAAAAATCAAGTTCAACGAAACTCGGTTGACGGGAATAAGTAATGACGCACCTAAGGTTGGGGTCCTCCACTGACGAGATAGCTTCGGGAGTTCACCCCAAACCCCTCCAGAGGGGGTTTCAAAATTGTCCCTCGACACAAAGAAGAACCGGGACTTTCAGTACCTGAAAGATGAGGGTAGATTTCGGACGATCCTGGTCCTCTTTTCCCATGGGACTAGCTCATAGTACCCGAACTCTTTAGACTCCTTCAGATGGTACAAATAGGTGAGCTCGTCCACCCTAAGCTCTCCACCATCCGTAGCGGCCAGCCATATCCCCCATACAGCTGACCAGTATTCTCCAGGAGTTAGGCATAAGCTGCCCTGGAGCAATACCGTAACAATCTAACAACTCCATGAAAAAAGGATGGACCGGGAGCCTCAACCTGCAGATGAAGGAAGACTCATAAAAACAAACCTCCCCAGGAAAGGAATGACAAGCCCGATCCTCCTTGGTGGGCAAACGAACCCTAACCCGCTCCGGGAACTAAAATCTATCCCTAAATCAACCTAGAGTCTCGGAATCTAGCCCACATACCTCTCTAAGGGCATGGAAAGCCCTGACCTCCCGAAAGGAAGAGACGGCGGTGTCTCCCCCCACTGGGTCGTCACTAGACGACAACCTGGTCTCGAGCTCACTAGTCCTCACCTCGGACATCTCTACCCACTCCCTTAACAAATTCCCCAACCAATTGACGGACAGACGAAGCAACGGCAACAAATTGGCCACCACTACTCCCAAACTGTTACCCTCTAAAACAAAACCCCCATGGCTCGGAAAAACGCCTACAAACCCTCCTAAGCGCGCAAAAAGGAAAGAAACTGAAGGACAAATGGTCCAAACCTCAGAACTATCTATCATAGAAAGACCGAAGAAGCTTAAAAAAAATTTAAAAAAAATAAAAAGAAAAGAGGGAAAGAAAAAGGGGGTATCAGAATTTCATTACAAGAAAAAAGAGGGAAAAAGAAAGGAAAGATCGAAAGGGGAAGGACATACCTCAGATGGAGAAGATAGAGAACCCTGCCCCGCACCAGCTTTGGAAAAATGGAGAATGCGCACCGGTTTACAAAAGAAATCAAAGAGATAGGAAAGGTCAGAGCACAAACAGGGAATTTTAGGAGGTGAAAAAAAAAAGAAAAGGAAAAGAAGGAGTTTTTAAACGAAGCCCAGGAAAACCGTAAGTCGGCGGGAAACCCAAGAGTCACATAAAAGAAACAGTAACTGCACCCACCAGTAAGCGCCACGTGGCCATAACCAGTATGGCACCGCCACTACGCCTTTATTACAGCACGAAATCCCAAAAGTCGCCTGCAGCTCAAACGATTCGCATTCTGTGGACGACGTGCTCGAATGATTCGCATTCTATGGACGACGTGACATGTCACGTCGACCACATGATCCGGGGGCATCTGATGGGGACGATGAGAAGGGCTCACAAACGCGTATAATGCTACATACAACCTATACTCCCCCATGACGAGCGAAACATTGCCACGTCACTGACGATGATACCAAAATCATTCAATGCCGGCAGTAATACCTCGAGCGGTTACGACGCTAGCTGGGTAGACTGTTGGAAGCATATTAAAGACCCATTACTCGGCCGGGAGCACCATTAAGCCAGGAATTAATGCCACAACGGCTAGACACCAAAAAAAGGTATATAAAGCCCTTGCACCACCCACATAAGGCTCATCAACACAATTATATGAGAAACAAAGTGATTCCTTTATAAAACTCTTTTTCTTTTGTGCTAACTTTGGCATCGGAGGTGTTGAGGCAGGCACCGCACCGGTGACTGAGTAAAGAAGCTTCTATCTTATCCAAAGACGCAAGAGTGATACAGTCATCACCTGGACGAACTACCACCGGCTGGCATTCATCTGGACGAACCCTCCTCAACTGACGATATTTTGCTTCATTAATATAAACCACCATTTTTTCTCTATCATTCATAATCAATCATATCAAAGTTGTGGCAAAGGTTCTAGTAAATGGGCTTTCGATGTAAATGGACTTTTTCTCTATACCATCTGAAGTTTCTGAACAAATGAATTTTCCTTCTTCAAGACGTAGTAAACGGGCTTCTTCTGCAGAGAGATTTTGTCTCTTAACCATTTTCTCCAATGAGGAGATAATATTCTGCATTTTTTTGTAGCATTCACAAGTCTGCTTTCGATGACTAAGGGAATAATGACTTTACTACCAAAACCAGCTTTCACTACAGCCCTGATGCTAGAGTTTCTATCAATTATGTAAAAGTCATTACCCTAGAATTCTATGTTTTCGTGTAACCAAGGCCGGCCCTAGACATTTTGGGACCTTAGGCGAAAACTTAAAATTAGGCCTTTTTTATACTTATATATTAATTAAATTAATGTTTATTTAATATTTTTATATTATAATATATTTCATTTAAAAATCTATTTTTCTTACCTTTTGAGATGCAAATTGACTAATTGAATTTTGTATTCAAGCTCTTCTAATATCTCTTTTTCAATCGATAATATAGCTAATCCACTTAATCTATTTTTTTTGCTCATTTGTGATATTTTCATCTAAATTTTGTGTTATATTTTATTTATTACTAATAACAAATTTATCCATTGATCCTTTTTGAGACTCAATCAATTTTTCTTCTTTTTTTCTTTTTTTAAGTTTTTCATATCCAGATGCATAGTTTCTAGTAGACATTTCTTATCAAACAATATATTTATAAAGACTAAAATAAAAAAATAACTTTCAAGTGTAGAGCAAATAAGAAATAGAACCTGATTTATATATATAAAAAAATATTGTTATAGTTTCACCAAACAATAACAAGTTTTTAATAATCTCGACCTGCATAAATAAAGACTTATTCAATATATTACCACCAAGTAAAAAAAAAACACACAAATAAACAAAATATAAACAAACATGTAGGCTTAAAAAAAAAACTAATACAATGATGAGCCAGCCAAAAAAAAAAAAATTGAAGGCCAAAACCAAACGTGAAACATCCAGGTATGAGCCAGCCATAACTAAACTCAATATAAATAGAACACAAAACAGGCCTAAAATATGGATAACAAATAAAATGAAGAGAGCCAAGCGCCCAAGCCTTTATTCTTTATACTTGCTACGCTGACGCATCTGCAACGGCAGCAACGCAACACTGCCAAAAAAAAAACAGTCGGCAAAGCAGTTCAAAGTTTTTAGATCAGAATCATCAAATATGATCGGATGATTTAGATCAGAGGAAGCTTCAAGCTTGAGCAGTTGAGCCACTGAACCAGGGAGCTAGGACCAGTGAAGAGAATTAGAGAAAGAACGAGAGAGGCGAAGAGTAGAGAGAAAGAAGCAGAGGGAAAGAAATTTTAGGAATTTGAGGTTTTTTATATGTTTTGATTTGTGATTGTTTTGTGGTTAATCTCTTAGACCGGATTTGTAATTTATCATTTTTGGTTTGTCTAGAGGATAATAATGTTATTTTTTGATAATAATTTTGTTTAGAACCAATGTTTAACCGCATCTACCAAAATTTTTGTTTTTTAGTTAAATGGATGGACTGAACATTTCTAATACATCTGAAACTACTTTTTTTTTTTTTTTTGTTTGCCCCTAGTACCCCTTCTTTTCTAAAATTTTGGGACCTCCCTTCCCCTTGAGGGCTTTAGGCAATTGCCTAATTTGCCTAAGGGTAGGGTCGGCCCTGCACCATGTAACCAATCAAACAAAGAAATGTTACTTATTTTTTCACTCAAGTTAAACATAACTAGCAGATGGGCGGAGGGAAATATATATTGTGTAGAAAGAAACCTATCAGCCTATCACCATTTTTTACTAGAATTTTTCCCATGGTGACCTATTTAGTATGAAAATGAATATATATCCACAATGACCTAATTGATATTAACATGGTTCATCAAAAATTTATTAACTTGGATTTTTTAAACTTCGTTTCGCATATGCAAAATACACATTTTGCTTTACAAGGGAACAACAGCAATATGCGTCTCCACCATAGGAAGTGATATTTCTCGTGAGCATTAATTCCTTTGCGGTCTTTCTCGCGTTAAACACACCCTAAGTCCCCCCAAGAACAAAAATTGTCGAATCAATATATTAGATGAAAAAGTTTTCTTCTAATGAACAAGAAATTATCTACTCTAGTCTGAGTTGTCTTGACTCTTTACCGAGAAGTTCAATTCAAATATTTTTAGCATAATTTCATTAGAGGTTTCTTCAAAAATTGAGTGATATCTAAGAATGGGTTTAATAAAAACTGGAATATAAAATAAGTTGTAAAATAAATAAAATAGTGTCTGAGGATGCAATTTTTTTTTTTTTTTTTTTGTGCATCTCTGAATGCTAGTGCTCTAATAGGCTATAGCTAGAGAAGTTGAAGACATCACTTTGCAGCATGCACACAAACTGGGAGACATTTCCAAAATTATAAATTGGCATAGTGTCTCTTGGGTTTATGAGTTTACCACCAAAAAAAATGAGGTTGTACAAAAGATAGGGAAGCAAGGGAAGCACGAGAAGGCCTGGCCGGCAATCTTAAATCAAGTGATCAGGTCCATTTGAATTTTTCTAAGAGTTTCTATATAGTCAGCTTTGTTTCAATGATTATTATTATTATTTGCTAAGACAATGTATATTATAATATTATATATTAGTAGGTGTGCACACGCTTGTCCATGATACACATACATATCTCCTAATTTCAATGAAAGTCCAAAGGAGAGTAAACGTGAGGTATTATTAACCGGCATTGAGAATTAAAACTTTTCTTCTACTTCAAACTTTTTAAAATGTAAAGAAAGTTGATAAAGTTGGAGGTATTATAACCTATATGCAGATACTTAGCCGGAAAAGTTATAACCTATAGAGGAATTCAGAGGGAGGAAGGTATCCTAAGAATGACTAGAAATAGGGTTAGTTTCCATAGTTGAGTAGTTGTACCAAAGATTTACACAAAATATACTCTCTATTTTTTTCTATTTTTCCTCTCTTTTATACCCAAAAATTGTTTTGAATATTTAATTATTTATTCAATAAAATTATTATCCTGCAAAAATCGTCAGATTAATGCAAAAAACATTATACTAATAGTTTATTGCAATTGGCTTATGTTTTCTTAAGATAAAAATATAATATATTATCAAAATCGACAAAGACTTCTATAAATTTTTTAAAAAATCGACAAAGACTTGTGGAATATTTAACTACAAACGCTACTACTAGCTAATAGTATGAAAAGGACACTATAACCTTATATTGGATTATAGAACAAGATTTACCAAATTTATTTCTCAGCTTTGCTTCTCAAATTAACATGACAAAAAAAACCTTCGAATTCTTGCCAAAATCCCATAACATTGAGGAGATACGACGATGATAACTTAAATACGTATAAGTCACACTAAATATCTTGGTATAACTTATTAGTTCCCTTGTGATCATCACCCTCCTCCCCTAGTCTCCTTCTCAAACTAATCTAAGCAAAAATAAATAAATAAAGAACAAGAGCCAAATTAGACTTCACCATTAGTTAAAGCCGGTTGACCCTAATAAATCTGAAGTCTCCCATTCTTTTATCCAGAAAAATAAAACAAGTCTCCTATTTTTTTTTTTTTTCCCTCTCTTTTAGGTAAGTGCATTTATTCTTTTAGTCTTCTCCTACTCAATTTCACCCCAAATAGAACTAAAAATTTGTTTTTAAAATTATAATTGGTTAAGAATTTCTTGCTGTTAACAAAAGAAAATTAGCTAGACAAAGTTGTCTTGACTGAAAATCAATTCAGAAACAAAGGATATCAACTTGGAAAGACATTTAGCTTAATTTTATTTGAGGTTTGTTAGGATATGATGTTAATCTCCTCTTAGCTAGGTATTAAGCTGTACCATCTTTTACTCTAATATCCTATAGAGGATTGTAGTTGAAGGTAGCCTTATACACCCATGACCTATTTAACTAATTAAAAGTTCAAACAGACTTGGTAATTTTGTTTAATTTTCTTTCATTTTTATTATATTGATATGAGGCTGTATCACTCTTCCCAATTTGTCAATACCTTGACCCTAAGAAAGTCTCAAGTTTATTTGCATAACAAGTAATATATCATTCAAGTAAACCAAAAAAAATGTGTTAAAATATGAAACAAAGCACGACTACCATATGGGACTCAACGGTCTGGAGGACATAAGATGGTTGGCGAAGGGAAAAAAAAAATAGAAACTTCTCACAATCAAAAAACAAAAAATTAAAGGCGGCCCATTTGGGTTGCTTGAAGGGCACGTGAGAATCTATAATGACAACATCTACATTTTCCTATTAGAGTTTCTTTAATTCCATCATAATATTATATTTGACATTGAGCGTGACTACCATGCGGAGGAGTGAGATTTAGGGGTTTTTTTTTTTTTTTAAGTAAGATCTCCATGACCCGCAACCAAAAGATGAATAGGACTTGTCATATTATTATTATTATACCAAGTATATGCTTTATGTTGCCGTAAAGAAGTGATTAGAACTAAAATGTTTAGAAATATATACCTAGGGAATAAGGAAAACAAATGCAACGTATTTGGTCCAAATTGCAACCAGCTTTCTGTTAGTTCTTACTTACAACTTACAAGAGAATTACATTACTAGGGAAGGCTAGAACTTACTTTGAATGCAATGTATTTATTCCATTCAAGCATTAAATATTGCAAGTTTTGTTTTCGGGTTTTTGTAATTATGATTATTGAACCTCCAAAAAAGTTTCTAAGTGTGTGACATAGATATTTTATCGATTTTACTTATAATAATAAGGAGATGCCAAAATTTAGGCTCAAACCCTATTTTTGTGTTGATTGATCTTTTTTCCTTTTTTTTTTCTTTTTTTTAGCTAAATGGAAATATTTCATTAAACTGAAAAAAAAAAAAAAAAAAAAAAAAAAAAAAAAAAAACATCTCTCAACCAAGCCCTCTTTGTGGAGGGAAAGGACTTTTACAACAAAAGGTAAGATTTTGGTGAGCAGCAAACTGGGCTAGAGCATGGGAACCATATAAATTTACAACAAAATATAAACAATAGAAAACCTAAAATGAAGTCATTCCTTCCCTAGCCAAAGGCTATGCTAAATTTCAATAATGAAAGTAAATTGTACAAGGCGTCCTTGTGAGAAAAGTATATAAGAAACTATTCAAAACAAATTAAAATCCTTCAGAGTTCTAAAGATTGCTCTACCGCATGGTTATCGTAAACACTCTAGAAGACCCTAATCTTTCAAGGGCCACGGTCAAGTTCCAAAAATAGTGGTACTATTCTCTTGCACAAAAAATATAAATAGATACTAGATAGTATGCAAATTGTAGGTAAATGCATATATCATAGTCCATTATGTTTTGGGCCCCTTCTTTAAAAAATCTTGGTCCCCTCTCCTCCAACAAAATCTTCAGCCCAACTCAACCCTCAACCCAAAAACTTAATTAAAATTAATTCCATTAGCCGAAATACAAACCTAATTCCATAAGCAAATAAATAGAAAGAGAGAGATGTAGAGAGACACGAGTTGAGAAAGAGACTGAGAGTATTACAAAGAAAATAATTTTGTGTTTTTAATAGTTTGTTAATACCAAATATATAGATGTATATTTGAAATTTCATGAAATTTTTTTTTTTTTTTTTGCCATACTCCGGCCCCTTACTAGAAATCTTGGTTCTGACCCTGCATGAGCATGTTTGTGTCTATTTTTACTTGCTTAAAAAGGGAAGAAATGTTTAATAAAAAAGTTGTACCTATCGCACAAAACTCCAATTTGTAGAGTTTAGGATAAGTAATTAATAAGCAATCTTACCTCCAAATAGTGGTTTTTTTTTTTTTTTTCCAGTTTAGACAAGTTGATTAACAAACTCACACCTACAACAAATCTCTTTGGGTGAAAAGCACTTGTCATTGCTAAAAAACCCAACCTCTGTTATGATAAAGTTCAATCATGAAGCTTTTTTTTCCTTTTTTTTTTTTTTATGATGGCAATTCTTGAGCTCAATAGTCGATACCCTACCATGGGAAAAGTACCTAAGGACCATGGTTAGGCCTCCAAAACAACGACACCATACTCTTTCAATCCATGGCGTTAGTGTCTATTTTTACATACCCAAACAAATGGGGATAAAAATGTGTCTATTGTACATAGGCCGAATAAGCTGAATTCTACTATTGTTTATAAGTACATGTTTTGTTCTTTCATGAAGGTGGTTAAAATTAGGATTCAACCTCAACACAAACATTGTTAGGATGAAAATAAAGAATAGACAAAGTTTAATTACAAAATTAGTTGTAGCCTTAAACTAAAACTTTATTTAATATCTTTTCATTAAAGGTGAATTTTGACAAATTCACCATTGGATTATATCTTCTTCATATATCCTCCATGCTTGCAAAATTTTTAGAAAATTAAAAATTAATAGTTATGCCATCAATAAATTGTTTAAATTGCAAATTTTTGTAGTTTAAAATTATGTATAAAATATAAGTTTATAGATCACATAGTAAATAATATCTGATTGACACAAAATTTGACATGTGTACTAAGAGCGTAAAAAACATGTAATTTTTAGCTAAACTTTGTCCATAGAATTTGTAGCTAATTTTATTTTAAATTTGGATGGAGACTCTTACAACTTGATATAGGAAAGTCAATTGTGAGCTAAGCCCACAGTTCGTAAAAGCCTAATTGGTAAGCAAATAAACAAACCAAATAAGGAAATGAAGCCCCAACTGTTTCATACAACTATGTTTGAAATGCATATGGATCCTGAAACTTAGTGGACATGAGCACATAACCCATCCACTTTGGGCCCAGCCGATAATGGTGTAGCAAGGTATATCTGGAACCTACGGAAATTGACAATTCCCTATTTGATACTTCGTCCAGAAAATTATATCATTTTTTGGAGCACAAGGGAGCATATTAGTCCTGGCTGAGTTCCACATCACCAAGGTAGTAGAGGGAGGTTTTGTGATTTATTTGAAGGCCTTGGACTTTAATTAGAAAACCTATTTGCACTCGCCTTTATTTTATTGACAAGTTATACAAGCCCTGTTGCATCTCGGATCTTAAACTCATAACCTCACTCTCCAAGCTACTTTCACAAAAAGTAAATGCAATTTTTGGGAAAATTAAAATAGAAATCTTAGCCTCTGTTTGTTTCACCTAAAAATTTGAGCCATTTTGCCTGAAAATGATTTACTCTTAGATTTTTAGTCCCAACATTTTAAGCCTCATCTACTGAACATCAACAACCCAAGTCAAGCTACAGAGCTCAGAGATCCATGGCAAAAACCAGCTCTCCACAACCCAACTGCTGCAGGCCCTTTTTTAACATCATGATTTCTAGGTAGTATTGAATCAATGTTGAACTCCATAAGATCAGTACATTCTAGTAGAAATAGTGTCAAACAAGAAACAATTAGCATGCAAAGGTACATGGTGACAGTAATTCACAGAGAATTAAAATCTAAACTATAGGAATGGCAAAATTTCTGCAGATAGTACATCTTCTGAAATATAAAATATGAATTACATCAAATTATACCATATGTCAGGCATTACCGATCAGGGTATGGAATAGACTCTTGGTTCACAGGGCCAGTCAACTGAGAGGCTCGTAGGATCAATCCATCAATGTCAACTGGGAGAAGAAGCTTTTGCCATAGACATCCTGTGGAGATGACCTCTGGTGGTTGAATAATCATCACTATATCATTATTTCGGTGCAGCATTCCGATTACAGTCACACAGCTACCTTCTTGTACATACCTGAAAAAATTTATGAGAGTTTGTAGCTCATTAGTTCTAAAGAAGAATGCACAGAACCAGTGGAAATTTAAGCTACCATTTGAACAAACATATTACCCTTCTTCAAGACGTAGTAAACGGGCTTCTTCTGAGAGGTTTCTCTCTCTTAACCATTTTCTCAGATTAGGAGATAAAATTCTGCATTGTCTAGAAGTATTCACAAGTTTGCTCTCAATGACCAAGGGAATGACTTTACTATTAGAACCAGCTTTCACTACAGCTCTGACACCAGACTTTCTATCAGTTATGTAAAAGTCAGTGGCGAACCTCTGTCAGGAGGAAAGACCAAGCAGAATATTATTAAATTCAACAATAATATCCAACTTTCCAAAAATACGTAGAGGTGGCAAGGATTTTAAATTCTAATAAACCATTTATAAGGTGGCTAATCTACATTTTAATATAATTGCGATATGGTGGAAGTTCTTTTGGACTAATTAATGAGAATTTCATTTCATTATGAATTTGTAGTTTGGCATTCTACCATCACTTATTTTAAGGTATATAATTTTCTTTTTCCACAAAGCATCCCCAGATATTATTATCATGTCCATACATTTTTATATGTTGCTCAAGTACAAGGTAGAAGGGAAATTGCTGGGTTCTTGCCATTAGAGGGACTGGGGTTGCAAACTCAAGCTCAACTTTAGAGTTTCCATCTAGCTGTTGCTCTCTGATCAATTAAAGAAAAATATTCAAAAGAAAATAAATATAATCCAAATGCGTAGGTGTCAAAGCAATGCAAATTTTTATTGCAGTACTCAAAACATATGAAATCCATCTTATTGATTCTCTTTATATTCTCTTTTATACATCAGACAGAGGCAAACCATACCCATTGAGCCTCTACGTTTGCCTCATTTCATGTTCTATATATGACCACATTTTTTCTAACATGGTGATGCTTCAAGATAATAAAGCAATCCAAGGTAAAAACATGAGCATTATGGTACATATTGCCTAGCAGCCAAAAAAATACATACACACAAAACATGAGCAAATAAAATACTGAGGTCAACGTAAATCAGTCACAAGACATGGAAGGATAGAGATGAACTCATCTGCAAGAGGTTAGAGGTAGCTGATGCAGCCATGGAAGATTGATATACAATTACTTTGCAAATTTTCCTATTCATTGTATTCAAGAATTAAAGAATTATTTTGTGGGGTCCATGAGTGAAGTCCAATGATCCAATTGAAGTAAAACTGTAACAGTTGTGCCGTTCTAAAGGTCTAGGTATGAATGTTTTAGGGTTAAAACACTTTTTTATTTGAGTTTTTATTTCATTAGTTATGGTCAATTTTGGGCATATCCATAATTTTTATGATTCGGATAAATTAAGGGTATCATGGTAGTTTGATTGAGTCTATAATTTATTAGGAGATCCTGAGTATATTAGGTTTTAGTACACTGGTAAACTAGGAGTCCTAACACTACTAATACAAAACATACTAGGTCCACAACATTTTCACAACGAATCCTAAGTAGCAGATTTTTACTAGTGGTTGAAAATGTGGTTTTAGTGGTGGACCCAGATTATAACCAGTAACAACCTGCCACCTAAATTTTTTGTGAAAATGTTGTAGACCTAACATTTCTCTACATATATATGTGCTCAATGTATTCAAAAGAGATGGAGTTGATTAATAAGATATTGACTATCTGAGTATTGAGGCACATATGCCTTATTGTTCTTTACCTCCCCTTCCCTGCTCTTTTTACTTCTTCTCTTTCTTGTGGTACTGTTCATACAGCCCTCCAACGCCATGGAATCCTCTCTTTTACTTCTTCCTTACAACCCCAAATCAAGCTTTTCTTTTACCTATCAAACCCTAAAACCCCACATACTTTCTTCTACCAAATAGCATAAAAGCTCATCAAAACCTAGCCAATTTTGAATTTTAACACTTTCTTCCACAATTCTAAACCACAAATCCACAAATTCTCAACCCACCACAAACACACGTGGACAAATTCCCTAATTTGTCCTATGTCAAGAGCTCTAATTAAAAACAAAGAAGAAAAGTCAGCTAAAATAATTTTCTCTTAGGCAGCATAAAAATGTCCATTATAAACAAGTGATCCAGCTCAAGTTGAACATGGTAGAAGGAGAAGAGGAAGTAAAAAACTATGTAGACTGAAGTTGTGATTGACACAATTACAAAATTTTAGAGCACAATGCCCCCCACCCAAAAAAAGCCATTAGAGGTTGTCTTAAGTTGAGTTGAGATAGTCTGTTCAAGTGTAAGTTTTATTCCTCACTACAATTTACTTCAAAACAATCATTCAAATTTTGATGATGTTAATTCAATGAATAAAATGTACTCAATGACTGAAACAGACTTGGAACCAGTCATCAGCCTCCTACAAGATCAATATCATATTCAATGCAATTAGGACAACCAACAATCTATTAATACTGAGAATGGGATGAACGGTTTAAGTGGAAGTTGTGTACCTCACAATATGCTAGACTCCATCGAAAGCATGAAGTATTAACATTCACTGGTGTCAGATCAAATCCTCTGTATTCATACAAAAAAGTAGATGCATAGATACATCTGGTAGCCTTTTCATAGGAAGATTCTAGGGAAATGCTCCCACATGACGCATGCTGAAATCATCAGAATGGCAAAAGGTCTTCCACTGGTTAGAACATATAGCACATAATGGACGATAGATGAGAATAAAAAAGGATATTAGCATGGAAATAAAAAGAATCAGCAAATATAATGGCAGTTTGCACGCTCAGAGACATGGTTAATCTGCAAAATTGACAAGTCAAATGGTATTAATCTGCACAATCAGAATGTCAGATGATATTTTATTTTTGATACATCAAAAGTTGGAGTGGGGCAATTTGGATCTTGGATGTCTCCATTGGAAACACCAAGAGGTGTCAATTGCGCTACAAGGATTTTGCCCAGAATGTCAGATGATATAAGGCGGACACTTAGTTCAACTTCAACCAGGCTTTCCTGGATATAGCTACTTTCCACATAAGAAATATAAAACATTTTCTATCGTAATTTCTCAATCACTTTGAAAAGTCAAGACTATGAAGTCCAAGTTCCTATGCCAACCAACCTGTATGAGTGAAACATCAAACTCAGAAACTTTCAAAATAGAGTAATTTTAGAAATTTATTTTATAGAAGTAGAAAGTGAACCCAAAGACATCATCACCATTATTTAGTGCAAACTTATCATATGAAAGATATCTGTCCCCTGGATTGTTTCTCACTAATCATCTATAGACTCATAAATACGAAGTTTAGAATAATTCACTCATCAAATTCTGGCTAATAGCTTTTTCATCACATCTTCTGATTCATCCCATTAAAAAGCATAAATAAACAAACTTTGCTCCAAAAAAATCTGTTAAAAGAATGAAGGAAAAGAAACCCAGTTTTCAGTCATAAAAAATCTTCAGTTTAGAAGACCCAGGAATGGGAAAAAACTCCTGCCTGCCAAGACCAATTGATTTATCTGGTTTGGCTAAGATGATTTCTTTTTCTTCTTTTTACCCCCTCATTCTTTTGTGAAATAAAAACAACAGTAACATTGGACTATACTACAGCTTCTTTTTTACATTCTCCAACAACAACAGTATCTGTAGTGGATTGTTAATAAAAGAGTGACTAAATGGCCGTCAATCTGCCACAATCCCCCTCCTTTTCCGGCTTGAGATTGGCTATGAATAAAATATATGACACTAAGTACAGACACAGATGGAGTTTTCACTTTTACATTCTCATGTTCCATTTTGTTTTTTAATAGCAGCCCATTAGAAGGAAAATTTTTCCAAGTCCCTTGTTTTACCACCATTTCTTTCCACATAAAACAATAACAAGCTAATAATTACAATCTTGAAAGAGAGGGGCCAGTAAAAAATTTCAAAATTTTAACAATACCCATGATTGGTACTAAGGAAATGCATAAAATATATATATTTTTTGCTTTCTATTTTTGACAGAAGTTTCACACTCTGATGGGTTTTACATCTATCTTTTTCTAAGAAACCAACCATAAAAACTGCCAATTTTGTTTTTCTTCTAGTTCCCTCTAATTTTCTCAGCAACCAACCATACCCCAAAACCTTTCCACCAAAAATAGAAACAATGCAGTAGCATTACAAAGAAAATCAAGACGAACCCATTAATTTATTATAAAAAAGAAAACCAAGCAAGCAATTAAAATAAGAAAAGAGAGAGAGAGAGAGAGATAAAGAAATGGCAGGCTTACCCCAGTGATCTTAACGAGCTGTCCATGGCGAGCGAGTCTAAGGTCAGAGTCAGGAAGAGAGCGAACGAAGAAGAGAATGGCAGTCTTGGAGTTCCAGTTAAGCGTGTTCCAGAGAATGAAAGCGAGGAGCAGAGCCGAGAGCGCAAGCAAAGAGAGGAAGAAGATGGCGTTGTGAACAACCACGAGTATAATATGGACACAGAGAGTCCCAGAAGGAACAGTGCTATCGCAATGTACAGAAACACACGAGGAATGGGGTTGCAGCTACAGCAATGGCGGTTGTCTGAGTCTCTCACGGTAGTTGCATTTGAGATTGAGAGGTCGTTCATCACTGTGAGTCTGTGTCTCCCTCTCTCTCTCTCTCTCTCTCTCTCTCTCTTACTCTCACTGTGACTGTGACCCTTTACTCATTACTCATCAGTCTGTGCTAAGAGAGTCCCATTCTGATATCTGAGAGAATGGGATGGAATGGAAGTCAAAGCTCTCTGCTGGTTGCCACTTATATATTACCCACTTGACAATTCACAACCCCTCAGTAAACGGCAGATATGTCTTGCCGTTTTTAAAAGCCTTCGTTTCATCTAGTCTAGATTTAGGGTCCATTTGGTACGTGTCTTTAAATAATAGTTTTTAATTTTTTTTAAATATGTATGGGTGAAAAAATGTGTAAAAGTATGTGTAATATTATTTAAAAATTAAAAACATGTATTTAGACACATGTAATGTTGTTTTTCTTTTTTTAAGATAAAATAGAATTTTAAATTATAATATCGGCAGCTTGATAATTACTCTTTATTATCAAAACACTAATTGGTTTTGAAAAGTGTTACATTTCACAATATTATCATAATAAATTATAAGTGATAAGTTGTTATTGGTTTTAATTTAAACTTACTATTGAATTTTTTTTTTTTATTTGTCACTTATGAAAGTATTGTGAAAAGAAATTTTTTTTTTTCAAAATAACACCTATTTTTAAATAATTTTGTTAGTTAGCAAAATTTTCAAATTATTTAGAAAACTAGCATCTTAAGTCTATTAAATTTGAGTTCAATCTTTAGTACTCGAGTTTGGATTAAAGTCCATGTGGAACTCGAGTTTCAGAAACTCAAGTTCAGTTTTTGCAAAAATTATGTTCCTGTTCTTCCTTCTTTTTTCTTTCTCTAGACCAAATCAAGGATTTAGAAAATACCCAAACCCAAAGGCTCGGCCGTGGAAGTTCAGAGAGCAGAGGTTGAGATCAGACCACTACCAAGGGTGACGATGATTGTTGGAGGAAGGCCAAGGAGGCTTGGCCATGAAAGTTCAGAGAGTAGAGGGAATGGATGTTCAATCCAAGCCAATTTCCCCCACCTAGAGCCTTTGTCGTAGTCTGAACCAAAGGATTTGGGTTCGTGGGGGTTGTAGATCTGGGTTTGTTATTGCTTAGTTGTTTCTGGTTGGTTGTTGCTTTGTCGTTTTTCTTGCATTGAATTTTTGTTTTTTTGAATTACTAGTTTGCTTCGTTCTTTAGGAAAATTTGGGTTGTTATGGAACTAAAGTTTGAGATACTTAGGTTGCTACAATGAACTCGAGTTTGAGATACTTAGGTTGCTACAATGAACTCGAGTTTGAGAGACTCGAGTTGCTAGTTCTCTAAATAGTTTGAAAACCTTGTTAATTAACGAAATTGTTTGAAAATTGTTGTTATTTTGAAAAACAATCCATTGTGAAAATGCTATGAATATAGCAATTCTCATTAGTCTACAAGATTTTTTTTCAATTTAGCTAACTAAAACTCATTTATTTTGTCTTTCTTTTTGCTTTTCTATTCTTTATTAGAAATCTTTTTTTTTAAATTAACACAACAAAAATACCCTTTTACCATTAATTTTATATGCAATGATTGGTATCCAACATCTTATTATCAAAGCATTAAAAAATAAAAATAAAAATCTTATTATCAAGTATTAAGTAATTTCTCACCCAAAAAAAAAAAAAAAACCCTGGTTGACATTTACAATGGCAATCCAAAATAAATCATCAATTTGATTTCTTAAATACATTTAAAACATTATTTATCAATGAATATCATCTAGATTTCATAATCCAAAAATGAACCTGATAAAAATTTGGCATTTATATAATAGACATTACAAATAGACTATAATTTTAGTATTTTTCATTTTTAAAAAAATCCGTCATTATGACAGATTTATTGGTATGAATTACATTGTAATGATCACATTGTATGATTGTAATGGTCAATCAACCTTAATTTTGACATATCAAGAGTTTTGTAATTTAATTAATACTTCTTATTTTTAGTTACTTAAAAAAAGTTATAAAAAAATAGAATTGTATTTCTTAATGTTTCCATTTTCCATCTGATATTTTAAAGTTTAGAGGATGTTTGGTATATATACTTAAACACATGTTTTCAATTTTTAAACAACATTACACGTATTTTCACATACTTTTTCACTCACACATATTTCTAAAAAATACAAACAATTTTACTAGAATAACATTACCAAACGGCCTCTTAATTTTTCATTTTTCAATTATCTAATTACAAAATTTTCATAATAAAACCTTATTTAAGGAAAAAAAATTCTAATTAAATGGGGGTAAAATTGTAATTGTGATATGATCACCTTCAGCTGTTTGCTCCAACGGGAAAAACAAGTCACCAATACCGCACGGTACCATTCCATCCAAATCCACCCACTAGTTTTTGTTTTCATCGTTCCAAATGAGCTTTCTGAATTGTGACGAGCGAACAACAACAACAGGAAGAGCAATGGAATTGGATCTGCTTCAATGCGAAAAGGGTCTCTACTATAGAGTACAATCTCGCCAGCCACACTCGACTGGTAATGTCCTCAGCTTCTTCACATTTTGCTGTTTAGCTTTGATTAGAAATCATTGAGAAGCAAAACTTGTTGTTGTTGTTGTTGTTGGTCCTAAGTATATGTCTATATAAGTTATGAACTTAACGCAACGGTCAGTCGTTCAGAATGGTTATGATTTTGATGCTTTTTGAAAGCTTTTTTGTATTGTATAGAGTAATTGTGCGCATGCATTTGTTGGCTGTGACTGTGACTGTGTACCAAAACCTTAAGGTTTTGTCGAATGAGAAAATGACCCAACTTGAAAAAAAAGGTAAAAAGGTTTATTTAATGGGGTGGGAGTTCTTTGTGCTGCTAAAATTGATTGTATATAGTTGAGCCACCCACATTGGGCTACTTAGGACTTAAAGTAGCAGTGTGTGCAGCAACAATAACCTAAGTTTTATAATTTATGAATTTGAAGACGTGATGATCAGTACCTGCTGGTTTGTGTCATTGTGTGTATGAAACTTGGGGTCTCTTAATAAGGTTCCAAATAGTCAGCATTCAACATCAAATCAATATGGCAAGATTGGTGGAGTATTGAAAAAATTGATTTAGATCCCAAATTGATTAGGCTGTGGATTAATCAATTAATTTTTACTAATTTATACCACAACCACAACAAGTATCGAATCAGGAAAATAGAGTGATAACTATAAACGACATGCCGATTCTTTAAGGTCCAAAGTTCAAACAAGTATCACTATGCCGATTGATAAACAATAAACCTCACCCGTCAGAAAGTTACTATCTAGTACATGACACTTGTTACCTAGACACTACAACTAGTAGCTGAACTTACTGTTGCGACCAACAATAGCTTCAGACCATCCAAACACTTTGTACGTGGAACCATTCATGAACAACCCGTCCATGTTCAAGAGTAGAGCCTCTGACGGACTTCAAGTACCCTCTGTAAAGGTTTGATTACCGTAGTGACACAATGGGATTGATGGTTTTATGGTTTCATACCTTGATTACACTTATGGTAGCAACACCATTATGGATAACCTTTTTGAGCTTAAAAGATGAAGGCTAAGTCTTTCTTTATGTTTGGTGCACAAGTTCTGCCTCCAGCTTTAAAGTCGAGTTATAATATGCCTTTTTTATGTGACACAAGTAGGGTACAAATTCCAAGGCAGCTGACTTCAGAATTTATTACACATCAGAATTCATGATTTTTGATTGATTGAGTTGTTGGCAAAGAAACACGATGCTTAATGTGCGAGTCGTTGAGTCTAGATGTGAAAGAGGGCAACTAAGACTTGACACATTAGCAATGTGCTCATACAAAAGAGGTGAAATCTAAGACAAAATGGTTAACCACACTGAGGAGGTCTCTAGGCGTAAAAAATTCAGGACCTTAAGGTCGAAGGAAGGGGGCATAACGCCGGGTTTTTCCATAGATTGGCTCTCACAGAAGAAGCAATCATATGGGAGGTCTTGAAGTGGATGGTACATATTACAAGGAATCAAAAATTAGAGATTAGATGGTGCATTTCTATAAGTCTTTGTATCAAGAAACAGGACAATGAAGACCATATGTTCATAGTTTATATCTTGCTAGTATAGGTGAGAATGATAAACAGTTGTTCGAGAGGCAATTTGAAAGGAAGAGGTAATCTAGGATTTGAAGGATGACAAAGCTACAGGCCCGTATGGATTTACTATGTTGTTCTTTCAACATTGCTGTAGAATGGTAGAAGCTGATGTGAAGGGCTTTCTTTGCAGAATTTCATAGTCACTGTGAATTTGAAAAACCCCTTAATGATTTTTTTTATTGCATTAATTCCTAAAAACAACAATGCTACTAATTTCTGGGATTTTTGACCTATTAGTTTGGTGGGACTTCTGTATAAATTGTTGGCAAAGGTGTTGGCTCATAGGATGAAAGAGGCGCTAGACTAGATAGACTTATTTACAAGTCATAGAATGCCTTCGTAGGTGCTAGGAAAATCCTTGACTAGGTCCTAATTGCTAATGAATGTTTGGATAGTAGAATCAAAAGCTGTATCGTTAGGGTGATTTGTAAGTTGGATATTGAAAAAGTTTATGATTATGTTATTTGGGATATGGTACTTTATCTATTGGGGAGGATGGGGTTTGGGGAGAAGTGGAGGGGTTGGATCCATGCTTGTTTTCTACTGTTTGATTCTTAGTTTTGATCTATGCTTCCCTGTCTAGCTTCTTCAATAGTTCACAGGGGCTAAGGCAGGGTAATTCATTATCCCTTTTACTCTTTATACTGGTTATAGTGGTGTTGAGTAGGATGCTAAAGAAAACTGTGAGGGGCTTTATTGACACTTTAGGATATGGCATGCTACAGTAGCTGGGCTACATATCTCCCATCTTTATTTGCTGAGATAAATATTTTATTATGTGATGTGAATACCGAACAACTTCTTTACATACAGCTCTAAAATTTAATTTGGATAAGAGTGAAGTGGCCCAGTAGGCAATGTGGATAACATGGCAGAATTATCAGGACATCCTATATTGTAAAATTGGGATTTTACTAATGACTTGGCTTGGGATGCCTTTTTGGGGTATCTTTTAGGGCGCAATATGTGTGGAATCCTATTTTGGAGAAGATGAAGTACAGGCTGGCTATTTGGAACAAGCTATAATTGTCAAGGGGGGGGGGGGGGGGGGAGTGGAGTTTGGGGGTTGGGGGTTGGCATGATATATGGTGTGGGAATCATTCTCTAAAAGAGTTGTATTCTGGTTTCTACGCATGCGCAGTTGATAAGAATCCCGCAATTCAGTTAGTCATGGATAGCCAATTAGATAGGGAGAGCGGAACTCGAACATGATATTTCACAAAGCTTGTTTTGATTGCAAATTGGAGTTAGTGAAGTCTTTCTTAAATCTTCTATACTCAAATATCCCTAGGAGGGAGGAGTGTGATAAAATGAGATGCAGATTGAGAGGGCATGGTGGCTGTACCATTCGCTCTTACTATGAGGCTATCCGAGGTACAACAACTAATTCTTTACATTTGGAAGAGCATTTGGTATGTCAAGGCCCTAAGAGGGTCTTGTTCTTTCTTTGGACAGCAGCCCAGGGGAAGATTCTTACCTGTGATCATTTTATCAAGCAAGGTCTCTCTTTAGTTGGTTAGTGAATGTATCAATGTAATGGACAGGTAGATCATTTGTTGATCCGTTGTGATTTTGCAAGTGTTTTATCGAGTCTAGTATTTATAGCTTGTGGGATTCAATGGGTGTTACCAAGGATGGTAGATGATCTCTTGTTCATGTGGAGGAGTTGGAATTTGGTTTTGGGAAGCATTCATCAGACATTTGGAACTTGTCCCATAATGTTTGATGGGGATATTGTGAAAGGAGTGAATAGTCGCACTATTGAAGATATAGAAATATCAAAGACTCAGTTGGAATCATTGCCGATTTGAACCATGTTCGATTGTCTTGTGCGTGGGGTCTTACAAATAGCATCCCCCTTTTAGATTTCACATTAATCACTTAACTTTTGTGCATAATTCTTTTGCAGTTCTTTTTAGTTTACATTGTACTCATCATCATGAGTATGTAGTAACCTATTCTGTCAATAAAAATACCATTACTCATGAATGAATAAATAAATAAAAATGATTCCAAATTCTATGTCTCAATCCTAAATTAGAGTTGCTTTGCAATTCTGGTTTTAAGTGGATGTACAGTGTAGCATTATTAACATCTGTAAATACTCTGAACAATGAAGTTCCTTTCATCAATTAATACTTGAGGGAAACATGATCTAGTCCTGGATGTTGTAGTATCTGCTATTCTGAAAGAGTTTGATTTATTAGAACAAACTTGTATGAAGGTTGAGCAGATCAAGGAAGCTAAGGAAAAATGAAGATGTAGAAGAAAATATTAGCGAAGCTTAATCCCAACTTTAAGATTAAAGTAACGGATGATTGGAGGAAAACAGGACATAAGCTTCAAATGTTGTATAATGTTGTATAGATTATAGAAATGGTATTGTTAGATGAAGCTATTGCACCTACCTTAAACTGATATTCCCGGAATCATACTTTAATTTCTAGAGTCAGGACTGATTTTGTTTGAGGGGTGGGTTGTTGGATGCTAGAGAAAATGTTTTAGACAACTTTAGGGAAAATGCATTTTTGAAATTGAAAATTTTCTCACGAAGTCAAAATGATATGGGTTAAACATTGGTGGGTGCATTTTTCCATATTCTTTGATTTCACTATGTGATTGAGATGCTAGTGAACTTTTGATTAGGGCTGGGTTCAGAATGGTTGAACTATCAGAGGCCAAGAGAAAAAAGCATATCTGTGAAAATTTAGGTTGTAGCAAGTCCCACACATGGGCCTAATCATAAAGAAATTGTCTATTTAAAAATTGGGTCACTGGAGTTATAGTCCAAAGCTAGATTACCTGTAGGAAAAGCTTCATCAGTCTTGCAATGTCTATGCTAGGGCATGCTGTTCATTATTGATTCACTTATTCCAGTGTATTCAAATCCAAATTGGTAACAGATTTTATGTTATAAATTCGGATTTTAAGTTTCCTCTAGATTTTTGTGGCATATAAAGAAAAGTGAATTTTTATTTGGAAGAAGCAAAGTTGCTGAATACATCATCTTGCTATCTGCAAAATGTTAGTGAGCACTCGGTACGTTGGAGGTCAGGTAGAAATATGTCACTGATTAATGCAATGTCTTGTGTTACTGCTTTTCATGGTCTTAAATAATTCACAAGTGCAGTATGATATATCATATATCTGAATACAAACACCATGAGAGTTTTTGGAAAGGTCAGGCTGACCTCATGAAGTTTATTTCGTACTAAAGTCTTCCATCAACTTGGTCAATCTTTATCTACTTTTATCTGCTGCCTTTTCATAATAAAATTTATTATGTTGTAATTGGTATCTCCTTTTGCTTAAGTAATTATGGCTTCTTGCATTGTTGTTGTGTTAATCAGCAAGACGTAATTAGTCACCTGCCTTTGTTAGTGTAATTTTCTGTTGTCTAATTCAGGAATACTAATGAGTTGCAGAAGCACAGAGTATTTTACCAGATGTAGATATAAATGTTGTATATGAACATTCACTAACGAAGTCGGTTGTTATTTTATATTTTCTATGTTTCTTATGTGGTCTTAACATGTTTTCTGTCGTGTAATTAGCATTTCATGAACATGGATTTTGCACATTCATTTTTGGGATATTTGAACTTACACTTATCTCTTTAATGTGCTCTTGGAATATTTGGCATCACATACACTCTGGTGATCAATTACGTTTAGTTGGAATATGGAGCTAACAAAAGCACATTCAAACAAACTAGAAATAAAAACATCTCCACAAGACAACAATGTTTAACATGGTTTGACCAACTCTATGCTTATATACTTGGGCAACAATAACCTATATCTTCCAACGAAAAAAAAAAAAAAACAATAACCAAAATCCACCATGAATGTAGTGGATTACATGTACTTCAAACCAATACACACAAGCCAAACTCGTATATTATCACAAATCTCACAAACAAAATAAAAAACTCAAGACCTCTTACAAATACAAATTAACCCAAATCCCATTGCATCCAAAACAAACTCTTAAAATCCATACATATTATAAGCCCAAATGCATTAGTCCAATACAGTACCCCAAATAACATGTTTTATAACACTTACTAATTATTTTCTCCTTTTATTGATTGGCCAAAATGGCCAAACACCCCCCCCCCCAGTACAGCCGATACAGACCTCTAATGTCTGATATTGTAGCCAGCATTTTTCAAAGGGAATGTTCATACCGGTTTAGTTGTCAGAATGGTATGGTATTAATAGCATTGCTAAAGGTCCCTTGGGGATTTATTTCTAGCCAATTTTCCCAGGGACGTTGATTTCATATTGTGAGTATCATATTCAGGAGCTCTTAGGATCTACGTTTAAGATCTGCTTGTCATTGGAAGAAGTACAGACACAGATTTTGTATTATGACTTTTATTGAGGAGACAGAGGTATTGTTAAGTTGGAAATTGGTAAAATTATTACCCTTAATGCTATCCTCTGGACGTGTTGAGTATCATTTGATTTGAAATTGTGTGTGTCTCAACTGCAATTTTTTTATTCACTGGACAAGTTTGGCCCAACTCCACTGAAGTTCCTTAGGGGACACGGAAGTATCCAAATTTGCACTATTGATCGTTGAGTGGTTTAGGAAGTTGTTAATTTGTAAGAGAGAGAATGGTTTGGTGAATCTTTTTTTATGGGTTTTCTCAATGTGGTTGTACTATGGATCCTTGGATTTTCTAATCCTGCATGATAGTGCAAGTTTTCTCTTGCTGATTTTCTATGGATGTAGACCTTGTGCCAAACCATTTAAAAGTCTTCTTTGGCTAGTTTTGGTTGTTCTTTTTAATCTATTTTCTCTCAATTTTCTGGTATTCTTTGCACATGATCCTTATATTTTTTGCAGAATTTAGCTATTGCTTGCACATGATACTTATTTGTTTGCGGCACTGAGCTTTCACTTTGACAACTGGGGTGATAGTGGCACTTTACCTATTATTAAGATTACTTTAATGGTGTGTTTTATCACCTGCTGTTGAGGGGAAAATGCAACATTCCCTTGTGATGTATTATTCTCTATTACTTCTGGGTTATCAAAGGAAAAAGGATGCTTTTCGTTTGTCTTTGAAGTGGATTACGTCTTTTATGGTTAAGATTTAGTTTTCAAGAATCTATAGGATTATGAAAAATGTCACAACATTCAAAATCAATTATCAACTTATCATTCCATTATTTGATGGAATGGAATTTCAAATAATGCGACACCATGTATACCCATGGATTCCTAAAATTTAAATATTGACCACGAAATAGACCATATCCATTTCTTTCAAAATGGAGGACTCCTTTGTATTGAATCAAAATTGATCCCCCAGATGTATAAAATGATAATTGGATTATCTAGTGTGCTGTAAGAGTTTATGAAGAACATTGCATGAATGGAAATTTGTGTTCTAATCATACTTTAACTATATAATTTGATATATAACAAAAAAATAATAATTTTCACATTTGTATTTTTGAAATCTCTTGGCTTTTTATCAGTATTGGTGTCATTTTTCAGAATGTTTATTGAGTTCTAGTTACTTGTTTTTTGGTTAACATAATCATTCCTAAGTAATTCTATCATATCTAGTGGCCCAAGCATAAACCGCCCATTTTCTTGATCATGTACATTAAGAGCACATCTTTGTTTGAACAAGCATGTACTAGCATTAAAGAAAACACAAGCATTAAAAATCAAGTGCATATTAGTTACTTCTTACCATTATACCAACTTCCTTAAAAATTCTAACTGAACTAGTGCTTGTGTCTAATTTGTAGTCCACTACTTGTGCTTGATCTCTCTCTCTCTCTATCCCAATCCCTCTGTCTGCATATGAATTCTTTGGAGACTACTTGCCCTCCCTATATCCCTTTCTTTTGTTGCTTGACTCCAAATCATCTACAATAGGAAACCACTACTCTGAACCGCATCTGGTTAAGTAATATCAACATTAGCAGCTTTTGCAATCACATAAAGTGGATATAGATGGAATTTCTCTATAGGAAGTGTTTCTACAGTGCAAAAAAAGCTACATTCATTACCTCTATAATCATTGCTGCACTAAAATATGTATCTTCCCTCGCATGGCCCGTAATTTGGTCTCACCAACCCCCCCCCTAGAATCTTTAAACACAAGGAAGATTATTTTACATACACATCCTCCATGCTTTGTTGAGCATTTTACTTGATTCAAGACCAGAAGTCCCACCACTGACTATTACCATTAGATTGGTCAAAAAGACCATCAGAGTTCAAACTGCTCCAATCTTCAGTTGATGTCAAGGAACCATCAGCAGGTTCCACCATATCTAGAAGACTGGGTTCGTCTTCTAGTGTAAAGTACTCTGCTTTTATATTGCTATCTTCATCTGACAGTACACCTCCTCCATGTTCTGATCTTTCCGTTGACAAGCTTGGCTTTGTTTCAGATTCACATTTGTTAGTGTCTCCATTGTCCAATTCATCCTGGGTGCTGTTTGCAGCTACACCTTCACTGCAACACTGCCTTTCCTCTTGTGGCCTTTGCATCAGATCATTCAGCTTCTGCAACTGTCAAAATTAAATAACAAAGCCATTTTCGTAAGCCTCAACATGAATTAAGAAGGGTCTTTTTTTCATTCTGCACAGTAACAAATCATTTTGAGCAAACATCAATAATAATTAAGTACCTGTACAACCAAAGCCTGCTTTTCTTTCTTAAGAGCTTCAAACGTGGAAGCCAGGTCGTTGTAATCGCCTCGTAGTGTGCTATAGTCACGTTCGAGATTCTTTGACTTCCATCGAGCTCTCTTATTCTGAAACCAAATTGCAACCTGTCTTGGCTGCAACCCAAGCTCTCTTGCCAACTCCAGCTTCTTCCTTGGCTCAAGCCTTGACTCTGACTCAAACATTGTTTCCAACGATTTGATTTGCTCATCACTGAACCTTCTTTTATTCTTGCTTTTCTTCTTTCTCGAAGTGGTGTGTGAGTCCATGTCCATGCAACCAAAAGACTCTGCCGCCACCACCGCCGAAGGAGAATATTCTGAGTGATCTAACATCTTTGGTGGAACTTTTTTACTCCTCCAAATTTGGTGATACGGCAAATACTTTTGGGAGTGTGTGCCTTGTGATATGCATGTATATGCATTTGTTGGCTTGTTATGGCTTATAATACATGTGAGATAGATTTATGAGGGTTATTTTTATCTCATGGGGTTGCCTTTCCTTCCCTGATTATTGCTGCTTTATATCCAAAACCCATGGGGTCCGATAACGTATGTCGTATTGTGCTTTTTCACCATTTTGCCTTGTGAACATGAAAAATGCTACGCCCACCCAAAGTTAATAACTTTCCTCACAACTAGCTTATAGCGAGCTGTGAGTGGTGGAGAAAAACTACTTATAACTTGCCACGATGTGAGTTATAAGTAACTCACCACGCGGATAGTTATAAGCTTAGCATTATCACATGATAATTGTCCATTTCTTAATTTTTGTAATTTTGGTTAATCTATTTTTCTTTTTTTTTTCCTTTTAATTAATTAGAGAAGAAGCTCAAGTTTTGGGTCGGAGCCGACTTCAATAATTATTTAGCTAGTGAGCTTGTGGCTTGCCTTCTACCTCTTGAATTGGTGACCACATTCACATTGCAGCAAATAATTTCATTCATTTTATATTATTTTTGGATATAATTTAAAAATGTCTCGTCATTGTCATTTGCATCATCGTCTCAATCCAAAGCCCTGTCCTCAACCACAAAAATGTCGGTATACTGAATCACGTGGTGTCTAGAAGGGCCATTCTTTCTTTAGTTTATTATTTTATTTGAAGTGTCCTGTGTTTTTTTCACTCCGCTTCCTGCTTTGTTGGAGTCATTGATGCCTTGCATTTTTTCTTTTTTAATCAAATGGGAAAGAATATATGCATATCAATCTAAGTGCATAACAATAAATAAAACCATATCGATAGTGATAAGCAAAATAAAGGGGTGAACAATGCATAGCATTCCATACCATAGTTTAAAAAAAAAAATGAAAAGTAAGGCTACAATGATGAACTAGAGAACTGAACTCTAGGGCAAACTTTCAAGTCAACGACGACTGTCATTCCGATGCTCCACCGACCAGGCATGACACACGTGCTCTATTTTCTTTCTTTAGTTTTTCTTGTTCTCTTTCTTTTCATAGGAACCACTTTATTTGAGGCTCTATTTGATTGGGATTATGGAATTTTTTTTTAATTTTCAACTGTGTATTTAATTAAGAATGAAGCAGCCAACGAATTGAAAACTAATCAGTACACACCCATTTTTCTTATTTTCCGTCCCTCCTTTTCATCTCAACCGTAGGAAGTCAAATTATTAGGGGTTTTGAGGTGGAATAACACAGCTCACAGTCTGATAAACAATATCAGAGCCAAGGTCATGGGTTCGAGTCACGAGAGTCATTGTAAGGGAGGGATTGTTGGGGGACTACAATTTTACTCCCTACAACCACTCTAAAAACAAGTTCACGTAGTGTGATGTCGAAACCCATAAAAGAATTGAGTGTATCTTCTTTATCACCAATTAGTTTTGAGATGGAATTGTATAACTCACGGTTTGACATCAACCAAAGAGGAAAATGGTGTCAATCTTAGGGGAAAGAACTTTTTTTTTAATATATATTTATTAATACTTAAGGACATACATGAACTAACTACTAAGTAGTAGCAAAGCAAGTGCCACTCAGAGTAAGGGCTAGAAAATAAATAATAATAAAGTAACAAAATGTTGGATTATAATTTCTCACCCTTAAGTATTCAAGGGTTGTAATGTCATTCCCCAACTATAATGAAATGATGAGGGTGTTATGGTCAATTAGTATGGGTCTCGTCATAATTAAAAAGAGTCATTAAACTAACAAAAAATAATAACAAAAGGGGTAAAGTCCTTTTCATGAAATGTTAAGTTGGAACTCTACTATATTTTAAACTAATTAGGATTACACAATTGAGTTTATATTTAAAGTGTATTTTGTATGTTTCATAATAATTCTTCGTCATAGGCAAATAAGGGTGTGTATCCAATTCACCAATGTAACGAAACTAACACGATTCAACCTAATGCTTCAAGTTGGTTTTTCGTGCATTGATGGCTTAGAATATTATTTTGAGCTTTGGGTTTCAATTCATCTTATCCAACTCAACACGCCATATATATATATATATATATATATATATATATATATATATATTATTAATCTTATTTTATTTTTTTGTTTGATTTATTTTGGTCTTTTGAGAATTATATATGATGAATTTGAAAATTTGGAATATAATTTAGGTATATTATGTGAGATTCAATAATTTATTTTAAAAAAATTCAAACATTTGATAAAAACTCAAGTTTTTTTTCGAAGCATGAAACATGTAAATACAATCCATTGACCCAACCTAATACATGTGAGTTGAATTGGCTTGTGATTTTTCAATCCAACCTTGTAGGTTTGGGTTGAAAACCCCTCTAAATCAACCTAGTCCAATCCATCTAGGAAAGTGATTTCTAAGGACATTGTTTTCTTTCAAATCAATTTGGAAGAATCTTCTTCAATTTATTACGTAACGACTCAAAAAACCATCTACACTTATTATTTAAAGAAAAAAAGCTTAGCTTCAACCTAGTTTAGAACTATTTTCCTCTAATCTATTATGTGGCAGTTGAAGAGATCATCATGTGTAATTTTAGTCACATAACTTTTTTAAATCATATACATGATAGTCTTATAAATCACCATGTAGTGAGTTAGAAAATATTCCTCCAAATTGATTTGAAGTTAATCTTTGTGGAAATGGATTGAAAATTTTTTCTTCCCGATTTGGAGTTTGAATGTGAACGTTTCCAATTTACAATCTATTAATATTTAATTTTAAACTTTCTTTCTTACACTTCCTCTATACGTATATACTACACAATTGTGCATGCTTAATAGGAATCATATAAACCTGCTCCAATCCCTACCTACCTCACTCTAATCCCATGTGAGTTTTTCCTACTCGAAGGTTAAAGAAGGAGGAGATGAGATACCTATGGCCCAACGATGCCCTATCCCTCTCTATTGCTTTCCCTAAATTAAATGGTAAAAGGACTGGCTAATGACTATCGGCTAACCCTAAGCCGTTGGCTAGCTAATTGGCCATAAGCTGCATGCTAAGCTACCTTGACCATGGAGTGGTAGGTTGAGTCACAGTCATAAACACAGTAACAATGAATTATAAAAGAGTAAAAAATTAAAAACGCATTTCATATTTCAAAAAAGGTAATTAAAAAAAAAAAAAAAAAAAAAGAAGAAGAAGGAAGTCATTTTTAAGCCAATAAAATTTGTTGCTAAACGACAAATATCTGTCACCTGTCAAGATTTAACCAATAAGACTAAGCCACATGCCTCCCTATAGGTCAAATCTTAGTATCCCGTTTTACTCGTCTTTTTCATTGGGAAGATTTTAGGTGCCACTCATGACGTGGCAGAAATCTCATGGTTGTACAATAAAGAGCTTGTGGAATTTAGGGGACACGTGCCCCAGTTTACTTTACTGTCGTAGCTCTACAAAGTCGTGTGTGTGGGGACATGTTTTAAAGTACATCTTGTCTTACTATGCCTTTTGATAATCTCTGTCCGCTTGCCACGTGCTATTCAGTCTTTTTTTATATCATAAACCACATCACTTTAATATAAAAAAAAATATATATACATTGGCCAATGGGCACGTTGCGTGTAGAAAATATATGGTCTGGACACGTCAAATTTTATAATATTTTTTATATATTAATCGAGATGAGTATATAATATATACAAAATTTCAATAATTAGATCAATTGAAAAGAATATGGTGTAAATTCACAACTTTATTGTCCCATTTAAACTAGAGATGATGCATTATCATGCTGCATCGACAAGGGATGGGGAGGACATTTCGGTGCCCCACAAAATAAAAATATTCTTACAGAGAAAGCTATAAAATAAAAAAAATAAAAAGAAGGGGGGGGGGGGGGGGAGTGTGTAAGAAGATTATTTTTAATTTTTAATTTTTTTAAAATGTATTGTAAGAAGAAGATTATCATAAAAAAGCAGCTATGTGATATGATAAATTTATCATATCACATAGCTTTTTAAGTAAAGAAAATATTATGTGATATGATTACTATACGTATGGGATGTTTTTCATATCGGTTATATGGTCCATTTTGTACACCAAATGCTACTTCTTCTTCTTTTTTTTTCTTCTTTTTTTAATATTTTGTAATTTACCGTTGTTTGTAAAATATTTAGCAATTTATCACTTTTTAGAAACTTGATTATGTGGAAATCGAGTTTTCCATGGTACTCGAGTACCATAAAAAAATTTTGAATTTTTTTTTTTTTTTTAATGTAACTAGAGTTCAGTTACATCAAAAACTTAAAAAAAAAAAAAAAAAAAAAAATTCATGATACTCGAGTTCCATGGAATACACAATTTCCACAAAATCGAGTTTCAAAAAAGTGGTACATTATTAAATATTTCACAAATAGTAGTAGATCTATACATATTTTCTCAAATAGTGGTATATAGTCATTTTGACCCCATTTTGTAACTAGCCATTTATTTTGTTAGAGACATATTTGATGTAATTGGCTAATAGTTTGACAAAACGCACTTTATTTGTAATGGGATAGATTTAGGATGGTTTAAGACTTCAAAAAACATGTTATTCAAGTTAAGTGTTAAAGTCATGCAAATTTGTTCAAGAAACAAGTGAAGAAGTGTTGTTCATTAAAACTCGACAAATGTCTCGACAAAAGCCTATCTATCGAGGATTAATGTTGAAACTCAACAGAAACTCGACACAAGCTGTATTAGTCGAGAATTACAAAATCGAAATTTTCAAATCTGATTACACGCATATCCTTGAGTATTTGTGTAGGGTTTCTTTTCTCACAACCCTAGATATATATAAAGATTATTTTAAGAGTTATCTCAAGGTCTTTTTTGGGATCCATACAAGCATATTGTGATCGGAGACAAAATTTGTTCTAGTTCATCTTTCTCTCTGTAGAAGCTACTGCATCTTTACGCCGAGGGTTTTGTGATCAAGGAGCTACTTGATCTTCATGTTGATGAACTGAAGAACTTTGCAGCCAATATTTTCCTCAAGTTGGTGTGTTAGTCACATACTGGAATCCATGCATCATTGGTTAGTCATGAACTGAGATTTGTGCATTGAATAGAGAGATTGCCGCTACAATACATATCCAATTGGGTATTGGGGTAGGGGTTCAACTGTAGGTTGGTATTAAGTACTATGATTCCTTTTACTTGTAATCGCATGTTTTGATAATAGTAGATTCTTGGAAGTGATGACTTTAAATTCATTTGGTGGGGTTTTGCCTCGAAGGTTTTTCCCATTTATAAACAAATCACCATGTCAAATTTATTTTTCGCTGCATTTAGTTTAATTGATAATTTGTTTGTGCTATCATGCTATTGTATGTTCAATTGACTTAATTAATTAACTTGAATAATTAATTAATTAATTTTTTAAAGAGGTCAATACATTCTTGGCCTATCATATTTGATATAGCTTATGGACAGATGTTTAGTTCATAAGTTTCAATAAATAAATCCCTCTTTTTATCCCAAAAAAAAAAAAATTAGAGGAAAGAAAAGATTAATTGCAACTTAAATGTGGACAAATTTCTTTAATCTATGTGTAGTGTTAGTATGTCTTTCCTTAAACTCTCTACCAGAAGTTGAACACAACATTTTTTTTTAAAAAAATTTCCTGTGTTCTTTTTCGTTTTTGGTGTGAAGTTAGAACTTAGAAATTAGAACTACACTGTTATAAAGACTTTTTTTTAGTATAGAAACTTTTTTAAATGTAGACAAAGAGCCCCATCGCTTATCTGAAAAAGGTTGACAAAGTGATCTTCACATTAAAAACGCAATCTAAATACATAATGATTAAATTGATGAAAATAGTTTGTTCTAATTCCTTCCTACGCCAAAAATCAAATTGAATTAATGATAATGAGCCTTCTAAAAAAAAAACTAATGATAATGAAATTTGACAATTCACTTAAACCAGAGGAACCACTTTATAGTTTAGTTTTTTTTTTTTTTATATAAAAATCCTTGAGACTTATCATTTGCGCACAGAGAAAAACAAAAAGGAAGGAGGAGAAGAAGATGATGAAGATAGTTGTGAAAGTGACACTGATTTTTATTTGTATTAGGCGGGCTGTTGTGTTGATAAGCAATTCTCTTTTCACGTTTTGATGAGTTGTAACAAGGAACCAATCCATAGACATAGAGTGGCAATTTTCTGAAAGTCGTGTTAAATAATGGTACAGAGGAGGAGAATATATATTTGAACAATACAGGATTAATAGGACCAGAAGGTTCAGCAAGATGGCGTAAAATGAGTGGGATTGGATTGAGGTTGACCATGTCAGATTGAACTGGTTCGTGTTATTTTGGCTCTTTGTTATTCAAAGTTTGGAAAGCAAGAGATTAAATCGCAGTCATGGTCATGGAACTTGTCATATCTGATGTACTTTGGATAGCAATAAAGAAGAAGACTCAACTAGTGTAAAAATCTCATAAATATGAAGTGGGCAGGGAATTAAGTTGGCTGGTGTCCAAGTTCCAATCTCCAAAATTGCTTCTAAAACACTTCAATATCAAAAGCAACATTAATGTAATGGTTCTCCTTCCTACTTCTATCAACTAAACTGATGTTTTCGACTTTTACTTATTTACTTTTGGTTTAGGATAGAGTTTCAATTAGATTATGACACAAATTTTTTATTTTTTTAAAATATAACATGTTGCGATCATTACAATAGGCATAAGTGAAAATAATGTCACTTTAATCGTAATCATTATTTATTATTTTAAAAAATTGTTAAAAAATAATTTATAATTTTAAACTTTGTCATAATTTTTATTACAACTCAATAATTTGATCAACTATTATAGATAAATTATTATTTCCACAAGAATAAACCATTTTTTCACCACCATTTATAATGGATCACGTCAGAGTTAAAAGTTTAAACACAACAGCTGTGTTAATGGACTTTCTTTCTTGTATTCCTAAAATATCTCTCGATTGACAAGAACTATTAATAAATAGACTTGGCTTTGGATCTAATGCATTCAGCGCACTTAACCTACACGTGTCACTATCAATTTAGTGCAACTAGACAAAGTTTTGCAAGTTTTTAAAAACAGATGCAAGTGAAAGGCAAGTGGCACCCTTGAGTCAGAAAATTTTAGATAAATTTTTTTGAAAGTATTATCAAATTATGTATTTAAAATTAAAATAAATATTTAATATATGACTACCTATTTAGTACGATAATTTTTTAAAATTTATTTATTAAAAAGAGTATCTATTCACAAATTTTTTTAACTAAAAATGATAATAAATATCGTTATCTTTCAACAATAAACAACTAAGTTTTAATAAAATATTGTCACAATATTTAAATTTCGCAATAAATGATAACATATACTATAATTGAAACTCTTTATCAAATTGAATACCTACAACCATTTGCAATGAATATTTTATTATTTATACTTCATTCTTTATCATTTTATTTTATGAATCTAACTACGATACTTAATTTACTTAAATTTTTTAATGAACACCTTTTTAAGAAAGGAAAAAGAAATAAAAAAGAACAAAATAGCAAAAGGCATATGTCATTAAAATTTCTATTAGATAAACTTATGAATCTAGAAGATTTAAACCTCTAATAAATTAGTGTTCTCTAGGTAATAAATAGAATACCATAGATCACAATTTTTACTTTTTAAGCATGACTAACACATAAAACTCAAAATACACAAAGAAAATTTTTAAGACATTAAAATTTAGTGCGGCATTTTAGATATTGCATCATGAAATATATTAGGAATCATAAGTTTAGGGACTCAACAAATTGGATAAAAAAAGAAGAAGTTAGGAACACAATAAATGTCACGATATTTCCTCAATACCTTTATTTTAGCTATGGTGGACCCCGGTATGATATTTTATAATTTTATTTTAGAGTAATGTTACATCTACAATATTTTTACAACAAATCATATGGTAAATTGTTATTGAATTTTAATTGGGACAGCCACTTTAAACTATGCATTAAAAAAAAACCAACTAAAGAAAATTGTGCGTGAAATAGTGAATTTTTGCTCACCAAATTTTATTAAACAAAAAAAAAAAAAAAAAGTTTAAGAACACAATAAAATGTCACAATGTTTTCACAATATCTTTATTTTCAGCTGTGGTAAGTTTTGCTTTGATATATTATTATTTATTTTATAGAAATGATATCTTCATAATAATATTTTCATAACAAATTCTAAATGGCAAGTTGTTACTAATTTTAAAATGGACCCACGACTGATATCACTTTTTTATCTATCAATAGTAGCTTACCACCTATAATTTGTTGTGAAAATATTGTGAACTTAGCAATTTTTTATTGGATCTATAAGAAATTGAGATCTCAACAATTGTGAATTTATTGTGATAACACGTGTTACAACATTTCACAAAATATTTATTTTCAGTTGTAGTTGATCATAATCTTATATTTTATTATTTATTTCAACCTATAAAAAATTGACATCTCAATAATTATTTATTGTAAAATTTGTTGTATTAATATAACAATATATATGGCAGCTCATATGAATATTAAAAAAAAAGTGCACAAATCGATGACTCAAAAAAAAAAAAAAGAAAGAAAAAGAAAGGCCTAATGAAGTGACAACAAAACATATTGAATAATTAAAAAATTATTGTAGCTACTACACTAGCTTTACGCATTCACACAACAAGTATTACAATATTTTCACAAAATTATTTTTAATTGTGGTTAGTCACAATCTCATATTTTATTTCGACTTATAAAAAATTAACACCTTAATAATTGTAAAATTTATTGCATCAGTATAACAATACCTTTATTTTTAGTTGTGGTTAGTTCCAGTATAATATTTTATTTTGACTTATAACGAATTAACATCTCAACAATTGTGAAAATATTGTGACAATTTATTTTGTTAACTAACAGTCATATAAAAAAAAAAAAAAGTTGACCGAGTGATATTACCAAAAAAAGAAGAAGACTAGTGAACAGTGCCAATTGAACAAACCAAAAACAGAAGAAGAATGTAACTACTACTATAGTTTTACGCATTCACACTTTTGTTATGAAAGTGTTGTAAAAAATGTTGTGGATGTAACACTTCTTTTTTCACAATACATTTATTTTTAGTTGTGGTTCGTTTTAACATGATATTTTATTTTGACTTATATGCAATTAACACCTCAACCATTGTAAAAATATAGTTATAATTTATTGTGTTAGTTAACAGCTCTATATAAAAAAAAAAAAAAAAAGAGTAGACCGGATGATATTACTTGAAAGAAAAAAAGAAAAATGAAAAAAAAAGAAGAAGAAGAAGAAGACAGTTGACACAGTGCAAAGTATTGAATAAACCAAATGAATGTAGTGTTTACTGTAGTTTTAGCACATTGGCGTTTTTTATATAGAGAAGAGATAGACAATGTAAGCTTACATTGCCAAAGTACAAAAGTAAACATATAAAAGTCATTTAAAAAATAAAACAAAAAACAAAAACAAGTTTAAACCAAACTCGTGTACCTGAAGGGAAAAAAAAAACAAGAATTCTCCTTATTATAAGGCTTTTTATTTATTTATTTATTGGATATTATGAGGCTTTTAGTTAATAGTATAAAGTACTCAGTGCTGTGTCTATCATTTTTCTATAATACTTTTACAACAAATTTTTAAAATAAATTATTAATAATTCTAATTTGAACCTTCTATTAAAATATTTTTTTCCATTAATAATAATCAATAATAACTCGTTACTTAAAATATATTATGAAAATATTATAGATATAATATTTTTTTAATATTATTTTTTTTATCTCACCTAATCTCACCATTTTGGCTTCTTTACAAAAGATAGAAGTTGAATAAACCAAAGGACTACTGTAGCTAGAGCCGTGGGCTCTTTTTATATAGTTAATAGAAATAGAAAGGAGCAGTGGACTTCCGCGTGGTCTATAGCCTATAGGCCCAGTAGAGCAAGTTGATGGATTTCCTGAAAACTGTGGAATTGATTAAAGTCCATGAATCATATCCCTCTGCAAGATACTAATGGCCCATCATTTTGTGAAGTACCTAGTACACTTGACAAACCCCCATTGGCAATAATTTGATCAATCATTTGGTAAAAAGCTGCTGAACTTGACAAGAAAGCAAACTTATACCCAATGAGATTTCAGTGACCTCCATCTATTGCAAATCACTGGACAAGTTAATCCATTTATGGAGTGAGGGAGAGGACACGACTAAGGAGTAATGGGCTTGCCCATTGTTGTAATTCTGGAGCTTAAAGTAGCCATCACTATTAATTTAGACACGTATTTAAAGATGACCTTATGCTATTCACTTGGCAAAAATAGTTGGTCGAGACAGAGCACTTGCATTTTCTTGTGTTAATTGAACCTGTTAACAATTGAAGTCAGGTTTTGCCTGATTAATGACCCATAGAGCATCCACATGAGTCATGTATTTGAATTTAATTGCAAGTAATCTGATAAAGAGTTATCATATCAGTGGAAGAGTGAGATAACCTATTAAAATTAAGCACTTACATTCCTGAAAAATTTTCCTTTCAAAGTTAAATCATAACTTAAATTATGTTTAAAAACACAGTCTTCGTCTATTTCTCTAAGGGTACCATTATTGGTAAACAAGATCTTTGATGGTGGAATTCAAGGAGAGACTCTAGTAGCCTATCATTGTCATTGACAGAAAGGCTTGGGCCAAGGGGTTCATGGCTTCAAGGTTATGCCAGGTAGTGGCGGCTAGGCATGTAAGACAAGTTGTTGAAGATTCAATGTGGGAACCCGATTCTCTAAACGTAAATGATCTATTACGTTTTCTTTTTACATTTGTATCAAAGCCTAGGTTTGTCTTCACCATACAAATTTCTATGCCATGATTATAGACGACAAGAAAGAATAATTTTATAACATGCAATGTGTTGAAAATTGAGGGTTTTTTTTTTTTTTTTTTTTTTTTCAATTTTCGGAAATTTATGTAAAAGTATATTTGTTAAAGCATGTTTTAAATTTCAAAACTTACATGGAATGGTGGTGCTAATATAAAATTTGGTTAAATTTCATTGATTTTTTTGAGAGCAAATCAAAACCCTAACTTTGTTTGTTCATAAAAAGACCAGATTTTTCATCTCAATTTTGGCCCAAAAAAATATCATTTTTGTTGATCTAAACTTACATGATTAAGAAGTTATGATCATGAACTATAAAATGACATATGTCATATTTGGATTTAAAGTGAGGAAGAGATTAATGTTTGTACGCGATGCAATCCATGGACAAGATGCATAGACAAGATGGCTAATTTCCTCCGTTCAACTTTGGACAAGATCCAACCCAAAACAAAACTACCGACACAAGAATAGCCCAATTGCAAAGCTTTACAAAGAGTTAAGAAACAAAATTATGCAACCCTATTCTATTTCTATCATTAAATTCTAAGAATTGAATCACAAAGACAGCTGCTTTCCAAACTAAAGCATCCGGGGGGAACAAAATGCTTCTCATTTCTATGATTCCATAATTAAGAGACAACCAACGGTATAGCAAATCTCCAAGAGTAGTATGGTCAAGTCACAAGTGGTCTATTATATGAACGGTAACATCAAAGATAAGAAGATTGAGTAGCTTTAAGTAGGTTTCACTCAAGCAACTCCTATGCCAAGTTTTCCCAATCACTAGGCAAGATCATAGAGCATGATCTGCATATTTCTGCTCCTCCCCACAATTATCACAAGTCAAATTGGAAATTACCTTGTGCCTTAAAAAGTTCATTTTCGTGGGTAGTAGGTCTTTAAATGCCTTCCAAAGGAATGCTTGAATTTTATTGCATACTTGGAGTTTTCAAAGCTGCTTCTTAGGATCATGAGTTGAACTTGTGAAGTTTGTTCTATGATGATTACTCTTTATCATCAGGATGAGATACTAATTATTTTTAGTGCAAGTAGAATTTGAACTAAAGTGCCTTATTCAATGCTAATGGGCTTTTCTAGTTAAGCTAACTAAAAGTTAGAACTCATAAATTATCTTTAATATAAAAAACAGTATACTTAAAGTTATCATCTTAAGCTCTCAATTTTGATGAGCAGTCCGTGATTAAATCATCTCAAACCACAAGTGGATAAATTATAATTATCTAAAATATAATAATAATAGTAGTAGCAACAACAACTTTTATTATTTATTCTTACAAATTATTTTAGTTATTAAATAAAATGTGTATGTAAACTTATTGTAACTCTTTCCTTACCCCCAAATGTCGAAAGTTTGGCGGGGCCTGGTGAGAAAAAGACAAGGCGGGCAAGGGGGTCCACCTCCTTTCTCTCTTTTGCTTTTTTACCATAGAAAAGTTGAGATTGTTATTTTTCTTTTACTTTTCAATCCTCTTTATTTCCTCCCTACCAACTGCTCATATGCTTGAGGACTTTATATAGAATTTTATTTTTTCGTACTTTAATGTGACTAGTACTTGTAAATTCTTTTCAGGTCAAATAGTATATCTTCTCAACTACAAAAAAAGGTCAAATAGTATATCCATGAGTATAGATTCTATAGACTACTAGATGGGGTTTTGGATATTCAACAACAAAAAAGAAAAAAGAAAAAGAGGGGGTCTTGGATTACAGTCCTGTGGAAGTTTATTCAAATTTTATTAGTTGAATATTAAAACCAATAATTCATGCATGTAGTACTTATTGTGACAAAAAAGAAGAAGGAAATTTTCATCAATGTAGAGAGAGAGAGAGAGAGAGAGAGAGAGATTTGCAAGTAACAAGTGTAATTCAAATAATTGGTTGGATTAATTTAAAATTTCAAGAAAGAAAATCACTGGTTTGAAGTGTATTTCTTCTTAGACTTCATTTTATGGTGTCTCAAAATAGCAAAATAGAAGTGTAGAACTGCAATCTACGTAGTTGCCAAAATCATTAATCGTGTTTTCCTTCACAAAAGTGCGTGTGACATCTCTTACTTTTCTTTTCTTTCTTTCTTTCTTTCTCGATCCCAGACACAAATTGACTTGAGTGCCATAAAGCTTCCTCAAAAGTTTGATCAACCTTTTCCTCCTTTTTCAACTACAAATACAGTAATTCTACTATACAATGGTACTATTCTACCTAGACACCTTTTCTTATTGAATTAGAAATTCACACATCTCTATCTATCTCTCTCTCTCTCTTACTCACACAACAAAACATAACATATTGCACACCACGTGAGCAAGCAGAAGTGTCTACGTATACCCAGGTGGTTGGAGGGGACCAAAATTTAAACCCCTCTAGAGATAGATAGAGAGAGAGATAGGCTGTCCTTGTAGTTGAATTTTAAATTTGTTTGATTTTTTAATAATAATAAGATGCACTGCATTAATTAATAATGGAATTGTCGACAATACCTGGGTTGGAGATGCAGGGATTTGACATTTACGTGTTGTTTCTTTCCTACTCTCTCTCTCTCTCTCTCTCTCTTTCTCATAGTGTCACAATTTTCAAGACTGTAAAAGCGTTGAAATCTGGAGCCAGTATCGTCCTCTCCGTTTGTCACTCTCATGTACAGCATAGTGTTGAGAGAGAGAGAGAGTTTGTGGCAACTTGCCTAAAAAAATTTAGGGCTGTTGCATGGCAGCTCATGTTCCGGGGGTAGCCTTCGGATAAAAACAAAGAGAATTTGGAATGTGAAATGAAGCTCACTACTATGCTCCAATTCTCTAATTAATCAGTCTTTTTTCCCCCCCTAAGTTTGTTTATCATCATTTACTTTTAGGTTAGTCTTCTTAGATTTTTCTCTCTATTTTTTTCTTATTTGAACTAATTACTTTTCAAAATACTTGCATCAAATTTTATATGCTATACTCTATTTCATTATAATAAATTATTTTGATATATATATATATATATTTCATTATAATATTAGTCCTTTCTCTCGTTTTTTCTTTTTCTTTTTTCTCTCCTAAAAAAAATCCACTTTTCCTTATTTTAGTTACCAAGATACAAAAATAACAATACGATAAAAGGTTTGGGATAAATTGAACACTTATCATATTTTAACAAGAATTTTATTAACGTGTGCCTTAAGACACACAATAATATGCCATTTTTAAAATAAGCTTTATCGAGAATTGATAAAAATTTACAGTTTTTTCAATTCTCCATAAAATATTTCCAAAAATGGATGGTTTAAGGCACACATTAACTAAACTTTTTTAACAATAATAACAACAATAATACATAGGGTTAAAATTCTATCTATATAATAAAATAAAAGGTTACCATGTTGTTACTTCAGCATATCTTATAACATGAAATATAAATTTTTATTGTCAATGCCATGAGATTTAAGGTGATCAAGTTGAGGCACACACAATATCATTCTCTTGATATGATACATATCGTTTGCAAGAAATTTCAATAACAATCGTAGCAAATGTTTTAGGCATGTCATCCCCAGAATACAATAGCTCATCCAACATTTTCGGTATCTTACTCGTTTGCAGTACTACTAATTAAGACAAGAAACTCTAAAATAATAGCCTCCTTCATACCCAATTAACATAGTTATTAAAAATAACAGCTAGAATATTTATGTAAAGAATAAAAGTGAAGTGCACAAAGAAAGAGAATAAACTTTTCTCAATAGACTAATGGTGGATCTCTATTTTAGGTGGAGGGGCAGCTATTTATAGGCTTGGTGAGTTCAAAAAGAAATATATATATACCAATTACATATGAAATAATGATAATTAAAATATGGGTTAATATGGTTATAAATCTCAATCAAAACCCAAGAAAAACGATTAAAAAGAAAATCATAGTCCCAATTTGACAATATAATTAATGAGGAAAAAATTACATAAATTATTGTAATAATTTATGTAGTAATAAACATGTGTGATACATAAAATAAAAAAATATTATGTAGTAAGAAATCCTAGATGCAATGTCCATATGGCATGTGAGTATGCATAATGAAGACATAAATCTAACCTAGATATGTGAATGATGTTAATTAAACAAAACAGAATATATTTTTGGTTTTTCATATTTTATATGATACAAAGATATTAAAACATGCTGAAATTTTAATTAACAATGGATGAACATGAATAATTCACACATTTAAACAAAAATTTAGGTTCGTTATCAAATCTTAAAATTTAATGAATTAATTTAATGTTACTTGAGAAAAATGCATAGACTTAATCTAGGATGACACATGAACAAACGTGCCTAACATGAACTAGATTTTTATTTGATTTGTTTGTGATTTTTTTGAGATGTAAAAGATGATTACACATGTTGAAAATTAAATCTATGATTCATATAAAGATATATTGTTTGATGCATGGAACCCTAAATATGACTAATATATATTATGTGCTTGGCCTAAACATATTAATCTACATGTTTACATGAAAAAAGCTGATAAATTCATTAAGTAACCGAAGCTAAGTCGGTTTGATCACGAAATTATGCAAATATGTGAAATGCGTGATCATGAAAAGAATAATAATATATATATATATACACACACATATCATAAGAACATTTTTGTATTTCTTCTTTATATTATAATCACAACACAGTAAAATGCTAACTAAACATGCTATATATAGAAAGATAATGAAAATTTCAACAAAGAAGAGAAGATGCCCTGTGGCCTGCAGAAATCTCCCCTGTTTGTGAACGGTTGATGACCACGCGCGGTAAAAAAAAAAAAGAAACTCACGATTAATCTATTAATTATGTAAATTTCAACAAAATTTAATGTTCAAATTGTCTAAAGTCTCTTTTAGATGGGAGAATGTGACGGACAGTAGACCTTCAACTTTGGAAGTACAGCTTTGTTATCATTTATGTGATAATTTTGATAGGAATAAAATTTTAAAATAGAATAATTACAGTGTACTAAATTTTGTAACCATCCCTTGAAATTAGTAATGAATATATATTAGTCAGATGAAAATAATTGGATACCACTAGGGCTATGATTATAAAGGGTGAAAGAGAAAAGATCGATGTGAGTGTAGAATAATTGATAGCTTTTGTGATTGTTTCTCAAAAAAAAAAAAAAAAAAAGCTTTTGTGATTAATTTCCCTTAATGATTTTGACAGGAAGTATATGAAAATGTGATTACAACAATTAAATACCACGTGAGGCGTGTTAGTAAAGTTAAAAATCTAATAAATGTCAATAAGACTAAACTAAAATTAGAGTATATCAATCTCTTACCACCGCACATTCTTGCTATGATAATCACCCTTGGTCGGAGTTCAAGTTTATAGGAAGAAATTTTACACACATATACACTTAGATTAGGTTATAGTAAAACTTCTATCTTGTATATAAAATATTATTTTTTAAAAAAGTATATTAACCTCTTCATGTTCTTAATTTTTTTTTTTAAATGTAAAACTTAGGCATCCTATGTTCCTGAATTATACAAAAGAAAGTGTACTAGCTAATAAGTTAATTAGTCATATCTTTGTCAAAAAAAAAAATAATTAATTAGTCACATGGATATGTTGTATTGATTAAGATACAAAAAGCACATTGTGTTTAGAATTTTGGAGAAAAAGTATAATAAAAAGTATAGGGGGAAAGGAGAGAAGAGTGGAGTTGAATGTTTTATGACTTTATCCTTTCCCTTTATTTGGATGTTCTAAAAATTAAGCATGGAGGAGGAATATATATCTATCACTTTCTTTTGATGTTTTAAAAATTTAAATGAAATGGTTAAGAGCCTTATAGCTCAACTGATATGTCGTGATATTTTTAACATAAACATATAGTATTCAAATACCTTGTCCCCATACTGTCGAATTATAAAAAATTAAAATAAAAAAGGGGATGAAAATGATAAGATATCATATAAATTGGCAATTATAAACTTCTTTTGTTTAATTGCAATGAATACGTATAAATTGACATCATGATGACAAATTTGATAACTTAAAATTTATTAATGTAAGAAACCACCCACTCCAAATTCTCTCCATTTAAGTGAATTATAAATGAGTTGGTTTGGGTCAAGAGCCTTATAGCTAAATGAGATTTGGCATTTCTTAATGCTTCAAACAGTGTCATCAATGGTTCAAAACTGTTCATCCTCAAGTATTGAATTATAAAAGTGGTAAGGGACCTATCAAAAAAAAAAAAAAGTGGTAAGGGAGATGGAGGGCAAGACCTTTCCAAATCCCCTTAAACTCCTTTCCATTTCCTCTCCTCTCATCTACTCTATTTCCACCCAACACATTGTCATGGGACTATACCAAGTGTGAGATTGAGATTTGCTTTAAAAAGTTTTACTTTTTGCTATAAAACGATAAAATCTCAAAATCATATGAAATATATAGTTATAAATTTCATGAATCATACCAATAAACACTAAGAAAAATAGTAAATGTATTACAAATTTTACAAAATATAACTTAAAAACCGATGTATCAATAAATATGATTGAAGAGTTTCAACTGTCTCATAAATGAATGTTTGAATTGTTAATTTATAATTAATGACACATCAATTTATAAGTTCATATAGTAAAATATTTGATTCTCAAAAAAAAAAAAAAAGTAGTAAAATATTTATTACCAATATATGATCGATAACACATCAATTTATAAAGAGTCATGTTAACGAGTGCTCTCAGGACATTTGTTAACAATTCATTTTAAGAAAGTTTTGACATAATTTTTATGAAAAAAACTGTCCAAATATTAATTTTTTTCCCCATAAAATTTTTTTAAATGAATTATTGACAAATACTCTAAAGGGCCGTTTGGCATGGCATTTTAAATAACAATTTTTAATATTTAAATAATATTATATATATTTTTATACACCCTTTCACTTACACTTATTTTAAAAAAAAAACATAACCTTATTAGAATACCGTTACTAAACAACCAATGAGAACATTTATTATCATTTCTCATTATAAAACATGCAGGACAGCTCTAGTCAAACAAGAGACAGTAAAAAGTTTACTTTTTCTTTTTCGCTAAAACAGTAAAAAGTAAAAAAAGAATATATGAAACTTTAGTTTTTCCGCTGTGGATGTAACGCAGAAAAGTCGCCGAGGAATTGGGATGGCGGGATAAGTAAAAAAAGGCGAGAAGTGAAAAGCAATGAGTGGACCCCTGAGGCCCATCTGTCGGTCATCGCCTCGATTTCATCGCCCTGCTCTAAAGTGACACGCTAGACGAGGATCCCTTATTTTCACCAAAAACATTAATACATTAAAATAAATACAATTATATATATATAATATATATATATTTTTTTTTTTATTCCTTTCTTTCTTTCTTTCACTTTTAATAATCCAAATTTATTGCCTTATACCAAATAATCCAAATTAATTATTAGTATAATAAACAACGAAAAGGTGCAAAATATTAAATGAGCTTTCTATTATCGGGCAGCTCAATAACCCAACCACTCCTCTGACTCACTTGTTAGCCTCCTTTACTTTGATTCCTTTTCCATTCAATAATTTATACCTTACAATTTTTTTTTTTTTTTTTTTTCTGTCATTGTGAGTCTCTGCATTTATCAAACACCCAACGGTCCAAAAGAGGTCTTATAATATTTCCCTGCCTACATATAAATACATACCTATCGCTTATGTTTGATATATGACACCATCATCATCATTAACCCACCATACATTCAAATCTAATGGTTAATTTCACAACTTTCACTTTTGTAGCACTAATTTTTACAATTTGGGGCTTGTCATTTTAAGTGGCGTTTATTATACACACTTTAATACACACATTTTACACATAATTAAGAAGGTAATCAAAATTGAAATTACTTTTTCAATCGCGTGTAAAATTATGTGCATTGTGTAACTATATTAATATTTATCCATGTCATATATATTAGTATTTGTGTAAAGTATAATAAAGTGTGTATATATATATATATATATATATATATATATAATATATATATATATATATATATATATATATATATATATATATGGGGTGAGTTTCTAAAAAAAAAGAAAAAGAAAATATATATATTTTTTATATATTGCTAAATTTGAATATTAATGAGAGAGAGAGAGTGAGTGTGTGTGCATGGGGTCGTGGTCATTTCTGGAAGTGAGAAGCCAGTTGGTAGGGCAGAGGCTGCACCAATCTTTTGTCTTTTTTAACGTTGGCTTTGTGTTCTTTTTCACTCTTCTTATAGCACTCCCACACACACACACCATACCATATCATTCTCATCCATCAACACCACCATCAGAATTAGAATTCTCTACCCCCCTTATCTCTCTCTCTCTCTCTCTCATCCCCCCCCCCCCCCCCCCTTAAAGATAGGCGACACTCTTGGGGGATAAGATTACAGAGAAACACAAAAGAGACGCGTTTACACACGCTCTCTCTCTTCCTCAGATGATGAAGATAGATGGGGAAGCTTTTTGTTTTGAGGGGAATGTTGTCTGGCTCGAGGACACTTTTATTTGATCCTAAGAAAATCAGAAAAATCAAACCTCATCATCATGTTTTAGTGTCGTCGGACCAGGCTTCATTCCCCCCAATTTTTATGCTTCCATGGAGCTATACTTACCTACCAAGCCTTTAATTAATCATGGGCTACTTTCAAAGGTTTGTCTTTTTAATCTTTTTTTTCTTTAAAGTAATTATTTTGGGGAATTGTTGAAGAGTATTTTTAATCATATGGGTTTTTGTTTCCTGAGCAATTAAGGATGTTAGTTATGTGCAGATTGGTGTAATGATGAGTATTTTGACTATTTTTATCACATTGTTGTGTGGGGAGAAACTGAAAAAGTTCATCATCACTATTCCTTTTCGTTTTTTTTCTTATCAAGTTATGATTGTGTTTTTGTCAGTCTAAGGCTTTATCTATCTAACCCCCACCCCCCCCCCCCCCTCCCTTTTTTTTTTTTTTCTGGTTCATCATCAGATAGATCTTTAGTCATGATGGCTTTCAGAATCTGATCTGTCTGTTTCTGCCATTTTTCAGATCTGGCTTTGAACTTTGCTAAACATTCCTCTCTCTCTTTTTCCACCTTCTTCCTTTTCTTCTTCCTCACCGGCCCCCCATCCCCTAGGGTTTCAAGGTTTAGATTTTGGCACTAATCTCAATATAAATCTATCATAAAAAAAAAAAAAAAAAAAAGTACAGGCTACTATGCTAAGGTAAAGAAGCAAGCAAATGATAGCTCTATCAAAATGTCCATAATTTTTACTTATTTGAAAACGTAATGGTCAAAGTTTGGTCTTCCATACTATCCTTGACACCCCTTTAGATCTTTAAGTTTATGGGGCTGAATGATTATGAAAAGCTTTACATTCTCTGCGACTTTGATTTTATAGCTGTGCTTTTGATTCTTAATGAGGTTTGGTCTTGACAAATTGTAATTGGATACTGTACAGAGCAAATTCAGCTATATCAAAGACTTTTAGGTTCGAAATTAGGATCAAAATAGTAACTTTGCATATTCCTCCTTTTGTTGTCACAATAACTGTTAGCTTACTTTTGCATATTCCCTTTCTTTATAAGCTTTCCATGTCATACACTACTCATATTAGCACAAGGCCAAAATAAAAATACTTTTACAAAGTCACTGAATGTGTATATTTATATATGTGTATGAGAGCCGGTTGAGTTACAAGTCTCTAGGCGTTATTGTCAAGAACTTGGTTATTTTTTATTGTTTCAAATTCCCTTCTTCTTCTTGATATAAGGTTTCAGAAAGGAACACTCAAATTTTGAGAACAGAAGCATTCCAAATGATGAGCTGACTCCCTTCTTCACTGGATTCTGGAAGTAAAAGGGTAAGTATGAAAAGCCATTCAATCGGGTTTGGCTTGACATGAATCTGGAGCATTGTGCAGGTTAAAAGACACATGCCAGTTGATGAATAGTGTAAATTTTTTTCCCCTATATTTGAGCTTGTGTCGTACAATAATGTGAACATCAATTATCACATTCAGTTGTGAAATCAGTTCTGGCTTTAGTGTTTGTAATTGTACCTTCTTTCTTATTAGCTACTTTCCCTTTAATCTTGCTTGTCTCACAGGAGCACAGGTGTGGAAGAGAAGCTCTCAGATAAATACAAAGACAAAATAGTTGATTAGAAAAGATTGGCGAATGAGCTGGGTCCTAGGTCTCTAGGGCCATAGGGAACACGTATGACCACTTCTCTTTCTCACACGCACTTATCTTCTACCTTTGACATAACCTACACATCTCTTTCTGTCTCTCAAAACTACTGTGCTAGCTGCGGCCTTCAATGACTTTATCATTATTTTCAATCTTGTGCATTTTTTATTTTCTAAACAATATGGTTCATATATCAAGATTTACTGAAGTGAATGTGTAAAATTTTCTTTAATTTTAATGCTATTTTTAATATGTACAATGTCCTGACTCTTGAGTGAATAAATCAATATCTCAAGTATTTATTACTTGATATGGGATGGGTAATGGTAAATGAATCCTTTATTGTCACGTTTTATGGTCGTTGAAAAGGGATTGTATGAAACTTTGAATGCTGTCTCTTAAAGAACTTCCTTTTGGGAAATTGCATCTTTTTGACATTTGCAAACTTAAAGTCGAAAGCCATTGTTGTTTACTTTTTTACTCGATAGTCATAATCTTTTTGAGAGTCGCTTTACAATGATTTCCAAGGAGAGAGAAAGAGAGAACATCTATTCAAGTTTTGTGAATTACTATAAAAGCCCTTGCTGCCACTACTTTTCGTGAATTATGTGTGAGTGTCTAGTGTCTACTACACTTGACCAAGACTTCAAAAAGTTTTGAATACTTCGATCGAACAATTGGATTGGATGGGAAGCTAAGGACCTCATATTATTAGCCTCGAGCACGACATAGGTTATACATATCTGTTGAATTGATTATTCCAATAGTGTAAGTACAATTAATGAAGCCTGGCCATTTATAGTGGAATCCATGGTAGCATTGATCTCACTTTTTCCCTAAGCCTTGTGACTTGTGAGTGGAATTTCAAATTTTGAAATCCATTTTGATTGGTAATTTTAACCTGTTGCCTCTTTGGACTCCTAGACCAGTGCATTCTATTCACAAATAAATAACACACCACTCCTAAACGTGGACACAAATCCTCAAATATCTGCCCATAATCACAACTATGATGCCTTCCATGCCCAAACGAAGTAATGGCCAAAGATCCTATATAAATTAACCCCGAATGTCACCATATCAAGCTATGAGAGAAATCCCATAAAATACTTTTCTACACTAGAGATTTTGGTGGTTCCGAGCTAATTTAAGTATCAGAGAAGTTTGACTAGATCTAAACCAGTACTATTTAGAGTTCAATGTAATTTTATTCTTACAATTCTTCCAAATCTCCTTTGAATGTGCAACCACAGGTCCTTTGCATCATCAAATCCAATTCTAGGCACCAATTTTTTTTTTTGGGTCCAAATAAGGTTTTCATTAAATGTAGCGTACTTATCATTTTATGTGAACTTGGTACTATGCTCTCGCTAAAACAAGGACTTCTTATATTGTACTAATAGTAGAGTCAGTGGACATGAGGCATGTCTTCCTCCTAATGTTTCCCTAGCGGATGAACTACTAATAGTCCACCTTGACATTAGTACTATCCAATGTGACTAAAAAATAAAGTTATCATTAAATATGATATGTTTATCGTCATTTATGATATTGGTACTATTTAATTTGACATTGATACCATTTAATGTGACTAAATTCTATGGTCACCATCAAATATGATATGGTTACCATCATATATGACATCTGTTCTACCTAATATGGCATTGGTATCATCTAATGTAATGTTTTGGTGACCTATTATACTAGGTGACCTTTATGTAGCGTACTTATCATTTTATGTGAACTTGGTACTACGCTCTCGCTAAAACAAGGACTTCCTATATTGTACTAATAGTAGAGTTAGTGGACATAAGGCATGTCTTCCTCCTGATGTTTCCCTAGCGGATGAACTACTAATAGTCTACCTTGACATTAGTACTATCCAATGTGACTAAAAAATAAAGTTATCATTAAATATGATATGTTTATTGTCATATATGATATTGGTACTATTTAATTTGACATTGATACCATTTAATGTGACCAAATTCTAAGGTCACCATCAAATATGATATGGTTACCATCATATATGACATCTGTTCAACGCAATATGACGTTGGTATCATCTAATGTAATGTTTTGGTGACCTATTATACTAGGTGACCTTTATGGGAATTGTAGACTTTTCCTAAGAATGTAAACACAAAATATAGGTAGAAATAATTCATTTAGATAAAAGTATTTTGTAAGAAATTCAAAAAAAAAAATCAATATCATAATTTAAACCTTTTGAAAACTTGTAATTACTTTAATAATGGTAAATAAATTAGGATATACATTTATAAAAATAATAGTAAATAAATCATGAAAGATATTGTATTCATTGATTTCTTTCCTTAATATATTATTTTATTTTTCCAACATGTTAAACTAATTATAAGAAAAAGAAAATGCTAATGAATGTCCTTAGGGCATTGGTTAATAATCTAGTTAAAGAAAGTTTTTATGGGAAAAGAAAAGAAAATAATTAATGTTTTGACAGTTTTTTTTATTTTCCATAAAAATAGTGTCAAAACTTTCCTAAATTGGATTGTTAACCAATGCCCTAAGGACATTCGTTAGCATGACTCTTATAAAAATTAGACAAATAAGTGATTTGAGTTATATGAAAAAACGCCGGCATTTTTAAGAACATATCCGGTTAAACGGGTTACAAAGAACTTATCAAATTTAATTGGGTTTGACAAGGTCATATGTTGAAACAGTCTAATTAAATATTTGAATCAGTTTCCTTCTCAAAAAAAAATAAAAAATATTTGAATCAGTTTAGTACTGAATCACCGATTTACCGGTCTGAATAGTCAGATTATTGATATGAAGGTGAATTGGTATGAGTTGCATTTACTTGGGCATTCTATCCAAATGATGCTTATTATCTTATTTATCGCACTTTGAGAAATTTTGCCCCGATGATATTAGTAAAATTGACAGCACAAAAACAATTTTTTTTTTTCCATTTTATAATTCATTATTATTATTATTATTGAATTGACTGTATATTTTTTCTTCAAAAAAAAATAAAATTGACTGTATATTTTTAGTGTACTGATTACAGTATGAACCTTCTAATATTATTATGCAAAATTTTCGTGCTCTGGGTTTGCCTATTCTTCATGTCCAGATCTTTGGGCTGGGCTTCCTTAATGCCCAATTACCCATATACGCAAACTGAAATTAAGAATCCTAATCGAGTCCTTATAATGGTTTCTGGATTCTAATATGTGGCCTATCCCTTTGTAATTAACCGAGGCCTATGCCATACGCATAAATGAGCCTAACTAGTTTTGTTCTCCCTTTTCATTTTCAAATTCCACAAAATCCTATTTGGTACATAGTTGTAAAATCGTGAATCATATCGTGAATCAATTTTTAATTTTTCTGTATCGTATATTGTATCGAATTGTGTATTGTAAGATATACAAACACCTAATAAAATTATAACATAATTATAGATATACATAAATAAAAGGTATATTCATTATGAATTTGAAATATATTTTCATTATTTTGGCTAATCAACTCCATCTAAGTCAATGTTATCATCATATTCAGCATCTTGCAAAATTATTTTTCATAGACATTTTCTTCATCATTATCGACATTTACTATTTTTTTTTGTTTTTTTATTATAATAATTTTTTCTTTATATTTTTTCTTAGCATTATAGCTTTTTAGACTCATAATAATAAGAAGAAAATAAAAGATAATTATATTTTCATTTAATACATTATTAATAGCATAGAAAATAAATTTGCATATATGAAAGTGAGTGTTATGAGTATAATCTAAATTTGGTAGGAGAAACAGAAAGGGGGGGCGGGGGGGGTAGGGGGGAACTCATGGACTTGCTATTTTATTAGAATCAATTAAGTTTCCCAATAATTTTGTGTTAAAAAAGTCTAACAACTTGTTTAAATCAAATAAAACCACAAATTTTAGAAGAAAAAAAAAAACTCATTTTAAGCACACATGTTTATGTATCGAATAATATGTACGATTCACCGATACGAATACTTATGATATGTCCTTATAATACGAAACTTTTTATACACGATATGATACGTATCGCGTATCATACAATACTAATGATTACGATTTGGTATAATTCGCCAAGTTTGGTTCTCATTTTTTTTTTTTTAATTAATTACCAGGATATAACTTTTCAACTTTAATCAAACATCCCACTGACCGAACAGCTTTTTTACATTTTTGATATCATCTTTTATGAGTTCTCCTTCGGCCCAGCCTAATTAAAAACCTCCCATAAACCCTATGAAATTTCCAATTAGGCTCATTGGGCCAGAATGAGCTTGAGTGACTTGGGACAGATCAAGCCAGTCCTTGCATCTTTCGTAAAGCTAAGGTATGATTGGGCCGGGTGGGAAGAGGAGAATAACTTCAAAAGGGCATCCTTTGCCCTGGTTGGATATATATTTGAGGGATTTGTAATAGCTTGTTTGGATTTAGGGAGTAGAGTAAAGTTGACCGAAAATTAATTAATTTTTGGCAAAATCTACTCCACTCCCTCTCAATCCATACAAGCCCTAAAGGATACCATACTCCCTCAAAATTCTCTCTCTATCTTTCAATTTTCTCAAATTAGGGAAATTTGAAGACAGATAATATCAAATTTAAATTTTCTTTTGGGTACTTTCCCTTTGCTTTTATCAATTTATCATACTCTTTAATAAATCTCCCTGAAAAGTTTTCATAATGTTTTAGTAGAGATTGTGGTATATTTTTGAATTAGAATCCTCTCCTCTTTCCTATCTGAGTTTGTTTTAACGTGTTCATTAATATATATATATATATATTCGCTGATGTCCATAATATCTTACTATTTTCTTTCCTTTTCATTTAATAAATAATCAAGGGTAGATGTAATGTTCTCTCTTTTCTGCTTATTATTTATAAAAATATCTACAAAAAGAAAGGGGATAACTATTTCTTTTATCCCCCCCCCCCCCCCCCCCCCACCCCACCTATCAATTTCCTTCTTAATTCTCAAACATAAAATTGAGGTCATAAACTCATAATGACCCAAATTCAAAGTGGGACGGACTCAATCATAAAATTTGCGATAATTCAAAAGCTATTTTTCGAAAGACAAGGCAGTTCCAAAACATCCCAATTAAAGGAGATGTAGAACAAGAACCCACAAATCACATCTTTCATTGCATGCAGGATGAACTTGTTAAGAGGAAATGTATTATGTCTTTAGTTGTAAACAACATTATATATGTTAGAAAAGTCTAAAACTGGAATATCATTGATATAAAAAAAAAAAAAATACACCAACCCACTTTGAAACAAGCAAACTTACAATGTATCAAAGAATTGGTCTCTCACGCATGGTGAAGGAGAAAAAGAGAGGAAACAGGCTGCACCAATGTGGCTAGTTATGTGTTTTCAAATGACGACCAGGTCTCTCACGCGTGTTTCATATGTGCCCATTGACCCTATGTATCTCAGTGATTATATTTATTGTATGTATGATATATAGTGAAGTCAAATTATGAAAAAATCTATATTCAAAGGGAAAAGGGCAACTCCAACAATAATATATATAGAAAGAGAGAGAGAATAAAGTTGTCAAAAAACATCATTTCAAAAGCCTTAACTTTCTTCAAAAAGCAAACATTCACTCCCCCACTTTGGACGGTTTTTCCACTCCGCACTTACTGAAGACTTTGCATCTTTCTCTTAAGTTTCAAACATAAATCTGTCTCTCTCAGTCACAAGATATAATTAGATATAAGATAATCATAATAAACTGAAAAGTGTTGTTAGTGCGTGGCATGGCCTTCGATTGTTCATGACTTGTTACCCTAGCTCAACGCCAAAGGACCTTTTTATAAATATCCGTACCACACACGTATTAATAAATAAAAATCTATATATAGTAAGAAAGACAATTTAATACTTTAATTGAAATTGTATTCTAATAATAAAAGAATAAAAATGATATAAAATTACTTGGTGAAAACACATACCGTAAAACCGAACTTTTGTCAAGCCAAAAAAAATGTAAAAAAAATAGTTATTAATCGAGTTTGTCAAACAATATTTTAAATTCTTGAAAACTTTGACAATAGAGCTTCACTTAGAGCAAACTACACTAATAGTTTTTTATTTTTTGAAGGCGCTACACTAATAGTTTTGTTGTATTTATAATGCCAATTGGAGAAAGTGAGTATGCCACACAACATGTTTTGTTTCTTTTTTTCTTTTTCTTTTTTTTAAGGCACTACACTTATTGTTTTGATGTATTTACAATGTCACTTGGAGAAAGTAAGTATGCCATACAACATGTAACACCTAGGTTGTTTCATAGAGTTTATAAGCACAATGTGGATTAGAGTTAGTTCAAATGGTAAAGTACATTATCAATGAACCTAGGTTCGAATTCTATTTACATTAAAAATGAATTGATATCTTGGTCTGATAATAAAAAACAATTATCATCCAGAGAAAATGTGTGTAGTATGAAAAAAAAAAAAGGTTTTAATTGCATTTTTCCCCTTTAATTATGGTGTAGTTCTAATGTCTCTTGTCCTTTAAAATTGAGCAATGTCTCTCTTTAACTATTAATAATAAGCACTTTTATCCCATTTCTTTAGGAAATATCACAAAATTTGATTTGATTTGATTTTTATTAAATATAACAAAAAACTTATTGGTAGAGGGCAAAGTGCTATTTAACAACCATGCGGGTGGGACAGGGGGAAGGGGGGGGGGGGGGGTGGAGAGAGAGAGAGAGAGAGAGATTGCTCTATTTTAAAGTTTAAAGGGACATTACAACTACACCATAGTTAAGAGAGGAAAGTGCAACCTTTTTTTTGTTTTCATAAAAAGTTAAGCTTATGGTATTGGTAGTTGCCATATAATTCACATTTTCCTTTATCAAAGTTAGTCCCACCAACCTCCTATATGATATCCCTTCATTAACTTGATACATGACTGACTTGGTATGTTTGTAACAAGAGATATTTTCTCCATTAATATTTCAGTTCTATCGTTTCTTTTTCTAATAACAAAAATTGTAATAATATATTAGTGCGACATATATATTATAGCCAAAGAGGAGATTACAAGAACCTGCTTTTTTGGTAGTGGACAGTACACTCACACAGACAAACCATATTTTTTATGAAGCTAACAGATGGGCTAATCTTTTGGCTAGGACGGAAAAGAACAAAGTGTTAGAGTGAAAGAATAAACCCCAATGTCCTCCCTTTATGTATCAAGATTGCTCATGGCCTGGTGAACTAGTTCTCATTAATATATAATAATCATCACCATATTTCACAAATATATATATATATATATGTACCTTGAATTCTTCAAATCCTTAGTATTTTGTGGATGACTATTTGAGATTTTATATATCATTTTATTTTTAAACAAGTTTGATGTGTATTAATATTCTTTTTATAAATAGTGGTGTCGACTTAAATATGATCCGAACATGACCCGTATTCATTTAGCTTTAACTCATAATCCAAATATGATATGATCTCGTTTGTCACCGCTAAATGCTAGTAATAATCTCATTTATAAAATATTTTAATTTTTAATTTTTAATTTTGCAATTATTGACAACACATGAATTTATTTGCATTGTCCACCAACATATTCTCTCTCCACGTTAAAATGCTCCAATAGCACCAAATAATTATGCTTTGCATATAGATATAATTTCCAAAAACAAAATGTTCCAAACTTCCTATCAAATCATATCTGAATTTTAGGTTGGGTTGGGGAGAGATTTTTAAACCATGTTTATTACCTCGAAAATGCCCAGAAGTTTATCCCTTGAGGTTCAACGGGCCCACAACATCCATTTAGCAACAACAAAAAAGGGCCCACTACTAATCATATCATCAGGAAAATCAACTTTTGTTCCATCTTTGAAATGGTCAGGTGAGAGACTCATCAAACGAGACTATATATATATTATTCTTTCGCAGAAAGACTCAGAAACTATCGTGTTGCACACCCTTGACCCTTTAAGCATTGGAGATTTCCACACTATTCATAACTTAAATTACACTGCATAATGCAACACTCAAACCCTACCAAACTTCCTAGTCCATGCCTTTTCTCTGTAGGCAATAAAATCTAGCAACATATATATATATATAATCTGGCAGTATCTAGCACTGCCAAAGTTTGGGCCCCAAGGGACCTGTATATTTGAAGGGAAAGAAGAGGACAGCTTTGTCCTTCTGTTCCTGATTTTATTCTCCATTTCTATGCCTAAGACCTTTTTTTTTTTTTTTTTTTTTTTTTTTTTTTTTTTTTTTTCTGGCCAATATTCTGTTGAATTGTGATTTTAGTTATTGATTCTCAGATGTATCCAACAGTCACAAACTTAAGATCACGTGCTTCTTAGTTCTTAGCGGGCGTATACATAATTTGGATTCGCTTGGAACTGATTCCGACTTGTGTCTTGTACTCATGTGAGCACACATGCCCTATTTTGTATTGATTACCAGTTTGATTATTTGAGAAATGAATGGTTATCTCTTAACTTCTTTAGGCTTTTTATCTAATTCTGTTTAATTTCTTAATATTGAGTTGTTTTCAGAAAAGCAATATGATAGTGATATATCATATATTGCTTTACTAATTAAATGGATTTGATGGTCAAATAGTTTTGCAGTGCGGGCGAACTTATTCTCTTGTTAGACATTGTGTAAAGCATGGAAATATAAATTTGTTTAAGCAAAATAGTTGCACTGATTGAGGATAAAAAAAAAAAAAATTATTGTACTTAAATTATAATCATGAATTTAAGATATCCATGTCATCATGATTTGGAATACTAATTAAAGTTGAATATATTTGAGATATACTTAGCCAAGATAAGTTTTGAGATTCACCTGCAATTAATGAATTAAAAATCATCTAACCATCAAATGTCCTAGGATACAAACTGCATCCAAAAATAATACTTATAATTAACAGCAATGGTGATATACATATATATTATTAAGGACGAACCTTATCCAGATAAAAAGAAAAATAAGTATTATGTACAAACTCAATAGTAATTGCTAAAGCTGCATGTAAATCAGCAAATCATATTCTATTAACTCTTAAGTTATAAGAAATTAAGATGAATAATATTCAATTCCAATAATGAACTACAAGGCAACATGCATATGACTTATTGTTTAACTAAGTTAATCAAGCTAGATAGAGAAGAAAACAAAAACAAAAAGCTAGAACATTGAAAGAGTCTCTTTATTGGGTTGGCAAAAGTATGATGTACCAAAAATGTGTAATATCTTTGATTCTTTATTCCTTATAAAATTAAAACCACGTATGTGATGGATCTTTTTGGGTACAAGATTGGAACTTCTCATAAGAGCATATGAATTATTTGAATAAAAATGCCAAAATTCAGTTTGAGAGACCATAAGTTGAGGAGACATCTTGATGGGTACTTGGACATGTTCAAGACTTGCTATTGGCTGTCTCTGGAATTTCCCCTCCCCTAAACGACATAGCGTTGTCGGCTATAGCTATGAATCAAAACCCCACCTACACCGACGTGTCTTCCCTTACTCCACTCACCCTACACGTGTCTTTTGCCCATTGTTAAAACATCAAATTACACTACTGCCCCCTCCTTCCATTATTAGCCCTCCCAAGTATTTGCGATCAGACATGTCAAACGGGTTACATTGATTTGGTCGGATTCGAATAAAAACGAGTTAACAACCTATGGTCATAATTCGATTTTTTAAATGTTAGATTGACACTTTTTTTTTTACACATAAAAAATACAAAATAAAAATAAAACCTCTTTTTTAATATAGAAACTTCATATTGTTTTTCTTTTATTATGAATAAGAGAATAAAAAGAACAGAAAAAAAAAAAAAAATATATATATATATAATATATATATATAGACTGATAGTGACGTTTTATATGGTGACGGCATTTCAAGACTGACGAAGTATGATGTCCGTCGGCCATGCTCCTGACGCCTCCATTTAACGTTCCAGGCCACATCCCTACATAACGGCGTTCGATTAACGGATCAGGATGATGAAGTCGAGGCTGACGGTCAAGGTGCTGAAGGTCCTCGGCTGACGTCACCCGCGAAGATGAATTTAGGTGACGGCGGTATAGGAACTGCACATAAAGCTGACGACCCCGGCACACAGGCTGAAGGAGTGATCCAACCTCCATTCTTGATTTGTCTCGGACTCTGCATACATAAATATAAGGAAAGTTCTCTCGCTACACGTCTGGTCTCAGTCAAAAAGATCCCAGTAAGGAAAGGAGTTCTATACGATATGCAGAGATCCGCGAATCACTCTTCTAAAAGGAAAGTATTTCCTCGCCACGGCGTATATTTCGGCTCTACACCACTATATAAACCCCAGAAACCCTCATAACAAACGGTACGCACAACTTTCCCGACTCTGGCACTCTAGAGTTGTTTGAGATACTAACTTGACCTTCGGAGGGTTTTTGGCCGGCACCACACCGGTGCTCTCCTGTAGGTCACTTTGTTTTCCCTTTGCAGGTGTTGACTCGTGCTGGAGAGTGCCCGCGACCTACTGGTGTTATCCTCGGTATCATCATAGACCATATCACATTATCAATCTTGTTTATGTGCACTTGTTTTATGAAAAAATACATATAAATAAAGTTTGATTAACTACAAAGATAACTATATAATATATATATATATATAATATAACATGTTGGATAAAAAAAGGTAAAAACTTAATATGAATTGAACAATCGACTCAACGATAGTTGTAGATCTAACGGTGAAAATATTCATATTTGCAAATTGAACCATAGTTGGCAAGTAATTTTGTAAGTATTTCATATACAATACCATAGTTTAATATAACTTTAGTATACAATGAACACAGGTAAATAAAGAACTACTTTTATCTTTTATAAAACTATGATTATTTAATGAATGGATTAAATATTATCTTCAAATCCATGGAACTAGCTTCAAGTGCAAATTAAAACTTCTACATTATTTAAAAAGACAAGATCGATACTTAGTAATAATTTTACCTCCAATACTAAAAGAAGAAATGAAAGAAAAAAGGGAAAAAAAAATCATATGTTAAGTGTAAAGAACCAAGTTGCTTTGAAAAGTGAGTAGAGATGAAAGAAAAGAGCAAAAAATATCTCAAAACTAAAAATTCATGTGTTAAAAATGGGTTGACTTGCTTGAATTGTGGATCAACCCAACTCATCCTTTATTTGCCCAAAAAAAAAAACTACTGTAGATATCGATATTTTTCCTTTGAATTCAGGCAAGTTAATGGGTGCAAAAATTTTACCAATCCTAATTTGCATGAGCATTGCCATTAATTTAGTTTTCTACAAAATCTTGCTCCATCTTATTAGGTATAAAATAGTTAAATATTCCAATCTTTACATTAAATCACTAGATGAGACGAGTTATTGTACTGTAACTTGTTAGTGAAATTATTCCTCTCTTTTTTAGCTATAATAAACATGTATATCCAAAAGTGACTAACTAGAATAAAAAAAAAGTACATTTTTAATTGAAATTAAATTAAATTAAATTTTGAAAGAGTATGATATGAATGCTCAAAAGACTCCCTCGTGCATGATGATTATCCTCTTTGATGAGAAGTCTAGAATATTATCGGTTGGTTTATAAAATTTGGATGGGCTTTTTTTTGTTTCAAAATCATTTATGTAAAAGTATGATTGTACTTAGAAAATTAATGCTTTAAAAGATTATACATAAAACTGACCATGAAAACCTGTTAGGAGCTATATATAGACTGCTTTCATAGGGCCTTAAGCATTTGACCATTTAAGGTTATCTGATAGGTGCATAAAAGAAGAATATATCTCATGAGACATTTATCTCACAATAGGTAGAACCTATACATTTTATGAAAAAGTTCTCAATAAAAGAAACTTACAACTTATAAGATAGTTTTCGTATAAAGGATGATAATGATAAACGACGATCATTTTAGCTCCTAAGAATAAGAACAAGGGTTTAGAATGCGGCATGTTAATAATCATGTATTTGGAGGAGCTTATTTTTATGAGAAATGATATGTTCACAATATTTTTACAATATTTTTATAACAAATCTTAAGTGGCAAGTTGTTACTGATTAGGAGCTATATATAGACTGCTTTCTTAGGGCCTTAAGTATTTGACAATTTAAGGTTATTTGATTGGTGCATAAAAGAAGAATATATCTTGCTTTCTTAGGGCCTTAAGCATTTGATAATTTAAGGTTATTTGATTAGTGCATAAAAGAAGAATATGTGTCATGCGACATTTATCTCACAATAGGTAGAACCTACACATTTTATGAAAAAGTTATCAATTAAAGGAACTTACAACTTATAAGATAGTTTTTGTATAAAGGATGATAATGATAAACAACAATCATTGTAGCTCCTAAAAATAAGAACAAGAGTTAAGAATGCGGCATGTTAATAATCACCTATTTGAAAGAGCTTATTTTTATGAGAAAGGATATGTCCACAATATTTTTACAATATTTTTATGACAAATCTTAAGTGGCAGGTTGTTACTGGTTATTATTATTGCGGCAAAAAAGTAATTTTTGTGTTAGATTTAAACTTGAACCAATAACAATTAACCACTTGTAATTTATTGTGAAAACATTATAAAAATATTATAGACATAACATCTCTATTTTTATTAGTTTATTGAATTTAAAAAAAAAAAACCTCCCCACTAGTAGTCACCGCACATAATGATTATTATCATATCATATTCAAATCAGACGTCTAGAAAACCATCTCGTTGGTTTACAAAATTCAAGAAACCCAACTCCTACACGTACGTTTCAAAAGCGTCCTTTTCTGGGCCATCACCTACTACTTATAACACTTATCCGCTAGGTTCACAGAGATCAACATCATCTTGGTCTCTGAGATAAAAGGTCTAGAATTCTACTGAGTGTTGAAAACAACGAAGCCCTGTTCTACGCCTTGCAAAACCTCAATTTCTTGAGCTACCAACAAGCCCCTCTCTCTCACTAAGCTGCTATATATGGTACCCCTTCTTTTTTCTGGCTAAATAAGCGTTTTATTCTTTGAGTTTATAAACCATGACCAACGTACCAAGGTCTCTCAGATACTCTTCCCTAACCCAGTTCAAGAACCCTTGGCCTTTTCCTCTTGTTTTCTTGTAAGATTTTCTCGGGAGATCGAAAAAAAAACACTAGCTAGCTAACAAGGGCTAGTCTTTCTTTCTTTATCTTTCTCTGTCTTTGTTTTCACTTTTGCTGCAGATATGGGAAGTGGAGAGAAAAGTTTGAAAAGCTTCCATCTGCTTCTGCCTCACCATCATCATCAGAAGAAGCATCATCAACAGCAAGAGATAAGAGATGTGCCAAAAGGGTGTCTGGCAATCAAGGTGGGCCAAGGTGAAGAGCAACAGAGATTTGTGGTGCCTGTGATATACTTCAACCACCCACTGTTCATGCAGCTCTTGAAGGAGGCTGAAGAAGAGTACGGATTTGATCAGAAGGGGACCATCACCATCCCTTGCCATGTGGAGGAGTTTAGGTACGTCCAAGGCATGATTGATAGGGAAAAGTCCCTCCATCACCATCACCATGTCATTGGGTGTTTTAGGGTTTGATGATGATCAAAGATTGCAGCCTTTGTTTTTTTGACGATTTTATCTCTTTGGATCATGTAAATTTGGAGTCTTGTAGGGCTGTTATAGATGAGATGATGATGACGACAAAAGGAGTTGCTTGCAATTGTTATCACCTTAGGAACCGTAATGATAAAAAAAACTTATATTGCTTTTTTTTCATTTCTTTTTCTTTGTTTCTTGATTTCTACGGATTTCTGAAAATTTCAATGTTAAAATGGACTAATGGCATCATCCACAAGAATTGAGAGGGAGATTCCACGTCCAAACCAAGGTAGGGCCAAAGCAGTTGCTTTAGCCCATAAAATTGCAATTATCAATTAATATGGTACAACAACTATGCATGACATCTTTCCCAAAAACAATGGCTTATTTACTAAGAGCAATAGCAGTGGGGTGTAAACACCCTAGCTGCTACTTTATCCACCAAATTTATAAAATGAAGCCCCGACCGGTAATGGAAATTTAAAATTTTTTTGCAGCCGTATCATTTTAAATTAATATCTTCTCTCTCCGATGGTTGTTGAGGATAAAGATAAAGTGATAGTAGAGATAATAATTTTTAATATTATTTGTTGGTATGTTTTATATTATTCTAATAAATTGTTTGTAAAAATAAAAATTAAGCGTTAAAAGAGTTGTAAAATAAAATAATAAAATAAATAAAATAGATTTTTAAAGCGTAAAATAGAACTTTTTTACCATCTTATTACTAATGCTCTAGCATCATAGATTTTCTTTAACCCTTAATTTCATTACTTAGGGGACAGAATCATTATTTTAGATAATGATACTTTCTTATACTCCCCCCAATTATCACTGATGCAACCTTTTTTTTTTTTTTTTTAATAATAAAAAAACCCAAACTGTAGTGACTTTTTATGAACTCTCAAGTAGTCAAGTACGGGTGAGCTACTTTCTCGCTATCTCTCTCTCTCTCTCTCTTGCTCTCAATTTTTTTTTTTTTTTTAGGATTGATGACTATTACCGATAATTATCTCATAAACCAGTTCTATGTTTGGATTAACTTTTTGTTAAAAAGTGTATTTGTTTATTATTAATAGAAAATAAGCTAATCCAATAATTATCCAAACCTGCACACTATCCAATTAATAATAATCCAAATCAACAGTCAATTGAAAACCTCAAGCGCTTTCCCACTTCCTGTAAGAAGAACTTGCTAGAGTGAAGGGGGGTACTGGTATGAATCATAATTGAATTCAAGACTTTCGTCCAATCCCTATCCTGCATGTAGCTGAACTATATCAATGAGAGTTCTTTGGAACAAGTGAGAGCTTGTATTACTACTAGGCTATGGATGAGACTGAACCGAAATGCTCTCTCTCTTTTGGATTTTTGGTACGTTTCTTGTTGTTTGGACCTCATTGAATTGGGTTGGTGATGTAGGAGTATACACCCTCGGAGGGATTGTCAGTAGGTGGGTGCATGAGCTCCACGTTAGGTAAGTTTCCCGTTGAAACCGAGTAATTCTTAGGTACTCCTGGAGCATGGAGAATGGTGCTCCCTTCTTTCACATTCATGGTGGGGTCCGCTCATTAAATTCATGATGGAGTCCACCGTGAATGTGAGAGGAGGGAGCACCATTTCACTATACTCCGGGACTACCTAAGAATTTTCCGTTGAAACCAAGGTTAATTTGTAAGTGACACCGTGTATTGCCCTTGATAGAGAACACAAAAACAAACGACCTTTTGGACCTTTTTTTCAGATTGTAGTTGGTTTTATTAAGACTATTATAGATGGTTCAGGAATTACAAGATTTCCCTAGGCCCTAGCATTTTCGTTTCCTTGTATATGTGATTAGGAAAGAGAGGATGTGGTACATCATAGAGTGATTTCACAAAGTTCCATTCTCACAAACGTGTGGATTTCCACATATTGCGAAAGAATGACATCATACAATGATTCTTATAAGATAAAATTATGATGTTAAGAGGCAAAAGTAACGTGGCCGTTGTGATAGTGAGGCTATGCTGATGTAAATTTCATTTTAATTAAAAGGCTTGAAAATTTTTCTCATTAATTTATGAGTTGGCATTGAGGTACCTTTGCTTTTTAGAGCATCAGCATTGAAGAGGCCAAACCTCTCCTCTATGCCAAATTCCACAGTAACATACCATTGAGCTTCAAAAGAGAGCTCCATTAAATGTTGGGTTCCGGAACAATTGCAAAAAAAAATACCATGAAGCTACAGTACGATTCTAAACATAGAACCACACTGTAGCTCAATGGTAAATGTTATATTAATATTTTATTGTAAATTTCAGTCCTTCCTCTCTCCACGGTCTCTTATCTCTGTCTCTCCATCACTTAATCTCTATCTCTCCTTCTGCTCTTGCGTGAACTACAATCCTGAACTTCTTCTTCGAAGCCGTCCTTACATACCCACCACTCCCTCCACTTGGGTTCGACCCATCATCTTGCTCGTCCCTACTATGTCCCCCACCGCCACCCGAAGTCGACGGCAAAGGAGATCGGAGAGTGTGGAACCACGTAAGCGTCCTTGGAGGCCACGGCGGCGACAAAGGAGATCAGAGAGTTGTGTGAGTTTCTAGCGGTGGTGGGTTTGTCACTGATGTGACCATGGGTCAGGTGGTGCGGGGTGTCAACGGCGGCATGGGTCAGGTGGTGCGGGGTGGCAGCGGCGGCATGGGTCGGTGGTGGGTTTTTGGTATTGATTTTGATTTTGGATTTTGGATTTTGGGTTTTGTGGAGATTGGAGTTTTGGGTTGGTGGTTTGTTGGGGTCCGGTGGGCGATCGGCATGGTTGTTGATGGTGGGTTTTTCTTCAAATTTTTGTTTTGGGATTGTTCTGATTTGCTGGGCTGCTGGTGATTTTTTGTTGTGATTTTGGTATGGATTTTTAGATTTTGGTATGGAGCTACAGTGCGATTTCTGGTACTTGTTTGATTTGGGTCATTTTTTTGTTGTGATTTGTTTGTTGTTTGCTGGGTACGGGTTTGCTAGAGGATGAGGCCGGTGCTAGAGGTTGACGGAGAAACAGAGGAAAGGAGGAGAAAAAGAGAAATAGCAAAGAAAGGATTAAAAAGGAATATTTAAATAAAATGGGGAAAAAAATAGAGTTTTTGGATGTTGGGTGTATTGTGAAATGGTATGGTATAATCGATAAAGTAGGTTTTTAGATGGTAAAATAGGATAGAATTAGAAAAAATCAATGCTGATGCTCTTAGTGCTATTATATTCTTAGTTATTTTTGTGATAGTGACTGTTGGGAAATTAAATATCATTTGGAACCATTTAATTTGGTCAATTATTTAAAATTCAAGGGTAGATAACAAACAGAGAAAAGTTGTTCTGCTAATTAAATAATTTTAACTTAAATTTTCATATTGAGGTATGATTTTTATTTTGTTTATTAACTAATGTTAATGTTTGAAGCGGTGTCATTAGAAGGGCATCTCAATATGATGTACATTGCTTTCTTTTTATTTTTCTTATTTTATTAGTTGATGTCATTTGATTTGATTTTTTTTTTTTTATGATGAATACAATGTGAATTAGAAAGATGAAGGAATCTAACATTTGCATAATTCAATTATAAAAAAAAGTAGAACTACAGTGGCAATTATGGATTTTAATTAGTTCAACTAATAAATTTTTTGAATAAGAGATTTGAAAATCGAACATTACCTATAAAAAAAATCAATTGGTGTCTTAGTTTTATAATGATAAAGATCTAATCATCATAGAATAGATGCTCTAAGTTAAAATTCTAAAATATTTTTTTTGACTCTCTCTTTAAAATAAATAACTGGCCAACTCCAGTTATAGTAATTTTTTCCCTTTGCTTGGCATTATATATTAATTACTTACCATAAAAATTTTTTGAGAAAAGTTTAATTGCTTACCATAGACTACAAGATTCATGTATTTTCGTTTATTGCTTAAAGGATGTATCATGTATGAAGCATGCCAAGTCAAATCACATGAGTGATGCCTTACTTCCAATTTAAAAAAATTAGTTAAGTATTATTGATTTGAGGCTAAGAATTGTTTAGATCATATTAAAGACATGATAGGGTATATGTGTTCGCCCCTCTACTACTCGTGGACATGGGAAAATGGTTAGTGTACATGATACTTAGTCTTGAACCTATATATATAAAATAGATGTTTTATTATAAAGTATCAAATTCAAAAATTTTATAATTAGAGAATTTGTGGACAATAATATGTCTAATTTAATTACATTTTGTGTATTTATTTAAATCTCATTGTATTTATAATAATAATAATACTATAAATGACCTTCTTCTGAAATGCCAGCCCTATTTATTTGAATGTGAGCTCTGATGTAGTTATCGGAGGTCATGTGTCGCTTTCTCTTTACCCCTTTATGATTCGTCTCAATGTACGGTCATTAATTCCTTGATTTTGTTGTTGTTGTTGTTGTTATCATCCAACCGAGTTCTAACTTGCTTCATTTAAACTCTAATTTTCTTGTAATCACTATACTCGGTAATACCCCCCTTCCTTGTAACTTATATATATATATATATATATATATATAATCAATATGCCAAATCTGCATTTAGGTGGTGTTTGGATTCGGATTATTGTGTCCACGTTTTGCTTAAAATGTGTTTCAGCTTTTTTTTTTCTTGGATAGCACTTCTTGCATTGTTCGTTGTCCATAAACAGTGCAAGAGACTTATGAACAGTGCTAAGCTAGCATTTCACGACTTTTTTTTTTTATAAGTCGTGATTTTTGACTTTTCTGTACACTAATGGGTCCTCGTATACTGTTCATTGAATCCACAAACTTCACTTTTCAAGAACTTTTTCATTAAAAATAAGTCTCACGGTACTATTCACACATTTAAAAATTACTTTACTACGACAGTATTTTTAGTTTTTAATTGCATCCAAACAGACTTTATTAAGCGCACATATTATTAGTGTTTAATGTTGAAAAGGGTGCAACTTGTATTTAGGAGAAGTTTTCACTGAACACGTCAAGATTCGGACACATATCCACTCTTAAATACATGTCCACAATTCAACAAATTTAGTATAAACTTTCACTAGACACGAGTCCCTTCTAGTTGAAAATTAATGCTTACTTTTCACAAACAAGCAAACCCTCACAAACGTGGGACTCATCGTTATGAGAGGCTTTTTCCATGAAGTAGGTACAAGAGATAGCACTTCTCGTTCGATGTGTCAATCCTATTTGTACACAAGATTTGACACAATTGTCACATGTCATTTTTCCTTGACCCTCTATGACTCATCTCCCAATGTATTGTCATTAGTTCTTGATTTTTGGGTTATTATTCGACCGAGTTCTAACTCCCTTCATTTAAATTCCAATCTTTTAGTAATTACCATATCCAGCAATGCCATGTAATTTGTATATGTGATCAATGAATAATATTCGTAGTTTTCCTTCTTAAAAAAATGTCGAATTTGCATCACATTTTACTAGGCACATGTAGCTTCCTCTCCGCGCCATGCGGCACTCAACAATTTGCTAATGCATTCTTTTTGCAATAGACAAAATTTATAAAATGTTTACATTCTTAAAAAAAAAAAAAACGAAAGTGTTTTTTTTTTTTATATAAATAAAGTGGTCCTAAAAGATTAAACTTTTCCCCTTTCCCAAGCCGTACTGTTCTTAGCCATAATCAAGCACCACAATCTGCCAACATGACTAAATAGTGAGAGACTGAGATTGATTAATTTTTTTTTTTATTGTTCTTTTTGTTGGGTTACAGAGATTGTAATATTGTAACTCATGCTCTAGCTAAGGTTTTTTTAACTCCATTTCCCTTCTTTCACGTTTAATAAGTCCTCCCTCCTTGCTACTGTGCGGGAAGCTTGGGAGAGAGACACATTGCTTGTTAATTATGCTCCTTTACTGTTTAATGAAATTGACTGTTGTTTATTTAAAAAGATTAAATTTTTTTAATAAGTTATTAAAGCAGAAAAAGAATGTAATTGCTAAAATCCCTAGAGTTTAAAATTGAATTATAATTATTTTTATTGTTTTAATTTAGATGGATTACATCAGGGCTTTTAATATTTTTATTTTTGAATAATTAATTAATTTCTTAACTTAATATCATTTTGGTTTAAGTACTATAAGTGTAGGGAAATTATTTTTTAGTTAATAAAAAGTCTTGTTAGGTTGTTAATTTTGTTAAAAAAGTTAATTTTACTCTTGAAAAAACTTGGAACTTGAAAGTGTAGAAATTTATTAAATTATTATTTTGAATCAGTTATGAATAAATATTAGAGCAAATACTATTTTGCTAAAGAAATTAGTAGTCACAATCCTAAACAAAACTGTTCAAAGCAAAACCAAGTTGATTTAGAAAATCTTTCCACAAATGATGGACCATAAATTTTAGATTACCATCCAAACAATTGGGATAAACTTTTCACGTAAATTCAATAGAATGATTTAATGGACATGAAATTTGTTGTGATCTCGGATAACAAACATCACTTCTTATTCTTTTTTTAAATATAAAACATATAAAAAATCCATTTAGTTTTAAAAATCAAAATCAAAGAGATGTTGATTTTTATGATGTTCTTTTTTTTTGCTAACAAGATGCAGGGTTCTTAATTTAATGAAAACATGATCTATATATCCAAAAAGGAACCAACATGTCTTTAGGCGTATTGTGATACTATGGTTTAATACAGGTCCACGTAAATAGGCAGTTAATCATATTTCTGCCTTACGTAAATCTATCTTTAAGAAAAATTGGGTTTTCTCACCATCTTCCCTTAGGCAGTAGAATTGTTTGTCCCTTCTAGTAAGGTGTTTTTTTCCCTCAGTAACAATGTTACGTGTAGGGCTAGTGGTTTATTTTTCTCGGTGGGGTTGATGAAACCCTTTTTTCTTTCTTTTCAAATCATCTTTTCTCTTTGTTTTTTTACACATGGATGATCTTACTAAACAGTGGAATTGCCTCTCCCTTTCTGAGAGGGAAGGTGACAACCTTTGTATTAAGAAGGATCGCCAATCTAGGGAACATATTATTGCAATGCTGTCTTTCACCCAACGAGCTTTGAACATGGATTTGGTGGCTAGAACTTTCAAGCCACTTTGGCGATCTGAAAACAGTTTCAAAGTGCAGATCAAAAGGGGACCATAAAATTCTCTTTGTTTTTGATAACAAAGAGGATGTAGATAGGATATTAGCTAGCGAACCATGGAGTTTTGATAAGTCATTGGTGGTTTTACAAAGGTATGACTGAAACTCTCGCATTGAGGAGCTTAGCCTTGACAAGACATCTTTTTGTGTCCGAGTCCATAACATTCCCATCAGATACAGAAATAGGTCAGTGGTAGAAGATATCTGTGAGTCTATTAAAGAGATTCACCATCTATTAGAGAGATTCACCGCTCAACAGAGAACTCAGAGGGCGAAGGTGGCAGTTTTATATGGGTGAGGGTTACTCTCGATGTTTATCAACCTCTTTGTTGTGGCAGAGTTATTCAGCTTGAGGAGGGAGGAAAAACATGGGTAAATTTCAAATACAAGCACTTACCTAATTTTTGCTATTGGTGTGGCTGTTTCGATCATGGTGACAAGGATTGTGATCTTTGGATCCAGAGCAAGGGTATGCTCCAAACAACATCTCAGCAATTTGGTTCGTGGCTTAGAGCTGTACCAAATTTTCACTCAAAGAATAGGGTGGTTTGTGTCTTGGGTTTCTATGAGGACAGAAAGAAAAATCCTTCCACATGGCGGAGGGGGGCTAAGAAGCAACGCCCAATACCAGTTTCACCACCGCTATTGAAGAATCAACCAAACAAGGAAACTGCAGCTATGGGGGAAGATTTTATGGATTCGTCTGATTTAGATCCCAAGAGTCCATGGTTTTAAAAGAGCAATCATTGCCTAATTCTCAGGATCCTGGGATTACTGGAGATTCTTTCTTACAGCAACTTTTGGAAATTCACAAAGATATTGGCAATAATGAGAATCCCTTGTTTTCAATTCATGATGCTAACTCACGTAAGGAAAACTTCTCATATGCCATCTTGGATAGAGAAGGAGGGGTGTTGGATGAATTCAAAACTTGTCATGTATCCCATCTCTTGTGACCCCATTACATCAAGTCTCTTTAACACCCCTCCAAGATATTTCAAATTCTACTAACATATCTGGTGTTGCAGATTAGTCTCCACAGCTCACATGGAGACGTCTTGCTCGTCTATCTGTTAACTCCCATCTCACAACAGCTAACTCCATAGGATGTAATCGTCCAATATACATGGTTGTTGATCAATACAAGTTACCAAGTAAGAAGACACTGGTTTCAAGTAATGATAAGGAGAATCACCCTGAATTGGCGGAGACTGGTTCTAGTCTCACCAGACGCAATGAGTTACATAGTCTGGAACTGCCGTGGGCTTGGGAACCAACGTATAGTTCAAGAGCTTGTGGATTTGGTGCAGGAAAAAGCTCCATTTCTCGTGTTCTTAGCCAAAACATGGGCAGACGAAGAAATGCTAAATTACGTACAGGAACACATCCGTTTTGATAAGAAGTTTTTTGTTAAGAGAATTAACAAAGATGGAGGACCGGTGTTGTATTGGAAGGAAGACAGTAAGGTAGACATCGAGACTTCTTCCGTGAACCATATTGATGCCACGATCAATAAAAACACAGAAAAAGCATGGAGATTCACGGGTTTTTACGGTAATCCAGAAGCCCATAATAGGTTTGAATCATGGAACCTCCTTCAACAGTTACATGGCCAAAGTTCTATACCTTGGTTGTGCACATTTTAACGAGATAACTAAACAAGCAGAAGAGTTAGGAGGCAGACTAAGACCTCACCATCAAATACAACTATTTAGAGATGTTCTCGATGTATGCAGTTTCATGGATTTGGGGTTTAAAGGCTTCCCTTTCACGTGGAGTAAACACTGGCAGAATGGTCTCTCTATTTAGGAGAGGCTTGATAGAGCAATTGCTTCTCATGAGTGGTTCACAGAATTCCCAAGCACGAGGGTACACCACATTGGCAGTACCACTTCCGACCATAAAATGTTGTGGATTGACCGAGTAGAGCTTGATTTTCAACAAAAGAAAAAAAAAATTCTAAATCAAGGAGATGTGGCTTGGGGACAAGGGGTATGGGAAAACAGTTGAAGGAATGTGGCAAGCTAGTTATGAAGGAGCAGAAACTACAAGGGTGCTGAGGAAAATTGAATCTTGTAGGAAGGAGTTGACACGATGGAGCCGAAATTGTTTCGGCAATGTAAAAAGAGAGCTAGAAAAGAAAAGGAAAGAATTGGCACGGGTTGAAAAATTAACTCTACGAGGAGGAAGTGCAGATCGACTGGTGGCAGTCCAAAAAGAGATAAATTCTCTTATGGATAAAGAAGAGCGTATGTGGAGGCAGCGGTCACGATCATTATATATCAAGGATGGCGATAGAAATACATGGTTTTTCCATTGTCGTGCCACTAAAAGGAAGCGGCGAAACTCTATTACTGGGATTAGAAACCAATCAGATGAGTGGTGTACAAAATAGGAATAGGTTGTTGGAATTTTCGTGGACTATTACCAGGAACTATTCACTTCAACCAGCGTTGAAAGCCTATCAGATGCTTGGAGTTCCAGTCCGCAGGTAGTGACTAAAAGTATGAACTCTATACTCATCGAGGACTTCCAGCGTGGGAAGTAGAGGTCGCTCTGAAACCAATGGCACCTCTCAAGGCTCCGGAACCGGATGGAATGCCACCATTGTTCTATCAAAAATTTTGGGACCTAGTAAAAGGTGATATTACTAGTACTATCTTGGCATATTTAAATTCGAGTTCTCTGCCTTCACCTTTAAATCATAATTTTGTAACCTTAATCCCCAAAGTAAAAAATCCGGAGAGGGTAACTGAGTTTCTCCTTATTAGTCTTTGTAACATACTTTACAAGATTTTTTCAAAAGTGCTAGCAAATAGATTAAAGAGAGTATTACCTCTCATTATATCCAAGCATCAAAGTGCTTTCCCGAAAGGTCGCTTGATAACAGACAATATTTGGGTTGCTTTTGAGACTCTACATTATATGAAAAATCATAATTATGGGAATTCAGATTGTATGGCACTCAAGCTCGATATGAGTAAAGCTTATGACCCGGTCGAGTGGTCTTTCTTGAAAGATGTCATGCTTCAAATGAGTTTCAATGAAAAGTGGGTTTGTTCTTGTTATGGAGTGCATTACAACTGTGACTTACTCTCTGCTTACGAATGGTGAGCCCCAAGGAATTATTACACCCACTAGAGGTATCCGCCAAGGGGACCCTTTCTCCTCATACCTCTTCCTCTTGTGCTTAGAGGGCCTTCATAGACTCATTCAGTTAGCAGCTAGTAGTGAAGACATAAAAAGAGTATCCATATGCTGGAATGGCCTCAAACTAACACATTTATTCTTTGCAGATGATAATCTTTTATTTTGCAGGGCTAGTACGAATAATTGCCAAAATGGTCTTAAGATCCTCTGAACCTATGAACGTGTATCAAGTTAGAAATTGAACTAAGAAAAAACGGCTCTCTTTTTTAGCAAATCCACACCTATGGAGATGCAAACTTAGATTATGGCGGAGCTTGGAGTGAGTGAATTGAAGCAATATGAGGAATACTTGGATTCATCGGCATTGGTAGGGAGAAATAAGAGGCTGAGTTTTGATAAACTAAAACAATGAATTTGGAAGAGGCTGCAAGGATGGGAAGGGAAGCTATTGTCACAAGCTGGAAGAGAAGTCCTCATAAAATCGGTTATCTAGGCCATACCTACATATGCCATGAGTTGTTTCAAAC